>CM066321.1:135023254-135729087 GCA_033807775.1 Saussurea involucrata | reverse complement strand
AAAGATTTTGAAGATGATTTTGCTTTCCAAAACTTTAAGGGGGAGAAAAGCTAAAGATTTTGAAGATGATTTTGCTTTCCAAAACTTTAGGGGGAGAAAAGCTAAAGATTTTGAAGATGATTCTGCTTTACAAAACTTTAGGGGGAGAAAAGCTAAAGATTTTGAAGATGATTTTGCTTTCCAAAACTTTAAGGGGGAGAAAAGCTAAAGATTTTGAAGATGATTCTGCTTTACAAAACTTTAGGGGGAGAAAAGCTAAAGATTTTGAAGATTGATATGGTTTTTGTACAGAAATAACAAAAGAGAGAAATGTTATTTTAAGAAGGAGAAGAGGAAAAGAAAACTGATCGGTAAAGCTGAAATGAAGATGAGAATTGTCATTTCAAGGGGGAGCAAAGAAAAAGCAAATATATAACAGAAATCAATTTGGAAATCGTTGCTGCTGCTGATTAAAGACTGACCAGAAGTTGTTAACTCAGATTATTCAGAATTCTGAGCAAAAGTTGTCAAAACATTCAGAAGAGCTCCTTCTGAAGATTGTTCCTGCTCTAAGAATTTGATGGTGAAAAGTACAAGTGTGTTTGACAAAAAGGGGGAGATTGTTAGGTCTAGAGTTTTGTCAAAAACACAAGTGTTGAGTTCTGAGTAAGAAGACTAAAGAAGACTCAGAAGACTCAGAAGTTCTGAGTAGAAGACTCAGAAGTTCTGAGTGAGAAATCTCAAAAAGATTCTAAGTGTTGGATTCTGACTAGAAGGTTCAGAGTTCTGAGTAGGAGACTCAGAACTTCTGACTATGAAGACAAATGTTCTGAAGCGCTTATTCAGAAGTATGTTCAGAATTCATATCTTGGGATATTATCTGTTATATTCAGTTACTAATTAGGACACGTGTAATTGTTCTATTAGTCTGTTTCTCATATGTACTGTAGCTTTAGCTATTATCTACAGTATATATAGGAGTTAGCAACTGTAGCTAACTGAATCTTTGGCTAACCTTTTGGATAACTCTTTACGCATAAATTGTTAGATCTATTGAGAGAGAAATTCATTGTAATATCTTGTAATTCACAGATTGTTAATAGATCATATGACCAGTTGCTGTTAATACGATCTTAATTGTTCATATTTGATTGTAAGAGTGTAACCTGAAACTTTCAGACTTATTTATGAGTCCGGAGCTGTGGTTAATCATTGAGATGTTAATCCCCGATGCTAAACGGCAAAGTAGGGATACCCGTTGAAATTAATATTCTGTATATAGAGATATAGAATACATGTTGAATTGTATAACTTTAGTATACAATAGAATGAGTGTTGATGCACATTTATTGTGTGGCGTTGGCTAGAAATTTACATCTGGTCTAGTGGGCATAAAGTACGGTGTAATGAGAACCGTTTACTAGCCAGGGACCGTTGGGATGTACTTCTAGTTGTTGGAGTGAATCTTGAATCATCTGTGAGGGTCTCTGGTGGTTGTTGATCGCGATAAAAAGGAAATCTCATTTGAGAGACCAGTGATTCAAGATGGGGAGGAAATGAAATGAGGAATGGCAGACTTGGAGTTGTAATTCCCATTTCAAACGGAAGATGAGATATCTTCATTGTTGAGAAATTGCAATCTTAATTCAGAAAGAAACAGGTTTGGAAACTGTAATTTCTGGGGGTTAGAGTTATTATTAAGTCCGTTGGATTTATAATAATTCTCGTTGGTAGTATGATGACTAGATGAATTAGTCATAAGTAAAGGAATAGGTGGATTCCAATGGTTGATAAGAGCTTGGTATGGTGAGATGGTTGATAACAGGTTTGATATATCTGTTAATATTTAGTTGTTAAATTTTAATTTAATTTGGATAATCTCACTAGGCGAAAGCCTAATGTTTCAAATTAAATTGTCTTACCAGGTACTGGCTCTGGGAAATAGTTTGGGAAGTGAGACTTCAGTTGGAGGAAATCAGACTTGGCGATAACGAAGGATCAGGATATTCTTTTGATGACTTTTGGGACAATCCTTAGATAATCTAGTTGATCTTATTGTGATGTATAATTAGATTGATCAGATTATTTAAGTTAATCTACCTTGTGTATATATAGAAACTTACTTATGATCCTTTGGTTTATAAAAGTCTGATATTTTGATGATCATAACGCATGTATTTTGAGGTTTAAATTGGCCCTGAATTTTAGGGTGTTACAAGAAGGTTAGTGACTGCAAAAGGACCCGATACCTTCTCGGCTACAGTTAATGCCGCGGAGAATGTTGAACGAGATATTAGAAGAGAGGTAGGCGATAAAAGTATCGGGAAGAGAAAGTGGGAAGGACCACAATATGATCCGAAGAGGTCCCGATTTCAGAGGTTTGATAACCGTCCGCCGTTTCGACCAGCGGAAAGACCATGTCAGAAGTGCAACCGTGTCCACCAAGGAAACTGCCAAGGTGATTTACGAGCATGTTATAAGTGTGGGAAGACTGGACACGTTATTAAGGATTGTAAGGTAACGCAGTTATGTTTCTTATGCAATTCTCCGGATCATCTTCAGTCAAACTGTCCACGGGGAAGGATACAGCAAGGTGGGTCATCGGGCAGGCCAGTGATTGTTAAACCAGTAGTACCAAGACTGGAACCGCCAGTAACCAGGGGACGCGCATTTCAAATGACTGCGAAAGAAGCGGAGGAAACTCCGGATGTAGTCACAGGTACATTTTTTATAAACTCTACACGTGCTAAGGTGTTATTTGATTCCGGTGCAAACCGATCGTTTGTGTCTCCTGCATTTGCTGCTTGCCTGTGTTTGAAACCTAAAATGTTAGAACATGTTCTATTAGTAGATACTGCAAATGATAATCAAGTGTCGATTAGTGAAGTGTTTGATAGTTGTGTGATTAGTATAGAGGGGTGTGGAGTGCCTATACGATTATTTCCTATAACTCTGATAGAGTTTGACGTAGTAGTGGGAATAGACTGGTTAGCCGAGAATCAGGCTAATATAGTATGTGATAAGAAGTTAATAAATGTTGTATTACCTGGGAGGGGACCAGTAGTGATTTATGGTGATCGCAGGAATCATCGGTCTTGTCTTATATCAATATTAAAAGCACGTAGGTGTGTTAATAAGGGTTGTCAGAGTTACTTGGCCTACGTGATAGATATTAAGCCGGAAAAGAATAGGATGGAAGATATTCCTATCGTTAGTGAATTCCCTGAAGACTTGAACAGTCTTCCGCCTGTTAGACAAGTAGAGTTCGGTATAGACCTGATTCCTGGAGCCACTCCTGTAGCCCGTGCACCGTATCGTTTGGCACCTCTAGAGATGAAAGAAATGATGGCACAACTTCAAGACCTATCCGATAAAGGCTTCATCAGACCTAGTTCTTCGCCGTGGGGAGCACCAGTGTTATTTGTGAAAAAGAAAGATGGGTCGATGAGAATGTGTATTGACTACCGAGAATTGAATAAGCGCACGATAAAGAACAAGTATCCGCTACCCCGAATTGATGATCTCTTTGATCAGTTAGTTGGAGCTTGCTATTTCTCCAAGATTGACCTAAGGTCCGGTTATCACCAGTTGAAAGTTAAAGAAGAAGACGTTTTAAAGACTGCTTTTCGAACGAGGTATGGTCATCATGAATTTTTAGTAATGCCATTTGGATTGACGAACGCTCCAGCTGCCTTTATGGATTTAATGAATCGGGTATGTAAGCCGTATCTCGATAAATTTGTAATTGTATTTATCGATGATATCCTTATCTATTCTCGATCCAAGGAAGAGCACGCGCAGCACCTTCGTTTGATACTAGAGCTGCTGAAGAAGGAAAAGTTGTATGCGAAATTTTCTAAATGTGAATTCTGGCTACGGAAAGTACAATTTCTGGGGCACGTGGTTTCTGAGAAAGGTATACAAGTCGATCCGATGAAAGTAGAAGCAGTTGAAAAGTGGGAACAGCCGAAGACAGCAACAGAAGTACGTAGTTTTCTGGGTTTAGCCGGCTACTATCGGAAATTCATAAAAGACTTCTCTCGTATCGCAACGCCTTTGACTAAGCTGACCCGAAAGAATTTGAAGTTTGAATGGAAAGCAGAACAGGACGAGGCATTCCGAATATTGAAAGAGAAATTGTGCAGCGCGCCGATTCTATCACTACCTGAAGGTTCTGAAGACTTTGTCGTTTACAGTGATGCGTCTAAACTGGGATTGGGTTGTGTGCTTATGCAGCGCAGAAAAGTTATAGCTTATGATTCTCGCCAACTGAAGGATCATGAACGGCAGTATCCTACGCACGATATGGAGCTTGCTGCAGTCGTCTTCGCATTAAAGATTTGGAGACATTATCTGTATGGTTCCAAATGTCAGATTTTACTGATCACAAGAGCCTTCAACACCTCTTTGATCAGAAGGAACTAAATATGAGACAAAGGAGATGGTTGGAATTGCTGAATGATTACGACTGTGAAATCCTTTATCACCCGGGAAAGGCGAATGTGGTGGCAGATGCGCTCAGTCGTCAAGAAAGGAGTGGAACAATAAAAGTTATTTCGCTACGAACTGAACTCCTACCCAACTTATTTGATGAATTGCAGAAGTGTCAAGCGGAGGCTTATCATGATGAACATCTGAAATCAGAAAGGTTAGCGGGGATGTCAGCATTGCTAGTAAAAGATGATCGGGGGTTATTGTGTCTGGGAAATAGAGTGTGGGTACCTCGACTGGGTGGATTACGTGATCGTGTGTTACAAGAAGCCCATCAATCCCGTTTCTCTATTCACCCAGGTACAAACAAGATGTATAAAGACCTAAAGCAATTCTATTGGTGGCCGGGGATAAAAAGAGGGATTGCTCAGTATGTGGAAAGGTGTGATACTTGTAAGAAAGTAAATATTGAACACCAAAAGCCATTTGGTCAACTACAACGTCTAGAAATACCTATGTGGAAGTGGGAGCAGATTACCACAGATTTTATCACAAAGCTACCAAGAACTCCGAAGGGATTCGATTCTATTTGGATGATCGTCGACAGATTGACAAAGTCTGCACACTTCCTACCGATAAAGGAAATCGATTCAATGGAGCGATTAGCTAAGTTGTATATTGATGAAATAGTAACTCGACATGGGATTCCAATCTCGATCATTTCTGATCGTGATAGTCGTTTTACTTCAAGATTTTGGAGAAGTTTTCAAAGGGAAATGGGGACTCAGATAAAGTTAAGTACGGCGTATCATCCTCAAACGGATGGGCAGAGTGAACGAACAATTCAGACCTTAGAAGATATGCTCCGGGCTTGCATTGTTGATTTTGGGGGATCGTGGGATAAGCATTTACCGTTAATCGAATTCGCTTACAACAACAGTTATCATTCTAGTATACAAGCGGCACCGTTCGAAGTACTGTATGGTAGGAAATGCCGAACACCTCTGTGCTGGAACGAAGTGGGAGAAAAACAGCTAGCGGGGCCGGAAATAGTTCAGTTAACCGCCGATAAGGTTACCCAGATTCGAGAAAGATTGAAAGTGGCTCAAGATAGACAGAAGAGTTACGCTGATCGCCGTCGAAAGCCGTTGGAATTTCAAGTTGGGGATTACGTAATGTTAAAGGTTTCGCCGTGGAAAGGAGTCATCAGATTTGGTCGACAAGGTAAACTTAGCCCAAGGTATATTGGACCATTTGCAATCACAGAAAGGATCGGTGAAGTAGCTTACAGATTAGATCTTCCACCAGAATTGAGCAGGATTCATAATGCATTTCACGTGTCAAACTTCCGAAAGTGTCTGGTTACTCAAGATCAGGCAGTCTCCCTACCAGAGATACAAGTCGACGAAAGACTGAATTATGTAGAAGAGCCAGAAGCTATAGTTGATCATAAGGTTAAAGTACTACGGAATAAGGAGGTCAGACAAGTGAAAGTTCAGTGGAGACATCATAAAGGTCAAGATGCTACGTGGGAATCTGAATCGGAAATGAGAGTCAAATACCCTCACCTTTTTGCCTAACTGAATTCCAGGACGGAATTCTTTTAAGGGGGAGATGATGTAATACCCAGGGTAAGTCGGTTAGATAATTTAACAATAATTTATGATGTTTAGGGTAAGTTTGGGGTAAAATATAAGTTAAGGGTGTTTGGGTCATTAATGAGAAGTTGAAGGTCTGGAAGGTACAAATTGATTTTTGATATACACCTTAGGCTATCAGGTGTATCTTTATCCAGTTATAGAAAGAGTGTGTATGTGTGCGGGAGTTCTGAAGGCGAAAGAAAGAGAAAGAGGAAACCGTACGAGTAGGGCTTGAATTGATCGGGTTAAGAAGTAATTTGGAGGTAAGTCCTTTACATATTGTGTTTGTAATTATGAATAGAAGATATCTTTCGGTTTAGAGTATCTAATTTCACGTCTTGAATGGATTCCAATCGATTTCTGGGTAGATAGAACCGACTGTGTTCTTGAGAACTCCCGGTATAATCAACTTCCGGTGGAGTCCCGGTAATATGGACTCCCGGTAGTGTGGAATCCCGGTAGTGTGAATTCCCGGTAAAGTTGACTCCCGGTATAATAGACTCCCGGTAGTGTGGAATCCCGGTAGTGTGAATTCCCGGTAGAGTTGACTCCCGGTATAACAGACTTCCGGTAGTGGAGAGTTCCGGTATTATGAACTTCCGGTATAAGAACTCCCGGTACTAAGAGTCCGGGTACTGTATAAGTCCCGGTACCCTGTGTAGTCCCGGTAGTGAGTTAAATACAGTGTGTAAGGGAACAGTTGAGGATGGGAAATCGTTAGGCTTTACGTATTTGGTTAGTAAAGCAATTTGTGTATCTTAACTTGTTTCAGATTCCGTGGAATCGTGGTAAGGGATAGGATCGTTTTGAAAGAAGCTTACGAACGTGTGAAATAACCAAAACAGGTGAGTTTTGCTTTGAAAACACTTTTAACTGGAATACATACATGTGTGGAGTTGGGAGTGAAACTGTTGATAATTATGTGCTCGTATGTGAATTATAATATAGTGAGATATTATATTTACATGTGTATTATAAATGTGTTATAATACGTTGGCCGGGTTTAAGACTGGTGTGATTGGCTATAGAACCTGTATAGCGTTGTTTGGCTGTAGATGTTGTGCAGCGTTGTATATTATTAGTTGGCTTGCTACCACTAATATGGCCAGAAGGAATGAAAAGGGGAAGCATTATATATGTGAGTTTATTTGGATGTATATGATTGAGTTGCGTGATTTATATGATTAAAGTTTATATAAATGGTTTTTAAACTAACAAGGGTTTTTCACTTAGACCATCAGGTCTAACCCTCATTTTGTTTTAAAAATATGTATTCCAGGTGGTGGATCAAGTAAGGGCAAGTAAGTAGAGTAACCGGTGGATGGCTAGAGAGAAGGACTTTAAGATGAAGCTTTTGACTTGTTTAGCAGTTGTATTGCAACGTTAAATGTTATGCATGTAAATAGTACAGTATTTGGGTTACATATGGTTTTCTTTCAATTGTAAGAGACTACTGGACCGTACATGTAATGTGAAGTTCGTTTGTTATATCTATTTATGTTATATTGTGTGATATGTTGTGTACTTGGAATATGGGGTCGTTACATAGGGATAATTGTATTTAGTCTAATTGTATTAGTCAAAGGTCAAAGTCAACATTCAATTAGGTTTGGTCAAAGGGTATTTAAACCCATTTGTTAGGGTTTTGTGGGTGAGAGGTCATTTGTGTCTAGCCACCAAGGTGTGTGTGAGAGATTGGCCTCCAAGAGAGAAAGTGTGCTAAACTCTCATCTTCTACATTTTCTCAATCAATCCATGTTCTAATTGTTAAATCATTGTTACTTGATTATTCTCAATTGGTATCAGAGCTTAACAGAGTTGAATTTGTGCAATCATTCCTACATTTTTATCAATTTTTGAAGAAATTGAAGAGTTGTTTGGTTTTGAGATTTTATTGAAATTTTTCAAACATCTAGAAATTGTTTGAGTGTATTGATTCAATCTGTTTACACATCTTATTATCATATATGTTTTGGAACACATCTCAATTTTCAGAACTGATTTTAAGCAACAAATCTCGTTTTTGAAAAATTAAGTGATGAACAGTGTTCATGGATTTTTTTTATGAAGATGATAATCGATTTTGGAGTTTAAGTGCAGTTTGATTCATTTTGAATCCACAGATTTGTTTGTTTATAGATTTCGATCAGCTTGCTATATTCAGATCTGAAAAACACCATCAAATTTGTGTTTTTTTTGGGTTCAACAGCGTGTTCATCGTTAAGGCTTCAAGGAGTTATGATCGATATCGATTATTGATGTGTATTAATCGAATTTATTGTCACATATCTATTCGTTTTGAAGTTTCGATCATCCAGCAACTTTCTGGTTCGAAAAACATCAAGAAATCAATGAGATATAGCTGCTGAAAGCCTCGCCGGAAAATCGAGATCTCGCCGGATTCTGGGTTTTCTCGCCGAAAAAACGGTTTCTCCGCCGGTGTTCATCCTTGTCGCAAGATCTTAGTTGTCGCAACCTCAAGTTGTCGCAAATGCAGAGTTGCGATATCGCAACAGGTCGCAACCCAAACGTCACCGGAAAGTCGCAACGTCACCGAAAAACCAAATCGCAACAGCTTGTCGCAACGTCACCGGAAAACCAAATCGCAACAGTACTAACGGACTTCCGTTAGTACTCCGTTAAATGCTTTACATTTTTTGTCCTTTTCCGTTAGTTCTGTTAGTTTTCGTTAATTTTTGTTACATTTGAGGTCCTAGTTCTGTTAAGTCCTAGTTAGTCCGTTAGTGTCACTTTTACTAACTGTCCGTTAATTTTTCCGTTAGTTTTCTTACAAATTTGGTCCTTCCATTAAGAGTCCGTTAAGTCCAGTTAAAGTTTTAGATTTTGACACTTTGGGTCCCTAGACTTAAGGTTTCAGAGTCTGTCAATTTTAGTCCCTGGACTTAAAGTTTCAGAGTTTGTCTTTTTTAGCCCCTGTAGTTTTAACTTTTAGATTTTTACAGTTTTAGTCCCTAGACTTCTAAGTTTTAGATTTTTAGATTTTTAGTCCTTGTTTTTCATTTTAGTTTCGTAAGTTGTCAGTTTAGTCCTTATTCTTCATTATTTTTCATTTTTCGTCGATTTTATCAGTTTTTGCCTGCAATGAACTATAACTGATATATCTTTCTCGTGTTTTGCAGGTTTGTCGATTTAAAGTCTAGTTTTCTGCATTAATTGTATTTAGTCTAATTGTATTAGTCAAAGGTCAAAGTCAAAATAGCTAGGTTTGGTCAAAGGGTATATAAACCCAATTGTTAGGGTTTTGGAGTGTGAGGTCATTTGTGTCTAGCTACCAAGTGTGTGTGTGTGTGTGTGTGGCCTCCAAGAGAGAATTAGGGCAAAACTCATATATTATTGATTCTCCTCTAAATCTATTGATCTTTATGGTTTAAGCATTGTTACTTGATTTCTCATCATCCATTTCTTTTTCAAAATACATCTAGAAATAAAAAAATGGGTGGATTTTGCAGTCCACGGAAGAAGTATGGTGATGTAGAAAAGATGTGTATCTCTCTCTCTCTCACTCTCAATGTCTCAACGTGATCGCTCAATCTCTCTACGTCTTCTGGTTTTTTAAGTTGATTTCGCAACAAAAGCAATTGTTTAAGGTATGTTTATTAGTATAATATTTTTTCTTATACCAAACCCTGAGTTTCTTATGTAATAATGTATTGTTTAAGGTATATCTAATACTTTTGTATTTATGTTCAGTTGCAAGAAGTAAATTCTCTTTGGATATATGTATTTATATGGAGCTCATTATATTAGCTGAGTATTGTTTCTCAGAACGGAGCCCACCAATCAAGAAAGTTATACAATTTGCGGTTGTACCTTGCTTTGTCGAGTTCTTAATGAGGAATGATTTTCCACAGCTTCGGGTAATAGCATTATCTGCCTCTATTTATGTTTGTGTATTTGTTGTTAATCTTATCTTTGATTTTGTAATAGTTTGAGGTTGCTTGGGCCCTCACAAACATCTGTTCTTTTTATTTGGCCTTTAAAATCAAAGACAAACAACGTATTGATCCACTATTAATGGAGAAATCAAATGCTTTCAATAGCTTGAGGTTTTGGCCTCACGTATGATGCTTGAGTTTTACTGTAATTTGTCAAAAATGACTTCTGTCATGATGTGTTTTATTTTGGCTTAATTTTCTGCATAAAATTGTTGTGAGTAGGATATTTGATCATATCACCATATAAGTCTATGATTTCTCTGTTTTTTCCTACCTTAAATGTGTAGAAAATTTTATAATTCATAAAAAATTACTTTCAAATTCCAATTATTTTTAGGTTTGTGGATTCCCTAAAAGGAAAACCAATTATCACATATATGATGCTCATGTATTAATTATATGATTGGAGAAAAAGACCATTTACATTTAACTAATGCAGCTTGATGCAATCTGTTTGAAATTAATCGAGTAAATTGCAAAATAAAATTAAATCTATATCATGTTAAATTAATCCCCTCACCTTTTTCTCTTATGGGTGTATGGATTCCTCAACATGTATGGAATATTTAGTCATTACTCTATAAGATGTAAAAATATTCAACTGTAAGTTATTTGTAATTGATGGTTTGCAGGTGTACAAGAGTGGTCCATTATTTTTGTCATCAAAAGGTGTGTTATCTTCACTGTAAAACATTTAGCATCTATATTGTTTAGAAGATATTTCCTATTATTATTCTGGCCTTACAGTTTCATATTACTTTGCATTCTCTATTAAACACATCTTATACAGGGATTGGCCGGACTTCTTGGAAGAAAAGATGGTTTATTCTAACAGAAACTTCACTGGTCTTCTTTCGAAGAGATCCAATAAGTTGCATTTATTTAATGCGAATGCCCTCTTTTCAGTTTTGATTTTTGTACTTATCCAACTTGCTCATTGAATTGTTTATATCATCTGTTCCGGACCATGTGAACGGAGGATGTTAAGTTTTGAATTGTAGACATGATAAGTCAAAGCTATATTAATGCTTGGTTTTTTTAAGTATATATAATATTTATATACGACTGTATCTACAACTTAAACTATTAGTCTTATTTAGGATGAATTGTACTGCTAATTTGATTACCACTGAGCCAATAAGTTGCTACAATATTTCTTCAAGTTTTCTCGACTCGATCACCATCGCATTCCAAAATTAAAGTTCAAGTTTCCGTCATTAATTTAGATACAACCAAAAAAAACTGTTTGGGTGCAGGGCTGTCCAGATTCCGCCGCTGGAATAGGCTGTTTCCGTCAAGGCGAGGTGTCGGGTGCTGTTTCGTGCAGTCCACGCAACCCAGTTCATGGTCTTCATAAGGAGATGCTCCCATTCAGCAATGGTGGGCGCCTATCCTGCTGCAGGTGCTGTTTTGGTTAGCTTAATGCTACTGTTGGCAGCTGATGTCACGGTTACAGTTGTTAGCTGTTAATGCACAGCTGCTGCTCCATTTCAAATGCATTGGCCCTTGATTGGGGAGGTGGATTAAGTTCGTTTTGAGCTTAGGTTGTTGCGGCTCCTGGTGTGGTGTGGGTGTTTCCCTCTTCGCTATTTAAGGTTTGCTCCTATCCTTAGATGCTTAGGCGGTGTTTAGTTTCGGATGGGTTCGGTCGGCCACTGGACTTGATCCAGTTTGTTGTAAATGTATTGTTTTTATTTGTAATATTGGTATGCTTGCCTTTCAAAAAAATGTTTTTCACATTTTTTAAACATTATAATATACAAATCCTAACGAAATCCCTAGCAATTCCCGTAGGATTTTAAATCCTATGTTCGAGAGATTTCAAAGAAATCTTAAGATATCAAATTCGAACAATCTTGCAAACCAAACGCGGAATTGGAATGGATTTGAAATCCAAATCCGTTCAAATCCATTTTATTCCTGCAAACCAAACGAACCCTTACTGATTTCTGTCTATCCTCTACTTTTAGATCGTTTTGATAATATTTCACGAGTGTATAGCAATTTTTATATGAGAATTCCGCTAATTAGCAATTCCAAACATAACGACATTGAATTTATATACCATATAAAATCATGAAATTAACATTGTGAATGACGGAAAATAGTAAACACGCTTGAATATTCATTCACAACTAAATCTCCATTAAAGTCATGTCGTAGACATACCCGACCATAGGACGGGTATGACACTAGTGTAGAAGCCTTCCTTGGCATTTGGCAAGGGCTTAAAGCAGGAAATAACAAATAGAAGTATGAGAGAATTAGTGATAAGAAGGTTTCTATATTGATTGAGCTATTGCACTCTAAAAAGCCTAACTGTATTTCTCCCTTTTACACATAACGCCAATGCATGGGTGGTTAATATTTTCCACTATCGTCTAGCCTTATGTTGTGGTTATCCAACAAAGTTCACATCGTACTCCTTTACTATTGCTCGCTACGGTTTGAGGACAAACCCAATTATACTTATCAGAAGTAAATATTTTGTGACCTCTTTATCCGTCAAGGTCTGTATCCGTTTTAGCTAATAACAACAAAAAGAACTTTTATGGTATAGATAATAATAGTGTATCAGCCTTTCGCATTTTCATCTTGTTGGGAACTGAAGATATGCTAAGTATGTTACTACTGCTAGACACAGTTACTACTGCAAGTCAAGGTTAGTACTGCTGGTGCATAATTGAATATCTGTTAGTACTGCTCATGATTAATACTGCTGGAGTGATGTTAATACTGCTGGAGATGAAATCGGTTAATACTGCTGAAGATTGTTAGTACTGCTTATGAAGAATGAAGGTTAATACTGCTGACTTGATAAGTTTGGTATGCGATACTTTTGGAGACAAAGAAGGAATTGATCAAGATATGTTTAACGAAGATTCAGAAGATCAATTTACTTTTGGTAGTTATCTTGTAATTATTTGTGTATAAATAGACTTCAATAGATAGCTATTAGAGGAGACGTGAGAGTTTCAATTTATACATTCTGCAAAAGATATTCTGAGAGAAGATATTGATTCAAGAGAGAATTAACCTCAAGGTTGAAGAACCCTATTTCTAGAGAAGTAGAAGTCGTCTTGTTGAGCCTGTTCAACAAGATTGAGGTTTGGTTGTAATCTTGTGAGTTGATTTAGTGAATACACAACATTGTGAATTTTCTGTTACATTGTTCTTGATTGTGAGAATTAAAGTTCTTTTCCGCAGATTCTTTAATTCTGAATTCTAAGTGTTTGTAGCCTTGTTAAGATTCGATCCTGACAAGTGGTATCAGAGCTAGTGTCTCTTAGAATTCTACAGTCATTATGGAAAATTCTTTTGAATCAAACAGTACTCTTGTATCTAAGGTTCCCATGCTCAGACCCAATGAATTTGACATGTGGAAAATTAGAATCAAGCAGTACATTCTGCTTACTGATTATTCCATCTGGGATATCATTGAGAATGGTCCATGTGCTGAAGGAAGAGTAGGAGCAGATGGCAAAAGACCCCCACCAAAGACAGATGCAGAAAGAAAGGTCAGACAGACAGAGATGAAAGCCTTAAGCACTCTGCTTTTGGCTATTCCCAATGAATATCAGCATCAATTCCATCACTGTTCTGATGCTCAAATCTTATGGAATGCCTTGGAGAAGAGATTCACTGGAACAAAGAGCACAAAGAGAAATCAGAAGGCAATTCTCAAGCAACAGTATGAAAACTTTACTTCTACCAAGAATGAGTCTATGACTCAAACTTTTGATAGATTCAATAAGTTGATTGGAGAGTTGGCTACAGTTGGTGTTCATATGGAGCCTGATGATGTGAATAGGAAGTTTCTCAGATCCCTAGGTGAGGAATGGACCATGTACACTGTGTCCTTCAGACAGAATGACCAACTGGAAGATAAGGAACTTGATGATCTGTACAATGATCTTAGAGTCTTTGAATCAGAGGTTGAAGCCAAAAGGAAGCCCTCTGGATATGTTCATAATGCTGCACTTCTTTCAGCATCACCTGATTCTACTGCTAACCATGAATCAGTTAGTACTGCTGGTTCAGTTAGTGCTGCTGGTTCAATCAATCAGGAAAAATCAAAAGATTCAGTACTAGAAGCTTTCTTTTCTAGTCATGTAAATTCCTCTTTGATTAATGATGATTTAGAACAGGTTAATGCTGATGACCTTGAAGAGATGGACATCAAATGGCAGATGGCTATGCTGTCTATGAGGGTGAAGAGATTCATTAAGAGGACAGGGAGAAACAATTTTTCCCAAAGAAGAGAGGATGGTGCTGGATTTGACAAATCCAAAGTTGAATGCTACAAGTGTCACAAGATGGGACACTTTGCCAGGGAATGCAGAGGAGGAACATCTCACAACAGCCATCAACAAACTCAGGCTGGAAGTTCCAATCAAAACAGAAACTCCATTCAAGCTCTTGTTTCTCAACAAGGAATGGGATTTGACTGGAGTGACCAAGCAGAAGAAGCCATCCAAAATCAAGCTCTTATGGCTGAAGTTTCAGATCTTCCCACTGAGGTAAAATCTAATCTCTGTACTCAAGCTTGTATAGACATTGTTAAAAGGTATAGAGATCACAATCAGGGTATGTGTGATGATCTTAAAAGGTTAGAAAAGGATAGAAGAGACTATGTGTTGATTGTTGAGAGGTTTGAAGAACAGATTAGGGCCTTTCAAGCCAATGAACTTCAACATTCATATGATACTAACTACTGGAAGTGGGAAAAAGGTGATCTTGAGTTCCAATTAAAAGAGTCTAGGGAAGAGTATGGGAAATTAACAGAAGAACTTAAGAAAGTTAAAGCTGATGTTGAAAAGTTTTCAAAGGCATCTAAAGCCATGGACACAATAATAAATGCTCAAGTCCATGGTAAGGTGAAAACAGGCCTAGGGTATAATGCCACACCTCCACCCTATAACAACAACTACATCCCTCCTAAGTCAGACCTATTAGAAACCAAGGATAGGAAGGACTTACCTAAAGGAGCCATTGAAGTAGATCCATTAGATAAAGTAGTTGTTGAGGATGAGACTGACAAAGTAGAATCTGATGAGGAATGTGAAAGTCCATGTGTTAAGAACAATGAGATCAAAAGGACTGAAAAGGAAAAGGGAGTTCATTACACACAGACCACAGTTGTGAACTCCAATACTTGTGAACAGTGTTCTTGCAGGAAATCTAAAGAGAACAAGCCCCAAAAACATGATAATCAGAGGGGAAATCAAAGGAACTGGAATAACCAGTGGGCACTAAGGCAAGGAGTTGATCTGCAAAAGATTAACAGACCAAAACCTTGCTTTATTTGTGGCAAATTGAACCATCTTGCCAAATACTGTTACTTTAATCCTATTAACCAAAAGAGAAGTTTACAAAGAAGTTTTCAAAAATCCTCTGGTTATAGGAAGCCTGCAAAGAAAAATGTGGCCAAGAAACAAGATAAACCCAAAAGCCACATAAAGAAAACGACTGAAAAGGAATGTGGTACTATGTGGGTTCCAAAAGGCACTAAAAACAATACTGCTGCTAGCAGTGTTAGTACTGCTAACACTGTTAGTACTGCTTCAAAAGTTGGTGCTGCTAGCAGTGTTAATACTGCTAGTAATCATTCCAAAGTTAGTGCTGCTAGCAGTGTTAATACTGCTAGTAATCATAGCAATGTTAGTGCTGCTAACACTTTTAGTGCTTCTTCTTCAGATATTACTGCTGCTAGCAGTGTTAACTCTGTTAATACTGCTTCTAGCAGTGTTAACTCTGTTAATATTGCTACCTCTGTTAGTACTGCTGATACTGCTGCTAACAATACTGCTGCTCCCAGTATTAGTACTGCTAGCACTGTTAGTACTTCTGAGGTTAATACTGCTTCTAGTGCTGCTACACCAATAATTTTGACAAAGTACTCCAGTACTGCAGTACCTAAATTTGAAAATCTCATCAAAACCAAGTGCAAGTACTTTGATGAGCAAGGGAGACCCAAGACCACTTCGGCTTGGGTTCCCAACAAAACTAACTGATTTATCTTAATGTGCAGGGTAACCAACAGCTCAAGGGGAAGAGCATTTGGCATGTTGATAGTGGTTGCTCCAGGCACATGACAGGTAACATGGCCTGCCTCAAAAATTTCAAAAAGATTGATGGAGGACATGTTGCATTTGGGAATAATCCTGCTGGTGGAAAGATAAGTGGTAAGGGTGATGTTTCAAAAGGTAAGATGACCTTTGAAGATGTGTACTATGTTGAGCAATTGAGATACAACCTGTTAAGTGTATCACAGGTTTGTGACAAGAAGCATAGCATATTGTTTACTGATTCTGAATGTATTATCCTTGCTCCTGGATACAAAGTGGTTGATGAAAACATGATACTTCTGAGAACTCCTAGGAAGGATAATGTATACTGTTTAGATTTGGAAAGTGTGTCATCTGGTTCATCCCTAAATTGTTTAGTTTCAAAAGCTTCTTTGGATGAATCATCACTTTGGCACAGAAGGATGTGTCACATGAACTTTAAAACAATGAATAAACTTGTTAAGAATAACCTTGTAAGGGGTTTGCCATCCAAAGTCTATTCATGTGATGATCATTGTGTTGCTTGTCTCAAAGGCAAACAACACAAAACTTCTCATAAGACCAAAGAGATAAACACTATCTCAAATCCTCTTCAACTGTTACATATGGATCTGTTTGGTCCTACTAATGTGATGAGTATTGGCAAGAAATCATACTGCTTTGTTATTGTTGATGATTATTCTAGATTTACTTGGGTATATTTTCTGAGAACTAAAGATGAGACAAGTGGACTGATCAAATCTTTTATTCTCAAAATTGAAAACCAATCAAATCAAAGAGTGAAAGTCATTAGATCAGATAATGGAACTGAGTTTAAAATTTTTGATCTAAACACCTTTTGTGAAGAAAAAGGAATTGAGAGACAATACAGTGCTCCTAGGACTCCACAACAAAATGGTGTTGCTGAGAGAAGGAATAGGACACTGATTGAGGCTGCTAGATCTCTGTTAGCTGATTCAAAGTTACCAATTACTTTTTGGGCAGAAGCAGTTAATACTGCCTGCTATGTTCAAAACAGAGTTTTAGTTGTAAAGCCTAAAAACAAGACACCTTATGAGCTTTTCCATAAAAAGAAACCATATATTGGATTTTTCAAACCATTTGGATGTCCTTGTACTATTCTCAATACCAAATCTCACTTAGGTAAGTTTGATAGCAAAGCATATGATGGTTTTCTTGTTGGGTATTCATCTCAGAGTAAGGCCTACAAAGTTTTTAATACCTCTTCTAGAATAATTGAAGAAAGTGACAATGTCAAATGCAATGAGAACACACCAAATCCTATTGGTTCAGGTCCTAATTGGCTATTTGACATTGATTCACTCACTAATTCTTTAGGTTTCAGTAGTGATGTATATGCAGGACAAAGGGATACACCAACATCAGAACACAGAATTCAATCTGTGATATTTCCACTCCCTTCCATTGATCCTGTTGAATTCTGTGAACAACAAGAGGAGGCTGAACCTATTCAGAATGAAGAAGAGAGGAGAGCAGAGGAAAATCAGTCTTCAGGTCCAAATTCCAGAGAATCCGAGGTGACTGAAGAAGCAGAAACAAATCCAGAATTAAATGAGTCAAATCTGGATGAGAACATACAAGAGGAAGCTGGTCATCCAACAAGAACTCAGAAAAATCATCCTCCTGAGTTGGTGATTGGAGATATTGCATCTCCCATGATGACTAGAAAGCAAAGCAGACTCCAAGAGTTGCAAGAGCAGCAAAATACAGTTAATACTGTTCTTACTTGCTTTCTATCCCAGATTGAGCCCAAAAAGGCTTATGATGCTATGAAAGACCCAAGCTGGATAGAGGCAATGCAAGAGGAGCTGCTACAGTTCAAATTACAGGATGTTTGGGACTTGGTAGACCTTCCAAAAGGTCATAGAGCAATTGGCACCAAGTGGATTTTCAGGAACAAGAAGGATGACAGAGGGATTGTGATCAGAAACAAAGCTAGACTGGTTGCACAAGGGTACACTCAGGAAGAAGGAATAGATTATGAGGAAGTCTTTGCTCCTGTGGCAAGGATTGAAGCAATCAGGTTATTTCTAGCCTATGCCTCATACATGAAGTTCAAAGTGTACCAAATGGATGTCAAAAGTGCATTTCTGTATGGAAGTATTGAGGAAGAAGTATATGTCCGTCAACCCCCTGGATTTGAGAATCCATTGCACCCTGACAGAGTATACAAGTTGAAGAAGGCTCTTTATGGTTTGCATCAAGCCCCAAGAGCATGGTATGACACCCTGTCTACCTATCTCTTGAAAAATGACTTTGAAAGAGGAGTAATTGACAAGACTCTGTTTATCAAAAGGAGAAAGAAAGACACATTACTTGTTCAGATCTATGTGGATGACATCATCTTTGGATCCACAAATGATCAAATGTGTAAAGAGTTTGAGGAGTTAATGCACAAAAGCTTCAAGATGAGTTCCATGGGAGAACTTACTTTCTTTCTTGGGCTTCAGGTAAAACAAAGGAAAGATGGGATTTTTATTAGCCAATCCAAGTATGTGAAAGACATCCTGGACAAGTTTGGTTTATCAGACTCAAAGCCAGCAAGCACACCTATGGAGACACACAAACAGCTCACTGCTGATCTTGAGGGGGAGGATATGGATGTCCATCATTACAGATCAATGATTGGATCTCTCATGTATCTCACAGCCTCTAGACCAGATATTATGTTTTCAGTTTGTGTTTGTGCCAGATTTCAAGTTACACCAAAGCAATCTCATCTTCATGCAGTCAAGAGAATTTTCAGATACCTAAGAGGGCAACCTAGACTAGGTCTCTGGTATCCTTATGAATCCTCTTTTGACTTGCTTGCATATTCAGATAGTGATTTGGGTGGAGCCAACATGGATAGGAAGTCTACTTCAGGTGGATGTCAGTTTTTGGGTACAAGACTTGTATCATGGCAGTGTAAGAAACAAACCACAGTGTCCTTATCCACTACAGAAGCTGAGTATATAGCTGCTGCAAGTTGCTGTTCTCAGGTTCTATGGATTCAGAATCAGATGCTGGACTATGGGGTAACCTTTCTTCACACTCCAATCTTCATTGACAATAACAGTGCCATTAGCATTGTTAACAATCCTGTCAAGCACTAAAAAACAAAGCACATAGAGATCAGGTATCACTTTATTAGAGACTGTAATGAAAAGAAATTGATTCAAGTTGCTAAAGTTCATACCAATGACCAGTTTGCAGATCTATTCACAAAGGCTTTTGATGTGGGTAGATTCAATTTCTTGGTAGCAAGTGTGGGCATGATCAACTTTGAATAAATTATTGATTTTCATTTTTTTATATACCTGTATTTCTTTGAGAATTTGGATTTCTAACTAGCTTTCTCAGAACCTCAATTTGCCTCAGAATGACAAGTGCTGCAAAATGTAAGTATCGTTTCTACTGCCAGTGCAGAGTTAATACTGCATGTGTAGTTAATACTGCTTCGTAGTTAATACTGCTTGGTAGTTAATGCTGCTAGGTAGTTAATACTGCTTGGTAGTTAATACTGCTTGGTAGTTAATACTGCTCGGTAGTTAATACTGCTGTGTAGTTAATACTGCCTTGCAGTTAATACTGCTCGGTAGTTAATACTGCTATGTCGTTAATACTGCTTTTGAAAATCTAGGGCAAATACTGCTATAAATACCCCTGGTTGCCCGCCAAAGTTCATAACGACTCTTCGCATTAACTTCTTCTTCTCTCTCTCGCTCTAACCCCTTCTCCCCAGAATCTTTGTGTTTTTCTTTCAAGAATCCTCAGGAATCATGGAGTTTGTTGATGAGCACAATGAAATAGCCATGCTTCAGAAGCCGAAACAAGCTGCGGGATTCCACGATATCGTCGATTTTCTTAAATCCTCGCACATCTCTTATGCCCTAACGGTGAGCCCAACCATCTATATCGAACATCAGACGCAATTTTGGGTGAATGCCACTGTTAGTTTCGAAGAAGGGCAGAAAACCATTCGAACAAGGGTTTGTGATAAATCCTTGAAAGTCACAGAGGAGGTTATTCGCATCTCTCTTCACTTGGATGATGCCTAAGGTATAACCTCTCTATCTTCTGATGACCTATATTCGACTTTACAAAGAATGGGGTATGAAGGTCCCATTGGTGTTTTTAAATTCTACAAGTCAAAATTTTTCAACCAATGGAGATTTCTTGTTCATACCCTGATGCACTGTATTTCCAAGAAAACTACTGGATGGAGTGAGTTCAGCAGTCCCATTGCATATGCCTTGGTCTGCTTATCCACTGCCAGAAAGTACAATTTTTCAGCTATGATCTTTAATGATCTTGTATCAAACCTGGAATCCAAAAAGCGGTTTTATATGTATCCAAGGTTTGTTCAAGAAGTGATAACTAAGGAATTGACGGAATTACCTCAGTTTGATGAGGTATATGTACCAAAATCCCCTAAAGGGAAGGTTTTTTCAAATATGAAAAGACTTCCTAGGGACTCGGAAGGAGTTGACACACCATTGTTCTCTACAATGATGGTTGTGTTCCACACAATTGAAGGTATGGCATCAGGGTCAAGGCCCTCATTAGACACACCCACTGATGACCAATCCCAACCTTCCATCTCAAAAGACATCCCTCAGTCCATTCTTGAACGACCCACTCCCACAATAACCAAAAGGTTTGAAAGAAGAAAGGTACACAAGGTTCCTTCCCTTGATGTATCTCCTAAGAGCCCGAAGCCTTTAAGCCCTCTGTTGGAGCATTCTCCAATGGAGAATATCGAAAGGGAAACCACAGGGGTGTCTCCCAACCCCAAGAAGGTGCTCACTAAGGAGAAGGTTGAGCATGTGAGTCGCAAGGCTGCCACTACTTCTGCTAGCAAAGAGAAGGCCAGTGGTAAAATAACTAAGCCCTTCCTCACGGCAACTCAGGGTGAGAAATCATCCAGAGGCCCCAGGTGCCAAGAAACCAAGGGGGTAGATAGTGCTTTTGCTAGGCAAGAGACATCTGCTAAAACTTCCAATGATCCTTTAAGGGAGGTAAAAACTCCTAAACAGGGTGAGGATAGATACACTTATGAGGAATTGATGGATACTATTGCCAATATAAACCCAGATGTCCTAAATCAGCAGCAGGAAATTGAGGAACTCAAAAAGGTGGTCCTCTATCAAAACTCCCAGAGAGAGAAGAATAAGAAGATGATCACAAAGCTACTACACAGAAGGAAGAAAGCACAGTTTGTCCTTAGAAGAAGAAACCCAACCAATGATGCTCCCAAAAAGGGGGAGTCAGAGGATGAGTTGAACATGGAGAGTGCACAGGAACAGGGGGAGCAAGTGAATGAATTTGCTGAGGAAAGTACAAAGGAAGCTAAAAATGTTCAAGCAACAGAAACCATAGCAGCAGAAACGACAGCAGCAGAAACTACAACAGCAGCAGAAACCACAGCAGCAGAAACTGTTAATGCTGCTGAGTTTGAACAAGCAGCAGAAACAGTTAATGCTGCTGAAGGCCAAAAAGAAGAAACAGCAGAAACCTTTGCAGAGGCAGTAGAAACAGAAAAAGCAGCAGAAACTGAGAAGGAAGCAGTAACTACATCTCAAGCTGAAATTGATGAAGAAGTATACTGGATTGTGAAGAACAGTGTTGAAGCAGCAGCATTACATGTTCTAAGAGAAGCAGTAACAGCCATAGCAGCAGAAATGGTTATTGCTGCTGAAAAACTTAAAACAGCTGAACCAACTCCTGAAGCTGTTAAAACTTTTAAAAGAACCAAGATGATGTCAAAGAAAAGACCAAGAACCAAGCCCATAACTTCACAGAAGAAAAATGAAAAGAAGCCAAGGGTGGAACCAACTGCAGAAGAGGCCCAGGAGGAAACAGTGAAAGAAAAATCTGATCCAAAAGTTACTGAAGAAGAAGTGGCAACTCCATCAGGGCAATCAAGCAATGTACAATCACAAACTGATGCCCAATGTGATTTGTATATTACTGTTGTTGACTCTAACCCAATTCAGGCTGAACCAATATCGTCTAAGGCTCCTGAAATCATCTTTTGGGACACTTTGAAAGATGGTAGAAAGGAGTTCATTAGGATAAAAAGAGCAGATGGAAAATTTGAAGTCTTTTCAACTTGGGGAATAATTGTCAGAACTTGCTCAAGATCATACTTAGAAGAGATGTTCAAAGTTGGGATGAGGCTATATGAAAACATGCTGACTGAGCAAGGGATGTCAATCTCTAAAATGGTACTTGAATTCTTGTGCCAAATGTTCAAACCTGAAGCAGTTCAGTATAGGATAAACACACAGTTTCAAACCATTACCAACTGGATGCTCTATGAAAACTGTGGAGTATATGTCATCTCCCTTGACTCTGCGACTCATGAATACTATCTGGTGGATGAAATATACAAACACAGCATGAAGAGGCTGAAAGGAATGCTACATGCTAAGTTGACCTGCAACAAGGATTCAGCAATGGGTAGATTCTTGGTAAAAAGGATTCTCAATCAAAGTCTGGGATTGAATCCTAATCTAGGCATGTATGATTAGGTTTTGGAAGCATCATCTGAAGAACTTGACTTCTTTTCCTAAAAGTCAAGTTAGGGGGAGATTGTTGGGAACTGAAGATATGCTAAGTATGTTACTACTGCTAGACACAGTTACTACTGCAAGTCAAGGTTAGTACTGCTGGTGCATAATTGAATATCTGTTAGTACTGCTCATGATTAATACTGCTGGAGTGATGTTAATACTGCTGGAGATGAAATCGGTTAATACTGCTGAAGATTGTTAGTACTGCTCATGAAGAATGAAGGTTAATACTGCTGACTTGATAAGTTTGGTATGCGATACTTTTGGAGACAAAGAAGGAATTGATCAAGATATGTTTAACGAAGATTCAGAAGATCAATTTACTTTTGGTAGTTATCTTGTAATTATTTGTGTATAAATAGACTTCAATAGATAGCTATTAGAGGAGACGTGAGAGTTTCAATTTATACATTCTGCAAAAGATATTCTGAGAGAAGATATTGATTCAAGAGAGAATTAACCTCAAGGTTGAAGAACCCTATTTCTAGAGAAGTAGAAGTCGTCTTGTTGAGCCTGTTCAACAAGATTGAGGTTTGGTTGTAATCTTGTGAGTTGATTTAGTGAATACACAACATTGTGAATTTTCTGTTACATTGTTCTTGATTGTGAGAATTAAAGTTCTTTTCCGCAGATTCTTTAATTCTGAATTCTAAGTGTTTGTAGTCTTGTTAAGATTCGATCCTGACACATCTCCTTATACAGTTTCAGTTTGATTACATTTTTTATTGGACAATTTTTAATATCAGCACGCATTGCTACCCCTCCTTCATGTGGTATTGTAAGTAACATATGTATTCTGCTTCCTTTGCAATTCGTCGAATGCTTATTGTCATTTTTTCTCTCATTTTGGTCCAGTTCTATTGGAAATGTTATTGGTTACCTCTGTCCATCTTAGATTTTGTCATTCTTTTGTTGGTTTGGATGCCCCAACAGGATCTATGTTACTGTTCCGTTATTTTTATCATCTATAACTATACCAGATTTTGGTTGAGATTGGTGTTTTTTATTGGTCAGAGTTTAAATTAGTTCCAGATTTGGTTTTGTCTTTGGAAGTCAGAATTGATTTTTTATATGTTCAAAGATGTTTGAAGTTTGACCGCTCAAATAATTGTGTTAGTAAAAGACTGATTACTCAAATAACTGAATCTAGATTAAAGTCACGTCGTGTACTTAACCAACGGACGGGTATAACACTAGGACCTACCCTTACATAAATATATAAAAGGATGATTAATGGATACCATATATACAATAAAAACGTAACTTTTGAAATGGTAATATCAAATAACTTAATCTTGATTAAAGTCATGTTGTCATGTAATACAATTAGGTTGTTTCACGTAATCACAAGAGACTAAGTCCGAGGTAAATCATTTTGAAGATGAAAATATTTACTTTATATTTGTTGTCGTCTAATTCATTAGGTTGTTGCACGTAATCACGAACCCGATGATTCTGGAGAGTCAAAGTATGAGGTTAATAATTTTGAACATGCGGAATTAAGTGAGAAGGTATGGTCTAAAATACAAGTGTACCTTATGTAAAAAATGTATGGTCTAATTCATTAGGTTGGTTCGCCGAAGGTCGGTAAAATCCTGGGGGGGGCTGTGGATGGTATCCCAGTCTACCCGGGTTCGATTCCTGGGGGAGGCAATTCGGGGGCACGAGGAGTACCGCTCAACCTTGGTTGGGCCTGTCCTTGGATGGTCCGGTCGAAGACTGGGCTTATCCCCCCAACCTGTGGTTGGGCCTTAGGTCCTGCGTAAGCTGGGCCGGGATAGCGGCGGATTAGTGGGCTGCCCTCGGATGCCCGATACCGCCGGGAAGGTGTGCGTGCGTGTGTGCATGTGTTCGTGGTAGTTGATCGTGGGATCGATGCCGCTATGCCTTCCAAAAAAAGTGTACCTTATGTTATTGTAAATAGTTTACTTTTGTTTTATTTCTAAGCTTTGTTTTGCTTTATTTGTTTTGTGTTCTTGTAGAATGAAGATGATGATGATTGATGTGGGTGTTATAATGCAACCGTTCGAGTTGTGGGACTACTGTTATGATTGGGCCTTTTGTTCCAGACTTCTTATTTTGATTGATCTATGGTTTCTACTCCAATTTTTGTGCTTCCGTAGTCTTTTGGATCAGAGTTAGACTTTTTGTTTCCCGGTTGTTACAAACTTTGATTTCTATTTTTTGTTCAAACCTGTTTGGACTTTTGTTTGCTATTGTTCTTATGTTGGATTTAAAAACAGCATTCGCGAATGTTGAAATAATTGACCAATCTATGATGTTTCCTTTTGTCTTTTGGTTTCTGGAGATGCCTACTAGGTTAATAGTTCAAAGTTTCATGATAGATATCACTCAACTTTGTCTTTACATTTACTTGAATTTTACGTCATGTTGTATACCCGACCAACGGACGGGTATAACACTAGTTCCAATTGTCTTTGAGTACTTTTATTATTATCTTTTCCTTTTATTCTTTTAATTATCCCTTTAAATAAGATTAGGATTAAGCTTAGTTTTCGTATTTATCTTTTTCTTAGTTTAGATTATAAATAAGATTGTTAGGTTTAATTGTTTATCAAGTTAATCAATTAATAAAAGTTTTGTTTTTAAGAGTTTTCTCTTAAATTTTGAGTTTTACGTTTCGTAATTCTCGTCTATCAAAAAGATTTAGACGGTTGTCGATCTTTCCGCAAACCGCCGCTGCGTCAGTGCCTCTGGTGTATAGCTGAGTTTTTTTTGTAACTGTGGGTTTCCGGGCCAACTTACGCGCCCCGAATAATCCCCGGGCGACCACGAATGACCTGGAGTCATCGCATGGGAACCTTCATGGCCACAAGAGTTTTGGCAGCTGAGTTGGTAAAGGGACAAAGTGACTTTGTTCAAATACAAGATAGATCCCAGGGTTCAATCTCGCCCCCAGCCTACTGAGTGTAACAAAAAAAATGCTCTCTAACATTGATGGTCTTGGAGACGGTTCCGTGTGGGACCGTTTGGGTTGCCCGTTCCCAACTTAATTTTTGCCCAAAATTCATTATATCATAACATATATGATATTCTTTGGAGATCTTGTGTTGAAGTATATGTGTCAATCTTGGTACAGGAACTAGCTAGGAAGACAAGAACCATATATATACTTCTTAAAACTTAATGGAGTATATTGAATTGAGGCTTAAAATAAAAGTTTACTTACTTTGTTTTCTTCCCTTAGCAAGTCTTAAATAATGACCGGTCCACATTTTGTAGAAGTTTAGATGCGCTCATGTATATGCAATTATACACTCTACAGATCGAATCCACATCAACGGAAAGTCAAAACAAGATTGTTCTTTTGGAATGGAGTATATCACTGCAAAAATCAATCATATTACCAACGGCAGAAATAGTCGATAACCATCGGGAGAGACTTTTTTTTGGATAAGGTTCATCTAGGCTTTGCCTAGACTACATCCTTGGCAATTTGGAAATAAACAAACAAAGCGGCGTCCGAGACTAAGCCTGGCCACAGAAGACTTTATCGACTCTTTCCGACGAAAATGACCGTCGGGAAAAATAGGTCGGTAATAGTTGCCACGGTTTATTGACGACATTTATCTACGGCGTTTGGCGGTTCCAATTACCCACGGCTTTCCAACAGCGTCTATTAGCGACGACTTTTCAACTGTTCACAATTGATGGTTTTCCGACGGCCACTAAAAAGACATATTTCCGACGGTTTTTAAAAAATTGTTTAAATTCTATCGACGGCTGCCCCGTCGCTAAGCCATCGGTTTTTGGAATTTTATTTAAAAAACATTTTCAAAACCGTTTTTGCTGCATTTTAATCTATATATATATATATATACTGCATACAAAATCCATATAAACTCCAAAAATGCAACCCAAAATTTACCGAAAAAATCCGTACATATATCCATACAAATCCACACCATCATCAAATCCTACCGGAAGAGGGGGATCACGAGAAGTGGGGTCATCGGAAGACGGTGGTGATGTATATATATTCTCCTCACGTCGAGCGTTCACCTCTCTCTCAATTGCTTGCTCCCTTTTATTTTTTGAAGCTTCTCTTTTAATTCTTGAACCTACATAAATAAAATGCATAATGAGTAAATTGACATGTTTTAATTAAATAAGAAAATAAAAAGGAACAAAAGCTTAACGTCGCTTGAACTGGAACTAGCACACGATCTACTGGTACTCAACTCGCTTGACGAACCAGTTACCACGTAGCTCCGGTCCCACACGTACCAACGCCGAACATCTGACCCCTTTTTCTTTCTCCTATAACCCCTCATTTAATCACAACCGTTTATCAAAAAATGAAAGACTTAGATCGGTTAACAAAGTTAGTACTATTTACTTGATTAACAAATGATTCTCTCTCTCTCTCTCTCTCTCTCTATATATATATATATATATATAGGTTAAGGTGAAAATGAAAGTTATGGTAAGAACTAAGGCCATCAGTACCCCATGAGAGCATCTTTCAAATATCCCAGCTCCACATCAGCGCCACATCAGTTTTTCTCCCATCCCTCACTCAATCCCTAACAATCCCTAAACACCCTTACCCCATTCCCTCAAACCCTTTTGCCACCTCATTTATTTTAATTCTTTTATTTATACATTTAATTATATAACAAAATAAAAATATTTATATATTTTTTAATAAATAAAAATAAGATAAATAATAAAAATAAAAATTCATACCATTCATTAAAAATAAAAATTACAAAATACAAAACACTACCAATTATGAAATTTTTGAATTTGCTCTTTTCTCGCTAAAGTAACCCTCAAAGCTTTTCCCGTAAGGTGATCATGCGGGGTCATGAAAAACTCGAAGTCTTTCTCAAATCGGTTTGAGCGTTCGATTTCGAGTTCTTGTTCCAACCTATCTTGTTCGAGTTTTGAGCGTTCGATTTCGAGATCGAGTTTTTTCATTTTGTATTCCATTGTATCATCAATCTTGTCGTTGAACGTCGTCAACAACTGAGTAACACTTTCGTCCGTATTCGCCCCGGACGTATTACTCGTTGATGTTTTTTTTGCCTTGTTTCTCCCGATGGGTCGTTGAATTTGCTCGTCATCGTCATCATCGGAAGGTTGGGTACGTTTTGAACCCCGCGATGAAGTTGTCGTCATCGTTGGAACGACTCCCCATTTTGGACATTTTTTTAGGACGTCCCAAGCTTGTTCGTGAGTGAAAGCAACTTTATGGCGTGCTAGATACCGTTCGTGTGCCGTTCGGAATTATCAGCCTCACTCATCCCGCTTGATCTATTATTGAGCAAGTTGTTGTAGATGCCGCCAAACGAATTAACTCTTTTATTGAGGTCGTTGAACTTGCTATTGAGTTGATGGGTTGATCTATAACCTGGTTCACGACCCATGCGAGTAAAGAACACATGCCCGATTCGGCCCCAAAAACTTCCTACATTTATGTAAAATTAAGTATAAAAATAATAATAATAATAATAATAACAATAAAAATAATTACCACCGCTTTGTGCGTTACCGACCACGGGGTCCTCCGAAACGTCAACCCACGCCGACACTAACGCGAGTTCCTCGGCTTTACTCCACGTTTGTTTGGCGGCTTTCGTTGGTCTCGGATTTGATGGTTCCGGGTTAGATTGTTGTGTCGGGATAGATTGTGGTGTGTTCGGGGTAGAAGGTTGGGTTTCCGGAACAATGTCGTCGTCGAGATTGATTGCGGGTGAAGGAAGATTGTAGTTGGCCGGAGTAAAACATTGTTCAATCAAACCGGGACGTGTAAATTGGTAAGGAAAATGTTGGTGAAATTGTTGGGGAAATTGTTGCGGATATTGTGGCGGATTTTGTTGCGACCATTGTGGCGGAATTTGTTGCGACCATTGCGGACGATAACCTTGTTGTGTAAACGCTTGGAAACCAAGCTCTTGATCTTCTTGCGATTGTGGTGTATTCGGTCGGTTACGACGGGATGTAGGTGTTCTGTTTGGATTCATGATGAGAGAGGTGTGAGAAATAAGAGGTTGAGAGAATTTGAGAGGTGTGAAAAATAAGAGGTTGAGAGGTGTGAGAAATAAGAGGTTGAGAGTTAAATATATAGTGAGATTAAATTGAGAAATTTTTTGTTTTTTTTACAAAGAGCCGTTGAACGGCTTGATTTTTAAAAATTAAATTAATTTTTTTTTTAAAAATCCTTCGGGATGAACCGGGATGGGGAACCCGGATTCCATCCCGCCCCGCTGATACCGCAACACCCGTAGCCCATCCCCGCCATCCCGCATGCCATCCCGAGCCCCATTCCGAATGGGGTACGGATGGCCTAAGAAGGTTAAGAAGCTATCTCCATCATTGGATGTACATTAGGATGGGTGCACCTAGATGAGATGCACCGGATCAATCCCCTTATCAAACGTGATTCATGAGTGGGTTTGAGATTAAATATGATCAAGGATACTTCAAATATCTTCTTATCTTCTCGCTTTAACTATTCTTTAACTCTTCTTCTCACATGATCCTTTGTGTGTGTAAATATGTATATATACGGGTTATACAATGAGTTGAGTTCCGGTGAGAGTGAATGCTATATTAAAAAGGCTAAAAACCTGACCAATCCCAGTTTGAAATTAAAAGTGATAGTTCAGATCTTTTTTTACCTTATCACATTAACCCTTTTTTTCTCACAGGATCTTTCGTATACATGAGATATATACATATAAATAAATGCTCAGAATCATTGTAATTGACCTATTTCTCTCCCGTGTTTTTTGACCAACATAACTATCTGTGGTGTTCCATGAATTCTCTCCTAAATCCTAATTGGTAAGATGATATTTTCTATAAGCCAAAATTAATTAAAATAGTTTGTGGTTAAAATTATATTTTCTATAAGCCAAAAATATTTTGTTTTGAATTTATTTTGACGATTATTAATCTTAATTAAAATGATCTCGAATTTCGGGGAAGAACCATGCATGCATGCATGATGCGCATCTGACATAATAATGGGAACACATGATATTATTGTTAAGAAGCTAGCATGAGTTTGTGAATTAATGCAAAATTCCTACTATTATTCTCTTCTTTCCAAAATAAAATATTCAATTTAGCCAACTTGAAAACAAAGAGACAACAAATAAAGGGACCCAGATAATGAAGATGGATCGGAATTCGGAAACACAAGATTCAAAAGGGATAAGAACAACAGAAAAGGACAATGTACAACAATGAATTATTTAGTGTGGCGCCCCGGCCTAGCTTCTAAGAAATGTACATGTTGATCGGTCTCAACAGACTCTAATCCACCCATGATATACAGACTCAAATTACTAGATAGGATACAAATGGTGATTTACAGACTCAAATTTTTGGCTAACAGATGGATTTAGGCATGCATCAAAAGGTTAAAAGATTTTTTTTTCCTAAATAATGGCACTTACAAATTAAGAAATGTCCGTATAGACTCTCTCTTGGATCAGATAGTGAAAAAACTGTTTTGTTGGTTAATAGCCAAGTGTAATGGGAGCATCATGAAGACTTCACCCTTTCAATTCCACTGTATCAAGAAAATGTAATATTTTGCTTCCTCTTTTGCTAGCCTTAATAAAATCCGGTTTCTGTTTAAAAAAAATGTTTAGGAAAGATTAAAGATATGTATGCTCATATGCAGTCTGGTTGACAAGAGTTGGATCTTTCTAACAAAATATAATCATGAGCTTATATTTTTTCTTCTTCTTACCATCAAGAAAATTCAGCAACACACAATAAAGTTACAATTTTTGAACATGTTCTTTGTCTTATTGTATATACCATCATGATCTTGAATTGGCTTCACTTTATCTCAACTCACATAAATTAAAGCATTGCTAAAAGTCCTGTATGAATAAAGTTGTCTGTGTGGATTAATCTGTCTGTATAGATTGGAAAGGTTTTTGTTTGAGAGGGTGTTTTCATAGATGGAATGGCCATGTTTTTTAATTGGGAGGTTTGGACAAAACTTGGCTTTCTGCATAAAGCTCCCTCCTAAAAGCTTAATAAATAAGACATTTTCTATATCATTAAACTACCACCAAACAGTCATGTATAGCTGACTGAATAAGCTATGAGTCCCATAAAGCTCATTAAGCTGCTAACAAACAGGCCCTAAGGCTATTTGCCCTAAAGATACCTTGAAACTAGGGGTGTGTGCCAATCTTCTTGGTGGGTTGGTTGGGGTTGAAGTAGGTTCCCCACCGGTTAAGCCATGTTGCACCCTCATCCAAGGCCTTGCTGACATTGAGGCTGCGGTTTGCCTATGCACTGCTATTAAAGCTAATGTTCTGGGGATCAATCTTAATGTGCCTGTCTCTCTCAGCTTGCTTCTTAACGTTTGTGGCAAGAAAGTCCCAAGTGGCTTCAAATGTGCCTAATTAATTAATCAGGGATATGTGATATCTTTTGATTTTATTATCGAATTTTCAATGTTCTTTCCAACGAGCTTAGGTGTGAAGGCTTATGTGGTCACATCTAATCTCTTCCTTTCCAAATCATGATTTTTTTTTTTGAAGAAATTCCAAATGATGATATTGTACATCAGATTGTATGAAATTCTGCTTTTTATATTTTATTTATGACGGTTGGACAACTAAGTTAAATTAAGATCATTTGCTTTATGTGTTGAATCTTAATAGTACCATTGCAAATGTTTTAGACCAACTACATCATAGCTCTGAGTGCTACTATGTAACTTTTATGCATTACGGCCAAAAGTCTTGCACTAGGATTAAGAAGTCCCACACCCAACAGTATTACATTGTTAAAATTTTGCTTATGTTTTCCTATTTTGTTGTGAATTCCTTTTAGAATTAAAGATTTGTGAAATAACTTTTGATGAGGTATAATTTTTGTATCATTCCATTTGATTATCAATGGTATTTCACTAGGAATATCTGAAAATAGGATTGGTAATGACTTGCAAGTTATCATAAAAAGTCACAATCACTTACACAAACATAACTTAGTCTTTATGGTGAAATCAATCATATAATACAAAGAAAGGACGGTTATGTTAACCACAAGGGTTGTGGCCTACTGGTTAAGGCCCTGGAGAATGTGGTGGAGTATCCCATCTGCCCATGGTTCTAATCCAGGTTGTGATCACAGAACAAGTACACAACAATTGTGGCCACTAAAGTTTAATCAGGACTGATGTCTTACGGTCATAATTTGCCAATGATTAGTCTAGGCATAGCCTAGGACACCTTCCAAAAAAAAAAACGATTATGTTCCTACTATAAGAATAGATAGAAAACTTACAAACAATTGAAACTTTATCACTAAAAAAACAGACTTTTACCGAAGGAAAAATCATTCATTAATCCATCACAAAGGTCTGACCTGCCGGTGAAATTCAATCGGAAGAAAGGTCATGGGAAAAGACATTGCCGATGGGTCACTGACGGATATTTTAAATTTAAATTTTTTTAACCGATAACTTTTAAATCCTCCGGTAATTACTTACGGTTTTCAAATCCATCGGTAATCGGTCAAGTAATTATCGATGGATTTGCTATGGGTAATTTTTTTAATTGATAATTTTCCAATCTATTGGTGATCCGTTAATAATCACCAACAGAAAATTATGTCATAAAATTCATTTGTAGTAGTATTAATTCCGACCCTTATGGGTTAATTAGAAAAATAACTATTCATGATATTACCACAAAATGACATTTCTTTTGAAACTTGCATACGATTATGACCCATTTAAAATAAATATGAACCATCAAATTAGCCAATACTGAAATAAAAGTTTGTAGGTAATACGCCAATATGTCATTAAATCTGAAGGCTTACCTGTTACTTGTTCTCCATTAGAAACCAGATAACTAACTTAATCTAAAATCAATAACCGTTGATAATATTAACGGCACCTTTATTTACAAATTATCGATGGTTTTCACTTAAAAAATAAAATAAAATAAATAATTTATTATAGTCAATAATCAGTTGGTGAAATTTAACATTTTTAATGGATATAGAGGACATTCATCATAAAATCAAAAGGCAAAATTAATGAAAATAAAAGGTGGCAGATAATCTTTCAGTAACGTTTAGAATTTTAAGACTGATTATTATCAATGACTTTCCTCAGAAAATTAAAAAAAAATTCAAGAATAAGAGGTGCACATTCAGAAATCTTAATTTAGACTTTAATTGTCGACGGACTATCCATGGGTTCAACAAAATGTTGGAACTTAGTATAGATTTGAGAAACTTTGTCCAATCATAGAGCATTAAATGAATCATTTAATTGTTTGAGCTTAAAATGTGGTGTTCTTGTTGAGCTCTCTTTGGCACAAATATATATATATATATATATATATATATCACTACAAGAAAACTGGGCATCAGTGACGAAAAATTAGCGAGGGAAAAAATCCCTCACTAATTAGCGAGGGATTAGCGAGGGATTGACCACTAACCCAATCCCTCGCTAATCCCTCACTAATTAGCGAGGGATTGGGTTTGTGATTAATCTCTCATTAATCCCTCGCTAATCCGTCGCTAATTAGTGAGGGATCGGCCACAAACTCAATCCCTCGCTAATTAGTGAGGGATTTGCAAGGGATTAACCACAAACCCAATCCCTCGCTAATCCCTCACTAATTAGCGACGGATTAGCGAGGAATTAATGAGAGATTAATCACAAACCCAATTCCTCGCTAATCCGTCGCTAATTAGTGAGGGATTAGCGATGGACTACTGTAATCCGTCGCTAATTAGTGAGGGATTAGCGAGGGATTGAGTTTTTTTTTTGTTTTCCCATATATATATGGGTTATATGTATATATAGCTAATGTGTGATATTTGGAAATCGCATATGATGTATATATGTGTTATATATGAATGATATATGAACCACAATACACCACATATATATAAAGGCAATACACACTTTGCTATATGAACCACATATACACCACAGTACGTGTTATATATTTGTATGCTTGATGTGTGTGTTGGTTGATAACGACAATTGAATCTACGTATATATTGTTGTATCTATGTGTATATGTGTTGTGTATAGGTATATATGCATGTGCATATGTGAATGTATAGAAAATGTGTGTTTGTTGTTTGGTAACCACATGTGTTATATGTATGTATCTATGTATAGGCAAATGTGTGAGAAGTTAAGGTTAACATGAGAATCGTGAGAAGTGGATCTGAACCGTTGATCACTTTTAGTTTCATGCTCTCCCATGAATTGCGCCTTAGAAGGGAATAAGTTCAATGCATCTTATCTCGATGCATCTCATCCTATAACGTGCGTCCATTTCTCATCCAACGGTTGATAAATACTTCTCAGTATCTCACGTTGGTCTCTGTCTCTGTTCGTGACCCATTGTAACATCGGTGATGCATCCTTCTTTCTTCAAACGAACTCTACACCGGTGACGCATCCTTCCCCCTCAAACGAACTCGAGCGTAAAAATGGGTTTCATTTTAACAAAAAAAATTATATGACCTAAGCTTAGCTTTTGTTTCTATATTTTATAGAAAGGAGTGTTCGATGTTACTTGATCGATATGGATTTTTGGATAAGGAGGCTTCGAGGGGTAGATTCTTTTCCAAACCAAGTGTATCTCGACGTATCTCATCTTAATGTACATGTAAGAGGTACATATATCACTTTATATATACACACATACGTAAATATCAAAATTATTATATAAAAGTTAAAAAATTACAAAAAACTTAAATTTTGAGCAAATTTTATATTTTTTATTATTTAAAAGTTTATAATTTCATTATTTAAAATAATATATTTAATATTTAAAGTTATTATTCTAAACATAATAATATATTAGATTTTTTTTTAAATTTCAGGAAAACTCTTCCTCTTTTGTTTTTCATTTCCCTCTAAACTAAATTTTTAGAAAAACCCCTTTCCATCTTTCACCAGGTCTCACACGCACATTCTCAAGTCTCACCCACACCAAAACCCTAGACCTAGACGACGCCGGCCTCACGACACTTTCTTCTTCAGTCTTCATTGGCGGCGGTTAGGCGATTTCACCGCGGTCTCTTCTGCCTCTCTCTCGCTGCTCTCTGCCGCTGCTCTCGCCTCTCTGCCGCCGTCAATGGATCTAAACCTTCATTCGTCATTTTTGCCTCACAAATTAGTAAAGTCTCCATCTTTGCGCACGCCATTTTAATTCGTTTTACCATCGCCCTCCTTTTTTCATCAGAACTCTCTGGTATGGCTGCTCATAATCATATGCCAACGATTAATTTGTGTATCTAATTCATCCAAGTCTTTTGGTACGTTTTTTTTCTTTTTCTTTTTAATAGGGATTTAAACAACAATTGAAATTGTTTTTAGTCGATGGTGGGTTGCGGTGATTATAAAAATGAAAGTTTTGTTTCTGAATGCTGTAACCATGGCACGATAGACTCTTTTACACCCATAGAATATGAGCAACCTCATCTCAAAGCATTAATTGATTATATGGGGTTGAAATTGTGTATTAGAAATGTAAAATGGAAATAGGGGTGGGTATACAGGGATAGTGTGTATCGGTTTTGTGCTAATTTGGTGCACTTTTCTCGAAAGAGTTCCCATGCTACAACAGTTTGACAAGGGGAAGGTGGGCAGTTGTCTTCCATTTTTCTATCTCCATTGGAATGTTCAACAATCATTTTTTTTCTTTAAGAGATCCTGTTTTTGATATAAACAAGTCTATGTCATGAATTAGAAATAAGGGATTGATTTTCGTGATTTAGATTTTAGAAAGGAAGCAATGAAGAAAGGAGTTGGCACATATGAAATGGCAGTGGTATCAATCAATGTATTTCTGCTAAAGATTGTGCTCCTAAGAGATCTTAACACTATTTCTCAGTTTAATGCTCCTAAGAGACATGGACTGTCAAAATATAAGTGAAATTGAAAAACATGAACCCTTGCTTATGGCATCATATATACTTGGAATGATGATTTGCAGCTGCTAAACTATCCCATCTGACACTTATTAATTCTGTGTTCCGTTTATTTTATATTTTAGATAGAATAATGATGCAACAGTCCATCCTTACACATTTCCATTTAAATAAGGTCAACTTTATCCATGCTGCCAACATGGAAAGGAGAGAAATCGTATTTCATGCTATTGGTGATTTGAACTTTTCAATGATCTAGGGTCTCGACTTGTTATAATCATATGCTTGAAAAGAGAAGGGACGGTCATAACCGTATGCTGGATAGAATGGTATGTATGATGCTCTGCATTTGTGAAGTCTTATATTTGTATTTTTTTCGGTCAATTTATGGTAGTATTTGTTTTCCTTATTAGGGAAACGATATGGATTCATCAAGAGGTATCCTCTCCGGGACGATGGATAAATTCAAAATGGTATGTATCATTCAACTGCCATAATTTTCTCATTTAGTTTCTTTCTGCCGGTTTACACATACAATAAAATGAGCTTTATAAGATGCCCAATATTTCTCATGTCCTAAAAGACTGCATTATAAGACTTATAGGACCAAACAATTATGTGTTATAAATATAAAAGTGTTACAATAGGATGTTAGAACGTATTTGGACATTTTGACGAGTTTTTTACGAACGTTGGACGTATTTGGACAGGTGTGCGGTACCGAACATTGGAGGCAAAGGAGCGGGGAGGATCGCTACGTGGCCGAGGCCGAACAAAGAGAAAGGAAGAGCTAGAGACCGAACATGTCACGTTATCGTGACCTTCTCGGACATTATCTTAGATTGTATGAATTTGGTATTAAATTGTATGAATTTGGTATTTTAAATTTTATAAATTTGGTTATTTTTAGTTTTTTGGACAATTTTGGTTTGTTATTTTCAATTTATAGTCGGGCTTCGTATTATAAAATACAGAAAATACAGATTTTTTTTTTATTAAAATAACTAAAAATCAGCTAAGGATTACCGACAGAAATTCGTCGCTGAAAGTTAGTGGAACCCTTGCTAATCTGTCGCTAATGAGAACCCTCGCTAATCTGTCGCTAATAAGTGCCCTTGCTAATCCGTCGCTAATAAGTGCCCTCGCTAATCCGTCGCTAATAAGTGCCCTCGCTAATCCGTCGCTAATATAAGCCCTCGCTAATCCGTCGCTGATTATAATCCCTCGATAATCCGTCGCTGATACAAGCCCTCGCTAATCCGTCTCTGATAGCATCAGCTACGCCCGTTTGACTCGCGAACCATCAGCGACAGATTAGCGACGGATTCGAGCTTTAGCGAGGGATTTGGCCCTCGCTGATACTGATTATTTTTGTAGTGTATATATATATATATATATACTTAAGATCATGTGAGACCAGACTATTTTCGTGAGACCGTGAGACCAAAAAATTAACACTAAACCTTCACAACAAAAGACTGTGAATGTACCGTGATGGTAAACATTCACAGTGTTTTGTTGTGAAGGTTTGCTATTTTTCTTACATTCACAATGAATCACTGTGAATGTTTAGTTTTAATTTCTTGGTCTCACGGTCTCACGAAAACAGGTTGGTCTCACGTGAACCCAACCATATATATATATATATAGTCGGGTTCAAAGGAGAATAATAACTATTTAAAAGAATAAGAGAATAATTTTGGACCAACCATTTTACTAAATAATACTTTAAATAAAACTTTTTTAAAAATCACCCAAAAAGGCATCTATGTCATTTGTTGTATAGATTATAGGGAAATTAATTAAAATACCCCAAGTCAAACCAACTGTTACCAAAATACCCTAAAATTTTCCAACTTTGCAAAAATGCCCAAAATACCCGCGATGGGGTCTTGCGATCGCGGGATACGCTGACGTGGCACGTATTTTGGGGCCAAATGCCCCGCGAAGCCCCTCAACTTTGGCCGCGGTGCACTTTTGGTCCCTGCCCGCGATCGCAGCCCGCGATGGCCCAAAAAATTACAGTTTTGGTCCCTGAAATTTTACACTTTTGGTCCTGAAAATTTACACCTTCAGCCCCTATACTTAGACGAATTTTGCATGCTTTTACTGTTTTTTTCCACAATTATTGCAATTTAAAGACCGATTTGTGGTTGAAATTCATTTGCATGTTTCAATCAATGTTAAATCAATGTTTTTGGAATACCAGTTTGTGGATGAAATGAGAGATTGGTTTTCTGATATGTTGGTTGTTTCATTGATAAATAGACGTAAAATTCAAGCCATAATCCCCACACAACGATTTCATTGCTGGAATATTTCTTTCTGCAATATTTTGTGTTTGAGATACTACTGAAAAAATGAGTTCATCTGTTGCAAAAGCTAAGCTATATTTCTGTTTTGATGGTGAATGGGTGCAAGATAACAATGAGTGGAATTTTGCTTATAAATCTAAGCATGGTGTAAAAGTGTCAGTAAACTACACTTATCAGAAGTTTGTTGCATACGCCATGCAAAAATGTGGAATCAACTCTTCTGATATTTGCAAGTTAGTATTTAAAAATGGCGATGGGTCATTTGTGGATTTATCCAACGATGGGGATATCTCTACTTTTCTGCACCTTGCAGTCGATTCAGAAAGACCCCCATTACTCTTTGTGTATCCCGACGTATCCGACGGTGACGACGACGGTGACGAGGAGGGTGATTCTCAACAAATAGAGCATCCTGATTCTCAACAAATAGAGCAGCCTGATTCTCAACAACAACAACCACCACAACCACACGAATGGCGTACTGCTGGAGTTGCTGATGACGAAACCCACGTTTTCAGAACGGGTAATTCTGAAATAGACAGATCAGACACCGATAATGATGATCACGAAGAATATACCCCTAGTAGAAAATCATGTAGTCAGATAAATGACTTTTTTGATATGCCCCCTATTCTTCCAGACTCCCATACCCAGACACAAAGCTACGAACCTACACCTTATATTCGCAGTGAAAGTTTAACAGCAGGTCAGATATTCGATTCGAAGGATCTCTTAGCAAGTCAGATCGGACTCAAGTTCTTAGAAGAGGGTTTCCAAAGTCGCGTGCGGGCATCTGACAAAAGCAAATACGTAGTTGAATGTGCTAGAGAAAAGTGTGAGTGTAGGTTGTACGCGATTCACACGGGTCCCAAAGGAGGGGCGATAATGATTAGAAAGTTGCACGACGTACACACTTGTACGAGGACGCAACTTAATCCCCACCACAAACAAGCCGGCAAAAAGACTTTGGGTGCGATCCTGAAAAACAAATTTCTTGATGTTAGCAGGTCATTGCGTCCAAAGGACATCGTCCACGACGTTCACCGGCAGTTCGGCGTCACGATTGATTACCACCAAGCGTGGCGTGCGCGCTGCCATGCACTGTTTATGGTGAGAGGCACGTTCGAGGAGTCGTATGAACGACTCCCGACATATTTATATAATTTGCAGCTGCAGAACCCTGGTACTGTCACGCAGCTACGGACCGATTCACGTGGACGGTTTGAGATGTGCTTCGTGGCCCTTGGACCCGCGGTACGTATTTTAACACGTCATATGTTTACACATTATAAACTATAACATTTACACATTATAAACTATAACATTTTAACCTATGTTTTTGCAGATCCGCACATTTCTGGCAAATCTACGTCGTGTCCTGATAATAGACGCAGCCCATTTAAAGGGTCGTTACTTGGGTATGATGTTCCTGGCGGTTGCCATGGACGGGGATAACTCCATCGTTCCAGTAGCTTTCGGCGTAGGCAAGTCTGAAACCGGGGACGAGTAGACTTGGTTTATGTCCATGTTGAGACAAGCTATCGGCGCCGCAATCTCTGCCATGTACCCAAACGCCCCTCACGCCATATGCTGTCGACATTTGGAGATGAACGCCAAATCCAAGGACAAACGTATTACCACCTACAAGGATGTCTATTGGGCGGCATGCAGAGCATATACGGATCGGGAGTTTAACAAGTACATGAATATGCTACGATACAGTGTCAAGGAAGCAGCCAAAGTCTTTGACGATGCTGGATCGGAGAGGTGGTCCGCGACCCATTTTCCTGGACAACGGTATGACATTCTGACCTCGAATAGTGCAGAGTCTGTGAATGCACTCTCCCGTTTTGCTCGTAGATGTCCGATTGTTAATCTTATGGACTACTTTCGGGCCTTTCAACAAGAGTGGTACCAAATTCGACGCCTAAAAGGAGCTAAGATACAAAATGCACTCACACCAACGACGGAGAATATCGTTCAGTACAGGGCGCGTCATGGCCGGTAAGAGCAATCGGGTATGGGAAGTACGAGGTGCATGATGACTATATTCACGCGATTGTGAATATGGAAGACCACCTTCTGAATGCTCCCATCGGAATGAAGTTCCGAGGTTCCATTTCGTTCAATGGCTCTTATCTCTTTAGCCATAGCTTCCTTCCAAACATCGGTTTGTATAGCCGTTTCCACAGTAGATGGATCTCTTGAAAACATAGTCAAGTCACAATCACTTCCTCCCTCAATCGGGAACCTCTTCTTAGAGATTAGTCCGCATTGACTCCTACGCAATTGAGTAGTTTCATCCTCAATTTGTGGTGAAGTTGGATGTGGCGATGATGGAGAATTTGGCTGTGAAAGTTGCGACCCATCTTCACTTGCCGCTGGGTCACAAACTTCTTTATCAGGCTTCTCCTCTTGATCTCCATTTGTTGTATCGATGACCGTCACTTGTCTTGATCGTGGCTCTTCAAGCTTTGATCGTTCATCAAATTGGACATCTATGCTCACGACAGTTCGTTTATTTTCTGGATCATACAGCCAGTACGCTTTTGACTATCCTACAAATACGTATTCCTTTGCCTTTGCTTCAAGTTTGTGTTTGTGAAGTGACTAAAGCATAGCATATGGAACCAAATATTCGAAGATGATTAACGGTTGGTTTAAATTCATACCAGGCTTCAAATGGCGTCTTGTTCCACACAGCTTTAGTAGGTGAGAGGTTGATTAAATAGACTTTTGTAGCTACTGCTTCTGCCCAAAAACCATCACCGAGGTCCTTTTCCTTCATCATGCTTCTCGCCATTTCAACAATTGTTCTATTCTTACGCTCGGCTATACCGTTTTGTTCTGGGGTATAGGGAGTTGTAAGATCTCTCTTGATTCCATGCTCCTCACAGAAACCATTGAATTCTGCAGAGCAGAACTCTCCTCCTCTGTCAGTTTGAAGAACCTTTAGTTTACAATCGCTTTGTGTTTCAGATAGAGCTTTGAACTTTTTAATGTACTCAAATGCTTCAGATTTATTAGTGAGGAAATACACCCAACTCATTCGTGTTAGATCATCAATAAAAAGTAAGAAGTACCTACTACCGGCATGGGATTGAGTCTTCATCGGCCCATATATGTCTGAACCATTTCAAGGTTCTTTTCTGCTCGTCTGGATTGCCCAACTGGAAATGATTTTCTGGTTTGCTTTCCTAATGCAGACCCTTTACACACATGATCGAGGTTTTTGATTGTAGGAAGGCCTTTTACCATGTTCTTACTTGCAAGTAAGTGAAGGCCTTTGATGTTGAGGTGTCCATATCGCAAGTGCCAGACTTCAGAGTCACTTACCTTGCTGCTCATTAATCCATATTGCTCCTTGCAAGAAAGGTTTATTGGAAACATCTTATTGTGAGTCATTTTAGCTTCCACGAGTAATTCACCATTTTTCCTCTTTACGATGCATGAGTCATCGTAAAAAACGACTGAGTAGCCTGATTCAAGGAGTTGGCCTACACTTATCAAATTATGAGCCAAACCTGGTGCATAGTGAACATTCTGAATTAGTTTTTCTTTTCCACCGATGTTGACAACGACAACACCTCTGCCTCTAATCTGAATCCGCTTGTTATCTCCCAATTTAACTTGAGATTTGTATGCTTCGTCAACCTCCTTGAACTTTGCCTTATCTCCTGTCAGGTGAAACGAACAAGCGCTATCGAGATACCAGATGTCTTTGGAAGCATCTTGAGACCTTTCCAAAGTCATGAACATGTAGTCTTCTTCTACAAATTGTGCTCCTTTCTGTTTACTCCAGCAATCATCGGTGGTGTGTCCGTAGCTGTTGCAAAATGTACACTTAGGAGCTTCTTTCTGTTTATTCCAGCAATCATCGGTTGTGTGTCCATACTTGCCGCAATATGTACACTTGGACGCGCTCACTCTGCCACGACCTCTTCCTTTAAAAAAACCTCTACCTCCGCCTCTATTGTAAGAGACCCTTGATTGATCTTGTTGACTTTATTTTTATGTTGTATTCAAGATTACTTGCTTAAATTATAAAAGCCCAAATTGTATTTGTGGGCTTTAGTGGCTAATGGGCTTAGGCCTTAAAACCTACGTATTTAATGTGTAATTTGTTAGAGTTTTAGGTTAAGCCTCAAAATCTCCTAGCCTCCATTTGAAAGAGTCAGACGTTGAGAGAGAGAGAGCTTCAATAGTAAGAGAATGTTCATCAATCATATCTTGTAAACTTCTCTTTATCAGTCAATACAAAGATTATTGCTATTATTATTGTTACTTGTTGTATCTGGGATCCTACAATTGGTATCATAGCCAAACATATCAGAATTTGTGCTTCAATCCATTGATTTTTATCAATTTTTGAGAGATTATTGTGTTTTTGTGCAAAGTTGAGAGTTCTTCAAGTTCTTCATCTTTTTGGTTGGTTTTGGCCATTAGAGTTCTTCTACTGGTTTAGAATCGATCAATGGTTGTTAGTAGATAATACCTGAGTGTTTTATTCCGCAAAATCACTAGGTTTGTAGCTCAGTTTGTGCATTCACCCAATTTTCGGAGTTTTAAACTTTTATTTTTCTACACTCTGTTTTGCTTCGAAAACCCATTTTCTGTTAGTTTTTGGACAAAACTCGAAGAATTAAAGTTGTCCAGAATATCCTCGTGCACATATCTACAAAATTTCAGCTCAATCCGATAAGATTTGAAAATTTGAGTCAAGTGCACAAATTCTACTTCTCACGAAGTATCTGTTAACGATCCGATATTTTTTTAAATTTTCAAGTAACAATATGTCAAGACTAAGATTTAGTGCTGATGCTGATGCTCATTATTATTCTAAGCTCAGTACTAATTTTCGCAAGATAATTCCTACTCTTGAGAAAGAACTAGAAGAAAGGAACAAGAGCATTCTTATTGATTCAGATAAGATTGCTAAGCTTGAAGAATCGGGTAAACTCCTAAACTGTGAAAATCTTGAACTGAAAAGGAATTTATCTGAGTCTGAACAAGAGAAGAAAAGACTTGAACTTAAATGTTTAAATTTTTCTAATCTAATTTCTAATTTTGAAAAGCTTGTAATTTGTGAAAAAGAGAACTTTGAAAATGAAAGAAAATCTTTTGAAACAAAGTTTGTTAAGCTTTCTAACAAATTATATGATTTAGAAAAGACTCTTGAAAAAGAGAGGAAAGAGTCTGATCTTGAAAGAAAAGAGTTTGAGAAGAAGAAGATTGAAGGATTTCAAACAAAATGTTTGAAAGATGATTTTGAGAGAGAAAGAAAAGTTTTTAAAGCTAAAATGTCCAAATTGACAAAAAGACTCTCTTTTTTGTCAACTAAGGTCATGTTGGAGAAGAGGTATAAATCTGATCTTCAAAAGATGTTTGATGAGAATTTAAAAGAAAATGATGTTTTAGCTAAAAGGCTTAAGGAATTTGACTTAGCAAATTCTTGTGCTGATAATACAGATAATCTTGTTTTCAAAAGAGTGAAAATGGTTTGGAAAGTCAAAAGCTCTACTCCTGTAAAAAATTCTCTAAAGCCTTTTGTTTCTGTTTCATCTCATCACTCATATAACTGTAAATGCTTTAATTTTCTGTTTCAATTGAAGAACCATTTCTCTAATTCAAACTGTGTTCATAATGGGTCATTTTAAAAGGAAAATTTAAAGACCCATAGTATGAGATTTCATAGGGAGGAACCTGGCAAACCAGCAAAGACTGGCAAACCAGAGGACCTGAAGACAGCTCCAAATCCTAACAAAATAGGACCCATTTGGAAATGGGTACCAAAAGTTCTTTGATCTGTCTTGCAGGTAAATGGACTCCTTAATACATCTGTTTAGGACTCACACTTCAGTGGATAATGGACTCTTAAACACTCAGTTTAAGACACATCCTTCAAAGGCAATTGATTTCTGTGCACAACAGTACAGAACTCAGTCTTAAATCAGATTTAATAACAGCATGCTGACAGATTTGCGATGCTGTAGTAAATTGATCATATCTCACACGATCAAGACACCAATTGATGCAATTCAAAAGGCCCTGAATTTAAAACACATTGGTGAACAGCTTTCGTGTTTTGAGAATTCAGAGATTCCAAATTTAGAAGGGTCATATGCATCGTTGAAGTAGACAACAGTGTGCTGATACAAAGCTGTTGGACAGATCTGCGCGACTGTGGTAAATCAACCATATATTTTTCGTCCGAGCTCCAAAAGAGGTGATTCTAGATGCTCTGAAAAGATAACAAACCAATGCACACTCTTTATGTTTTGCGTTTTTGCAAACTCCAGAGCTATCATGGTCTAAATCAGTGTCAAAGTTAGTGTAACATTTCTGTTAAGCTGCTGCCGAGCCGCGACCAAACCTCTGCCGAGCAGCGACCAACCTCTGCCGAGCCGCGACCAGACCGCTGTCATGCCTTGCCAAGGCTCGCCAAACCTCTGCTGAGCCTTTATCAAGCGTCTGTCAAGCCGTGATCATTCTTTGTCGACCACTCAGACCAACTTCTGGCGACAACCCAATCTTTGGCTCAGACTTTTGTGACCACCCTCTGTGGTACTGTTCACCACAGAACCTCTGTGGACTGAACCTCTGCGACTGAACCTCAGAGCCAGTAGCCCAACTTCTTAGTACTTGCTGTCAGCTTTGGGCACCTGTCGTATTCTCAACAGAACTCCCTCCTCGAAGCTCCGAATTTGATGACTCCAGATGCGTTGGATTCCTAAGACACAGATGAACAATTTTCGTGTTTTGAGATTGATCTGAATCAGTGTTCTTCTGTGTCAGAATCTCTGCTAAAGTCAGTATACATCTGCTGGACAGAAAGTTGTGTTTCACTAAAATCATCATCAAAGCTCGGTGGAATTTTCAGAGACTCAAAAGATCAGAAGCAGTCTTGAAGATCAAAGTTCATGCGGATCACAAAGAAGACCTCTGTCAGCACTTGATCAATCTTTGTCGACACGAGATCAGCTTCTGTGGACACGAGATCAGCCTCTGTCGGCACTGCGATCAACCTCTGTCGCACCCTCTACCAGTACCTCATATATGGTAGTTCAGAGTTTTTACTGGTATTTCTAAACTCTGACCCCTGCACTTTTTTTAATTTTGATTTATCAGTGCTTTTGGATATTCCTAACAAATGAGAAATCATCAAAGATGATTACCAACACCTTTTGATTTTTACATGATATCTGATTTCAAATTAAGCTTAAATGAGATTTAATGCTCAATTTGAGGGGGAGAATGCCAATATGACCATGTACATCCAAAGGTAAATTTCTAAATATTTAGACTCATTTTTAAAGAAGACTAACTTTAAAATGATAAAACCTTTCTAAAATGGTTAAACCACTTCTAGATGCTAAATGCTTTTTCTGATATAGAAGTTGGATTTTAAATGCTTTTCTGAGACTAAAAATAGTCAGTGTGTGGAACAATACAATCTTTAGGACAACAATTTCATGGGATCATTGTGTGAGCTTTATAGTACTTCTATGGATCACTTAAACCTGTGTTTCCTACCTAAGAAGTAAACCTTGAGTGTTTGAGAGGTGAAGGGTCTACATCAAAGAGTGGGGGAGATAACTCATCTGAGTTTTTCTCATTGTGCTTAAGAGGTAAAAATTGAAAAGAGAGTTTGGTTAGATGTGAGCTACATGATAAAAAGAAAGAGAGTGTGAGAACAGAGTCAAAAGAATTATATAACTCTGCACTAACTTTTTCTGAGCCGGGCAAGCCACATTACTGATTTATCACGATTCTTTGGTGATTATGATTGAAATAGGCAGTGAGCCCATGCCAACTCTTGACTTAACCCCACTAGCTACTCATTTTTTTCTCAACAAAGAAATGTTTCATTTTCCACGGGGAAGCAACATATATGCTATCCGATCTTTATTTGGAAGGTTGGATATTGAAAAGAAGGAAATCTGCCCCACCTTCACACTTCATTCATGCACATTGAGTCTGTGGAAACCTGTTATGTCTAAACAAGTTTACACACTTTTGAGCCCAACATATCATATACATTTTCTTCCACACAATATCACGAATCTTTGTGATTCCCCATGCATATCTATGTGATATTGCCAGAACAGTTTGAGAAGTTTAATTTTTATAATTTTACTTCTATGATAACTGGAAGTCCTATAAGATCTTCATATTTGTCAACTCTGAACATAGGCCACACAATTATTTTAATTGTTGTGATAACAGTTGCTATGTGCTTTTGTGTTAGATGATTACCCCTGGTTACTTGTTCTTTAATGCAGATTATCATGAGTCGAATGTGTTCGCTACTCTTCATCTCCTAGCTGTTTATCTTCCATCGGTTATTACTCAAACTGGTTATACAAGCTTCCGCACATCAAATCGTTCTCTGATTGTTTGAGTTTAATCTTTGGGAGACAACCGAGATCAAAAAGGTAAAGCAACAGTCAAGGGGAGTATGCAACGATCAAGGGGGAGTTAAAGAAGGAATTGAAGTAACTGACTTTGTGGAAGATCGGACTATTTTTAATCTTGGATACAAAGGGGGAGATTATTGACTTTATTTTTATGTTGTATTCAAGATTACTTGCTTAAGTTATAAAAGCCCAAATTGTATTTGTGGGCTTTAGTGGCTAATGGGCTTAGGCCTTAAAACCTAAGTATTTAATGTGTAATTTGTTAGAGTTTTAGGTTAAGCCTCAAAATCTCCTAGCCTCCATTTGAAAGAGTCAGACGTTGAGAGAGAGAGAGAGAGCTTCAATAGTAAGAGAATGTTCATCAATCCTATCTTGTAAACTTCTCTTTATCAGTCAATACAAAGATTATTGCTATTATTATTGTTACTTGTTGTATCTGGGATCCTACAGATCTCCTTGAACATGGAAGGCTTGATCTTCCTCCTTTGCGACATTCCTATTGATTCTGACCTCATGTGTTTGCAAGGACCCCATTAGTTCATCAACAGTGTAGGTAGCAAGATCTTTCGATTCTTCAATCGTTGCAACCACGTGATCATACTTGGGGAGGCAAACTTCTCAAATTTTTTGCGACTATGGTTTCGTCAACGATCTTTTCACCATATGCTCTCATTTGGCTGACAATAGATAAGATTCTTGCAAGATATTCTTGTACCGTCTCCTGATTTTCATGTTTGCAGTTTCAAGTCTCGCCGAAGGGACTGCAGTTTTACCGTGATTACCTTGGAAGAGCCTTGGTATTCAGTCTTGAGAGTACTTCATGCTTCATGTGTAGTGTTTGCTGCTGCTATTCTTGAGAAAATGCTTATATCTACGGCCTGCTGAATGAAGAATAACGCTTTTGCGTCCTTCTTTTGAGCCTCCTTCTTTACCGTCTCATCTTGACCAGTCTCGTTTATGCCGATTTCCACCAGATCCCATAAGTCTTGTGATTTAAAGAGTGTCTTCATTTTGACACTCCAGTACTCATTGGAGTCCCCTTTAAAGACTGGAATTTGAGGTTGTGAGATGCTTACTGCAGAGCTGTTAGACGCCATCTTGCTGCTGATTTAAACACAAAGACCAAGGCAGGGAACCTGGCTCTGATACCACAATGTTGGGAAAATAAAACAAAACAAGAAAACACGATAGAAGGCTAAAATGCGTTCACTTTTATTCAGAACGAGGTTGGCTTTAAATAGCCTACAATGAGAGATAAACAACCTAGAAAATAGACTGAAAAATAGGAACTAATTTGACCAAGAAAACAGGAGAAAAATCAGCCATTGATTTGCTGACTTATTCCTTCAAACGGCTAGTTTTGAATCATTTTTTCAACACTGCTTTCGTGCAGGCCTCAATCGGTTCGATTTCAAGAACGATCTACGAAATTCAAGTAAGGTTTACATTTATTTGTTGTATTCGATATATCAATTGACTATAAAAGATTTGTTTAATACAAATTTCTGCATATTTCTTTGTTGATTATACACAAAATCAATTACATGATTGATTACTCCTAACAAAAAGTAGATTAAAAATGAAAACCATTGAAGTCTATAAATGGTTTCCAACAAAATACTTTTGTGTTGTAAAATTGTTGATGATCCATCGGTGTTTAATTTGCGACTGATTATCAATTATCATTTCCACAATCATCCATTGGGCTAATTCGCCGATAAAGAGTCTTTAAGATTTTTCATTTATACTGATGTTCCCTTGATTGATAGTTGTTGATATTTGACATACCATCGTTGTTGTCGGTGGTAGTCTACTTTTTTAGTGGGTGGTGTGTACGAGATGCACGGAAAAGAGTCGTGTAGTTTTAGTCTATGTGCATTACCGACATATCTTATAGTTGCCATGTCAACGATGACTTTTGTTTCTTTTGAAGTAATTTTGTATTTCACTTTTCTAATGAAAGCCATCGATTTCCAAGAGAATATGCTAAATTTTACGGACCTATTATCAAATATCTTATTCACGGTGGACCATGCATGCATATATATATGCATCTACCAGATTATTAAACCCATAGAAGCAATTAATGGGAACACGTTATATTGTTTTAAAGAAGTACAAGTTGTGAATGAATAAAGATTCCTACAATTTAGCTCTTCATTCCCAAAGAAAAAAAAATATCCAATTTTGGGCAACTTGGAAACAAAGAGACAACAATTATATTGGCCCCACTTCACGAGGAATTGAAGGACCACTTGCTTCACAAGATACAAAAAGCATAATAACAGAAGGACAATAAAATGATGTAAATTATAAAAAGAATTGCAAACTGTGTAGAGTTAAAGATGATATTATAAATTCCCCTAGCTAGTTTATAAGATGTGTTAATGGTGCCCATCAACACTCTAATTAAATTTATATACCCATGCTATAACAATTACAAGATACGATACTAAGATGATATCCTTTTAATAAATTGGGTCTCAATACATTTATCCTCAAAAAACTGTTTAGAAAATATTAACTCTATTGTTCTCGTATGAAGTTTGGGCACAACGTTGTGATCATATATGCAGTTTGGCTGGCATGAGTTGGATATTTCCATAAAAATATATATACAAGAATTAAGATATTCTCTTCTATTCCTATATTCCAAGAAATTCCAACAACCACAACTAGTGCTATACCCGTCCGGTGGCCGGGTATACAACATGACGTAAAATTCTAATAATGTAAAGACAAAGTTGGGTGATATCTCTCATGAGATGCACCATATCAATCCCCGTATGAAGTGCGATTCATGGGTGGGTTTGAGATTAAAAGTGATCAACAGTCCAGAACCCTTCTCACCTTAACACTTCTTCCCACACGATCCTTTGTCTACATTAATATACATATATACCAATTATGTACCAGCACACTCTAGAGTTGCATTTTCATTCTAAAGCCAAGAACTCAAACCCACAATGCTTTCTTGTTGTATTCCCTCTTAATCTTGATTAAATTTTAAGGTTTGTGTTTGAATGGAGTGTCGACCAAGTATGATGCTTATTTTATAATAAATATTTTTATGAGTTTGTTAAGTATTATTTTTACTCATGCAATATTAAGTCATATTGAATTTAAAATATGTAATAAACATGAGGCAACTGAGAAGGATGTTTTACAAACATAAAATTAGGAGATGCTGGTGATTTGTGTAGAAGGAAGGAGGCACTGTTGACACCATAGACCCAAAAATATTTACAACTGTATCCAATTGGAAACTAAACATTGAGTCGTAAATACACTTGCTTATGCCAATTCATTCATTGCTATTCCGACAAAAATGGCAATTGATTAATTCCAAATAAATTGGCCTAACAAAAGTTTTCATTTTTTTTCCTATTATTTTTCCATTCTCCAAGAGTTGAATTCATCACAAGTCACGATGACTTTATTATTACTTCATGTAGTGTCGATACCCATAAAATCCACAAAATTATGATAGCTTATTAGTTAAAGCTCTCTAACTATCTTCCTCTTGTGAAGATACTTATTGCTACACAAGTCCACATATAGTCAAAGTTACACTTACTATGAAACCTCAAAAATGATGTAAAAGTCAAAAAAGAAGCAACACCCAATACAACCCTTGCTAGCAATAAGAATTAAGAAGCACATCTCATCAACAACTAATGTATCTCAGATCTAAGACAGCACCACTCAACATCTTCATTTTCAGCTCCATCTCTATTGTCATTCAATAACAACTGATGCAACTCAACGATTAGTGATTGGAATAGAGGATATACAACCGATACAATTCAAAGGTTATCGGGTAACGGTATCACTTACCCTATTGATTGAGCATGATAAAGACCGACAAGCTTACCTGGTAAATATGGGGAACAACTCTTATCCATTATCAGGATTAAGGCGCTTACCAAAAATCCATTTTAAGGTAACTGAGGGTGATATCTCTCACCAGTAAGCTCTTACCCGGTAAGCATTAATTGGTAAACGACTCCTAAAGGTTTATATAGCAATATATCCTCAGTCCAACACAACAGCTCGAAAATCCTAAAAAATAGAATAGCATTATATATGACAGCAACTACAAACACATCACATTTGCAAGGATGACCAAGGCAATTCAAGACTGAGCTCTATACAATAACAAAGGTTGAATCGTCATTTTGGAATCAATTTCTGAGTCGTCGCTTTGGGAAGGAAGATGGCGAGCGATGAGATGTTGAGGGTAAAACAGAAAATTCATAAAAATCGATTCACCAAGATATGAAAAAACTTACATGAAAAAAGCCAAAGATGGTGAAACAACCGCACCATTACAGAACCCATTGTCTATCAATTTCTTATGTCCTGAAAATACAAATTACAACATTCAACGTTATTGCTTATTATTAAAAATACAAACATATATTAGAATAAGTGCTTTTATACAAAAGTTATGATTTTTTACCTTTGAGTAAACTTAATATGAGTTGGTTTTACTTGAAGACCAGAGATCTTAAATTGGTTCGACTATGACCATTGTTAAGCTTCCCAATGAGTCAATAACTAAAGTTTTTCAAATAAAATCTTTTGTACTTCTAATCTAAACCTGGATGTGCATCAAGTTCCCCACATAAGAAAAAATGAAACATCTACCTGTTTCCTATTATGAGTTGATTTTCACTAAGATGGCACACACTTCCATGCTAATTACCACCTGCCCAGGAATAGAGACAACACTACATATACTAAACTCAAGTTATACCTGCTTGAAATCTCTTGCAGACCAACAACCATGGAGATCGAAAAAGTCAATTTCCTCGGGACTCTCCTGTACCATTTATTTCCATACACCATAGAGATCGAAAAAGTCAATTTCCCCGTGACTCTCCTGTACCATTTATTTCCATACACCATAGAGATCGAAATGGTCATTTCAAACAAAATCACTGATAGATTGATAAACCTTTACAAGACTTTACAAGAAACTATCCCTTTGTACTGATTTGTTGATCCCTAAATCATCAGCCTAGTAAGGGCACCTGCAGAAAACATAAAACATTATTGTTGTAATGAGAAGAGGAATTGAATAGTAAAGTAAAATGAAAGTCAAAAGACTTTGGTATTTGACAACTTCTATTCAAGAAAATTACCTGTTTGCCAACTGTATTCATGCCAACCACAACATTCTATCATATTAATAGAAGGCATTTTAGACATTTCACAAGTAGTCTACACATTTATTAAACCATGTTCATAAAAGAGATCACTGTAATTTAGTAACAGTAACTGAATTTTTCAAATACCCCACCCCTATCTGCACCCAAAAAAACCTTAAATAGAAAAAAGAACAAATAATATAAAGAGTTAAAAACCCATTCAAAATATTCATAAAACACATGAATCTCCATGGATAAATGTCAGAAATCGGTGATCTTTAGCATATTGGAACAAAGTTGCTGATATAACTTTATAACTTTGCTGTTGTAATATTAGAACACATTAATCCAAGAAATGTGATATAATCAACATCAATAGCTTTTATTGGAAGCTATATTTCAACAAAACCTTAAAGCACCGAGTCTCAATATCAATAACCCAAACCATCTAGTCATCAAACTTAATGGTGATAAGAGCTAACAGTGAAAAATGTAAAACATACGAATGAAATAGAAATCTACGAGGTTTAGGGAAAAGGAAATAGCTAAAAAAATTAATGATATCAAATTCGAAATAAACACCTTCTTCTTAGGTACCACCATGAGTTCCATGGATTCGTTGGCACCATAAGAATCGAACCCAATGTTATTCTTGATTGTGTCCATGCTTCTTTCAAATCCATGCAAAATCAACGATGGTGATTGAATAAATCTGTTCCTCTAAACCCTAACAAAAATCAAATTAATGAAAAAATGAGATGAAGAAAAACCATTTCGAACAGAGACGAGGTTTTGTTGAAAATGAAGATGAAGATGACAATGAAAATTTACCTGAGATGGTGCCATGGAGAATCAATCTGGAGATAAAAAGTAAGAATTGAAGAAACCCTAACTGCCAAATACCACCGATCTGTTAGAAACTAAAAGGCAAAAATTAACACCGATATGTTAGAAACTAACGATTAACCTAAATCATAAAACCAATCAATAGAGGTGTTGGGGGTTTCTTATTGCTGAACTCTTCAATTACAGAATCTGGTTCCGAATTCCATTTGTTTGATAAGAACACAACACACATAAACCAGATGCGATATCATATTATATGGAAAAGCAGAGATGGATGAATCGGGTTTCCTGCAGATTGATTTCATCACATACCTGGTTAATGGATAAATCGCCGATTTCATCCCAAAAATTAAAGTAGATTTGGTGACAGTTCTCCTTTCATCGATTAGGGTTCATCCTTTATTCATCGATTAGGAACGTGGAGGTTAGGAGAGGAAGAATTAGGAACGAATATGAAATTGCAAGGAAGAGGAATTGACAATTGACATGAAAAGGAATTTATAGAGAACTGAAGAGAGATAGTTCAGGGGAAGTGGGGAGATAGCGCCGGATAGGAAGGGACGGTTATAGTAACCGTGAGGGGGTTGAAACTTGTCATGCCTGAGAGAGGAGAGGGGTTTGTGAGCAGTTGAGAGAAATCAGGGAAGGTCGTGGATTGTGCAGAGTGAGAGGGACGATTAATATGGCTGAGCGAAATGGCTTAATCGTGCAGAGTGAGGGACTGAATGAATTTGAACGGCTAAGATGAAAAGTTGGCTGGAGTTTAAAGGGCCCAGATTGATCCAAATGTGGTTGGACTCAACTGGGTCCATAGTATAGGTAATATATATATTATGAATTTAACATGCTCTTTGTCTTCTTGTAAACCATCATGATAGATCTGTGTGCATGAAATTAGCCTTTTTAAGCTTAAATCGTCAAAATCTTTGCAAAAAGTCTCGATTCCAATCAACATATATCATGATTGATCGATGTTAATTTGTCTAATAATTCAAACCATGAAAAAGTCACATAAAACTTAACAAATCATGAGGATAAAGATATTTGGATATTCAACAAAGGAGTAGGACTTTATTACTTTCTTTTATAGAACTTAATTATCACAGTTTTCCCCATTATGATCGGGTAGATCATAGTATATCTTCTTTTAGAGCTTTCAATATCGATCATTGTTCACCAAAATAGCCATGCATAAAACTATTGTTTTCATGGAAGCCTCTAACCTCAAATACTCTTATTTCTTAACTAATTCAACTATTTTTATGATATATTAAAAGTTGTTTATTAACTGATCAAATATTAAAGGGGTGTTTGGGATTGCTTATTTTTTTGACTTAATTATTTGCTTATTGCTTTTTCACACCACACCATAAATAAGCTATTTATAATATTTGGATTAAAAAAAACAAAAAGTGTTTATGACTTTAATTTCCACACCGCGCACAAATAAGTTGTTTTTGGTAAGATTCTCTATTCTAACTTATTTAAAATTTCTTATTTACTTATTTATTTTATTATCTTTTATCTATAAAACTACTTTTTGTCACCACATAAGTTGATAAACAATTTTAAAAATAAGCATAAGTTGTTTTAAACAAGCAATCCCAAACACCCTCTAAAATGTTATTTAATACCCATAAAACATGAAAAACGTATTGTAGACTATATTATACTTTGTTGCAAAACGTTGAGTGATGATATTAAAAGCCAAATGTCGTTCTATTTTTAGGGTACGGTACATATATTTTCAATCCATTGTTATTAGTAATAAAGTCCACTTTTAAGATAATGACGACGACCCATGCTTCTCCATGCCATGATTGTGTTAAATTAGTGAATTGGATTTATCGGACACACTTATAAATTGTTGTTTAATAACTTCTTATTCTTTTATTTTTAATTATGATATATGAACTTGATCAATTAATTTTTATGAAGCCTTATTTTTTAGTCATATTCATTTGAATTAAACAAGACATGTCATTATGAAAGTTTGACGTAAATCACAACAATTAATAATTAACCAATGTCAAAAACATCATTAATAACAAAAATACGAAGAAGCTTGAGTTTAAACTTAACAAACATCGTAGTTAAAAATTTGTAAAGAAGCGAGATCAGGCCAAACAACTGTAAGGGGTCGTTTACCTAATCACTTACTCGGGTAAGTGTTTACCGGTAAATTCAAGACTATTACTTACTTTCCGGGTAAGATTTTAGTCCACCAAAATAGCATCGTATGCAACAATTTAGCCGTAAGCGCTTACCGTGGTAAGACGTCGCACTCACTTACCGGGTAAGACTCTCGGTCTTTGTTTTCGACTCTCGATCCTTGTTTTCGACTCTCGATCCTTGCTTCTGCTCTTACCGGGTAAGATTTTTGGTCCTTGTCATATTCATCCGGTAAGCTAATGTGACTTGGTAAGCACTTACCCGGGTAAGCGTTTTGTAAACGGCCCCTAAGTGCTTGAACTTTCCGTGCATGCATGATCTATAAAACGATATCACCTTGACGATATTTAAATCAAGCAACTTAATTAATCTGCATCTGATTGACCTAAACACAACTTTGCGGTAAATGGTGGTAAATTAGTGAAAGGATGATAAAAATGTGATATATTAATTGTATACGATAATTAAGTATGATGATGATGACGATTAAGAATTGGTGGAAAATTAGAGTTACAAAATAAATTATTAATTCACATGATCGGAACCTTTTTAATTAATATTATTTGGCAAAAAAGTTGATTACAGACAACTTTTTTAATATTATTTGTTTTCTTTCTGGAAAATAAACTAAATTAGCATTCACAATTAGTGAATATAAAACGTACATTTAAAAAAATGAAATTAAATCATTAGCATGAACTTTCATGTGAGTACGTGACAGATCATACTAATTAATTACCCATTTTGCCCTATATAAACCCCACAACTCCTAACTCTAATTTCATCCATCCCTTCACAAATCCTTGAATCATATCTTTGTTAATTAATTAAGAAGATATGGCTTCAAAGACCAATACTCCACTAGCTATTTTCCTAGCACTCAACCTTCTCTTCTTTGCCCTTGCCAGTGGTTGCACCACCTGTGGTTGCACCACCTGTCCTACCCCCAAGCCAAAGCCAAAGCCAAAGCCAAAGCCAACGCCAACGCCAACGCCATCGCCATCCGGTGGATTAACCTGTCCCATAGACGCCCTTAAATTAGGTGTGTGCGCCAATGTGCTTGGCAATTTACTTGGTCTTATCATTGGGAACCCACCGGTTAAGCCATGCTGCACCCTCATCCAAGGCCTAGTCGATCTTGAGGCTGCCGTTTGCCTTTGTACTGCTATCAAGGCTAATATTCTGGGAATCAATCTCAATATTCCACTGTCTCTCAGTTTGCTTCTCAATGTTTGTAGCAAGAAAGTTCCAAAGGACTTCCAATGTGCATAAACCACGCATATAACCAGCTGCAGTGTGCGTGCATTTCTTTTTAAGTTTTATTGTGAGGGTGTTTACTGTTTTCATTAAAGCATTTTATTTTCTTTGTAATGATGGTTTAATAATCGTTTTAATTTGTGGGAATGAAAATTTAATTTCAAGTATGTGTTTATTTTTCTTCCATATATAAGAGTATTGCTTAATTATTCAGATGAAATGAATAAAAAATGATCAAAACAGTCATAGATGTTTGGAGGTTGGATTTTATATTCTATATTACTAGCTCATCAATTAACACCAGCAAGTAAATGAAGGAATGTAAAAAAAAGTCTTAAATTACATTAGAGATGGCCAATAATCGGTCCGGTCTCAATTAGTGATCTTGTAACTGGTCTCGGTCCCGACTCAAATATAAAAACCCGGTTATGAGATTCGTTCCGGTCCCGGTCCTAGGCTGGGCTCAAACTGGTCCCACATGTTTTTTTTATATTGATTTTTAACATTTACATAATATTTGTTTTAGAAATTGGTCACTAGCAAATACGTCTTTATTATAGTTGAGTCAATCAAATACACTAATAAATACCCACGGATCATCCAGAGAACATCAATGGTTCGGCACGTAGTTCTCTTTCCATATAATTATTACACAAACCTTTCCTTATCTCATCTTGTTATCATGTATGTATTGATTACTTAAATTGTTGGTTGTTAATTGGACTAACAGGCAATGAACACAAGTGTACATGAGATTGAAACCAAGGATTTATTTATTAGATTATTATGCGAAATTCAAATCACATAAGCAAGTCAAGCCGAGCATAAAAAGTTATACCAAGTTCCATTTACTTGAAGTGAGAACAAATGAAAATAAAACAAACAAGTGAAATATGAAAAACTAAATAAAAGTAATCATTTATGTTAATATATTGAACTCATGCACCCTTTCCGGATCGGTTATGATTTTTAAGACTATTTAAAGGTATTTAGTTAGAATTTCTCGCTTGTTTATTGTATAATGAATTATTATATAGGAATGTATACGAACAAGAATTTTGGTTGTTGAGTTGGGTCAGGTATGTTAAAAAAATATTTTGTGACATTGTACTATGTACTAATTACTAACATTCCGTGACGGAATAATTGAACTACACTTGCCTAATAATGTTAATGTTTTAAGTGAGCATAACTGAACATGTGAAACCCAAGCATCACACCAATTATATATATATATATCGAATTCCTTAACGTATTTTAACGTAATTATGTATGTTAATGTGATATGTTAAAATGTATTTTTTTGACATATTTTAGTTAATATATGATTATTATGTTAATGTGATAAGAGTGTAAAACGAAAATTGAAAAAGTAAGAGATGTACCATAAATTAATTAATTAACTATAAGGGTATGAACTGTAAATATAAACAATATTTTTATATGATGTACAATAAAATAATTAAATCAAAAAATATTCAATATTTGGCTCATTTCGAACGTATCGAAGAGACGATTATAATTATGTAACTTGTTAAAATTAAAACGTTTTTAACGTATTTTAGCTAATATACGATTATATGTGCTAATATGATGAAGGTGTGTAAAATGAAAATTAGAAAAGTAAAAGGTATAAAGTAAACCAATTAAATAAGTATAAGGGTGTAAAATGTAACTTTCAAATAAAAAAATAAAAATATAATTAGTGTGTGAGTGAGAGTAGAAATGTGCAAGGGGTAGGGATAGTAAGACCATCCACACACCTGCAAGACTTTACTTATTTCACAAGTGTCTCATCAGCTTTGCAATAACATCTTTCACACACATGTAAGACCAAACTTCTTTCTAAACTAATAAATTATAATATAAATAATATAGATAATTATAATATAACTAATAAATTAATTATAAAATATAGATAAATAAATTGTGTACGTTTATCTATTAGTATTTGTATTTTCGTAATTTTTATATTAATGTACTTTTAATTTAGCAGTTTAAATAAAAAACATTGCATAAAAGTATCATTTTTTTAAATAAAGCATGGGTAAGAAATTTTAATAAAAATATTAAAAAAATAATGTTCAAATAAACTAATAAATGAATTAAATTTAATAAACGTATTAATAATAACTAATATTTAAACAAACAAACTAACTAATTAAATTAAAAAATGATTTGTTTACTATATTAAATTTGTTGCAAGATATTGCTAATTGTGCAAGATATTGAAAGTCTTGCAAGGCCTTGCAAGACACATGACATGTCATGTCATCTTGCAAGAGGCCTTGCAAGGCCTTGCAAGACACATGACATGTCATGTCATCTTGCAAGAGCTCTTGCAAGACGCGTGTGGGTGCTCTAACACCCTTTCACAGAGACCTTCATTGTGGGACAATTGTTCTTATCCAATCACATGTTATTATTAGAGCATCCACAACAAGGATATCATTTGGATTTCACACGGATTGCAAAAGTGTCAACTAGGATTTCTATTTTAGAAATTGTAGTGGTTGTGAGTATGATTGCTAAATTAGAAATTGGTTTTTGTAATTTGCAAATGTCAAATCAATTTTTTTCGCTAACACGACAGTGAATAGTATAAGAAATTGTAGGGAATAATTTCTAAATTAGAAATTGTTTTATGTCAAATCATGTTTTGTGATGTTTTGTAGAGTATGTTTATGAAAAAATGTATGAATAATTTTATTTGTTAATAATTTTTTTTTGAAAGGCATAAATATTAGAAAATGCAAAATATAATTTATATTAAAGTACAATAAAATAAATTACATATTAAAAAATATAAACTTAACACATAAAAATACATCATTGTTCGTTTAGAAGTTTTTTAAGTTGATGTTCGTACAATCTCCGTTGTGGTTCGTTCATTGTTGTAGGATCCATTTCCATCAACTTCAAGATCATTTTCCGATTTTCCTGTTTGTTCTTAAGTTTTTCTGTTTCCACAAATGATGTATGAAATTCTCTCATCACTTGAATTTTTTCTTTTTCAATATTCAGGCGTTCTAACATTGTCACTTGTTCGTTTTCGGTAGAACTTGTTGAAAATGACTTTTTTCCCTTTATCCTTCGAAGCTTTCTTTCCCAACGGGCGGGAAGAAGAAGTTGACACCTCCTCGGGATTTGACGTATTAGCATTTGAAGATGATGAAGTGTAATGACCATCTTCTGTATTTTTATTCCTCTTTGATCCCCTATCTGAAGATGAATCATTGTCTTTTGAGAAACCTTGTTGGCTTCTCCCTTTCTCCTCTTCACGCAACACCATCCATGCATGAAAAAGCTTGAATTTTGAGCCTTCCAACATCGACTATTTGCAAAGAAACAAGAGGCTGCTAGGAAAGATGTAGAGAGAGCGTTTGGGGTACTCAAATCACGTTTCACTATTATATGTGGGTCATCTCGTATGTGGTGCAAAGAAATAATTGGAGAAATAATGAGAGCATGTATAATCATGCACAACATGATCGTCGAAGATGAACGTCATATTTATATTCGTCAATTTGATTATATAAACGATGATGTTAATTTTACTATAACTACGCCTCAAGTCTCTCGTAACATACTTTCCGAGTACGAAAACTATCTCCAAAATCACATACAAGTACGTAATCGGTCAATGAATCATTGTTTACAATCAGATTTGATTGAAGAGTTTTGGCAAAGATTTAGAGAAGAAGAAAATGACGATTAATGTAATATTTTTACTTTGTATTTTAATTTAATGTTTTATAAATTAAATATTTTATTTATTTTATTTTATTATAATTATTTAATTAATAAAATATTTCGTATTAAATTATAGTAAGAAATATTTAATTGTAGTTTTGTTGTTATTTGATTAAAATATAATTTTTTATGATGATGTGTCACTTTAGAAAGTGGTTGAAATTTTATTGTTGTAGAGGATAATTTCAACATAATTGTGGCGCTGATGTGACACATTTGCAATTGTCCTGAGATTTCATTGTTGTGGATGCTCTTAGAATCAGGTGCTTGAACAAGAACTCGAGTTCTTGTATACATTCCTTTTCTGTTATTAATTATTTAATTTATTATTTTTATTATTTTTTAACCAATTAATTTTGTTTCATAAATCTATAAAACATATAAGTTAAAATTGATACAAAAAACATATAAATACATTATAATATATATTCTTTTTAATTTTTTGAAGTTCATCTTAAACTTCTTGATTGAACATAATCGAATATAAATTACGAGTAATGTATGTCATTATTTATTATTAATAAAAAGTAATATTTGTGTAATTTTTACGTTTTTTGATTGTAGTATAAAGTTATGTTTATGTTTTAATTGTTTTTCAAATATGTTTATACAATATATAAATTAACAAATTAAAATTAATACAGAAAATTAAAAACTACTATATTATTTTTATTTTTTTGTTAATTTATATTATATATATTATATTATAATCTATATAAAAAATTATATTTTATAACTTAAAGAAATGGAAAATGAGGGTTTTTGTTAAACCTTAATTGTATAGTTTTATAAAACTTTTTGCTTTGTTGAAGTGACAATGATACGATTTGAAAAAACATAAATTGGAATTTTATACACAATGATAGTTCTTATAAGAAACTCATTTTTGTGGATCCCATATATTTATTAACATCAGGGCATCCACAATGGTAAAGATTTATGAAAGATTTGAAAAAAATAAAAAAATATAAAAAATATGTTGATCCCACCAATTTATACTTTCTCTCTCTCTCTCAAGCCTTTGATGAGTAAAGTCATTTTTATGTCTTGTCTCCAATGGTCAAGTCATCTTCAAGTCTTCTTCAAGTCTTTCATCAAGTCTTCTTCAAATACCATTGGAGATGCTCTAAAAAACTATTATATATTTATAAATAAATATCAAGTATTTAAATAAAATATCAATAGAAATGAGGAATATGTCACTTCACACCAAAAATCAATGTAAGAACCAAGGTTCCTGTTTAAGAATCTAGAGGAGGTTGAGTTCTTATAAGAACTCTCCACAATGGTAGTTCTTACAAGTCACTACACTTTTTGCTTGTAAGAACCTTGTATTGGAGATGCTAACAAATAAAGTTCTTAGAGCATCTCCAATGGAGGTTCTTATAAGAAACTTATTTTTGTACTTTTTGGTGTCATATCATTTCCACCTCATTAATTTAAAAATTTACATGAAAGTCCACAATGGTAGTTCTTATAAGAACCTCATTTTTGTGGGTCCCATGTATTTGTCTACATCAATAATTATTTTATATTAATACATAAATATCAAATATTAAATATTAAATTTAAGTACCAATATAAATTAGGACATTGACATTTTACACAAACTTAATGGTAAGAACCAAGGTTCTTAAATAAGAACCCAAAGGAGATGGGGTTCTTATAAGAACTCTCTACAATGGTAGTTCCTACAAGCCACATCACTTTTTGTTTATAAAAAACTTGCATTGGAGATGCTCTTATAGGTCTACAACTATGGATGCTCTTATTAATTAGATTCTCGTTAATAGATGCAAATGATTGGGTTCCGGTGAGAAGTGACAATTTGATGAAAAATGTGAGAATTGGTTATCAACGTTGGATGAGAAATGAACGAACATTAGTATAAGATGCACTGAAATACACCAGATCAATTTTCTTTAAGTGCAATTCATTAAAGGGTAATTGATTTAAAAGTGTTCTCACAAAAAATGGCACTTATGATCTCATGCTTAGATGGAAAAAATTAATGTTCAACTAATTAATTAAGGCGTCCATCATGGAATAATTAAAATAATTGGGTTTTGAATATGAATTAAATTCATATTAGCAAGCAACTTATATCAAGTAAACACTCTAAACTCTATCCCGTGACTAATCCTTGGCTTATTGAGAAGAAAATTCCAATGCACATGATCACCTCATACTATTTTGGATTCATGTGGACCTTTTTAATTTAACAAAAAAAAAACCTAAATTTTATACTAAAATTTGCATTTATTTTTCTATTTTTTCCATTAAAATATTAGCAGATTTCCTAGAATTATCTTCGTGGCTTAATATGAACTCCAAATATACCGAAAGGTCTATTAAAATTAAATATGGTTTAATAAAATTACAAGAATCTTTTGTGAACGGCCAACAAATAAACGTATTTAGTCGAGGCCTAATTATGTGGGTATGTGGTTGATTTGGATCTTGAAACTGTTATGCTAAACCATAAATGCCATGGCGCATATAAATATTAGTTTATATATCTTGTCTAAGAATGTCACCAAATAGCACCAATTAATCTCAAGGTCGATCCAAACTAGCAAGTGAGATCCAACTTCACAAACCCTCCAACCTCCAAAATCACAACTTAACCCTACAACAATTTGGAAACAAATACAGATAGAAGACATTCTTAAAAGTTAAAACCGCAAACAATGACAACGATCATCAACCACATGACAACCAACAAATAAAGACAATATGTATATTCAAAACATGTAAATAATACGAGGCTAGGTTTCACGTTGTTTCATTATTGTTGTGATAATGTCCATCCACATGGAATGAGAAATCTTAGTATTAACACAAATAAAACGTGAGGTTACAAGATCACAAAGAAGCTCAAGAACAATTACAAAACTTGTCTAATTCGGAATCTAAAAGAGATGACTATAGCTAGTACAAACCATAGAAATAAGAAATGTACATATATATATATATATATATATATATGTAGGCAACCAGGGCAGTTCCTGATAATTTGGAGGCCTTGTGCGAAAACTAGATGAGTTCTTAATTTTGTTTAATTAAATTGTTTATTAAATTACTTTTACTATATTTCAAGGTTTACTTGATTATAAATCGACGAATAACTCATCCTTGACTTTGAACAAATTGTTCATCTTTTCTTATTTTCAATACTAAAAAATAATTTTTAATGTTACCATGTTAGTGTGGATTCAAAATTTATAGTTTTTTTATGTTAGTTTTTTTTAAATTTCTTAACCCCTCCTACAAGGTGTTCGTAAGTGAGGTAGATGATAATAAATAACATGTATACGAGCAAAAAGGGAATATGAATAGCAACATTTTTATATAGAATTGATCAATTATTATGTTAATTATGAAACACATATCAACAAGAATCTTTCATTAATCTATTGTCAATAAAAACACTATATTAAATAACAAATGTTCCAAAAATTATATATGGAAAAAAATTCAATAAATGTTAAAAAAAATCCAAGTACTATTAACTATAAAAGAAAAGTTTAAAATAAATAATTACAAAAACATTAAACAACCAAAGTTATTAAGAACATCTCTAACATCTATTCTATAGTTTTTCTGAAATAGAGAATCTCAAACAAAAAATACATTAAACTCAAACAGTTCATTATTTTAACAATTTTAGAATTAATTATATTATTAAAATCATAACACATTTAACTTACTGGTAGAAACAATTAAAACGAAATATCTCTCTACGAAAAACTAAGTTTTAAAAACTTCTACCTTCTCTATTTTAACATACACTAAAACATAAATCTTAGAGATGGCTTGAATCTTAAAAGCTAAAACTTTAAAAAAGAAAATTCAAATGGAGAAGAGAGAAGATCGATGAAAACAAAATTAAAGAACGAAAATAAAACTATATATTTTAGGTAAAAAATTAAAAAAAAAATTATATATTTTAGAAAAAAAAATCGTTAAAATTTCTTAGAAAAAATTATATATTTAGATAAAAAAATCATTAAAATTCCTATAAAACAAAATCAATTTAAAACAAAAAAATGCAGTGTTTAAACGCTTGTGTTTATTAATTAATATAAAAAATGCATTGTTTAAACAAAAAAAATCATTAAAAAACTGTGTGCGGCCGGCGGTAATCGAACTGTGTGGCCTTAAATTCAATAGCTTTACCAATGCGCCAGAAATTGCTTTGCTTAAACCATTTGTGTTTATTAATTTATATACGAATATTATTACAGTTAAAAAAGTTAAAATATATTGGGAGGCCCCGACGACCGGAGGCCCCGTGCAGTAGAACTGATTGGAACACCCCAAGGAACAGGCCTGTAGGCAACTTGCTGTGGCAACCTGCAAGTTGCATATATGATCTATGTTGGGTTACCAAAGATTTGAAGATGACATCCTGATCTCCTTATTATTTATCATATTTTGTACTTAGAATATTTTCAGGTTCTTTGTAATAGCTTAGTCATACTTTCATAGTTCGATAAAATCAAAGATCAACCGAAATCAAGAAGAAGTGAATCTACCATTGCGGAATGAAGATAAACTTCTCAGACATTTAACTAAGTAATCCTCCACCGAGTTCTGTCTTAGAAAATCCGTCGAAGGCTCACCGATTTTGCTCCAAGAATCCTGCTCTCTACCTAGAAGATCTTTCAATATCATGTATTGATGGGGACATTCTCTCAAAAGAAAATTGTTATTTAACTTTTACACCTTTTTAAGGAAAGGTCTACAACATTGCCTGCAGATCAACTCTGTCCTACCACAAGACAAAAATGTTATTTTGTCTTGTTCAAGGACAACCTGACTTTCAATCCTATTTTGACAAGTGTCTCGTGCATTTAATGCACATGTGAGTATTTAAAGAAGAAGACCATATCCATGCAAGGTAGAATTCAACAGGCTCTTTCTCTCTCAAAAACTTCATAGCTATGTCTTAGTATTCAAGTAGTGAAAAGTTTCTTTGTATACTTTGTGTAAGATTGTTAGGATATATTTTAATCTGTTTTTTTCCACAAAAATCTAAAAGTTTTATGTGTGTAATTTTTGATTTATATCAATAAAGAATTAAATTAAGTAAAAATTTTGTGTATTGTAATCACCCCCCTCTTCTACAATACTTGGTACTGTGTGTTATTTCATAGTTAGGACCAACAATCTAGTCGTGCGGTTTGTTGAAAGTTTAATTCGATTTGGTAGGATATATCTTATTTTCTATAAATAAGGAGAATATATACACCAAATGTTCTAATACGAGTCTTATGAATATTGGAGCATCAGGATGAAGACTTTGTTTAAATCGCAAGATCTTTGGGAACTAATGGAGAATGGAGGTACGGAAGCAAGTAACAATGAGGTAAAACAGAAAGATAATCAAAAAAGGGATGCCAAAGCTCCAAGTTTATCTAACAAGCAGTGGATGCAACAACCGGGTTTTTATAGCAAGTATGAAAGTTTAGTGGCTAATGTCTAAGAAATGAAAGTTAAGTTAAGGGACTCATTGTGAAATTTTTGAAAGATATAAAAAGATTCAAATCCCTAGGTTTCCAATTATTGAACATTCTTGTGCACTGTGTGTTGGCGGCGTAGAAGAGAAGAGAGCAGGAAAGAAGAAGAATTCAGTGTTGGCATTAAATTTATAGTAGAAGCTCGCTTTTGGGTAAGTAATCAATTTCTCTAATGTAAAATCCTGCTTAGTAAATAGTTGAGTAAATCCATCTTTGATTATTCTTCATTTCTAGCTAGAAATCTGAATAAGAACATCAATGGGTTTTAAACTCTTAATCAAAATGTTGAGTAATGAAATTAAGGGTTTTAAATGGGTTTTGAGGTTAAAGTGTAGCATGTACAAGTTTATGAGAAGAGGTAATGTTAAAAATCATCAACGTTTGGATTAATTAGGAAGAGTCTTGATTATGGGGTTCGACATCAAAAAAATCGTAGTCCGAAAGTGGTATATTAGGATCCGGAACTTGAAGTTCCGGTGTTGGACTCAAAACTTAGCGGATCCGTAATCCAATCAAATTGGATCCGGAATGACCCAACTTAGACTAGAACTGGAAGTGTGGGCCTAATAATTGATCCGGAATGGGTTAACCATATGAGTTCCGGAAATTAATTATTATTGGATTGGAAGCCAGAATTAAAATTAGGATCCGGAACCTAGATATAAATGATCCAGAAGTGAACTACAAATCTAATCCGGAACTAAGGGACTTTGTAGGATCCGGAACATGAAACAAGTTGTGGATCCGGAACGTTTGCATATTAAATACCGGAAGTGGTAGGGTGGGATCTGAAATGTTGTTTAATTAATTTGCTTTGGGCCTGAGTTGTTAGGTGGACTGGATCTACTTTCCTATTGGACCCAAAACTAAAAGAATCAGATTGTCACGTGGGCTTGTGAATCTGAAACCCAATTTATGAATTTGTTATTGGTTGGGGCCGTGGGAATTCTCCTATTGGACCGAAGTTAATTGGGCCGAGAACGTGACTAAGCTAATTAAGGGATCCAGAATTCTTTCCGCTGGGCTAGAATTAATTGTCTTGAGCATTCGTGCTTAGTCTAAATATTAGAGTCGGTAATGAATAAAAGGAGCTGGTATTTAATTATTGATCCAGAATTATTATTTGGGTCCGGGTTCCAAAGTAAGTTGAGAGTTGAGTTAGATAGAAAATTATCACTAAGTTTTACTCAGGACTCACTACTCCTATTTTTAAATATCATAGGTGTCCCCTTTAAAATCTGAAGTTGTGAGAAGGAGGTGCTAAATCGCCAGGTGAGTTTTTCTGATCCTAAAACCCTTTTAAGTGTGAAACTTTATGCATGTTCTTATTGACAAATGCTCGTACATTTTCTTTAAACTATGCATGAAAAGTGTGATTTGACTGTGTGGATATAAATTGCTTATGTGTGGACATGCTATGGCATTTATGTGAGATGGGGGTGTGTCCCATGAAATTTAATATATGAATTCGTTTCACATATGGGCGGTGTGTGCCCTGTTGCGCTGTCACGGTGTGTGTGACTATAGAGTGTGTGCTCTCATACGCTGTCACGGTGTGTGTGACCTTAGCGTGTGCCATTAGCATGTCATATTGTGTGGATTATATACGTGTGCATTATGATGAGTTTTAGAATAACAATTCTTATTGAAAAGCTTTTATAAACTCTATTATTTTTGGTGTGGCTTTTGAGGGAACTCACTAGACCTCATGGTCTAACCCTCGTTTTCAAAACTAAAAATCTTTTCAGGTAAGCAGGAGATAGGAAGAACGGATAAGGGGAAGGGGAAGATGTGAGCTGGAGCTTACATCTTAAAGATTAGAAGACCTCCATTTATTATTATTATAGACTTTACACTCAGCTGTATTTAGGGTTGTATTCCGCAAACCCATTACTAAATTTTGGTTAAATTGTGGTGAAGGCCAAGTTTTGGCAGTTTTGATTTATCTATGGAAACTATTTTTGGCTATTTTTATCCGGGTTGTTACAGTTGGTATCAGAGCCTTAGTTTAAGAGATTTAGGTGACCGTACGGGCCTAAACTTAAACTGTGGAGATAGGAAATACATCTGAGAACTAGGATGACCTTAGCGAGACTTGGTAGAATGATTAATAGGGTGGTGAGGACTGTCATGTAAGGTAAGTTGGCGATTACACCTGGCCAGTGTTATTTCGAGCTTACAGGTACATGTAGGTGCTTAATTGCCTTGTTATCTTGTAACTGCAGATTTAATGTTGTTGATGTTTCTTTGTCAGTCAGTAATCATGTTGAGGAGATCCATGAGGGGTGTATCGGAACCTGTTGATGAGGAGATTGAGATGGAAGCACCACCTGTGCCGGCGGCCACCCGCGGCAGGGGTAGAGGCTGAGGAAGAGGCCGAGGAAGGGGACGGGGAAGAATACCCCGTCGAGCGGCTACTCAAGTGAACGAGAACGTGGAAAGAGCTGTAGTGAGGGCCCGTGTTACTCATGGTACGAGGAGCGCAGGGATTCCGCAAGAACCGGAGGCGTCTCAGCAGGAGAGCTCTGCGTCCAGGCGGGGAGCGAGTCGAGATGAAAGTCGTGGGCGAGGTCGCGCTCAAACTTTTGTGACCCAAGAAAACTTCGCCACTGCCTTGGGAGAAATTCAGGACACATTGAAATCCTTGTTGGCAAAGCAGGATGGGTCAGCATCGGGGAGCAAAGAAGCAAGTGAAAATAAGGAAGGGGCGACTAGCTCTTATGGGTCTGCTTCGGGGAGTCCTACTCAGTCTAACCCGTTGGCAATAAATGACCGTGTACTGAGTTGGGGATGTAGTTACAAAGCATTCGCTTCTTGTAAGTCACCCACTTTCAAAGGAGAATGCGATCCCGTGTTGGCGATAAAGTGGATCAGGGAAATGAAACTGGTGTTCGACACCTGTAAGTGTGCTGATAGTGACAGGGTGATGTTTGCTCTGTCCATGCTGAAGTCGGAAGCTGTGTTTTGGTGGGATGCGGAGACCGCTGGGGAAGGGTCCAAGGTTGCTAAGAGTATGACGTGGGAGACCTTTGTCTCAAAGTATAAGGCATCGTTTTGCCCTCTGGCGGCAGTCAAAAGACTCGAGGAAGAGTTCATGAGTTTGGAACAAGGTGGAATGACGGTGAGAGAATATACCACGAAGTTCATGGAGAAAGCGAGGTTTGCTGAGTTGTACGTACCGAATGAGGAACGTCGAGTTGAGAGATACATATTTGGGTTAAAGAGTAGTGTGCGAGAACTGGTTACGGCTAGGAACCCGACTACTTTTCAGGCAGCCATTAATGCGGCTGAAATGGTTGAAAAGGAGAAGAACCGGCAAGTGAAGGAGAAGGGCATGGAGAAGAGAAAGTGGGAAGGATCAGTGCGTGATTCGGAACGAGCTAAGGTGTTCAAGCCAAAGTTCCGAGGGGGATCGAAACTTGAAGAGAAACCTTGTGGAAAGTGTAATCGAGTCCACCGTGGGGAATGTGCGGGTGAGCCCGAGGGATGTTTCAAATGTGGAAAGTTGGGACATATGGCACGAGACTGTCGGAACCCAAGGGCATGCTACCAATGTGGGTCTTTGGCACATTTGAGACCGGATTGCCCTCAGTTGAAGAGAGGGGATTCGGGTGGTTACGATGGTAGGTAAAGAGGAAAAGTGGGGGAAAAGAAAGTGGAGCCAGCACACGCAAGGGCGAGAGCTTTTCGGATGACGACTGATGAGGAGGAGGAGATACCTGATGTTGAGACAGGTACCTTTCTTGTAAATTTTGTTTTTGCTAAAGTATTATCCGACTCGGGTGCAAACCGTTCATTTGTATCGCCGGGATTTGCCCGACATCTATGTGTTAAACCTAGACGAATGGGGTGTGAGTTCGAAGTAGAGATTGCTGATGATAGTCGAGTCTTGGTGAGGGAAGTGTATGTGATGGAAGTAGTATCGAGGTAGAGGGTCACTCGTGTCCTTGGCGATTGTGCCCGTGAGCATGGGGGGGTTTGACGTTATCCTAGGAATGGATTAGCTGTCAAGTAATAGCGCTAGCATAGTATGCAATAAGAAATGATCCGTAGGCCTTGCCTGATAAGTCGGAAGTGGTAATCTATGAAGGAGACGAGAGTGTAAGTCTTGCCTTATTTCGGGGATGAGAGCGAGATATTGTTTAGAGGAGGAGTGACGCTAAAAAAGAAAGGAAAGGACTAGAGGATGTTCCTGTGGTACTAGAGTTCCCGGAGGTATCTCCGGATGATCTGACTAGTTTACCTCCGGACCGCAAAGTCCGGATATCGAGGGATAAGGAAGTTGCGTTGGTGAAGGTTCAGTGACAATTCCATAAGGGGTAAGAAGCAACTTGGGAATTAGAAACGGATATGAGGACTCAGTACCCTCACTAGTTTGAAATTGGAATTCCGGGGACGGAATTCTTTTGAGGGGAGGATATTGTAACAACCGGGTTTTTATAGCAAGTATGAAAGTTTAGTGGCTAATGTCTAAGAAATGAAAGTTAAGTTAAGGGACTCATTGTGAAATTTTTGAAAGATATAAAAAGATTCAAATCCCTAGGTTTCCAATTATTGAACATTCTTGTGCACTGTGTGTTGGCGGCGTAGAAGATAAGAGAAGCAGGAGAGAAGGAGAAATCAGTGTTGGCATTAAATTTCTAGGAGAAGCTCTCTTTTGGGTAAGTAGTCAATTTCTCTAATGTAAATTCCTACTTAGTAAATAGTTGAGTAAATCCATCTTTGATTATTCTTCATTTCTAGCTAGAAATCTGAATAAGAACATCAATGGGTTTTAAACTCTTAATCAAAATGTTGAGTAATGAAATTAAGGGTTTTAAATGGGTTTTGAGGTTAAAGTGTAGCATGTACAAGTTTATGAGAAGAGGTAATGTTAAAAATCATCAACGTTTGGATTAAATAGGAAAAGTTGATTCTGGGGTTCGACAAATTGGATCCGAAATGACCCAACTTAGACTAGAACCGGAAGTGTGGGCCTAATAATTGATCCGGAATGGGTTAACCATATGAGTTCCGTAAATTAATTATTATTGGATTGGTAGCCGGAATTAAAATTAGGATCCGGAACCTAGATATAAATGATCCGGAAGTGAACTACAAATCTAATCCGGAACTAAGGGACTTTGTAGGATCCGGAACATGAAACAAGTTGTGGATCCGGAACGTTTGCATATTAAATACCGGAAGTGGTAGGGTGGGATCCGAAATGTTGTTTAATTAATTTGCTTTGGGCCTGAGTTGTTAGGTGGACCGGATCTGCTTTCCTATTGGACCCAAAACTAAAAGAATCAGATTGTCACGTGGGCTTGTGAATCTGAAACCCAATTTATGAATTTGTTATTGGTTGGGACGTGGGAATTCTCCTATTGGACCGAAGTTAATTGGGCCGAGAACGTGACTAAGCTAATTAAGGGATCCAGAATTCTTTCCGGTGGGCTAGAATTAATTGTCTTGAGCATTCGGGCTTAGTCTAAATATTAGAGTCGGTAATGAATAAAAGGAGCTGGTATTTAATTATTGATCCAGAATTATTATTTGGGTCCGGGTTCCAAAGTAAGTTGAGAGTTGAGTTAGATAGAAAATTATCACTAAGTTTTACTCGGGACTCACTACTCCTATTTTTAAATATCATAGGTATCCCCTTTAAAATCTGAAGTTGTGAGAAGGAGGTGCTAAATCGCCAGGTGAGTTTTTCTGATCCTAAAACCTTTTTAAGTGTGAAACTTTATGCATGTTCTTATTGACAAATGCTCGTACATTTTCTTTAAACTATGCATGAAAAGTGTGATTTGACTGTGTGGATATAAATTGCTTATGTGTGGACATGCTATGGCATTTATGTAAGATGGGGGTGTGTCCCATGAAATTTAATATATGAATTCGTTTCATATATGGGCGATGTGTGCCCTGTTGCGCTGTCACAGTGTATGTGACTATAGCGTGTGTGCTCTCTTACGCTGTCACGGTGTGTGTGACCTTAGCGTGTGCCATTAGCATGTCATGTTGTGTGGATTATATACGTGTGCATTATGATGAGTTTTGCAATAACAATTCTTACTGAAAAGCTTTTATAAACTCTATTATTTTTGGTGTGGCTTTTGAGGGAACTCACTAGACCTCATGGTCTAACCCTAGTTTTCAAAACTAAATTTTTTTTCAGGTAAGCAGGAGATAGGAAGCACGGATAAGGGGAAGGGGAAGATGTGAGCTGGAGCTTACATCTTAAAGATTAGAAGACCTCCATTTATTATTATTATAGACTTTATACTCAGCTGTATTTAGGGTTGTATTCCGCAAACCCATTACTAAATTTTGGTTAAATTGTGGTGAAGGCCAAGTTTTGGCAGTTTTGATTTATCTATGGAAACTATTTTTGGCTATGTTTGTCCGGGTTGTTACAGTTGGTATCAGAGCCTTAGTTTAAGAGATTTAGGTGACCGGACGGGCCTAAACTTAAACTGTGGAGATAGGAAATACAGTTGAGAACTAGGATGACCTTAGCGAGACTGGGTAGAATGATTAATAGGGAGGTAAGGACTGTCATGTAAGGTAAGTTGGCGAATACACCTGGCCAGTGTAATTGCGTGCTTACAGGTACATGTAGGTGCTTAATTGCCTTATTATCTTGGAATTGCAGATTTAAGGTTGTTGATGTTTCTTTGTCAGTCAGTAATCATGTTGAGGAGATCCATGAGGGGTGTATCGGAACCTGTTGATGAGGAGATTGAGATGGAAGCACCACTTGTGCCGGCGGCCACCCGCGGCAGGGGTAGAGGCCGAGGTAGAGGCCGAGGAAGGGGACGGGGAAGAATACCCCGTCGAGCGGCTACTCAAGTGAACGAGAACGTGGAAAGAGGTGTAGTGAGGGCCCGCGTTACTCGTGGAACGAGGAGCGCAGGGATTCCTCAAGAACCGGAGGCGTCCCAGCAGGACAACTCTGCGTCAAGGCGGGGAGCGAGTCGAGGTGGAAGTCGTGGGCGAGGTCGCGCTCAAACTTTTGTGACCCAAGAAAACTTCGCCACTGCCTTGGGAGAAATTCAGGACACATTGAAAGCCTTGTTGGCAAAGCAGGATCGGTCTGCATCGGGGAGCAAAGAAGCAAGTGAAAATAAGGAAGGGGCGACTAGCTCTCATGGTTCTGCTTTGGGGAGTCCTACTCAGTCGAACCCGTTGGAAATAAATGACCGGGTACTGAGTGGGGGATGTAGTTACAAGGCATTCGCTTCTTGTAAGCCACCCACTTTCAAAGGAGAATGCGATCCCGTGTTGGCGATAAAGTGGATCAGGGAAATGGAACTGGTGTTCGACACCTGTAAGTGTGCTGATAGTGACAGGGTGATGTTTGCTTTGTCCATGCTGAAGTCGGAAGCGGTGTTTTGGTGGGATGCGGAGACTGCGGGGGAAGGGTCCAAGGCTGCTAAGAGTATGACGTGGGAGACCTTTGTCTCAAAGTTTAAGGCGTCGTTTTGCCCTCAGGCGGCAGTCAAAAGACTCGAGGAAGAGTTCATGAGTTTGGAACAAGGTGGAATGACGGTGAGAGAATATACCACGAAGTTCATGGAGAAAGCGAGGTTTGCTGAGTTGTACGTACCGAATGAGGAACGTCGAGTTGAGAGATACATCTTTAGGTTAAAGAGTAGTGTGCGAGAACTGGTTACGGCTAGGAACCCGACTACTTTTCAGGCAGCCATCAATGCGACTGAAATGGTTGAAAATGAGAAGAACCGGCAAGTGAAGGAGAAGGGCATGGAGAAGAGAAAGTGGGAAGGATCAGTGCATGACTCAGAACGAGCTAAGGTGTTCAAGCCGGGTAGTGGTGGCCAAATCGACCCGACCCGGCCCGACCCGACAGGCTAAACCGACCCGAAAACGGCCAAGAACCGGTTCTGGCCCGGCCCGGTCAGGAACCGGTTTCAAGCCCGAAAGCCGGGACCGGTTCACATATATAGTAATTTCCTCGGCCCGACCCGGGACCGGTTCGTGGCCCGGTTCTTGGCCCGACCCGGCCCGACCGAAAATTATTTCAAAAAATAACCGTTTTTTCTAGCCGTTTATAGCCGTTTGGAGTGCTTTGTGACCGTTTTTTGGCTCAAAAATACCCCCTCCAACCCCATATAAATACTAGGGATGTTATGGAGTGATTCACCACTTACAATTGCTTACAAAACGCAAAAAACGCTTAAAATTCTCATTTCTCGGCTCTCGCTATACTCGTTTCTCGCAAAAAACGTATTTTTGAAGTGTATTTTACTGATCCAATGATTCCAATCCAAGTTTTTACTTGTTACAGTTTAGTAATTAATTATTATACAAAGAAATTAGTTAAAAAACAAAAAAAAATCGCAGGCCCGATTTAGAACCGGTTCTTGGCCCGGCCCGGTTTTATATAACATTAAACGGGCCAGGGGTTTTCGGGTTAAACCCGGCCCGACCCGACCCGGTTCTCTCTTGACCCGGTTCTCATGGTTACTGTTTAGAACCGGTTTGTTCCCCGACCCGCCCCGAACCCTATTTTTGGCCACCACTAAAGTCGGGGTTCCAAGGGGGATCGAAACTTGAAGAGAAACCTTGTGGAAAGTGTAATCGAGTCCACCGTGGGCAATGTGCGGGTGAGCCCGAGGGATGTTTCAAATGTGGAAAGTTGGGACATATGGTACTAGACTGTCGGAACCCAAGGGCATGCTACCAATGTGGGTCTTTGGAACATCTGAGACCGGATTGCCCTCAGCTGAAGAGAGGGGATTCGGGTGGTTACGATGGTAGGCAAAGAGGAAAAGTGGGGGAAAAGAAAGTGGAGCCAGCACAGGCAAGGGCGAGAGCTTTTCGGATGACGACTGATGAGGACGAGGAGATACCTGATGTTGAGACAGGTACCTTTCTTGTAAATTTTGTTTTTGCTAAAGTGTTATCCGACTCGGGTGCAAACCGTTCATTTGTATCGCCGAGATTTGCCCGACATCTATGTGTTAAACCTAGACGAATGGGGTGTGAGTTCGAAGTAGAGATTGCTGATGATAGTCGAGTCTTGGTGAGGGAAGTGCGTGTGATGGAAGTAGTATCGAGGTAGAGGGTCACTCGTGTCCTTGGCGATTGTGCTCGTGAGCATGGGGGAGTTTGGCGTTATCCTAGGAATGGATTAGCTGTCAAGTAATAGCGCTAGCATAGTATGCAATAAGAAATGATCCGTAGGCCTTGCCTGATAAGTCGGAAGTGGTAATCTATGGAGGAGACGAGAGTGTAAGTCTTGCCTTATTTCGGGGATGAGAGCGAGATATTGTTTAGAGGAGGAGTGACGCTAAGAAAGAAAGGAAAGGACTAGAGGATGTTCCTGTGGTACTAGAGTTCCCGGAGGTATCTCCGGATGACCTGATTGGTTTACCTCCGGACTGCAAAGTCCGGAAATCGAGGGATAAGGAAGTTGCGTTGGTGAAGGTTCAGTGACAATTCCATAAGGGGTAAGAAGAAACTTGGGAATTAGAAATGGATATGAGGACTCGGTACCCTCACTAGTTTGAAATTGGAATTCCGGGGACAGAATTCTTTTGAGGGGAGGATATTGAAACAACCGGGTTTTTATAGCAAGTATGAAAGTTTAGTGGCTAATGTCTAAGAAATGAAAGTTAAGTTAAGGGACTCATTGTGAAATTTTTGAAAGATATAAAAAGATTCAAATCCCTAGGTTTCCAATTATTGAACATTCTTGTGCACTGTGAGTTGGCGGCGTAGAAGAGAAGAGAAGCAGGAGAGAAGGAGAAATCAGTGTTGGCATTAAATTTCTAGGAAAAGCTCTCTTTTGGGTAAGTAATCAATTTCTCTAATGTAAATTCCTGCTTAGTAAATAGTTGAGTAAATCTATCTTTGATTATTCTTCATTTCTAGCTAGAAGTCTGAATAAGAACATCAATTGGTTTTAAACTCTTAATCAAAATGTTGAGTAATGAAATTAAGGGTTTTAAATGGGGTTTGAGGTTAAAGTGTAACATGTACAAGTTTATGAGAAGAAGTAATGTTAAAAATCATCAACGTTTGGATTAATTAGGAAGAGTCTTGATTCTGGGGTTCGACAAATTGGATCCGGAATGACCCAACTTAGACTAGAACCGGAAGTGTGGGCCTAATAATTGATCCGGAATGGGTTAACCATATGAGTTCCGTAAATTAATTATTATTGGATTGGAAGCCGGAATTAAAATTAGGATCCGGAACCTAGATATAAATGATCCGGAAGTGAACTACAAATCTAATCCGGAACTAAGGGACTTTGTAGGATCCGGAACATGAAACAAGTTGTGGATCCGGAACGTTTAGGAAGTGGTAGGGTGGGATCCGAAATGTTGTTTAATTAATTTGCTTTGGGCCTGAGTTGTTAGGTGGACCGGATCTGCTTTCCTATTGGACCCAAAACTAAAAGAATCAGATTGTCACGTGGGCTTGTGAATCTGAAACCCCATTTATGAATTTGTTATTGGTTGGGGCCGTGGGAATTCTCCTATTGGACCGAAGTTAATTGGGCCGAGAATGTGACTAAGCTAATTAAGGGATCCAGAATTCTTTCCGCTGGGCTAGAATTAATTGTCTTGAGCATTCGTGCTTAGTCTAAATATTAGAGTCGGTAATGAATAAAAGGAGCTGGTATTTAATTATTGATCCAGAATTATTATTTGGGTCCGGGTTCCAAAGTAAGTTGAGAGTTGAGTTAGATAGAAAATTATCACTAAGTTTTACTCGGGACTCATGATAACGCCACTTTTTGGCGTTATTTTCGGTCCCGAAATCACTGAGATTGGCTTGTAATTAAGCAAAGAAGCGGGATTTTATGGTTTATCTAGTGGAATGTGCAGGTTATTTAAAAGGCAGTAATCATCGAGAAAAGAAGCTAAAAAGAGCCTAAAAAGAGCCAAAACGAAGCCCGAGATCCAAGCCCAAGACCCGCACCCGAACCAGGACCCGAAGCTGACCCAAACACCCTTAGAAAAACCGGGCGACCTACCCCGCAACTTGGAAGTCGCGTGACCCTCTGTTTCAGCCTATTACTTTGGCGTTTTTCCGGATTTTAGGTCATTCTCGGCACACCTCGCACACGACGAACGGCAGCGACTTGGGGGCGATTTTCAGAGCTTTTTCGGAGGTTTTGGAGCCACGATAGAGGATCAATTGGAGTCACGTTCAACACGTAAAGTAGATACGAGCGCACGAGAAGGGAGTCACCATTACATTCATCGTTTCCATATTCATTATGTTTGCACACGTGTTTCCATCTTCTTTCTTTGTGTTTGAATCCACCACCAACATGAACTATATAATCCTTAGATGTTGGGGTTGGAATGAATTTGGTTTAAGCATGTGAACATATGACTTGAGACTTTTATCAGTTTTCTTATTTAATGAAGCATGTGATTTGGTTTTTAATGCTTTTGTGAGTTTAGCTAGCTTTCAATTGATGTGTTGTTTTCAATTAAGTTCGAGAGAATTAATTGTCAACTAGAACTAGAAAATTGCATGCCTAAGGTGAAAAAGGGGATAGAGATATACCGAGTAAGCCTTAGTCCCATTACAATCTTGAGCTTAATGTGTTTTGAATTACATAGGTTGAGATCGAGAGATAAAACTTGTGCTTTCAAGATAAAAACCATGGTTGCTTGAGAAAGAACCATGCTTTTAAAATAAAACCCGCTGTTGCTTGAGAAAGAACAACGGTGATCTAAAGATTGGGTATTCATTAAAGAGAACAACTGGTAATTGTTTTGAGTCAGATGTTTATATGTGAGAACCATTGGATTTCCAACCCTCAACTGTTTTTTCTATCTGAAGTTCCTTAAGTTGTTTACTGTTCCGTGTTTGATTTAGTTTGTTTGCAATTAATTAGTTATAAACCACAACTCCAAATATCAATCGTTCAGTTAATAGCAATTGTAGTAATTGTGATACTTAGTTCCTAGTTCCCTGTGTTTGATACTCGTACTCTCTAGTACTATTACTTGACTTCGACCCGTACACTTGCGGTAAGATTTAGGGGGGGTGATACCCGCCTATCAAGTTTTTGGCGCCGTTGCCAGGGAACTAGTTGCAACTGATAGCACTACCAGCTATAAGCGCTATTAGATTGAACATTTTTATTTATGTTATTTTATTTTATCACCTTCAATTTATGGATTACTGATTTTATTTACTTTCCATTTCAGGTACTAATTGGTTTATGCCAAGAAAAACTCGAGGGGAGAAAATCGAACCGATTGATCCAGAGATTGAAAGAACCGCCCGTCGTCTACGCAAAGAAGCAAAAGCTAAGAAACATATCAAGATCGAGATGTCCGACGACGAAGCTCCTCCCGAGAGACGCCCTATGCGGTCATTTGCCGATCCAAATGTGGCAGCGGCACGCATAGGCATCCAAGCGCCCACTAGTGGGGAAAACTACTTTGAGATCAAGCTGAGTACCATCGTGATGGTACAACAAAATCAGTATGGAGGAGCGCCGACAGAAGTTCCTCATGCACATCTCCGTGCATTTGAGAGGATTTGTAACACGTTTAAGATCAATGGGATGAACGAGGACGCCATCAAGCTAAGACTGTTCAGCTTCTCTCTCAAGGGCCGAGCCGAAACATGGACCGAGAGTATCCAATCGGACTCAATCACCACCTGGGCACAACTGAAGGCCGCATTCCTCCAGAAATTCTTCCCACCGGGAAGAACCGCGCAATTAATGGCTGACATTACTCATTTCGCGCAATGGGATCAAGAGACCTTGTATGAAGCGTGGGAGAGATATAAAGACATGATAAAGAAGTGCCCTCATCATGGATTGCAAGGTTGGGTCATCATTCAAACCTTCTTCAGTGGACTTCACCCGCAGTTCAAAAATGACATCACAGCTGCAGCGGGTGGAGCCCTAATGGAGAAGACTTATGAAGAAGCTGTCGCCTTGATCGAGAACTTGGCCGGACATAGCTTTTCTACTCCAAGATCAGCTGTTAGAAATGAACCACCTGAAAGGAGGAAGTCCACAAGAACCTAAGCAAGTTCAGTTCTTACAGAACCAGAACAACCAACTGAGGAATGATCCTTTCTCGAATACCTATAATTAGGGGTGGAAGAAGCACCCGAACTTCTCTTGGAGTCAACCCGGTCAAAAACAACAAGGTAATTTTTCTAACTTTTCTAATTCTTCCAATACTAACAATGTTTATCGTCCTCCAGGTTTTAACCAAAGGAATTTCAATGAGGGACCATCTATGGAGAAGAAACCGGGGCTGGAGGATATGATGATGAAGTTCATGACCAAGATGGAGAGCACGGTTGGAGAGTTAGCGATCACGGTTAATACTGTAAAAGCTGCAACCGATCAGAACACCGCATCCATCAGAATTCTAGAGAGGCAAGTGGGGCAGATTTCGGAAGCCCTACAAAACCGACCCCCCGGAACCTTGCCGAGTCAAACCGAGAGGAAAAACCGGGAAGAATGTAATGCCATTTATCTAAGAAGTGGCAAGGAGCTGAATGGAGACCCTACAAGAGAGCCGTCATCAAAGGAAACCGATCCCAAAGAGAAAGAGGTTGAGACCATAGAGGTGGACGAGTTGGAAGCCGAGAAAGAGTTTGAGATGGAGGAAAACCCGGAGGATGAAGAGAAAAAGAAGGAGCAATCAAGGGTCCCAAAGCAACTACCGGTCAAGCCGGTAGTCAAACCGTTCGTGCCACCGCTACCATTTCCAAATCGAGTGAAGGCACGCAAGGATGAGGAACAGTTCAAGAAATTCCTCGACATATTCAAGAAGCTTCACATCAACATCCCTTTTGCAGATGCGTTGGCACAAATGCCCTCATACATGAAGTTCATGAAAGAGATCTTATCCAAGAAGAGGGCAATCGAACACCAAGCTACCATTGCACTTACTGAAGAATGTAGTGCAATCATTCAGAACAAGCTTTCCCCGAAGCTCAAAGATCCAGGGAGTTTTTCGATCCCTATTCGAATTGGGAAATTTTCTTTTGATAAGGTGTTGTGTGATTTAGGAGCTAGTGTTAACTTAATGCCCTTATCTGTTTTCAGGAAACTTGGCTTGGGTGAAGTGAAGCCGACATACATGACCCTTAAGCTCGCGGACAGATCGATAATATATCCGTATGGAGTGGTAGAGGACGTACTCATCAAAGTTGGAAAGTTCTACTTCCCGGTGGACTTCGTGGTGATCGACATAGATGAAGATGAAGAAGTCCCGTTGATATTGGGAAGACCCTTCCTGGCTACAAGCAAGGCGTTGATTGACATGGAAGAAGGGGAGATGACCCTAAGAGTTGGTGACGAGAAGGTGATGTTCAAGATGTTCGAGAGTGGAAAGCGTAAAGACGGAGATGGTCATGGAAAGCAAGATGTGGAAGAATCCACGAAGAATCGCAAGTGTGGGCGAATCAATTCCGCGAATACCGAACCAAGTTGAGAGCCACATAGTCGTGCCACGACTTTATCTACGGCGCTGGGTGGGAGGCAACCCACCGAGGTTTGATTCTTTTTTATTTTATGTTTTTGAGTGTTAATTATTAAAAAAAATCTGAAACAGAGACTTACGCGACTTGTGCCGCGGTTCACAAGCCGCGTGCCAAGTCGCGGGGGTCCCTGAGTTGTTTTCGAAGTTTTTCGTTTTCTTTGCTTTCTTTCGCTTTTTGTTTTGTTTCTCTTGTGTCTACCTTCTCTTGATCCATTTTTCTCCGATGTCTCTAAATTGTGGTCGTTCAAATCTTTTAAGAGAACCTCCTCTGTCCGGGAAAACAGGTACGTTCTAACTCTGTAGCTAACGAGTGGTGTATGATGTTTTGTGTCCCGATTAGTTAACAAGATGCAAGTTTCACTTAGGTTTGGGGTGCCTCACTTTTCAATGATCTACACACTCACTTTTTACCCCTGTGCAAACCTCGGTTTCACCGAGGTTTGGGGTTGACTTTGTTTGAAAAACCTAGGCCACGACCTAGGTTTGGGGTGGCCATGTTTTTGAAAATGCTAGAATAGCTCCTTGTTGCTTCATGTTATGTTATGCCTTACCTGTCTGATACCTGTAATAACCACACAACGATACTTGTTTTAGTATTGCCTATGCCGACACTTGCACATTGGGGACAATGTGTGGGTAAAGTTTGGGGTTACCCAATCGGGCCCACGTTTATGCACGTAGATTTCCCGCACTTCTGCATGCTTAGGTCACATTAGCTAAATTTTTTCGTTTTGAATGATTGAGACCAACCATTGTGGGGAGAATCTCGTGATAGTGACGTGACCATTAGGGAAGGACTGGGAAAGGACATGACTAGGGACATTAGTGGAGACCACCCATTAGTGAGATTTGAGCCTAAAAGACGTTTTTCACTTCGAGGGATTTATACAGTTTATTCATATACACTTTTCCGAATTTCTTGTCGTGAATATAGAATGATCTCGCTATATTATTGCATTGAGTGGCAAAGACGACCATCGGGATATTAGGTAAGGGTGTAGTAGACCATATCGTGTGGACCTTAAGAGATGATTCCAGGCATTGTATGTATTTTTAACCCTGTTTTTAGCTATCGTACCTTTTCACCCATTATGTGTGTACCCAAAACCCCTTTTGAAGCCAAACACTCATCACTTGTTCATTCCATACCCACCATTTAACCCTAGCCAAAAGCCTTAGCCAACCTTTATCCGAAAGTGTGTCAAACAGAGGCGATAATGAACTACGAAAGATAGAGCAGAAAAGAAAGAATACAGGCCTGTCATGAAAATAAATAGAAAAGAGGGCCAATGCAGCCCCAATCAAATAAAGAGGACCAATGAAGTCCCAAAAAAAATCCAGTTCTCTATATAGCTTTACAACAGCAGAAAATAAGAGAGTCAAAGCGACTCCGATAGTGACAAGAGGGCCAAGTGATAGGAAATAAAGTTATAAAGTTCAGAATTGCTAAAGTTTGACACACCAAGGATCTTTGAACCGTTTTACCCTTCGTTCCTTAGCCGATACCTTAGCCCCGTTACAACCCCTGTAAAGACCTGGATGATCTTCTGGAAAACGTGATTAAGGTATGCGACCACTTTTGCCAATATTCCCTGTCTTGCTACTTGATTCCTTTCTGAGATCGACCTTTTATACAATTGTGCGTCTTTCATTAGAGTTGTCATGAAACTTTTGAGTATTCTTGTACATAACCTCCTATACATGACAACATGTGCGATAACCTAGGTTCGAGCGAAATGAGAATATCCCGTGAGGTAGGGTCGAGGCGAAATGTTTTCCCTAGTATGTTTGGACCTAGTACGACCCTAATGGAAACGGAGCAGTCACGAGTTCAACTTACAATGGAAGGTCATAAATCAAACAGAATAAGAATGAGGCGAGAGTGAGATAGGCATTCACGGGTATGGGAAATCACCAGTGCATTACATGGTACCGATTGGGAGTTGTGCAGTTGTTATATTTCACTGATATATGCTTTTATTCTGTTTTTATCGCTAATTGAGGACAAGCAACGCTCGGTTCGGTCCTGAAATCACTGAGATTGGCTTGTAATTAAGCAAAGAAGCGGGATTTTATTGTTTATCTAATGGAATGTGCAGGTTATTTAAAAGGCAGTAATCATCGAGAAAAGAAGCTAAAAAGAGCCCAAAAAGAGCCAAAACGAAGCCCGAGATCCAAGCCCAAGACCCGCGCCCGAACCAGGACCCGAAGCTGACCCAAACACCCTTAGAAAAATCGAGTGACCTACCCCGCGACTTGCAAGTCGCGGGACCCTCTGTTTCAGCCTATTACTTTGGCGTTTTTCCAGATTTTAGGTCATTCTCGGCACACCTCGCACACGACGAACGGCAGCGACTTGGGGGCGATTTTCAGAGCTTTTTCGGAGGTTTTGGAGCCACGATAGAGGATCGATTGGAGTCACGTTCAACACGTAAAGTAGATACGAGCGCACGAGAAGAGAGTCACCATTACATTCATCGTTTCCATATTCATTATGTTTGCACACGTTTTTCCATCTTCTTTCTTTGTGTTTGAATCCACCACTAACATGAACTATATAATCCTTATATGTTGGGGGTTGGAATGAATTTGGTTTAAGCATGTGAACATATGACTTGAGACTTTTATCAGTTTTCTTATTTAATGAAGCATGTGATTTGGTTTTTAATGCTTTTGTGAGTTTAGCTAGCTTTCAATTGTTGTGTTGTTTTCAATTAAGTTCGAGAGAATTAATTGTCAACTAGAACTAGAAAATTGCATGCCTAAGGTGAGAAAGGGGATAGAGATATACCGAGTAAGCCTTAGTCCCATTACAATCTTGAGCTTAATGTGTTTTGAATTACATAGGTTGAGATCGAGAGATAAAACTTGTGCTTTCAAGATAAAAACCGTGGTTGCTTGAGAAAGAACCATGCTTTTAAAATAAAACCCGCTGTTGCTTGAGAAAGAACAACGGTGATCTAAAGATTGGGTATTCATTAAAGAGAACAACTGGTAATTGTTTTGAGTCAGATGTTTATATGTGAGAACCATTGGGTTTCCAACCCTCAACTGTTTTCTCTATCTGAAGTTCCTTAAGTTGTTTACTGTTCCGTGTTTGATTTAGTTTGTTTGCAATTAATTAGTTATAAACCACAACTCCAAATATCAATCGTTCAGTTAATAGCAATTGTAGTAATTGTGATACTTAGTTCCTAGTTCCCTGTGTTCGATACTCGTACTCTCTAGTACTATTACTTGACTTCGACCCGTACACTTGCGGTAAGATTTAGGGGGGGTGATACCCGCCTATCAACTCACTTCTCCTATTTTTAAATATCATAGGTGTCCCCTTTAAAATCTGAAGTTGTGAGAAGGAGGTGCTAAATCGCCAGGTGAGTTTTTCTGATCCTAAAACCCTTTTAAGTGTGAAACTTTATGCATGTTCTTATTGACAAATGCTCGTACATTTTCTTTAAACTATGCATGAAAAGTGTGATTTGACTGTGTGGATATAAATTGCTTATGTGTGGACATGCTATGGCATTTATGTGAGATGGGGGTGTGTCCCATGAAATTTAATATATGAATTCGTTTCATATATGGGCGGTGTGTGCCCTGTTGCGCTGTCACGGTGTGTGTGACTATAGCGTGTGTGCTCTCTTACGCTGTCACGGTGTGTGTGAGCTTAGCATGTGCCATTAGCATATCATATTGTGTGGATTATATACGTGTGCATTATGATGAGTTTTCCAATAACAATTCTTACTGAAAAACTTTATAAACTCTATTATTTTTGGTGTGGCTTTTGAGGGAACTCACTAGACCTCATGGTCTAACCCTCATTTTCAAAACTAAAAATCTTTTCAGGTAAGCATGAGATAGGAAGCACGGATAAGGGGAAGGGGAAGATGTGAGCTGGAGCTTACATCTTAAAGATTAGAAGACCTCCATTTATTATTATTATAGACTTTACACTCAGCTGTATTTAGGGTTGTATTCTGCAAACCCATTACTAAATTTTGGTTAAATTGTGGTGAAGGCCAAGTTTTGGCAGTATTGATTTATCTATAGAAAGTATTTTTGGCTATTTTTTTCCGGGTTGTTACAGTTGGTATCAGAGCCTTAGTTTAAGAGATTTAGGTGACCGGACGGGCCTAAACTTAAACTGTGGAGATAGGAAATACAGTTGAGAACTAGGATGACATTAGCGAGACTAGGTAGAATGATTAATAGGGTGGTGAGGACTGTCATGTAAGGTAAGTTGGCGAATACACCTGGCCAGTGTAATTGCGAGCTTACAGGTACATGTAGGTGCTTAATTGCCTTATTATCTTGGAACTGCAGATTTAAGGTTGTTGATGTTTCTTTGTCAGTCAGTAATCATGTTGAGGAGATCCATGAGGGGTGTATCGGAACCTGTTGATGAGGAGATTGAGATGGAAGCACCACTTGTGCCGACGGCCACCCGCGGCAGGGGTAGAGGCCGAAGAAGAGGCCGAGGAAGGGGACGGGGAATTATACCCCGTCGAGCGGCTACTCAAGTGAACGAGAACGTGGAAAGAGCTGTAGTGAGGGCCCGCGTTACTCGTGGAACGAGGAGCGTAGGGATTCCACAAGAACCGGAGGCGTCCCAGCAGGACAGCTCTGCGTCCAGGCGGGGAGCGAGTCGAGGTGGAAGTCGTGGGCGAGGTCGCGCTCAAACTTTTGTGACCCAAGAAAACTTCGCCACTGCCTTGGGAGAAATTCAGGACACATTGAAAGCCTTGTTGGCAAAGCAGGATGGGTCAGCATCGAGGAGCAAAGAAGTAAGTGAAAATAAAGAAGGGGCGACTAGCTCTCATGGTTCTGCTTTGGGGAGTCCTACTCAGTCTAACCCGTTGGCAATAAATGACCGGGTACTGAGTGGGGGATGTAGTTACAAGGCATTCGCTTCTTGTAAGCCACCCACTTTCAAAGGAGAATGCGATCCCGTGTTGGCGATAAAGTGGATCAGGGAAATGGAACTGGTGTTCGACACCTGTAAGTGTGCTGATAGTGACAGGGTGATGTTTTCTCTGTCCAAGCTGAAGTCGGAAGCTGTGTTTTGGTGGGATGCGGAGACCGCGGGGGAAGGGTCCAAGGCTGCTAAGAGTATGACGTGGGAGACCTTTGTCTCAAAGTTTAAGGCGTCGTTTTGCCCTCAGGCAGCAGTCAAAAGACTCGAGGAAGAGTTCATGAGTTTGGAACAAGGTGGAATGACGGTGAGAGAATATACCACGAAGTTCATGGAGAAAGCGAGGTTTGCTGAGTTGTACGTACCGAATGAGGAACGTAGAGTTGAGAGATACATCTTTGGGTTAAAGAGTAGTGTGCGAGAACTGGTTACGGCTAGGAACCCGACTACTTTTCAGGCAGCCATCAGTGCGACTGAAATGGTTGAAAAGGAGAAGAACCGGCAAGTGAAGGAGAAGGGCATGGAGAAGAGAAAGTGGGAAGGATCAGTGCGTGACTCGGAATGAGCTAAGGTGTTCAAGCCGGAGTTCCGAGGGGGATCGAAACTTGAAGAGAAACCTTGTGGAAAGTGTAATCGATTCCACCGTGGGGAATGTGCGGGTGAGCCCGAGGGATGTTTTAAATGTGGAAAGTTGGGACATATGGCACGAGACTGTCGGAACCCAAGGGCATGCTACCAATGTGGGTCTTTGGAACATTTGAGACCGGATTTCCCTCAGCTGAAGAGAGGGGATTCAGGTGGTTACGATGGTAGGCAAAGAGGAAAAGTGGGGGAAAAGAAAGTGGAGCCAGCACAGGCAAGGGCGAGAGCTTTTCGGATGACGACTGATGAGGAGGAGGAGATACCTGATGTTGAGTCAGGTACCTTTCTTGTAAATTTTGTTTTTGCTAAAGTGTTATCCGACTCGGGTGCAAACCGTTCATTTGTATCGCCGGGATTTGCCCGACATCCATGTGTTAAACCTAGACGAATGGGGTGTGAGTTCGAAGTAGAGATTGCTGATGATAGTCAAGTCTTGGTGAGGGAAGTGTGTGATGGAAGTAGTATCGAGGTAGAGGGTCACTCGTGTCCTTGGCGATTGTGCCCCTGAGCATGGGGGAGTTTGACGTTATCCTAGGAATGGATTAGCTGTCAAGTAATAGCGCTAGCATAGTATGCAATAAGAAATGATCCGTAGGCCTTGCCTGATAAGTCGGAAGTGGTAATCTATGGAGGAGACGAGAGTGTAAGTCTTGCCTTATTTCGGGGATGAGAGCGAGATATTGTTTAGAGGAGGAGTGACGCTAAGAAAGAAAGGAAAGGACTAGAGGATGTTCCTGTGGTACTAGAGTTCCCGGAGGTATCTCCGGATGACGTGACTGGTTTACCTCCGGACCGCAAAGTCCGGAAATCGAGGGATAAGGAAGTTGCGTTGGTGAAAGTTCAATGACAATTTCATAAGGGGTAAGAAGCAACTTGGGAATTAGAAACGGATATGAGGACTCGGTACCCTCACTAGTTTGAAATTGGAATTTCGGGGACAGAATTCTTTTGAGGGGAGGATATTGTAACAACCGGGTTTTTATAGCAAGTATGAAAGTTTAGTGGATAATGTCTAAGAAATATAAAAAGATTCAAATCCCTAGGTTTCCAATTATTGAACATTCTTGTGCACTGTGTGTTGGCGGCGTAGAAGAGAAGAGAAGCAGGAAAGAAGGAGAAATCAGTGTTGGCATTAAATTTCTAGGAGAAGCTCTCTTTTGGGTAAGTAATCAATTTCTCTAATGTAAATTCCTGTTTAGTAAATAGTTGAGTAAATCCATCTTTGATTATTCTTCATTTCTAGCTAGAAATCTGAATAAGAACATCAATGGGTTTTAAACTCTTAATCAAAATGTTGAGTAATGAAATTAAGGGTTTTAAATGGGTTTTGAGGTTAAAGTGTAGCATGTACAAGTTTATGAGAAGAGGTAATGTTAAAAATCATCAACGTTTGGATTAATTAGGAAGAGTCTTGATTCTGGGGTTCGACATCAAAAGAATCGCAGTCCGGAAGTGGTATATTAGGATTCGGAACTTGAAGTTCCGGTGTTGGACTCAAAACTTAGCGGATCCGTAATCCAATCAAATTGGATCCGGAATGACCCATCTTAGACTGGAACCGAAAGTGTGGGCCTAATAATTGATCCGGAATGGGTTAACCATATGAGTTCCGGAAATTAATTATTATTGCATTGGAAGCCGAAATTAAAATTAGGATCCGGAACCTAGATATAAATGATCCAGAAGTGAACTACAAATCTAATCCGGAACTAAGGGACTTTGTAGGATCCGGAACATGAAACAAGTTGTGGATCCGGAACGTTTGCATATTAAATACCGGAAGTGGTAGGGTGGGATCCGAAATGTTGTTTAATTAATTTGCTTTGGGCCTGAGTTGTTAGGTGGACCGGATCTGCTTTCCTATTGGACCCAAAACTAAAAGAATCAGATTGTCACGTGGGCTTGTGAATCTGAAACCCAATTTATGAATTTGTTATTGGTTGGGGCCGTGGGAATTCTCCTATTGGACCGAAGTTAATTGGGCCGAGAGCCCGAGAACGTGACTAAGCTAATTAAGGGATCCAGAATTCTTTCCGGTGGGTTAGAATTAATTGTCTTGAGCATTCGGGCTTAGTCTAAATATTAGAGTCGGTAATGAATAAAAGGAGCTGGTATTTAATTATTGATCCAGAATTATTATTTGGGTCCGGGTTCCAAAGTAAGTTGAGAGTTGAGTTAGATAGAAAATTATCACTAAGTTTTACTCGGGACTCACTACTCCTATTTTTAAATATCATAGGTGTCCCCTTTAAAATCTGAAGTTGTGAGAAGGAGGTGCTAAATCGCCAGGTGAGTTTTTCTGATCCTAAAACCCTTTTAAGTGTGAAACTTTATGCATGTTCTTATTGACAAATGCTCGTACATTTTCTTTAAACTATGCATGAAAAGTGTGATTTGACTGTGTGGATATAAATTGCTTATGTGTGGACATGCTATGGCATTTATGTGAGATGTGGGTGTGTCCCATGAAATTTAATATATGAATTCGTTTCATATATGGGCGGTGTGTGCCCTGTTGCGCTGTCACGGTGTGTGTGACTATAGCGTGTGTGCTCTCTTACGCTGTCACGGTGTGCGTGACCTTAGCGTGCGCCATTAGCATGTCATATTGTGTGGATTATATACGTGTGCATTATGATGAGTTTTGCAATAACAATTCTTACTGAAAAGCTTTTATAAACTCTATTATTTTTGGTGTGGCTTTTGAGGGAACTCACTAGACCTCATGGTCTAACCCTCGTTTTCAAAACAAAAAATCTATTCAGGTAAGCAGGAGATAGGAAGCACGGATAAGGGGAAGGGGAAGATGTGAGCTGGAGCTTACATCTTAAAGATTAGAAGACCTCCATTTATTATTATTATAGACTTTACACTCAGCTGTATTTAGGGTTGTATTCCGCAAACCCATTACTAAATTTTGGTTAAATTGTGGTGAAGGCCAAGTTTTGGCAGTTTTGTTTTATCTATGGAAACTATTTTTGGCTATTTTTGTCCGGGTTGTTACAGTGGATGAAGCCATTTTCGCTTGCATCGGAACAACAACCACAACAAAACAAGCTTGGTCAATTCTGAAGACTGAGTTTCAAGGTTCCTCAAAGGTGACCACGGTAAAGCTCCAGTGTTTTCGTCGTGAATTTGAAAACGCCAACATTATACGAAGTGATGAGGTTAAGAATTATTGGCACACATCTCGTCTTTATAAGTCAAATGAGATCTTATGGAGAAGCAATCAAGGATGAAACTATAGTTTTTAAAGTTCTAAGAAGTCTATCTGATAAAAGGTGTGCAAGGCACATGATGCCTTTAACGTCTCAAAGTTAATGGTGTTAGCCTCCAGGAACCTTAGCCACATTATATTGCATACCTTAGGGACTACATCCAAAATAAACAAAGTATAAGGATCTTAAGTGTTGTTCGGTTCGTTTTTTGTTAAGACCTGAATGGATATAATTGCCAGTACAGATATAGCTCTCTGTATGTTAACAAATAAGTCGTTGTTTGGTTGATGTGCTGAATAAACAGTCTGAATGTTAGAAATGACCATTTTACCCCTGCTCTTTATTTTTTTCTGAATAAATCAATTATTTGATAAAAATGTTGAATAAATGAATTTTAACTATAAAAAAAAATACCAATTTAAACCTTTTTAAATAAATACTTATATTGAACATAAATTGATATATTGATTTTTATTGAAACTAATATGAATCCATAAAAAAAATAGAAATTAAAATCGAAACATCAATACTAACTTCCACTTCAATACCACCGCACTACCATCCCACCTCCACTTCAATACTAGCTCCTCTCATATATCCCCCAAAGCTATCGCAACATCATCGCCTCAGATCTCATCCGGAGAAGACGATACCTATGGGTTTCTTCAATCGATGGAGAGAAGATGAAATCGATATACATAGTAGTGTTTCTTCAATCCATGGAAAGCAATGATGGATGAAGAATGAAGCTGAAAAAAGGGGATGGGAAGGAATAAAAGGTCAAAAGAGAAATAATGAGCTGATGAATGGCCGAGTCTATATAACTATTTTTGGGGCTAACCGATTCAGCCATGGCCTGACCGAATAAGTCCATACCGAACACCCAGATATGGTTGTGCGAATCAGTCATATCTCTTATTCAGCCTATTAAGCTGCTATCGAACACCCTCTTAGTCAAAGAAAAAACACAAAACCACATTGATCAAATCCACAATTCACTCTATATTATATAAAAGTTTGATGAATAACCAATAATTTATTCGTATGGAATCAAATGTTTAAATATTTTTACAAAAATGTACTTCTATTACATACCTTTGTGTCAAAGTTAATTAATAGATTGCAATATGTGACACATCGACTATGTTCGACAAATTAGTTCATAAGTTAGTTCTTGTCTTATAAATAATTATTAGTTGAAAAACTAGCTAGTAATTAGTAAGCTAATCATCGTTAATCGATAGAACTAGTAACGTTTAATAAAATTTACTCATAAACTTGAATAATAAACAATATAACAAAAATTATGTAAACGTAACCATCCAAAACCATACTCATTTCTAAAGTGTCACATCAGCTTTGCAATAACACATTCCACACACATGCAAAACCAAACTTTTTTCTAAACTAATAAATTATAATATTAATAATTAATGTTTAAACAAACAAACAAATTAATTAAATTAAAAAATGCTTTTGTTTAATATATCTATTGTTAGGACACAAAATGTCCTAATTATAAGATAGTTTTGTAAAGATTAATTTTTGTAATATGAGATTGGGTATATGAATTATGGGCTTGGGGGCTTAAAGGTGTAATAAGTGGGTATATATAGAATATGTGTGTGTAATTAGGGTTTAGAGTAATCATTGTAATGTAGACCTCCATGGTGTTTGTGTGTGTTCTAAAGAGAGATCCATTCTCTCTCTAGGTTGCTTTCATCTTCAATAATACACCATATTTCTCTATATCTCATCTTATTACTCAATCTATCCATTATGTGAATTGTTGCTTGTTATTATGGGACTAACATCTATTTTGTGAAAGACATTTCTAATTTAGAAAGATGAGGGTTGTCTTGCAAGACCTTGCAAGCCACATGGCATGCCATGCCATCTTGCAAGGGGTCTTGCAAGACGTGTGTGGATGCTCTAAGACCATCCACACACCTGCAAGACCATACTCATTTCTAAAGTGTCACATCAGCTTTGCAATAACACCTTCCACACGCATGCAAGACTAAACTCCTTTCTAAACTAATAAATTATAATATAAATAATAAACATATTAATAATTAATGTTTAAATAAACAAACAAACAAATTAATTAAATTAAAAAATGTTATTGTTTAATATATTTATTTTGTAAAAGGGCTTTCTAATTTAAAAAGATGAATTTGGTCTTACAAGGGTCTTGCAAAACTTGTGTGGATGCTCTAAGATGGATTATTAAAAAAGATCTCAATAAACTATTTAAAATACTTTTAGAAAAGCTAGCTTAATGATACCAAGTTACTCTTGTTTCTTGTAGCTAGGCATGCACTGTTAGAGTTTTCTAATTAATTCATAAAAAAGAACACAAATACCATGTTGGGAACTGAAGATATGCTAAGTATGGTTAGTACTGCCAAGACAATTTTACTACTGCCAGTTCTTCGTTACTACTGCTAGTCAAGGTTACTACTGCTAGAAGAAGTTACTACTGCTAGAAGAAGTTACTACTGCTAGACATGGTTAGTACTGCTGAGCTGGGTTACTACTGCTTGAAGACTATGAAGGTTAATACTGCTGAAGGTCGTTAATGCTGCTGAGCCAAATCATCGTTAATGCTGCTGAGCCAAATCATTGTTAATACTGCTGACTTGATAAGTTTGGTATGCGATACTTTTGGAGACAAAGAAGGAATTGATCAAGATATGTTTAACGAAGATTCAGAAGATCAATTTACTTTTGATAGTTATCTTGTAATTACTTTTGTATAAATAGTATTGATAGATAGCTATTAGAAAAGACGTGAGAAAAAATAAGATACACGATATAGAGAACAATTATTAAAAAGGTTGTTTAGCTATTCAGAGAGAATTAACCTCAAGATCATAGATCCTATTTCTAGAGAAGTAGAAGTCGTCTTGTTGAGCCTGTTCAACAAGATTGAGGTTTGGTGTAAAGCTTGTAATACAGTTTGATATATACAGTGTGTTGAATTCTATTGATTGTTCTTTAATTGATTTAGAGTTCTATTCCGCAAGATTCTCTAAATTCTGTTTCTAAGAAGTTTAATTCTTGTTAAGAATCGATCCTGACAAGTGGTATCAGAGCATTGGTATCTTAGAAGCTATGGACAATTCAATGGATACTCACAGTACTCTTGTTTCAAAGGTTCCCATGCTCAAACCCAATGAATTTGACATGTGGAAACTGAGAATCAAGCAGTACATTCTTCTTACTAATTATGCAATATGGGACATCATAGAAAATGGCCCATGTAATGAAGGAAAGATTGGAGAAGATGGTGCAGGCTTTGACAAGTCCAAGGTTGAGTGTTATAAGTGTCACAAGATGGGACACTTTGCCAGAGAATGCAGAAGTGGAGGATCACATCAACAGGCTCCAAATGGAAACCAAAACAGAAGCTCCTCTCAAGCCCTTGTTTCTCAACAAGGAATGGGATTTGATTGGAGTGATCAAGCTGAGGAAGCCTGTCAGAATCAAGCTCTTATGGCAGAAGTATCTGATATTCCCACTGAGGTACAATCTAAACTCTGTTCTCAAGCTTGCATTGATGCTGTTAAAAGATATAGGGATCACAATCAGGGTATGTGTGATAACCTTAAGAGGCTAGAGAAAGATGTGAAAGATTATGTTAGGATTGTAGAAAGGTTTGAGGAACAGATTAGAGCTTTTCAAGCCAATGAACTTCAACACCACTATGATACTAACTATTGGAAGTGGGAGAAGAATGAGTATGAAATTAAGCTGAAAGTGTCTGGGGAGGAGAATGAGAAATTAAAAGAAGAGCTTAAGAAGGTTAAACTTGATGTTGAAAAGTTTACCTGTGCTTCTAAAACCATGGATACCATCATTAAGGCTCAAATCCATGACAAGATGAAAGTAGGGATAGGGTACAATGCCACACCTCCACCCTACAATAACAACTATATACCTCCTAAGTCTGATTTGTTAGAGACCAAGGATAGGAAGGATCCTGAATTAAAGATTAATATAGATCCTTGTGAAGAAACAGTAGTTGTTGAGGATGAAACTGACAAAGTAGACTCTGATGAGGAATCTGAAAGTCCATGTGTTGAGAACACTGAGATCAAAAGGACTGAAAAGGAAAAGGGAGTTCATTCCACACAGCCCAAAGTTGTGAACTCTAATACTTATAAACAGTGTTCTTGCAGGAAATCTAAAGAGAACCAGCCCCAAAAACATGATAATCAGAGGGGAAATCAAAGGAACTGGAATAACCAGTGGGCTATGAGACAAGGAGTTGATCTGGACAGAATTAACAGGCCAAAACCTTGTTTCATCTGTGGTAAGCTAAATCATTTAGCCAAACACTGTTATTTCAATCCTGTTAACCAAAGGTTTAATGCTCAAAGATTTTTTCAAAAACCTGGTGGTTACAGAAAGAATGGTGGCAATAAAAAGTCTGTGAGGAAAGTTGTGGCAAAGAAACAAGTTAAAACCAAAAGCCACATGAAAAAGGCAGAAACAGAAAGTGTTAGAGTATGGATGCCTAAAGGTACTAATGATAATACTGCCAACTCAGTTAGTACTGCTAACAATGTTAGTACTGCTAACACAGTTAGTACTTCTTCAACAATTAATACTGCTTCTAGTGTTAGTACTGCTAAGTTAGTTAATACTGCTGAGAAGGCTAGTACTTCTGGAAGCAATGTTAGTGCTGCTAACAATGTTAGTGCTGCTAACAAAGTTAGTACTTCTGCATCAGTTAGTACTGCTTCTAGACCTATCATCAAAACAAAGTACTCAAGCACTGCTGTTCCTCACTTTGACAAGCTCATCAAAACAGAATGTAAGTATTTTGATGATCAAGGGAGACCCAAGACCACTATGGCTTGGGTCCCTAATAAAAACTAATTGATTTATCAGATGTGCAGGGCAACCAACAGCTTAAGGGGAGAAGCATTTGGCATGTTGACAGTGGTTGCTCTAGGCACATAACAGGTAACATGGCCTGCCTTCAATATTTCAAATGAATTGATGGAGGACATGCTACTTTTGAAAATAATCCTGCAGAAGGTAAGAGAAGTGGTAAAAGTGATGTGTAAGATGACATTTGAGGATTTGACAAGTGATGCATAGTGCAGAGTTACTACTGCCTGTGTTCTAGTAGTTAATACTGCTTGTGCAGTTAATACTGCATGTGTAGTTAATACTGCTCAGCAGTTAATACTGCTTGTGTAGTTAATACTGCTCAGCAGTTAATACTGCTTGTGCAGTTAATACTACTCAGTAGTTAATACTGCTCCGCATTTAATACTGCTTGTGTAGTTAATACTGCTTTGCAGTTAATACTGCTCAGTAGTTAATACTGCTAGTGCAGTTAATACTGCTAGTGCAGTTAATACTGCTAGGTAGTTAATACTGCTTGGTAGTTAATACTGCTTGGTAGTTAATACTGCTGTGTAGTTAATACTGCCTTGCAGTTAATACTGCTAGGTAGTTAATACTGCTTGGTAGTTAATACTGCTTGCAGTTAATACTGCTCAGTAGTTAATACTGCTTATATCGTTAATACCGCTTTTGATAATCTAGGGCATATAAATACCCCTGTTTGCCCGCCAAAGTTCATAACGACTCTTCGCATTTACCTCTTCTCTCTCGTTCTAACCTAGTCTCCCCAGAATCTTTGTGTTTTTCTTTCAAGAATCCTCAGGAATCATGGAGTTTGTTGATGAGCACAATGAAATAGCCATGCTTCAGAAGCCGAAACAAGCTGCGGGATTCCACGATATCGTCGATTTTCTCAAATCCTCGCACATCTCCTATGCCCTAACGGTGAGCCCAACCATCTATATCGAACATCAGACACAATTTTGGGAGAATGCCACTGTTAGTTTCGAAGAAGGGCAGAAAACCATTCGAACAAGGGTTTGTGATAAACCCTTGAAAGTCACAGAGGAGGTTATTCGCATCTCTCTTCACTTGGATGATGCCTCAGGTATAACCTCTCTATCTTCTGATGACTTATATTCGACTTTACAAAGAATGGGGTATGAAGGTCCCATTGGTGTTTTTAAATTCTACAAGTCAAAATTTTTCAACCAATGGAGATTTCTTGTTCATACCCTGATGCACTGTATTTCCAAGAAAACTACTGGATGGAGTGAGTTCAGCAGTCCCATTGCATATGCCTTGGTCTGCTTATCCACTGCCAGAAAGTACAATTTTTCAGCAATGATCTTTAATGATCTTGTATCAAACTTGGAATCCAAAAAGAGCTTTTACATGTATCCAAGGTTTGTGCAAGAAGTTATTAACAAGGAATTGATGGACTTACCTCAGTTTACTGAGGTATATGTACCCAAATCCCCTAAAGGGAAGGTTTTTTCAAATATGAAAAGACTTCCTAGGGACTCGGAAGGAGTTGACACACCATTGTTCTCTACAATGATGGTTGTGTCCCACCCCTCTGAAGGTATGGCATCAGGATCAAGGCCCTCATTAGATCAACCCACTGATGACCAATCCCAACCTTCCATCTCAAAAGACATCCCTCAGTCCATCCTTGAACGACCCACTCCCACAATCACCAAAAGGTTTGAAAGAAGAAAGGTGCACAAGGTTCCTTCCCTTGATGTACCTACTCAGAGCCCTAAGCCTTTAAGCCCTCAGTTGGAGCATTCTCCAATTGAGAATATCAACAGGGAAACCACAGGGGTGTCTCCCAACCCCAAGAAGGTGCTCTCTAAGGAGAAGGATGAGCATATGGGTGCTAAGGCTGCCACTACTTCTGCTAGCACAGAGAAGGACAGTGGTAACATAAATAAGACCTTCCCCATGGCAACTCTAAATGAGAAATCATTAGGAGGACCCAGGTGCCAAGAAACCAAGGGGGCAGTTAGTGCTTCTGCTAGGCAGAAGGCTTCTGCTAAAACTTCCAAGGATCCTTTAAAGAAGGTAAACACTTCTAAACAAGGTGAGGATAGATATAACTATGCTGAATTGATGGAAACCATTGGAAATGTCAACTTGGATGTTATGGCACAGAAGAAGGAGATTGAGCAACTGAAGACTGTGGTCACCTACCAACAGTCTCAAATTGAGAAGCTCAAAAAGATGGTCACCAAGTTGTTGCACAGAAAGAAAAAGGCAAGATTTGTGCTGAGAAGAAGAACTCCAACTGATGATGCTCCCAAAAAGGGGGAGTCAGAGTCAGAAGCAGAACTGAATATGAAGGGTCTACAAGTTAAGGGGGAGACAGTTCAGATGGAGACTGAAATGGAAATTGAGAATGCACAGTTTAAGGGGGAGTCCAGTGCACAGAATAAGGGGGAGACAGAAAAGGGGGAAGAGCCTATTAAAGAAGCAGAAACTACAACAGCAGCAGAAACCACAGCAGCAGAAACTGTTAATGCTGCTGAGTTTGAACAAGAAGCAGAAACAGTTAATGCTGCTGAAGGCCAAACAGAAAAAGCAGCAGAAACTGAGCAGGAAGCAGTAACTACATCTCAAGCTGAAATTGATGAAGAAATATACTGGATTGTGAAGAACAGTGTTGAAGCAACATCATTACATGTTCTAAGAGAAGCAGTAACAGCCATAGCAGCAGAAATGGTTATTGCTGCTGAAAAACTTAAAACAGCTGAACCAACTCCTGAAGCTGTTAAAACTCTTAAAAGAACCAAGATGATGTCAAAGAAAAGACCAAGCACCAAGCCCATAACTTCACAGAAGAAAAATGAAAAGAAGCCAAGGGTGGAGCCAACTGCAGAAGAGGCCCAGGAGGAAACAGTGAAAGAAAAATCTGATCCAAAAGTTGCTGAAGAAGAAGTGGCAACTCCATCAGGGCAATCTAGCAATGTACAATCACAAACTGATGCCCAATGTGATTTGTATATTACTGGTGTTGACTCTAACCCAATTCCAATTCAGGCTGAACCAATATCATCTAAGGCTCCTGAAATCATCTTTTGGGACACTTTGAAAGATGGTAGAAAGGAGTTCATTAGGATAAAAAGAGCAGATGGAAAATTTGAAGTCTTTTCAACTTGGGGAAAAATTGTCAGAACTTGCTCAAGATCAGACTTAGAAGAAATGTTCAAAGTTGGGATGAGGCTATATGAAAACATGCTGACTGAGCAAGGGATGTCAATCTCTAAAATGGTACTTGAATTCTTGTGCCAAATGTTCAAACCTGAAGCAGTTCAGCATAGGATAAACACACAGTTTCAAGCCATTACCAACTGGATGCTCTATGAAAACTGTGGAGTATATGTCATCTCCCTTGACTCTGCAACTCAAGAATACTATCTGGTGGATGAAATATACAATCACAGCATGAAGAGGCTGAAAGGAATGTTACATACTAAGCTGACCTGCAACAAGGATTCAGCAATGGGTAGATTCTTGGTAAAAAGGATTCTCAATCAAAGTCTGGGATTGAATCCTAATCTAGGCATGTATGATTAGGTTTTGGAAGCATCATCTAAAGAACTTGACTTCTTTTCCTAAAAGTCAAGTTAGGGGGAGATTGTTGGGAACTGAAGATATGCTAAGTATGGTTAGTACTGCCAAGACAATTTTACTACTGCCAGTTCTTCGTTACTACTGCTAGTCAAGGTTACTACTGCTAGAAGAAGTTACTACTGCTAGAAGAAGTTACTACTGCTAGACGAAGTTACTACTGCTAGAAGAAGTTACTACTGCTAGACATGGTTAGTACTGCTGAGCTGGGTTACTACTGCTTGAAGACTGTGAAGGTTAATACTGCTGAAGGTCGTTAATGCTGCTGAGCCAAATCATTGTTAATACTGCTGACTTGATAAGTTTGGGATGCGATACTTTTGGAGACAAATAAGGAATTGATCAAGATATGTTTAACGAAGATTCAGAAGATCAATTTACTTTTGATAGTTATCTTGTAATTACTTTTGTATAAATAGTATTGATAGATAGCTATTAGAAAAGACGTGAGAAAAAATAAGATACACGATATAGAGAACAATTATTAAAAAGGTTGTTTAGCTATTCAGAGAGAATTAACCTCAAGATCATAGATCCTATTTCTAGAGAAGTAGAAGTCGTCTTGTTGAGCCTGTTCAACAAGATTGAGGTTTGGTGTAAAGCTTGTAATACAGTTTGATATATATACAGTGTGTTGAATTCTATTGATTGTTCTTTAATTGATTTAGAGTTCTATTCCGCAAGATTCTCTAAATTCTGTTTCTAAGAAGTTTAATTCTTGTTAAGAATCGATCCTGACAAGTGGAGTCAGAGTCAGAAGCAGAACTGAATATGAAGGGTCTACAAGTTGAGGGGGAGACAGTTCAGATGGAGACTGAAATGGAAATTGAGAATGCACAGTTTAAGGGGGAGTCCAGTGCACAGAATAAGGGGGAGACAGAAAAGGGGGAAGAGCCTATTAAAGAAGCAGAAACTACAACAGCAGCAGAAACCACAGCAGCAGAAACTGTTAATGCTGCTGAGTTTGAACAAGCAGCAGAAACAGTTAATGCTGCTGAAGGCCAAACAGAAAAAGCAGCAGAAACTGAGCAGGAAGCAGTAACTACATCTCAAGCTGAAATTGATGAAGAAATATACTGGATTGTGAAGAAAAGTGTTGAAGCAGCATCATTACATGTTCTAAGAGAAGCAGTAACAACCATAGCAGCAGAAATGGTTATTGCTGCTGAAAAACTTAAAACAGCTGAACCAACTCCTGAAGCTGTTAAAACTCTTAAAAGAACCAAGATGATGTCAAAGAAAAGACCAAGCACCAAGCCCATAACTTCACAGAAGAAAAATGAAAAGAAGCCAAGGGTGGAGCCAACTGCAGAAGAGGCCCAGGAGGAAACAGTGAAAGAAAAATCTGATCCAAAAGTTGCTGAAGAAGAAGTGGCAACTCCATCAGGGCAATCTAGCAATGTACAATCACAAACTGATGCCCAATGTGATTTGTATATTACTGGTGTTGACTCTAACCCAATTCCAATTCAGGCTGAACCAATATCATCTAAGGCTCCTGAAATCATCTTTTGGGACACTTTGAAAGATGGTAGAAAGGAGTTCATTAGGATAAAAAGAGCAGATGGAAAATTTGAAGTCTTTTCAACTTGGGGAAAAATTGTCAGAACTTGCTCAAGATCAGACTTAGAAGAAATGTTCAAAGTTGGTATGAGGCTATATGAAAACATGCTGACTGAGCAAGGGATGTCAATCTCTAAAATGGTACTTGAATTCTTGTGCCAAATGTTCAAACCTGAAGCAGTTCAGCATAGGATAAACACACAGTTTCAAGCCATTACCAACTGGATGCTCTATGAAAACTGTGGAGTATATGTCATCTCCCTTGACTATGCAACTCAAGAATACTATCTGGTGGATGAAATATACAATCACAGCATGAAGAGGCTGAAAGGAATGTTACATACTAAGCTGACCTGCAACAAGGATTCAGCAATGGGTAGATTCTTGGTAAAAAGGATTCTCAATCAAAGTCTGGGATTGAATCCTAATCTAGGCATGTATGATTAGGTTTTGGAAGCATCATCTGAAGAACTTGACTTCTTTTCCTAAAAGTCAAGTTAGGGGGAGATTGTTGGGAACTGAAGATATGCTAAGTATGGTTAGTACTGCCAAGACAATTTTACTATTGCCAGTTCTTCGTTACTACTGCTAGTCAAGGTTACTACTGCTAGAAGAAGTTACTACTGCTAGACATGGTTAGTACTGCTGAGCTGGGTTACTACTGCTTGAAGACTATGAAGGTTAATACTGCTGAAGGTCGTTAATGCTGCTGAGCCAAATCATCGTTAATGCTGCTGAGCCAAATCATTGTTAATACTGCTGACTTGATAAGTTTGGTATGCGATACTTTTGGAGACAAAGAAGGAATTGATCAAGATATGTTTAACGAAGATTCAGAAGATCAATTTACTTTTGATAGTTATCTTGTAATTACTTTTGTATAAATAGTATTGATAGATAGCTATTAGAAAAGACGTGAGAAAAAATAAGATACACGATATAGAGAACAATTATTAAAAAGGTTGTTTAGCTATTCAGAGAGAATTAACCTCAAGATCATAGATCCTATTTCTAGAGAAGTAGAAGTCGTCTTGTTGAGTCTGTTCAACAAGATTGAGGTTTGGTGTAAAGCTTGTAATACAGTTTGATATATACAGTGTGTTGAATTCTATTGATTGTTCTTTAATTGATTTAGAGTTCTATTCCGCAAGATTCTCTAAATTCTGTTTCTAAGAAGTTTAATTCTTGTTAAGAATCGATCCTGACATACCACTCATTCCAATCAAACTTGGACTTGTTTTTAATCTACTCCTAACCCAGAAAAAAAAGTCTGATATTGCACCTCGATGACGGTAAGGAATCTCGAAGCTTCCTTCCCCTAAAAAACCACTTTCTTTCGAGCCTGCCACATAGCCCAAACGAACACGATAATGACGCCATTCAACACCTCTTTTGTTGTTCCATGGGTCCTTAATTACCGAGTCGGTCGCAAAGAAGAGGTTGTCGACCGAGTTGCTAATGCATGAAAAGTCTGTCTACCCTTTGTGAAGAATCTCGCTATTCACGAGGTTATCCCATGTTGGCAACCTATCAAGACGAGCACATCACAACAATATAGTTAATTTCCATGGTGCCAATTTGCTCCAACTCGTCTTCTCACCAGACTTGGGCAACTACATATCATCGATGGCCAATTTGCACTCTTCTTCAGTAATCAACGCATGTCTTTACCGTGGTCCGTGGCCACTGCGCGAGGATGACAAGCATAAATCGAGAAATCTTATTCTTGTGTATTTTCTAATACACCACACTATCAAATTAGATGTTTTTTTTGTCGATAAGAGTCACCATCGGCGAACAACCAACCGATATGTGGTATAGTCGTTAAATGTGTCGATAGTGATTGATTTAATCGCCAAATCATCGGTAGTGGGGTAATCACTAATGGATGTGGTCCGACGCCACGCCGCAAAATTCGTCGATGATCTTTTCTTCATTATGATTACGATACGCTAATTAATACTTTGTTAATTCAACGAAATAAACCATTGATTTATTAATTTAGTGATTTATTAATTTAACTACTTAAATAAATGATAAAATCCCGGTAACATCCCGGGGGTAAGGGGTGAAAGCCTTACTACCCGGGTTCGAGTCCCGTGGTGATCAACTCTGAGATACCCGTTCGTGGGCCTGCCTGGGATGTCCCTTAAGGGCTGGGCCGTGGAGCAGGGGGGATTAGTCTGGGCTGAAGGCCTGGGATACCTCCTGAAAGTGCGCTGAGATAGCCTTTCGAAAGTTGGCTTTCAAATTTTTTTTTTGATAAAATCAATGATGAATGTATTCGTCAGTAATCTACTATTGATTTAATAAATTATTGAATTTAAATTTGTCAAATAACTACTGGCGCCCTGGCGGATTTTCTTCCAATAATCCGTCAGTAAATTGTCAATATCTATTTTTGTAATTATTTTACCTGTGAATAAAATACATATATATATAACTCTATCTAGATGACAAACAAAAACGGAAACATAAATACCATACATTAAAAGTTCAAAATAAATTTTGTTCCGGCTCATATATATAGTATAAACTACAAAATAAAAAAGTTGTTTCGTATACCTTGTTCAACAAACTAATCATATTGTGGCTTAATGGCGGAAACTGTGACTTCATGAGCTAGGCGTTCAATGTCCGCATCTCCATCTCCCTCTTCATTGCCTCCTCCCATTTCCTCGTCCCAGATATTTAACTCTTCAACTTAGATCTCCAAAGCGTCATAAGACAACATAAACGTAAGTAATATCAACTAATATTAGAATTAGACATTATAATAAGAAAAGTTTAATTTACAAACCCGAGGATCAAAGAATAAGGACACGGTGGTGCTACTACGTACGTATACACGACCCACCCATGACAAATATTGGATCTATGTCGTACCTGAAGCCGAACATGCACCCTTTCTTGCTCATGCTTGTTGCCTACGTTCACCCAACGAAGGGATAAGCATTGATATCATCCCCATATATATACTTCTGGCTAAGGTTAGTCTGTTACTGATCTTATAATTATAAAAAAATACAGATGAATTTTCAAATTTCGTCAACATAAGACTGTAAATTGGACGTTTTCAACTTAGCTTATTGTTGAACGATTCTAAATTTCGTCCAACAAATAGCAACCGAAAATCCCAAATTAGAAAAGTCAACCTTTACCCAATCATTCGGTAAATACTTGTTTTCTAGTAGTATCATCTATTACCATTATACAAAGGTTTGAACGATAGTACTATCTTTTTTTTTTTTTTTTAATTCTATTCTCAAGCATTAGATTCGGTTGAGAAGTGATTTAAAGGTAACAAAATGTTAGGTAACAACTGAAAAGTAAAATTAACCCACGGAAATAACAACTTCCTAACTCCAAGGGATTTAGTTTCCATTATATCCATTCATTATCACTTTACAAAGTTCCGCAAAGTTTGGAACTCCTCTCACAGCATGTAATTTGTATAGAAATATTTTATCCAATTATTACGCTCTCTCTTTCGAGTGTTATCGCATGAACCGTTTAGCGTAAAAATTAGGGATTAATCTGAATCCATGCATGAATGCATGCCTGTAGAGGTACGTTGTGTATCTGGAATTTCAGAAGCAATAGATAAAGAAAAATGCCGCCACAAAACAACACGCAAGAGACCATCGTTTGCTATGCGCCATTGATGATCACGACCCACGGGATATGGCAAGGAGATAATCCTTTGGATTACTCGCTTCCTCTTTTCATTTTGCAATTAATACTTGTTGTTATTACCACGCGTATTCTCGTTTTCATCTTGAAACCCTTTCGCCAACCTCGTGTCATATCCGAGATCCTTGTAAGTGTTCTTGTGGCCTTCTTGTCCCATTTTGGTCCCTGAAATTTCAAGAAAATATGACAATGGAATTTTTAACATCAATAAGGAGTTAAACAATAAAGAATTGTGATCGAGATTTTTATTCTTTAAAATTGTATTTAAAATTTGTAAACCAATTTCATTAAATAATATAATCACAGATTATTGCTATATATACATATTTATAATCGTTGCTTTAATTGGCTCTTTTGCGAATAGTCATTTCCTTGTAGTGTCATAGCACCCATTCGGAGATTGTGTTGGCCAATCCAGCCACGTTACCCTCTTCAAATTTACTAATTAATTCTTAAAAGAAGTAACTTTAGAATGAAATGCAGTTTTTAAATATTTTATGCATTAATTAACATATGCCTTGAAAAAATATATATATATATATATATATATATATATATATATTTATGTTTCAATCTTTGGATATGCTGGTGCTAATTGCGTTAATGAACATGTCCAGGGGGGAGTGATATTAGGTCCATCAGTTATGGGACGAAGTTCGATATTTGCCAATGCAGTATTCCCATTAAGAAGCGTTATGGTCCTTGAAACAATGGCAAACGTCGGCCTTCTCTACTTCCTCTTCCTAGTCGGAGTAGAAATGGACATTGACGTGATCCGCCGCACCGGCAGAAAAGCCATCATAATTGCATTCGCCGGAATGATCCTCCCTTTCCTTATCGGCATCTCCTTCTCCTTCCTATTACACCAAAGAACACAAGTAGTCAAACAAGGAACTTTTATTTTGTTCCTCGGAGTAGCCCTCTCCGTGACCGCATTCCCGGTTCTTGCACGACTCCTGGCCGAGCTCAAGTTACTGAACACAGAGATTGGGCGGATCGCCATGTCGTCTGCCCTTGTGAACGACATGTGTGCATGGGTTCTTCTAGCATTGGCTATCGCCTTAGGCGAAAACGAGACGGTTAACTTGGCTACTCTATGGGTGGTTCTATCGAGCGCTGGGTTTATTGTGTTCTGCATTTTTGTAGTCCGGCCATTGATTTCTTGGATCATACGGAAGACCCCTGAAGGTGAAAGTGTTAGCGAGTTCTACATTTGTTTGATCTTGACTGGCGTTATGATTTCAGGATTCATAACAGATGCAATTGGTACCCACTCGGTGTTCGGTGCATTCATTTTTGGATTGGTGATTCCGAATGGACCTTTGGGGGTTACACTCATTGAAAGATTGGAGGATTTCGTATCCGGGCTTTTGTTGCCACTGTTCTTCGCAATTAGCGGCCTTAAAACGTCGATTGGGGCGATTGATGGGGCATCAACATGGGGGATTTTGGCGCTTGTGATAATACTAGCCTGTGCCGGAAAAGTCGCCGGAACTTTGCTCGTTGCTCTACTCTACCAGATGCCATTCTACGACGGAGTTGCACTTGGATTGCTAATGAATAGCAAAGGCCTTGTTGAGATGATTGTCCTCAATGTTGGCAAGGATCAAAAGGTAATTTCCCATCTCTCCTAATTCTAATCATCATTATCATCTTTTCTGTGGTGGTTTAAGTTTTACGTTTTTATTAAGGGAATTTAATTAAAATACTCAAAGTTTGAGTTTTACTTATTAAAATACCTATATTTCTCCTGAATTTGCTAAAATACCCATTTTTTCGCGAATGTGTCGGCGATCGCGGACAGGGACCATTTTTGAAAAATTTTGTCTTGCGGTCGGCACATGTGATTTTGATTGTTTTGATTTGCATTTTACACTTTCAACCCCTATACTTATTTACTTACTTTACTTTATATATTTTACTTTCATAATTTTAATTTTACATTTAATACATATAATCGTTTATTAACTAAAATACGTTAAAAAAATACGTTTTAATTTTAACAAGTTACACCATTATAATGGTCTCTTCGATACATTCGAAATGAGCCCAACATTGAATATTTTTGGATTTATTTATTTTATTATATATCATATATACTATATAAAAATATTTTTAATATTTACAATTCATACCCTTATAGTTAATTATTTAATTTATGGTACTCTTATAGTTAAAATACGTTTTATTTATTTTATTATCGATGGTCCAAGTGCAAGTATTAAAAATTGGCGGAGGCTTTGTGATGGACAGACATCGATCCTTTTGTGCATACTCTGTAACTGCAAATATTTCAGCTCCAAACACATATGAATCATCATTCGCCAAATACCCATTTTCACAATTTTTAAATGAGTCCAGTGATACCAACTTGTCAAAACCCCATTTCATATTTCTTCTCGTGAAACCTTGTCCTATTGTCATTCACGATATCTATAAACACATACAAATAATAATAATTTAAAACGATTTAATGAATTAGTTAATATATGATTATTATGTTAATGCGATAGGAGTGTAAAACAAAATTGAAAAAAATAAGAGATGTACCATAAATTAAATAATTAACTATAAGGGTATGAATTGTAAATATTAAAAATATTTTTATGTAGTAAATATTAAATATAATAAAATAAATAAATCCAAAAATATTCAATGGTGGACTCATTTCGAACGTATCGAATGGACGATTATAATGGTGTAACTTGTTAAAATTAAAACGTATTTTATTAAAGTATTTTAGTTAATAAACGATTATATGTGTTAAATGTAAAATTAAAATTATGAAAGTAAAAGGTATAAAGTAAAGTAAGTAAATAAGTATATGGGTTGAAAGTGTAAATTGCAAATCAAAACAATCAAAAATCACACCACCGCGGGACACTCGATCGCGGGATGAAAATTTTCAAAAATGGTCCCTGCACGCGATGGCGGACCCTTCGTGGAAAAAATGGGTATTTTGGTAAAGTCAGAGAGAAAATGGGTATTTTGGTAAGTCAAAGTCAAACTTTAGGTAATTTAATTAAATTCTCTTTTATTAATTAATTAGAGCATCTCCAACAGCTTTGTTAAAATAAAAGAAATTGAGTTTTTATTTTCTATATACTTCTTCAAAAGCTTTGTTATTTTCTATATACTTCTTCAAAAGCTTTGTAGCGTTTCAAAAAACTAGTTTATAAGCTAGTTTATGGTCATGCAAACTTGTAAACAGAAAAAAAACTAGCTTATAAGCTAATCATTACTCCTAAAAAGTAAACTTCTTTTCTCTTTACTTTAATTTATTGAATATTTTAATAATATAATCAAATAAATTGAATATTTTAATAAGATAATTAATACTAGAGTCGCTAAAATAACATATATGTTGGAGTTGGATACAATTTTTTTTAGAGATTTTGAATTCTTTTACTCTATTTTAGAAAAAATTTTAACATACCTATTGGAGATGCTCTAAAATCATAAATTAAATAATTTATTTCAATTCATCCAAAAACTATTATAATTAATCAAATCATAGATTTCGCTATTTCTTCTTAGTTATACAATCTTCCTGCTCCGTTACCGATGCTAGAAACAACAACGAATTAGATAATGGACGAATCTACCATGAATATATGTGCAGGTGTTGGATGACAAATCGTTTGCAATTATGGTGGTCGTCGCATTGGTGATGACGGCGATCATCACTCCGGCTGTCACGATACTTTACAAACCTGCGAGAAGATTTGCACCCTATAAACGTAGAACCATCCTTAAAACCAAACCGCAGAGTGATCTCCGAACCCTGGTTTGCATCCACACACCAAGAAATGTGCCCACCATCATCAACCTTCTTGAGGCCACCAACCCGTCCAAGAAATCTCCACTCTGCGTCTACGTCCTCCACCTCGTCGAGCTCACGGGCCGGGCCTCCGCCATGCTGATTGTCCATGACAGTCGGAAGTCCGGCCGGCCGGCGGCCAACAGAACACAAGCCCAGTCTGACCATATTCTAAATGCTTTCGAGAGCTTCGAGCAACATGCCGAATATGTATCAGTTCAACCATTAACGGCAATCTCCCCGTACTCCACTATGCACGAGGACATTTGTAGTGTTGCAGAGGACAAGCGTGTAGCATTCCTTATCCTCCCTTTTCATAAGCAACAGACGGTGGACGGTGGAATGGAAGCCACTAACCCTGCATATCGTGTAATTAATCAAAATGTTTTAGCAAACTCGCCTTGCTCAGTCGGCATTCTGGTGGACCGAGGCTTCGGCGGCAGCACCAGGATAACCGGAAATCAGATTTCACACAATATTGCGGTGGTATTCATTGGTGGACCAGATGACCGAGAAGCTCTAGCATTTGCTTGGCGTATGTCCAGCCATCCAGGGAGCACTCTCACCGTGATGCGATTCATCTCCGGAAATGACGTCATGGAACCAACGAGTAGTTCCGGCCGGATAGAAAACGACCCTAGGGTTTTGACGGTGGTGACCGATAGCGACAGACAGAAGCAAGAAGACGATGAGTTTATTAACCATTTTAAGACACTAATTGCAAATGAAGACTCGATTGTTTACACAGAAAAAGTAGTGAATAACGGCGAGGAAACCTTAGCGGCAATACGATCAGTTGATAACGTACATGATTTGTTTATAGTAGGAAGGGGTCAAGGAATGGTATCACCGTTGACAGCCGGGTTGACCGACTGGAGTGAATGCCCAGAGCTAGGAGCAATAGGTGACTTATTAGCATCGTCAGATTTTGCAGCTATGGTTTCAGTACTAGTGGTTCAGCAGTATGTCGGTTCCGATTTAGCTGATTTCGCCTTATCACCGGAGAGTCCAGAGAACCACCATGCAAGCTTCATGAATCATACCCCAAAGATGAACTCGCCGAGCCCCAGGAGGACGCATACGTATAGTTCACAACCGTAAAGTTATTATTATTCTGTTGTAAATTAAGTAGATTACTAGTAAATCACATTCTTGCAAGTTTGTAGGATTTAATTAAGATTTTGTAAAAAGAAATCATCAAAATTACATATATAAATATATATATAACACGAGCTGAGGATACAAATTTATTCTTGAATCATATCGTCCATGATTCTTTACACGTATGGAACATAACCATATATAGCTTCTTATTACAGTAATTTAACTAAAGTTTAAAACTTTGATAAATTCAAGAAGATAACTTAATCTATGAGCACCGGAAGCCGGAGGGGACCTTCTTTCCACAGTAGTTAAGCAAAAGGCTGAGCGAGACAGGCACGTTGAGGTTGATGCCCAAGATATTAGCTTTAATTGCGGTGCAAAGGCAGACTGCAGCGTCAAGATCGGCAAGGCCCCCGAGGAGGGTGCAGCAAGGTGTCTTTGCTGGGTTTCCGACGACTAGGTGGACAAGGTCATTGAGCAAGTCAGCACACACACCCAACTTGAGAATGTCTTTTGGGCAAGTCTGAGGTTTTGGTGACGGTGTGGTAGGAGGTTTTGGTGACGGTGTGGTAGGAGGTTTAGGTGTGGTAGGAGGTTTTGGTGACGGTGTGGTAGGAGGTTTAGGTGTGGTAGGAGGTTTTGGCGACGGCGTAGTAGGAGGTTTTGGTGACGGTGTTGTAGGAGGTTTTGGTGATGGTGGGCAGTCACAGGCCTTTGGGGGTGGTGGTGGGCAGGCCTTTGGGGAATGGGTGGAACTTACCAAAGTGAAGAATAGAAGGTTGAAGGTAAGGAGAAGAGCTGTTGTTGCCAAACCCCTTGAAGCCATTTCTCCAATTAAGAGGTTTAAGCTTTGAGAAAGTAGGCTTTTGAAGTTTGTTTTAATTTGTAGGAAATAGGTAAGGTGCATGGGGTATTTATAGATGGATGGATTTGCATTCTTCCCTCTTTTAGCTAGTGGACGTTGAATAGCGCAGCTTAAAATTAACTTAATACTCAATAAAGAAACCTTCTATAATATCTTATAAAAGTCACATTTTAAAACAATATATAATAAACTTATAAAAACAAAAAATAAATAAACTAATATACTTCATAAGTAATTTTTTTTATAAATTTGTCTTTTGTATGGATGTACTGATATTTACGAGTCTAAAACATTTATGGCTCTTATTTATTAATCAAATATTTGTATATATTAAAAATCCAATTATAAAACGATTATGGCCGCTCATATATATAAACTAGTTATCTACCCGCTGCAATGCAGCGAAATAAATTTTTTATGAAATAAAGAATGAAAAACTCATGAAACATTTATAGTAAAACATAACCTAAAAGCAATTGTCATAAGCAAATAATATTAAAAAGGTAAATGAAAACCAATTTTGAGGGATTAAGTCCTATACAACTTAAGAACATAAGCAATATGAATGAAGATCATGTTACACTACTAGAAAAAGAGGTATCAGAAAATCAGTGACGGAAATTTTTCGTCACTGATCAGCGACAGAATGAACAATCTGTTACTAATCTGTCACAAATTAGTGACGGATTAGTGACAGACACAAATCCGTCACTAATCAGTGACGGATTAGCGACGGAATGTATTAGAAAACAAATTAAAAAATGAACTATATATGGCCGTCGCTAATCCGTCACAAATCAGCGACGGATTAACGACGGACCTGTCAAGTTTTACAAAAAAAAAATGAAATTTCACGTGTCCGTCACTAATCCGTCACAAATCAGTGACGGATTAGTGACGGACCTGTCAAGTTTTACAAAACAAATAAATAAAAATGAAACTTCACGTGTCCGTCACTAATCCGTCACAAATCAGTGACGGATTAGTAACGGACCTGACAAGTTTTACCAAAAAAATAAATAAAATTGAAATTCTACGTGTCCGTCACTAATCCGTCACTGATCAGTGACGGATTAGTGACGGAATCCACACGTCTGTCACTAATCCGTCACTAATCAGTGACGGATTAGTAATGTATGTTTTTGTATTTCTTGCTCCTCATGTTTATGTGTTATATGTACACATGTTTAAGTGTTATGTGTATCCGTTGGTCCGTACACACACATATAAATATATATATATATATATATATATATATATATATATATATATATATATATATATAGAGGGATAATAAATTGTAAACCGTTAAATGTGTGTAAACTTGTAAACTTTTGGATTTCATAGGTTTTCTTGATGAAATTATTTTATGAAATTTTTTATTTTGATAAAAATGTTTCATATCATTCATTTCTTAATGAAATTGTTTCATATATTTGTGTTTTTTATGTAAAACGAAAAAGTTTCATCAAGTTTCATAGGAATGAAAAAAATATATATGAAACTACATAAAAAACACAAATATATGAAACAATTTCATCAAGAAATGAATGATATGAAACAATTTCATCAAAATAAACAATTTCATGAAAAAAAATTCATTAAAAACCTATGAAATCCAAAGTTTACACGAAAAAAAAGTTTACAAAATAGTGAGCTTCTATATATATATTTGTAAATTGTATGTATACATATGTTGGTTGTTGATCTGTGTATATTGTGTATATGTATATATATATATATTGATATCATGTGTATATGTGAATACATAGTTAATGTGCATGTTATTTGGTAATCGCATATGATGTATATATGTGTTATATATGTATACATGCATGTGTATATATGAATGTATAGATAGCATATAATATGTATATCTATGAGTCATATTGACCTATAGTGGATCTTAGTGGTCTTATCAACCCCAATAGACACCACATACATATATGCAGTACACACTTGCATACAAACATGTAATAAGTTTTAATGGGTCTTATCAGGTTTTAATCAATTCCATTGGGCTTTAAGTGGTTCTACTGGAATTTAAAGTATCTATTGGTCTTTAATCTATTATACTGGGATTTAATCGGTTCTATTGACTTTCAAAGGGTTTCATTGAGCCTTAATGGATCTATCGGGTTTAAAGGGTTCTATTGGGCCTTAAAGGGTTTAATTGGATCTTAATTGATCTATCAGACTTTAAAGGGATCTATTGGGCTTTAAAGGGCCAATAGTTCATTAATAGCCACTGTAACACATAAAAAACAATACGTACATACATGCATGCATACATACATACATACATACATGTGCATAATCTGAGATGCATATATGCATTATCCCATACGAATGTATGTCCATTATAAGTAATGGTTCTCATTAAGAGACACTGAAGCCCATTAAGGTCCAGTACATTTCATTAAGTGCCACTTAAACCCATGAAGGCCCAATACACTTCATTTACAACCACTTGATACAATAAGACCCATCTAGGCCCAATTGATAAGCCATATAAAATATCTTATTGTGTTATGAATGTATCTCAATGGGTCTATAGTGGGACTTAGTGGTCTTGTTATGAACAACATGCAATAGACACCACACACATATATGCAATACATACTTCGCATACAAACATGTAATAAGTCATACACGGTATTGTTGGGTTTTAATGAATTATACGGGCTTTAATCGGTTATGTTGGACTTTAAAGCATCTAATGGGCTTTAATCAGTTCCATTGTCTTTTAAAGGGGTTCATTGGGCCTTAATGGGTCTATCGGGTTTAAAGGGTTCTATTGGGCTTTAAAGGGTTAAATTGGACCTTAATTGATCTATCGAGCTTTAAAGGGGTCTATTGGGCTTTAAAAGGCCCAATAGTTCATTAAGAACCACTGTAACTCATAAAACATCTATTGGGTTTTAATTTGTTCTAATGGGTTTTAATTGGTTTTATTGTCTTTTAAAGGGATTCATTGGGCCTTAATGGATCTATCGGGTTTAAAGGGTTCTATTGGGCTTTAAAGGGTTAACTTGGACCTTAATTGATCTATCGAGTTTTAAAGGGGTCTATTGGGCTTTAAAAGGCCCAATAGTTCATTAAGAACCACTGTAACCCATAAAACATCTATTGGGCTTTAATTTGTTCTAATGGATTTTAATCGGTTCCATTGTCTTTTAAAGGGGTTCATTGGACCTTAATGGATCTATCGGGATTAAAGGGTTCTATTGGGCTTTAAATGGGTCTATTGAGTCATCGAGGTATATATGCATAAACACGTAACGTGATCAAATGCATAGATACATCGATCTATTTTTTAGATGAAAATACAAACCCAATAAAAAACTAATTCACAGTACACAAATGTTAAATTAAAACTTTAATTAATTTTATATTATTTTAAAATAATATTATATCTTTTATTTATATATTGAAAAGAAAATTTATATTATTTAGAATTTCAAAAAAGATAACATTTATTAAAAACAATAGTAATTAAGAATTACTAATAATATTTAATTAAAAAATACTTAATAATAACATTTAATTGAAAAAAACGGATTCCGTCACAAATCCGTCGCAAATTTGCGACGGAAATATCGTCAGAAATCCGTCACTGAACCAGGTTAAAAATAAAAAACTCACTCCTCTTTTAATTTACAACTAGGTCAAAAAAGGAGAGCAAAAATTACCGCCCCAACTCTGCTTCACGATCGACCTCCCCTTCCCCCTCCTCCCATCTGCCGCTAGCCACCACCACCGCCACCGCCACAGACGCTCGCCACCGTCACTGCCACAGCAGCTCGCCACCGCCACTGCCACAGCCACAACCGCAACCGCTAGCCACCGCCACAGCCGCTAGCCACTCGCCACCGCCACTCGCCAACGCCGCTTGCCACTGCCGCTCCCCACCTCTATCGCCATACTCCACCTGCTGCGTATTTCTTGATGCTCTGGTATGGTGTTAATTCATATTATTTGGTGAAATTTAAGCTATTTGATGATGTGGAGAATATGAAACCATGTTATATTGTTATTTACTCCCTTCTTTTAGAATATTATGTTTCCTTATGAATTGCGATCAGCTTCATCAATGTTGAGATTTGCTATGATCACACAACCTGATAACAAATAAAGTTGCAAGTATTGTATGAAAGTATAAAACCAATTATATGTGTGATTTTTACCTTTGGAAGATAGCTTACATCCACATAAGAAAAGGAGTAACTTTATTGGCTAAAAGAGAACTCGAGGATTACAAACTAATACCACAAATTGTGATTCAAACATTGTAAGCAATTAAAGTTTATCGGTTGCATTAATTTCTCTCTAAAATGTGTGATAAATAATTAAAGAACCAATGATGTACTGTTAGGTCTAAATATGTCTTCAAGATTTAATATTATTGTCAAAGTCAAAGTCAATGTATTAAGTCTTGTGAGAAAGTCAAAGTTGCTTATTAGCCTTATTTAGTCCTTAGGTATAAATAGCTTTTGTTTAGTCTAATCATGTAACAATTGAGAGAATCATTGTACACAACTCATATCTTGTATGATCAGAGCTTATTGAATACATTTACTTTCTCTCTCTACACTCTCTCTCTAGAATTCATATAGAAATCATAGATGCTTGATAAATTTGGGATTAACAATTGGTATCAGAGCAAGTTAATGAAGATCTGCTGAAGAATTTACACGATTTGAGATCAAAATTGTTGGATTTTTGAGGAAAAGCGATCGATTTTTTTCAAGAAAATCTCTTTTTCTCAAATTCTTGCAATTTTTGAGATTAATTCATCCGGATTTTGAGTTCGTTGTGTTAGGAATCTGTGTTGGAACATATCTTATTCAAGAATCGAAGGCTAATTTCAAAGATTTGGGGATCAATTTGAAGATTTTTGGGATTTTTATACTGTTCGATCGGTTCTGTCTGGTTGAACATTCAGACATCAATTCATTGTTTTTCAGCGAAATTGGTTTCCGTAATCGTGTTAGAAACTGAATATCGAGCATTTCTGCAAAATTTGGAAGCTTAATTCGGAGATTTGATCAGTTTTTGATGAATTTTTGAACTTTGCGCTAGATCTGAAGTTTGCTCCAGTTCATCTTCGTTTTTGAGAATTCTGCCAAGTCTACTTTGCGCCACCAACGGGTAGCGCAAACTCTACTTTGCGCCATCAATGTGTTGCGAGAACCTTACTTTGCGCCATTGTCTCTTAGCGCAAACTACACTTTGCGCAAACCTCACTTTGCGCCACCCTCGTCTCGCGCAAACCTCACTTTGCGCCACCCTCGTCTCGCGCAAACCTCTCTGAAAAAAAAAGTTTCATACACTTTAAGAGTTTTTCAAGAAAAAGTTTTATATAATTTTTTTTCTGATTGTTCATTTTCCGCAGATTCAGTAGATTTTTCATTATAAAGATCTTTTAATCGTCAAGCGAACATGAACCGACTTCCAGTGCTGATCAAAGAATCTGATTTTGAACGATGGAGTGTTTCTTTTATCGACTTTATTGCGAGTAGAGAAAATGGAGAGAATATGATAAAATCTTTCTCCGAAGGTCCAATGAGCAGAAATAAAATGGAGAATGATTTTACTGAAGAAGAGATGAAAAGGTTGAAAGATGATACGGAAGCTTCGTACAACTTGATTCTTGCACTTCCAAAACACATCTACAAAAGTGTTGACTGTTTCAAACACAATCCAATGCTTATGTGGAACGAATTATCTAAGCGAATGCATGGATCTGAAGTTGCATTTACAAAGAGAAAGGAAAAAGAAAAGAAAGTCGAGAAAGAGGACAAGGAACAGAACATGTCAGAAGCTGAAAATAAAGATCTTAAGGAAAAGGTCATTGAGCTTACAAAGAAGTTGTCAGACATGGAAAATTTGCTAAAAGAGGAAAGAGAAAAGTTCAGAAAAGAAAGAACCAGTCGTTCAGATGACAAAAAGTGCTATGCGGAGCAAATTCTTTCTCTTTCTCAGAAAGTTTCTGAACTAGAAAAGGCTTCAATTTCTGAGAAGAAAAGAAAATGAAGAAAAGAAAGCCCTTGTACTCAAATGCATAAGACTTTCTAAACAAAATTCAGATTTTGAGAAAGTTTTATTTCTGGAAAAAGAAAAGGTGGAGAAGGAAAGGGTTGAATTTGAAAATACAAGGAAAGCCTTTGAAGCGAAGAATGCGAAATTGTCAAAGAAAATTTCTGACCTTCAGAAGGACTTAGAAAAGGAAAGACAAGAGCTAGATAAGAGAAGTGAAGAGCTAGAAAAGAGGAAGAAAGCTGACTTTCAGGCCAGGAGCGTTAAAGACGAATTTTATTATGAAAGGAAGATATTTCGGCAGGAAATACATAAGCTGACAATGAATTTGGCTGTGTTATCGACTGATATTATGAAAGAGCAGAGGGATAAGTCTGATATTCAGAAGAAGCTTGATTTTGTGACCAAGGAACGGAATGACTTATATAACAAAGTGAAGTCACTTAACAAATCCAAATGCTTTGCTGAATGTCCGATTCGTCCTTCTAATCTCTTTTATGATCACTCAGTGGATAATTCTTCCAAGTCTCAATCTGCTGATCTTCCTATATATAAGAAAGTCAACATGCAATGGAGAGTAAAAGGTACGTCTCCTAAAAAAGGTGTGCCAAAATCATCTGTTCCCAACAAGAACACTAACCTGAAAGGTAAATCTTTTGCTAAACCTGATTCATTATATTCCGCAAATAATTTAATCAGGTTAACACAAAAGAATATTTGTTGTTCTTTTTGTGGAACTAATGATTTTGTAAAAAATAATAATGTTCAATTTTGGTATGGCACTTATCATTTTCCTTCTTATAGAGCTCCGCTTAACAAGTCAGGACCCAAGACGCGTTGGGTACCAAAATCTACTTAATCTGTTTTTGCAGATTTAGAGGCAATGCGTTGAACTCTCGGAAGAAGATGTATATGTGTTTCATATAATGGTTTCTGAATACATCAGTTCAGGACCCGTGCTTCAATGTTTTTGGCTTTTGAACATATCAGTTCAAAACCCGTGCTTCAACGATTATGGCTTCTGAACAATTCAGTTCAGGACCCGTACTTCAAAGACTAAGACTTCTAAACAAATCAGTTTAGAACTCGTACTTATCAGGTTAAATCTTTTACCACATGATCATACTTCTCAGGTGATATCCTTAAATGTCACATCTTTCTATTTCAAGGAACAAGTGGTAAAAGGTAACATTGCATTATGTTTAATCTCTACTGCTTTGAATGTGTTAGTCCCATTTAAACAAGGCAACGATTCATATATTGATATAGATAGTAACAAGAAGATAGATAATCAAAGAGGTGTATTATTCAAGATGAAAGCAACCTAGAGAGAGAATGGATCTCTCTCTAGAACACACACAAACACCTTGGAGGCTACATTGCAATAGACACACTCTACCCTAATTACACACACTTATCTATATATACCCCTTGTTACATAGTTAAGCCCAAGCCCATAACACTATATCCAAGCCCATATAACAATAATTACCCCTTTACAAAACTATCTTATAATTAGGACATTTAGTGTCCTAACAATCTCCCCCTATAGTTTTGTAAAGGAATCACCCATCTCGAAAGATCTTTAATTCTTCTCCCCCTTGATTTCTTTAGAAAACCGTAGTGATGCAATTCTTCAAATGTAGTCTAGGCTCCCCCTTGAAATATGCTCTTACTCTTTATATTTCAACCTTGACAAATCGGATTCAATGTCTCGACCGAGTGCACGAAAAATATCTTCATAAATGTGGAAACTCTAGCTCGTATCGATAAGCTCACAAGAAAAAAATAACGAGCGAGTTGTTGCGTGACAATACCAAATGCAAACTCAGTCTATAACACCAAATCCGTCGATAAGTCACGAGTTGAATAGGAATTCGGCTTAAGAGCGTGATTCGGATTTGCTCGAAAGAGGAAACATAATGAAGCATACACTATAAGGTAGGGTTTAGAAGAACACCACAAGTAACATTGTTCATCAACTGTAGAAAAATGCTCATCCCCAAAATATCAGAATACTGAATGATGAAAATCCGGAACTTCAATCTTCAAGAAATAGCTGAATGATTATAAGCACTCAAGAGTCTGAATCACAACCAAAGCACCAGAACAACGATTGCAAGCACTCACAATTCTGATTGATCAGGTCAGAAGAGCACTCAACGGTCTAGCATCGTCAACAAAACTCCAGAATAATGATTGCAAATGCTCAAACGTATGATTCAATTCAACCAAAGACTGAATTCCAACACCCATCTTCTGAAAATCTTGGCAAACTTGAGCTCCTTTAAGCATTGACAGTTGCAATATGTATGTGACAGCCTAAATATGGGAATGATGTCACACGTGCTTTATGCTAAACACCATGAACAATGCCCCCCTCCTGAGACTAAGCACGGGGGTTCCATATGGATCTCTAGAAACAGTCACGATACACATTTTTAACCCTTTGTTGCAACACAAACCATGTCGCAAACACACATGTTTTGGGGAATTTTGGCAAATCCGACCATGTAAAGTTTTGAGTGTAAACCTTTGTTTTGGGGCCGATGGTCAATAAAGGGATTAAAAAGGTAAAGAGTTTGGGTAACAATGTATTTTGGTTTACGAAATCGTGTGAGTGGCACATGTTTAACCAAACGAATATTTTGGCCTTAAAGGCTTGATTTATATTCAAAGAAGTCTTTTGAATGTTTGTCAGTTTTAATGACTCGAGATGGAGTATTGGATGTGTTATATGCTTAACTGCATTGTATTTGAACCAGTGACGGTTTAAGTGTTGGTCTTAGGTGTGAAGACTGTTTGATATTTTACTTGTTCTTAGTATCTTTGGAACTAATGAACCTGGGCGTATTATATATATTGTGGAGTATGAAAAGAGTTGCATTTACGTGTACTTGCAAATGAATTGACTTCATTGGGAAAGTAGCAATAAAGGGTCGTAAGATTTTCACGCCTCGAAGCGTATGTTGCATAATGTGAATTAGATGTATTTAAATTGCGTGAGTTGATATTGATAAATAATCTTTAGATCCTTTGAGTAGATGACTCGGTTTTGGACTCAGTTAAGTCTTAAGAACTTTGACCCGATTTGATAAGCTTGACGTAGGCTTGGGGTTGAACTTGCATGGACAGTATTGTAAATTTAAATTTATATGACGTGAATGCATTGGTTATCCTTTTGGGATCATGTATGAATGTTAAGTTTAAATCAGAAGCTTAAAAGTTGAAGGATCACTTTGTGGGATTGTTAGAACAGTGAAGGACTGTTGCTTTTAGATAAGTGTTTACTTACGATGTGGAAGATTTATAAAAGATGAAATCTTAGAGATGAACAAAGGGGGTGTATAGATTGTGTTGATCTGTGAGGAATTGTACCCTGTCTATGCAACGTATTGGAATCACAAAGAGCTAGTAAGAACGAATAAGTTCAAGTTAAATAGAAAATCGTGAGTGGTAGTTCAACTAAAGTTGGGGAGGAGATATTTAGTGATATAGACTCGGGTATTTGGGCGAGAAAACAGGATTATAAAATTAATGGTGTGCGAATGACTATGAGAGACATGGTCAGTGGTAAATGTTATGGGTGGAAAATGTACGAACAAGTAGTAGCATTAATTACCAAGATACATGTGCCATCTAGTATGAGACATGATGTTAGAAAGAGGAAGTATCCAAATGGAAGTTTCAAGAATTCCGGTTGGAAGGTACTATTTGTCAATAAAGTTGATGAAGCATGTGGTTTGTAAGATGGAGTGGTAATATGGCTTATATCGGAATAGAATGTCGGGGCAGTGGTGAGTGTTTATCCAAAGAAATTTTGATGGTATGAGGTGCCAATTAAGTTGTATTCTGAATCTCTGGAAGTTTAATAAAAATGATGAGTATGTCGGCCAATGTGGTGTAGCGGAGGTAAGGTCGTTAAGGAATATAAGTTGCTCTTTATGTGTGAAAGAAATGTACGAGAAATTTATAGTTGAAGATTTAAGAATGGTAATAACTTCGAACGGTAATGTCGTTTCAAGATAATTTAGTTGAATGTTTTAAGTTAGACATCTTGGTGAAACTGTTTAGTTATGTTTCGAAATGAGAAAATACTATCGGTATGTGGAAAGTTGGGAGAAAGAGACAAGTAATACTTGAGATATAGTATTCCATACTAACGTGGGGGAAGCAAGGATAGAAAGATTGGACTTAAGAATGTAGTCATACTACAAGTTCAATGGAGTTATCACCTTTGATATACAACCCCTTAGTGCTTGGTTGCAGCATGTTTGTGTGGTGCGATAGTACTGTGAGAAGGTGATAGCATTTTTGTATCAAAGAATCGTGTAAGTTATGGATACAATGATGGATTGTCATAGTTATTGAAGCATAATTGATGAGAAAAGTTGTTATGTGAAGGAGCGAGAATCGATCTTAGAGAAATATTTTGATAAAGTACAATCCAAGAGAGTGATTATAGGTATAATGGTATTATATCTTTGAGTTGTTAATGTGGCTTTAGAGTCAGAGAAAGAAATGATGAAACGATACCCTCGATTGATTGCCTTAGATTGATTTCGGGGGCGAAATCCTTTTCAAGTTGGGGAGTATTGTAACACCCCGAAATTTTCATTGTAATTAATAAAAGATAAATTGTATTTTTGGTACAATTTAATATTGAGAAAGTTAACTTGGAGGGTTGATTTGCCATTAATTGGAAGTTTGGGGTTGTTGGTGGAAAATGGGTAATGACTCATGCTTTATGTGAGGTGTCACCTTAGGAGTAAATCAGTATTTGATAATACTGATTTTCTGAGTTTAGTATTCTAAAAAGAAAAGAAAAGGAAATCAGAGAAATATCGAGAGAGAGATAGAACGAAGCAGAGAGAGATAGATATTGAGAAGGAGAAATCGTTTGGTGATTTTGTGGTAAGAGTTTAATTTCTCTGTTAGTATCATTCATCTCCACAGATTTTAATTATAGTATTCTGTCCAGATTTGATTAAGCTGTTGATTAAGACATTGATTTTGGAAGAATACTATGTTCAAGAATATCCAGGTGAGTTATTCATTCTTGTTAAAATTAAGCAATTAAAAGTGTTATAGATATGCTATACTTGTATATGATATCAGTGGTATGATTTGATTAAGATATGGTAAGCTTAATGAGTCAAAGGAAGAACTGAATCGAAATGAAAGTGACGATGAACAGTGACTTTGCGCAACAGTGTATTGCGAAAAGTGAAGTTTTCGCAACCAAGGGTTGCGAATTCTAGACTTTTCGAAAAGTAGACTTTTTGCAATAGTGGGTTGCGAGAAGTGGACTTTTCGCAGCTTTGGCTTGCGAAAAGTGTAGCTTTTCGCTACAGTAGCTTACGAAAAGTTTTGACTTTCAGTAGCATTTTGAGACTGTTATGTGATATGCAATCTGATATGAATATGCTAATTGTTATATGTTTATAACTCTGTTGTTGATATAAAAACCATGTTATGTTAAATTGTAATGACTTATTTATGAGTCCGGAGCCGTAATTAATTGTTGAGGTGTTGATCCCCGATGCTAAATGGCAAAGTGGGAAAAATCGTTGAATTTAATATTCTGTACATAGAGATATAGAATATATGTTGAATTGTATAGATTTAATATACAATAGAATGAGTGATGATACACAGTTATTGTGTGGCGTTGGCTAGAAATCTACATCTGGTCTAGTGGGCATATAGTACGGTATAATGAGAACCGTTTACTAGCCAGGGGACTGTTGGGATGTATTTCTAGTTATTGGAGTGAATCTTGAATCATCTGTGAGGGTCTCTGGTGGTTGTTGATCGCGATAAAATCTCATTTGGGAGACCAGTGATTCAAGATGGGGAGGAAACGAAATGAGGAATTGCAGACTTGGAGTTGTAATCCCCATTTCAAGCGAAAGATGAGATATCTTTATTGTTGAGGATTTGACATCCTAATTCAGAAAGAAGCAGATTTGGAAACTGTAATTTCTGGGAGTTAGAATTATTTATAAGTCCGGTGGGATTTATAGTAATTCTCGTTGATAAAATGATGACTAGATGAATTAGTCATAAGTAAGGGAATAGGTGGATTCCAATGGTTGAAAAGAGCTTGGTATGGTAAGATGGCTGATAACAGGTTTGATATATCTGTTAATATTTTAGTTGTTAAATTTTAATTTGATTTGGATAATCTCACTAGGCGAAAGCCTAATGTTTCAAAATTAAATTGTCTTACCAGGTACCAGCTCTGGGAAATAGTTTGGGAAGTGAGATTACAGTTGAAGGGAATCAAACTTGGCGATAACGAAGGATCGGGATATTCTTTTGATGACTTTTGGGACAAGCCTTAGATAATCTAGTTGATCTTATTGTGATGTATAATTGATCAGATTATTTAAGTTAGACGACTTTGTGTATATATAGAAATTTACTTATGATCCCTTTGGTTTATAAAAGTCTGATATTTTGATGATCATAACGCGTGTATTTTGAGGTTTAAATTGGCCCTGAATTCTAGGGTGTTGCAACTCCAGAATTCTTATTTTGAGGGGGAGCAAGGTTATTCATAAAGGAGGAGATTGTTCGTGATACTCAGAGACGCGACTGAAATTGAAGAAAGTTTTTGATGATCGTGATGCTCACTATCATCGAAAAAGGGGGAGAAATGTTTAATTCAATTTCATGTCAAAGAGCTTTCAAGTCAAAGACTCGAGAAAAGAAGATTCTGTCTCAAGAAAGAAAAAGGGGGAGAATTCTTCAAGAGTTTAAGAGAAATCGAATGATCATCTTGTGATCTCTTTTTCTTAAACTTGTGCTATATGGTGAATATCCTTACTGAAGTTTGAAGTTCTCAAGTCAAAAAAAGAAAAGGGGGAGAATTCTTCAAGAGTTTAGGAAAAATCGATTGATCATCTTGGTTTCTCAAGAAGATCTCTTTTTCTTAGATTTGCGCTACATTGTATCAAAATGCCTTGTGTGAAGAAACAAATTCTCCATATCAAAGAAAGAAAATCTCCGTCTGAAGATTTTGTGACGATTTGACTTTGACAAGCCTTGATAAAGACCGAAGTTTTGAAGATTCAAGAAGCCGAAGACTGCTGTTCTCAAATGTTTAAATCTTGAATCCAAGGGGGAGATTGTTAGGTCTAAATATGTCATCAAGATTTAATATTATTGTCAAAGTCAAAGTCAATGTATTAAGTCTTGTGAGAAAGTCAAAGTTGCTTATTAGCCTTATTTAGTCCTTGGGTATAAATAGCTTTTGTTTAGTCTAATCATGTAACAATTGAGAGAATCATTGTACACAACTCACATCTTGTATGATCAGAGCTTATTGAATACATTTACTTTCTCTCTCTACACTCTCTCTCTCTAGAATTCATATAGAAATCATGGATGCTTGATAAATTTGGGATTAACATGTACCTATATTAAGCGATAAGAATACACAATATATGCAAATACAATGCTAAAAACTTGAATTTTGACCGTATTAACTCTAGTGGGATTGAAGGTAATCACTGACTACTTCTGAGGTGTATGAGCGACTCCACTGCACCAACCGGAAATACGCTCCGGGTGCGACTGGTCCACCTACTGATCCTCCGGTGTACGTCTATGCTAAAGCGGAGCATGCTGCGGTAAGTTTTGTAAAATCAATACTTTGTTTTATGTGTGCATGTGTATGTGAATGTGCTCTATGCGTCTGTCAATCGGTATGTATATATAACGTGTGTGTTGGTTGCTAACGACGATTGGATCTATGTATATATAACGTGTGTGTTGTTTGGTAACGCACAATGGATAAACCGTTACTTTATATGCATGTGTATGTGTGAATGTATAGATAACGTGTATGTTGTTTGGTAACGCACAATGGATATATAGTTAGGCTATGGCTAAGTAGATAGGTTGGATATGTTTGATTTAAGGCCGTTATGTTGTTGAAATGTCTACGGATATATAAACTCACCCGTATTTGATTTGGTAAACCGTAAGATCGCTTTCACGAGCTTAGGGAGGTGGCACTGGCTAGTCAGGAGTCCGACGGCCCTCCGATTGATGAGACATCTCTTTGGGAGCAAAGTGTTGGAGGATGGAATAAGGGTCGTCTGTTTGGTTTCGGGACGACGCAAGATCCCCGTTATGCTATGAGGGGTGAGTGTAGTAGCAGCAGCGACGGGAGATCACTCGGGACTAGATCGACATCGGAGGTACGTTTGTTATATTGGTTATGTATCTTGTCGTTACTTTTAATTGCCAACAAATACTGATTTTTTGTGTTAAATGTTTAATATTTACAGTTAGCTGAGTTGAGAGAGAAGATGGCAAAGATTGAGGAGGAGGCGAAGGAGGCAAAGGAACGCGAGGAGCGTTATCGTGTCCAATTAGAGATTGAAAAGAAGCGGAACGAAGACTTGGAGGCAGAACAGGTCAGACAGGCTACCCAGTTAGCCGAGCAACTCACATTGTCGCAGCAATTTGCTGCTTTTATGCGGCAGCAGGGATTCGTTTTCCCCTCTCCCGGGCCTACCGGCCCTCCCCCTAGTTAGGTTGCTATTATCGTATTTGTACTCGTACTATATTTTGGAATTTGGAATTTGGAATTTGTTGGGTTGGTGTTTTTAAATTAAGAGCAGGTATTTATATAAAAATACAGGAAATATTGTTTTTAGTATTAATTTATTTAATTTTTTTGGAATTAGCGACGGATTAGTGACATAATTCCGTCGCTAAAAGTATTTATATATTATTTTTTCCCATAATCAGCGACGGATCAGTGACGGAATTCCGTCACTGAATAATTCCGTCACTGATCCGTCACTGAATAATTTCGTCACTGATCCGTCACTGAATAATTCCGTCACTGATCCGTCACTGAATAATTCCGTCACTGATCCGTCACTGAATAATTCCGTCACTGATCCGTCACTGATACTTTCAGCAACCTACTGAACAGTGACGGACTTTCAGTGACGGAATAGCGACGGAAGTTGCTTTCAGTGACGGATCAGTGACGGAATCGTCCGTCACTGATAGCTGTTTATTTAGTAGTGTTACAGAGATGGTAAGCATATGAACCAAAAAGCAGGTCGAAACCAAAAAACCATCAAAACCATATCTAAAAACAAACCCATTATCTGATAATGGAACATCAAACGAATATCCAATCTGAACCGTATTAACCTTATAATAGAAAACAATCTAATTGCCAAATGCCAATCTTCGGAAAATGTCACCATGAGGCTAGATAAATCAACAACAAAATACCATTCCTCCATCTGTTTGCAGCCAAAGAAAATCGAAAGGCCAAAGAAAAAAAAAGAATATATGCATTCATAGGCGAACCCATAATTTTTTTCTTACGGTGACACCTTTGACGAACCTAAAAATTTTCCACATCGCCCGATGTTGTTTTAGCCTAATTCCACCGCTTTGAGAGAATTTTTTTCTCGATTTCAAGAAACTTTACAAAAAATCGATTTCGAGAGAACTTTTCGGGTTTTTTTGGTTGATTTTAAGAGTTTTTTTTTATACGGTTGCACTCTTCACACGACTAAATTTTTTTACCCTTCGCCGGAAAAACGATACGGTGGCACGTGCCACCGTATGCTTCAAGCTAGGTGTTAGTCCCATTTTAACAAGGCAACGATTCATATATTGATATAGATAGTAACAAGAAGATAGATAAGGATAAATGGTGTATTATTGATGAAGAACACCTAGAGAGAGAATGGATCTCTCTCTAGTTTACACACACTACACCATATGGAGGCTACATTGCAATGGCTACACTTACCCTAATTACACACACTTATCTATATATACCCCTTGTTACATAGTTAAGCCCAAACCCTTATAATATAACCCAATCCCATATTACTATTAATTACCCCTTTACAAAATTATCTTATAATTAGGACATTTAGTGTCCTAACACTAGGTCCGCCAGTGTATGCATTAAAAGCATATCTTGTGTGTGATTGAACGTAAAACGGTAAAAGTAGACATACCTGCTTGTGATTATTTGAAATGAACAAAAACATAATGTCAATGGGAAATAGAATTATTTTTAAAGGAGTATAATAGATAAATATAGATAAAAGCGTAAAATGTACAAGTTTAAAAAAAATCTCGGTACGTCATTCTTGAAAAATCTTGATACGTATTTATGATATTTCACAATATTATTAAGTTAAAAAAATATTCAATAATAAACTTATTTTGAAATTATTGGAGAATATTGTAATAATATAATTTGTAAAAAAAATGCGTTTATTAATATGTTTTAGTAAAACTATGATTATGTATTTTTACTATTATAAGGGTGTAAAATAAAAATGAATAATGTAAGGGATATAAAACAAATTAATTCGTACATGTTCATGGTATTTAATAATATGATTAAATAAAAAAATATTCAATATTGGGCTCATATCGAAAGTATTGACGAGACGATTACAATGGTGTAATTTGTAAAAAAAGAATTTTTTTTATGTATTCTTGTTCATATACGATTTTTTATGTTAATATGATAAGGGTGTAAAATAAAAAATAAAAAGTAAGGAATTAAAGATAAATTGGATAACTAATTTTAAGGGTATAAAGTGTAACTTAGAAATTAAAAATGGTATTTTTAAAGGAACGATGAGTTGTAAAACTTGTACATTAAGCATTAAAATTTGTACTACTTAATTTTCAATATGTAATCGCCTGATCATGCTTATATATATAGTCTCTATGTATTATCTATATGTATTAAAATAAGATAAATTTCGACTGAAAAATAGTAATGAAGCCACACAAAAAAGTCCACCGGTATAAGTTTGTCAAAGTTCTTCTAGAGATAATAGATAAGTAAAACATATACAAAGATCTCGGTTTTAGATCCATAAAAAAAATCACAAAACAAAAGGGGAAATAACGAATTAGCAAAAGACGAATAAAACCACAATAAAAAAGTGAAGAAAATAAATTGAAGATTATAGTGAGCCATGTGAACAGATTGTAGGTGTTTATATGTAGGTGCAAGCTGTCACATAAGCCTTACATGGTTTGGATTTTATCCCCAACTTGATTTTTTTTTGTCCCAAATAATTACCCTATTTTGATTCTATATATATACTTCCCAGAAATAATTAATTTTCAATTAATTATTAAAATAAGTTCGTTTATATAATGTTAACAATGAATACATAAAAAAGACATATAAAGATGCATGCATAGTGAGGTAGTGTACATCTATTTGCGCAACCCTCAAGCCCTCAAGCGCCACATCAGCTTTTTTCCTAACACTCTCCTCAAACCCTCAAGCCCTAAAGTGGCATAGCGGAACCCTCAAGCCCTTTTGCCACCTCATTTTTTTTAATTCTTTTATTTATACATTTAATTATTTAACAAAATAAAAATATTTATATATTTTTTAATAAATAAAAATAAGATAAATAATAAAAATAAAAATTCATATCATTCATTAAAAATAAAAATTACAAAATACAAAACACTAAAAAAATAAAAATTACAAAATACAAAATTACCCAAAATTATGTAATTTTCTAATTCTCTCTTTCTTCGCCAAAGTAGCCCTCAAAATATCTCCCGTAAGGTGATCATGCGGGGTTATGAAAAACTCGAAGTCTTTATCAAATCGTTTTTCTCGTTCGAGTTCCAACTTATCTCGTTCGAGTTCGAGTTTTTTCATTTTGTACCCCATTGTATCATCAATCTTCTCGTTGAACTTCGTCAACAACTGAGTAACACTTTCGTTCGTATTCGACCCGCTCGTATTACTCGTTGATGTTTTTTTTGCCTTGTTTCTCCCGATGGGTCGTTGAAGTTGCTCGACATCGTTGACCTCTTCATCGTCATCATCGTTGGAACGGCTCCCCATTTTGGACATTTTTTGAGGACTTCCCAAGCTTGTTCGTGAGTGAAAGCAAACCCAAGTTGTGTTCGGTACCGTTCGTGTGCCGTTCGGGAAATGTCGGCCTCACTCATTCCGCTTGATATATTAGTGACCAAGTTGTTGTAGATGCCGCCAAAAGAATTTATTCTTTTATTGAGGTCGTTGAACTTGGTGTTGAGTTGATGAGTTGTTCTATAATTTCCGCGACCCATAAAACTAAAGAACACTTGCCCGATTCGGGTCCAAAAACTTTCTACATTTATGTAAATTCAAGTATAAGAATATTAACAAAAATAATAATAATATTAATAATAATAATAATAATAACAATAATAATAATAATAACAATAAAAATATTACCACCGGTTTGTGCGTTACCGACAACGGGGTCCTTCAAAACGTCAACCCACGCCGACACTAACGCGAGTTCCTCGTCTTTACTCCACATATGTTTGGCGGCTCTATTTTCATATTGTTTGTTTTTTCCTTTTCTCGTTGGTGTCGGGTTTGATGGTTCCGGGATAGATTGTTGTGTGTAGATGGATTGTGGTGTGTGCGGGCTAGAATGTTGGGTTTCCGGAACAATGTCGTCGTCGAGATCGATTGCGGGTGAAGGAAGATTGTAGTTGGCCAGAGTAAAACCTTGTTGAATCAAACCGGGACGTGTAAATTGGTAAGAAAATTGTTGGGGAAATTGTTGGAAAAATTGTTGCGGAAATTATGGCGGAAATTGTTGCGGAAAATGTGGCGGAAATTGTTGCGAAAATTGCGGATGATAATCTTGTTGTGAAAACGCTTGGAAACCAAGCTCCGGGTCTTCTTGCGGTTGCGGTGTATCCGGTCGGTTACGACGGGATGTAGGTGTTTTGTTTGGATTCATGATTAAATTTGAGAGAGTTTGAGAGAATTTGGTGTGAAAAAATAAGAGATTTGGATTAATATATATAGTGTGATTAAATTGAAAAAAAAAATATAAATATAGCCGTTGCTAGCCGTTGGAGTTTATTTATTTTCAAAATTTTAAAAAAAAATTAAAAAACAAACAAAACCCTCGGGTTTCTCGGGTTTTCAAACCCGCATGCCAAGCCCGAGCCGGATGCCCGCCCACCCCGTACCGGAGCCCGCTGAACCCGCTCCCTAGCCCGAGCCCGAATGAGATACGGATGGCCTTACCAAAGATACAATTGATAATTTAAGACAAATATTTTACCTATTTAAATAATACCTATTGCGTTTTAAAATAATAATATCAATTATTTTGAATTGAAAGTTGTCATAATGGTGTTCATCTGAATTTTATGGCGGGCAAGCTGTTTTTCAGGGGAAGGAAGCGACGAGTTATTCCTATAGTTAGTGAGGTCCAGTTTCAGGCGTTTTTTGGATTAGAAGGAGATGTAAAAAGCGTTCCAACTTAGATTAGAATTTATTGTGTAGTGACCCTGACAATGTGTGTAACATTTTAATGTACACCTACTTTCTCGCTAATTCGTCGCTTTATAAATTTTGCCGTTCCAAGAAAAAGTTATTTTGAATTTAGTTTAAAATGCAATAGTTTTTATGTAAAATGGAATAAGCTAATGAAGGAGAGCTTGTTACCTTGACCATTTACATTTGGTCATCTAACGATCAATTCATACATGTACGCACTACACTATTAATGACATTTGTCCATAAAAAATATCCAATAAATTTTTCGTCGATGATTACCGATGGATCATCCATAAAATACCAATTGTTTGGTAGAATCCGATTTTTTTGAAAAAATACCAATAAATTATTTAGATAATCCATGGGTAATATGCACTAATTTAAATTACTCACAACCAAATTACCACAAACTTTTATGACGAGTTTATGATAAATCACCATTTAACGACAGATTTCCTAGAAAAAATCCTTAAATAAAAGTCTTTCATTTAATAAGGAGGGACGGGATACTAGTTAAACATCATGGGACCAGGAACACACATTGGCCGATGGGGCATATAAGCATGAGTCGCTACAACGAAGTTTAAATTGAATAAATGTGCAACTTTATAATACATATATATATATATATATATATATATATATATGTATATATAAAAGTGGATTTTAGTTCATCCTAAGAAACCATCAATCATTCTAACACGCCCACTGGTCAGGGACGGAACACAAGCCTTATGACCAAGGGGGCCGAACCTAACTTTTACATAATATGTCTTTTAAACGAGTATAATTTGTTTCAAAGGCCCACAAATTCGTCGAATGTGTTTTTAGCCGAATTTAACCGTTTCGAGTGATTCCGTTAAGTTTTTTGATTGATTTTGAGAAAAAAACTAAAGTTTTTTTTTGTTGTTGATTTTGAGAGATATTTTAAGTGTTTTTGGTTGATTTTTCAAGGTCTTTTGGTTGATTTTGATGAACTTATAAGTTTTTTGGTTCATTTCGAGAGACCATTTGGGTTTTTTGGTTGATTTTTGAGGATTTTTTTTCGATTTTTTGCACACCTATTGTACAAAAGTGGTGAAATTTTTTGTTGCTAGTTACCACAGAAAAACACAAGAAAACTATAAAATGATTCAATGATAGCATACTACTAACGAAACAAATTATATCTAAAGAATTGTAGGTAAATACGAAATTAAAAAAGAAATAACTCAACAAGTGGAGTGGAGGGGCCAAAGTAAACCATTTTCCTTTTAGTACATTAAACACAAATATAAAGTCTACTTAGCCAACCCAAAAGCGCAGGGGCCATGCCCCCCAGCCCCTATGACCATCCGTCCCTGCCACCGGTGGATGATAGACCAATTTCAGCGGTCAAATCTGCCTGAATACTAATTTTTCAATGAATTTCCGGCGGATGATTAACTTTTTCGATGGATTTTTCAGTGGATTTCACATTTTTGGCGGATCTTGGCCGCCGAAAATCCGACGGAATGTTGTTTTCCGTTTAATGAATTACTTAATTAAATAAGTAATTAAGATTAATTTTCGACGGATTAATATCACTACAAAAATAACTACTTTTGCCGGAGGAAATTAAATGTTGTCGGCAAACGTATATAGTTCACAACCGTAAAGTATTATTCTGTTGTAAATTAAATAGATTACTGGTATAAATCACATTCTTGCAAGTTTGTAGGATTTAATTAAGATTTTGTTAAAAAAAATCATCAAAATTACATATATAACACGAGCTGAGGATACAAATTTATTCTTGAATCATATCGTCCATGATTCTTTACACGTATGGAACATAATCGTATAGCTTCGATCTTAATACAGCAAATTTAACTAAAGTTTATAACTTTGATAAATTCAAGAAGATAAATTAATCTATGAGCACTGGAAGCCGGAGGGGACCTTCTTTCCACAGTAGTTAAGCAAAAGGCTGAGCGAGACAGGCACGTTGAGGTTGATGCCCAAGATATTAGCTTTAATGGCGGTGCAAAGGCAGACTGCCGCCTCAAGATCGGCAAGGCCCCCAATGAGGGTGCAGCAAGGTGTCTTTGGTGGGTTTCCGACGACTAGGTGGACAAGGTCATTGAGCAAGTCAGCACACACACCCAACTTGAGAGTGTCTTTTGGGCAAGTCTGAGGTTTAGGTGTGGTAGGAGGTTTTGGTGACGGTGGGCAGGGCGCTGGGGGTGGTGGTGGGCAGGCCTTTGGCTTTGGGGGTGATGGTGGTGGTGGGCAGGCCTTTGGGGAATGGGTGGAACTTACCAAAGTGAAGAATAGAAGGTTGAAGGTAAGGAAAAGAGCTGTTGTTGCCAAACCCCTTGAAGCCATTTCTCCAATTAAGAGGTTTAAGCTTTTGAGAAAGTAGGGTTTGGTAGTTTGTTTTGTAGGAAATAGGTAAGGTTCATAGGGTATTTATAGATAGATGGAAATCGTCATTCATTCCCTCCGACTTGCATCCTTCGTTCTTTTAGCTTGTGGACGTTTGAACGGCAACTTAAAATTAACTTAATACTCAATAAAGAAACCTTGTATAACATCTTTGTGAATCTCATGTATTTTCCAGCATATTTTTTATATCAAATAAATACCATATTTCAAGTAATAAACTGAGATAAATACATTTTTTTTATTTGTGAATAATTACATAAATTTATTTACTTATGATAATTATTAATAATCAAATTATAATAAACTAATAAAAAACAAAAATAAACTAAACTAGTAAATATACTTTGTAATTATTTATTTTATTTTATAAGAATTTTTTTATAAAGTTATCTTTTGTATGTATATCATGATATTTACGAGTGTAAGACATTTATAGCTCTTATTTATTAATCATATATTTATATATATTAAAAATCACATTATAAAACGATATATGGCCCTCATATAGATATATATATATATATATATATATTTATGATTATATATTAGGGAATATTAATGTGTATATGAATGTCTCTATTATATATGTATGTATGTATGTATGTATGAAAATAATTTAAATCTCTGCCCGGTAATGAAACAATAAAAGGTCCACCAGTTTAAGTTTGTCAAAGTTTTTTTAGAGATAATATATAGAACATTAAAACATATATAAAGATCTCGGTTTTTAGATCCATAAAAAAGATACTTAACACAAAAAGGGAAATAACGAATTAAGTCAATCATATCATTTTCTCACGAGTTTATATATGTTACCCACTTAAATTATAAATAAATACAAAATTTGATTGTGAAAATACCTTAATGAAGTTTTAAAATCGATGATCTTTAATAATACAAATAATATATAAAAAAAATTCAACAAAAAATAATTTGATTGTTATTTTACGATGACTCGTAACCAACGTCCTTAACTACACAAAATAATGGCTTTGTTCATTCTGAAATTGTATTTACTTCTGGAAAAAATAAAACCACAATAAAAAATATGAATGAATGAACATAAATTGAGGTAGCAAAATAAGTAAGAAAATTATAGATATATAGCCATGTGGATAGATTGTACATGATTAGAAAAACATGGATATGTAGGTGCAAGCTGTCAGATAAGCCTTACATGGTTTGGATTTTATATTTTTCCTCACCTTCATTTTTTTTGGTCCCAAATTATTACAATCTTTTGATTCTCTCTATATATATATACATCGTAGAAATACTTAATTTTCATTTACTTATTAAAATATATTCGTTTATAATGTTAACAATGAATACATAAAAATGACATATTAAGATGCATGCATGGTGAGGTAATGTAATTATTACCAAAGATGCAATTTGATAATATAAGACAGATGTTTTACCTATTTGTGTTTTAAAATAATAATAATCAATTATTTAAATTTAATTTAAAATGCAATAAATTTTATGTGAAATGGAGTAAGCTAATGAAGGAGATCTTTTTTTATGCACGATACACCATCCATCTAAACGAACGATCAACAATAGAGTCGAATAAATCTTTTATTAGGTGTCGATTTATCAAACACCGTTCTGTTACGGAAACACTAAATTGTGTAACAAACGGCAAAAAATGGCCTCCAAACATTTTCGCTTCTTTAAATGATACCTCCCGAAACCTTCAAAGCATGTCTAAACGAAGTGTAAAGAGAACGGATGTTGCCACCAGACTTCAGTTTTCCTCCTCATAGCCACCAACACTTCACAAGAGAATAAGATATGCTCCACCGTTTCAACTCCTTGTTTGCAGAGAGAACAAAAGATGTCATCTATGTTGAGACCCATGTTAGCAATCCTCTCTTTGACTGGAAGCCGACCCTTCATTGCCTTCCAACAGAAAATGTTGATTTTAGAAGGAATAAGATTATTCCAACTAGTAGACCGATTTTCATTCCCAAACATAACTTGCTCCACTTATCTCTCATGCTTTTAATAGAAAAATATTCGTCGTCATAAAGTCGCCATTTCCATCTATCAGTCGAAGAATTTAGAGCGAAATTTTCCAGTTTTCATGACAGTTGCACAAGATCTTCAGATTCTCTCTCCGCCTCGGATGTCTCTTCGTCAACTCCAAGTAAAAACTCCATTTCCAATTCTATCTGCCACCGTCGCGAATATGTTTCGATCTAACTCAAAAATTCTGGGATTGTTATCTATTAATCTACCCTCCCAGTCCAATTATCGTTCCAAAAGGACGTATCTTTGCCATCTCCAACATGTTTTCTTATATGATCATCGAGTTGAATACATTTCGCTTTCCACCATTCCATCGCCTTAGTTTAAGACATTAGCCCAAGGACCTTGTCCACCTGCATCCAACCAGTCATTTTTGAGACCACCATGAGACCCATGTATAGCCGTTACCACGGTCCCCCAAATGTTTGCCATTTATGATTTGAATTTCCACGCTCATTTAGTCAGCAACACAATATTAGCGACAACAATACTCCCTAAGGCAAGTCCACTATTTTCGAAGCTTCGAATGGCTGAGCCCCACTTGCACCATGCAAACTTCTTTTCCCCAATGTATGCCTCCCAAAAAAAATCTTTTCGCATTTTCGTTAAAAGGAAGTTTTAATTGAATAAATGTGCAACTTTATAATACATATATATACATATAAAGTGGATTTTAGTTCATCCTAGAAACCATCAATCTGTCTAACATACAATGTTATGCTAGATTTTTTTTTGAAACAGTAGAAACCTTTATTAAGACTAGCAAGCAGCTAGCAAAAACAGAGAACTACATCAAAGTGAGACAATCTTTAGGAGAAAATCTCCACAACAACGGGTCTCTAACGCTCCCTTACATCTAGCCAGAACCCAACTAAAAGACTTCTGCATGATTTGGTCCTTTATAGTATCCTTCCGAAGGGGAATGCGGTTAAAAATGCAACTATTTCTAAAGCACCATAAAATATAACACCCAATAAAAACACCGCTTCCAGGGCTGTCTTAACTACGCCGTGCAATTTTGCATCTTTAATTCCGTCGACCATGTCCTTCATCGTCTTGTGAATAGAAAAGGGAAAGGACCACCAACTCTCGAGAAAAATCCAGACCTCCGAAGCCACCTCGCACTCAAACAATAAATGTTTAGAAGATTCCATATCTAACCCGCAAACCGGGCATAACACTGAATCGATATCGATCTCTCTCTTTCGAAGATTATCACGTGTTGGGATTATATCGAGCATTACCCGCCACATAGTCTTCATCCACAGAACCTGTGAATAACAACTGGCCGCGGCAACATATTCTGCCTCCGCAGTTGATGTTGAAACACAGTTCTGTTTCCTCGAAGACCAACTTACCAGTTTGTCCCCCAAAAACTGCACATGACCAGATGTGCTCTTCCGGTCTAGCATACTACCTCCATGATCCGCATCAGAATATGTAGTGAGCTCGAATCCCGTTCCCTTTGGGTACCATAGGCCAAGGTAAGGTGTCCCCTTCAGATATCGAAAGATCCTTTTAACAACACCAAGATGTGATTCCTTTGGTTGTGCCTGAAATCTTGCACATAAACAAGTCGAAAACTTTATATCTGGACTACTCGCAGTAAGGTACATTAATGAGCCTATCATCCCTCTGTAATTCTTAACATCTACATCTACACCATTTGGATCCGGACCAATTTTAGATCCATGAGCCATAGGTGTACCAATTGATGTACAGTTTTCCATCTTAAATTTCTTCAAGATGTCAAACACATACTTCGACTGGTTGATGAAGATACCCGTTGAGAATTGCTTGACTTGTAATCCAAGAAAGAAATTAATCTCTCCCATCATACTCATCTGGAATCTGGTCATCATTATACCCGAGAACCAAGTACACAATCCAGGGTCAGTTGAACCAAAAATAATATCATCAACGTAAATTTGTACCAGAAGGATCTCACCATTTTTATGCAGAGTAAAGAGAGTTGTGTCGATTTTACCTTTCCGAAAGCCAGCACCAAGTAGGTAGGTAGATAAAATTTCGTACCAGGTTCGAGGGGCTTGCTTGAGACCGTAGAGAGCTTTGTCAAGAATGTAGACGTGATTTGGTTTATCTTTGTCCACAAAGCCCTCCGGTTGAGAAACATATACTTCTTCTTTCAAGACACCGTTCAAGAAAGCAGTCTTCACGTCAATTTGATAGACAGTGAAGTTTCTAAAAGCGGCAAATGAAAGAAACATCCGAATTGCCTCTAAGCGAGCTACCGGTGCATACGTCTCGTCGTAGTCGATTCCCTCTTGTTGCCTGTACCCTTTTGCTACAAGGCGTGCTTTATTTCTCACAACAATCCCGTCTTTATCTTTCTTATTCTTCAGGACCCACTTTGTACCAATTACCGTTTTACCCTTGGGTCTAGGAACTAGTCTCCACACGTTCAATGCTTCAAAAGAGTTCAGCTCATCTTGCATGGCTACGATCCAATCCGGATCTTCTAAGGCTTGTCGAACTGTTGTAGGCTCAACTTGACTTAGAAAGAGCGCGTAAAGGACTTCGTTAGCCGTTGCAGATCTTGTCTTTACAGGTTCGAAGACGTCACCAATGACTTGTTCAATGGGGTGACTCTTCGTCCATTTTGTAGAGTGTGGGAGGAGAGATACAACATCTTCATTGGGATCCACTAAGGTGGGATCATTATCAATATTCAACTCTATTGTCAAGGTAGGTTCCGGTTGTGGGGTCGGTTCATTGACAGAAGAGTCAACAGAAACTACCTCCGGATCTGCTTCAGAAGATGACTCAGGTATGTTAGAAGAATCATCAACATTGACGTTAGAAGTTGTACCCGACGAAGAAGCACCGTTCGTAGATTCACGTTGTATTGCTTGTGGAGATGCCATATGTGTGTTACTTGAAGACGATGCAGGAGTTGTTGCACCAGTTGTAGGAGTAGTCAGTACCGGTGAAGTCCCTGACTTTGTAGCATGAGCTGGTGGTGTAGCAACATTACTCCTGTTAGTGATAGAAGAAGAAGGTTTATCACTACCAAAATAACCATCATAAAAATATTCAAACTATAAATCAAGATCGTTAGGTTTAGAGTTAGAAGTGGAAGCTTGATCCTTGTTTGAAGATCTAGTCATCATTGGATGGATTTGTCCAGATGCTAGTATTCCAGATGTTGGTGCAAGTGTACCACATCTCTATATATTTTATATATTTATTTTGATGATTACAAACACACCGTATTATTGTTTTTCTAACAATTTTATCCAAGTGTGCAGTTAATTGGACAACATGAAGATTTTATCTGAAGAGTCCAAGACTGGTGTTTACGTCATCATATATCTCATAATAATAAACACCCTAAAATAATATACCACTTGGATATTTTAAAAAACCTAACCCAACACTATTTTTAAATCTTTGATTTAAATTAATTTAAGAATGTTGACCTTTTTGGAATAAAACAAAAAGAATTCAGTTGCCTTTTTAAGCTATGGTCGCTCCTGACGCAGACACCTTTTTCAGGCGGTATACCGCGTGATGCTCGGCGGTATACCGCGGCTCTGTTACGTATGGCAGGATCTTGCAGGTTGACCTTCCTGCTGTCAGCCACCTTTGTCAGGCGGTATACCGCGTGGTGTATGGCGGTATACCGCGGCTCTGCTGGTACGTTTTGCAGGTTTGCTTTTGCAGGTTGACTTACCTTTGGTCAGCTACTTTTTCTGGGCGGTATACCGCGCCCATATAGGCGGTATACCGCGGTGAGCTTTTGACCGTTGCCACGTCCAGCTTAAATACATGCAGCTTCTCAGCATTTATGAAAACAGACAAGCAGACATTGAATACCTAGCTTCCAAAAGGATTACTCAGCTCCTCATCTCATTTAATAACTTATTCAAGTTATAATTGTTGAGTGATCAACCTCTCACAAATCCAAGTGTTATACTTATACAAGAGTGATTAATATTGTGAGATATATTCTCTTGTAAGTATTTGAATAGTGTGAGTGATTCACGTTCTCGAGCAAAAGCAAGAGATTTTATTATCATTGTATCAAGGTTTGTGTTCTACCATAAAGAACACTTATAGTGAATCAGTGTGTCGAGAAGTGTCTCGGCAAGTGGACTAGCCAGCCAGTTGGTGGTGAACCACTTTAAATCTCGGTGTCGGTATCAACATTCTCTACCCTTATCTCTTTATATTCCCATTGTGCACTTAATTTTATTTATATATTTGTTGTGCATGCAATATTTATTGTTGATTTTGATAAGAGAATTTTTATTTGTGAAATATTTTTAAATACAACCTTTACCCCCCCTAAGGTTGTCCTAACAATTGGTATCAGAGCGGGTTGCAAGTTTTTTTTTAAAAATCGTTGTATTTTTAAAACTTGTTCCTATTTTAAATGGCAACCTCTGAGGGAATTATTTCTACAAAAATTCCGCAAATTGACACCGAAAATTTTGGTCTTTGGGCAAATCTTTTTGAATGCTACGTTCGTGGCAAAAGTCGAAAAATTTGGGACATTATTAAAAATGGAGATTATAAACCCACCAAAACCAAAGATGGAGTAATTAGTGAAAAACCAGTAGCGGAATGGTCCGCCGCTGAGGATGCTTGGGTTTGCTTAAATTTTGAAGCTAAAAATATTCTTTTTTCGGCACTTACTAAAGATGAGATTGAACGTGTTTATTCTTGTGAAACTGCTCACGATATTTGGGAAAATCTAAATAACACTCATAGAGGAAATTCTCAAGTCAAAAGCTCAAAAATAAATATTCTTGTACATGATTATGAAATGTTTGAGATGTTAAAAGATGAGTCAATCGACTCAATGTTTAAACGTTTTAACCTTATCATGGTGAGCTTGAAAGGTCTTGGTAGAACTTATCCAAACGAAGATTACGTACGAAAAATTCTTCGAGCGCTTCCTCCGGAGTGGATGCCGAAAATCACATCGTTGGAAGACTCCCGTGACCTCTCAATGATGAAATTAGATGATCTCATTGGAAATCTCAAAGTGCATGAAATTGCACTAAAAAGGAACAAAGATCGGGAGCATGATAAAAAGAAATCGTTGGCACTTAAAGCTTCAACTTCAAGTGACGAGAAGGAGAAGAAGAAAAAGAAGGAGAAAGCTAGCTCCTCAAAGGATCAACCCGAACATCTTGACGATGTAGCCATGTTGGTAAGAAATTTTTCTAAATTTTTAGCTAACAAAAGGTTTTCAAGAAATGATAGGTTTCAAAGAAAAGGAGATTATCGCCGTGGTGGAGAAAACCGAAGCCGAAAGTTCCATAAACGGAACGACAAAATAAATAAAAATGGCGAATCAAGCGATGATGAAGAAGCCAAGAAAAAGAAGGGCTTTTGCTACTCATGTGGAGACAAGGATCACTATGCCAACGAGTGTCCAAAAAGAAATAAACCTAAAATCAAGAAGGAGAAAGCCTTCGTTGGAGGCGCGTGGAGCGCAAGTGAAGATGAAAATGAGTATGAAGCCACTTGTCTCATGGCGGAAGGCGACGATGAGGTAAACTCGTGTTACTCAAATTACTCTAGCGATGATGAATGTAATGATGATGATGATCTTGATATGTTAAATGATGCCTTTCAAAAAATGGTTATGCTTACAAATAATTATAAAGATGAGAACGCAAAACTAAAGGAAGAATTATTATTAAGTAAAAAGGAAATTCATGATAGCAAACAAAAAATTGCATGCGATAATGAAAAAATCATAAATTTAGAAAATAAATTAAGTGAAAAATATGTTTGCAATTCTTGTGACATTTTAAATAAAGAAATTGCATGCCTTGAGAAAAGAATAGTTGAAAATGATTTATGTGCTAATTGTGATGGGCTTAAAAAGGAAAATGCATGTTTAAAAGAAAAATGTGATAAACATGAAAAAGATAATTTGTTAGCACATGCCTTTCAAAGTAGCAATGAGAAAGTGCTTAAAATGTTAAATATGTCAAATAGCACTAATTGTAGAAAAGGCGTTGGTTCCGATATGTGTAAAGATAAGTGCTTATGTATGCCTATCAAAAGATATTTTGAACCACCTAAAAATGTTGAAATGAGAAAACCGTATGTGCAAAAATCCTCATATATGTCCAACATAAATAATGTGAATTATAAGTCTAGGAAATCTTATGCATGCATGTATAATAGTAAATTTTCTAGACCAAAAAATAGTGTGAATATGCATGCTCCTTTTTACGTCTTTGATAAATATGATCGTAAAATTAAAATGGTACCAAAGTGGATTCCTAAAGGCTCCTTTAGTGTTGATAATCCCGGTGGCATGCGTTTATGGTTTTAAATTTTTTTTCTGTATATATATATTATATACATATGTATATATATATTCTGTGTTGAAAATTATGAATCAACTCCGAATAGGCTCACCTATTTGGATACGGTGTCTAGGAAAGATAAAGGCGAATTCTTCGAATTCTAATGAGGTCGGTTTTTAAAGTGCCTTCGCGCTTACCACCCTCACCGTCTTTCCTGGTCGCTTCCAAGTAGAGCTACCGAAAAGGGTTGAGTAAATAATTTTCTTGTCTGTATATTTTTGTGAAAATATATGTATTATTATATGTGGTTTTCTATGCTAACTTTCAAAGGACCCATAAGATGTGGGGACCATAAAAGTTGTACTTTAAATGTTGTAGATAAATCTTGATATGGATTGGATTCTTGATAGTGGATGCACACGTCACATGACCGGAAACCATAATCTTTTTTCATCATATGAGTCATGTGATGGTGGACTAGTAATTTTTGGAGGAAACTCCAAAGGAAAGGTAATTGGGAAAGGTACAATTTCTTGCAACAATGTTACATTTTTAGATGTTACGCATGTTGACAATTTGAAATTTAACTTGCTAAGTGTTCGTCAACTGTGCAAAAATGGTATAATTGTTGTTTTTGAAGAAGACTCTTGCAAAATTCTGAAAAATGGTAAAGTTCTTTTGAATGGGGTTATAAAAGGAAATCTTTATGTTTGTAAAACTGATGTAAATGAAAATGTTTGTTTATCTTCCGTATATGATAATTCGACCTTGTGGCATAGACGTTTAGGTCACGCTAACCTTAGATTAATTCAAAATTTGAAAAATAAGGAGCTTGTGAGTAACCTTCCAAAATTAAAATTTGATAATCATTTTTGTGATGCATGTCGTGTCGGCAAACAAACTCATGTTTCTCATAAATCAAAAAATGTGATTTCAACTAAAAGAGTTTTAGAACTTTTACACATGGATCTTTTTGGCCCTATGGCCATTCAAAGTTTTGGAGGAAATTATTACACTCTAGTAATTGTAGATGATTTTTCCCGATATACGTGGACTTTATTTTTAAAACATAAAAATGAAGCTTTTGAAAAATTTAAGATTTTGGGAAAACGAATTCAAAACCAACAAGGTTGCACGATTGTTTCGATTCGTACGGACCATGGACGCGAATTCGATAATGAAACTCAATTTGGTGCGTTTTGCGACAAATATGGTATAACGCACAATTTTTCTGCTCCTCGCACTCCTCAATCTAATGGGGTTGTGGAGAGGAAAAATAGAACCCTACAAGAAATGAGTAGGACTATGCTCAATGAACATCAAGTTCCCCAAAAGTTTTGGTGTGATGCCGTAGCTACCGCGACCTATGTCCTCAATCGTGTGCTAATTAGGAGTATCCTAAATAAGACCCCTTATGAGATCCTACGTGGTAGAAAGCCTTCCTTAGCCCATCTTAAGGTATTTGGTTGTAAATGTTTTATTTTAGATACCAAATCTTATTTGACCAAATTTGACCCAAAAGCCTATGAGGGAGTATTCCTTGGTTATTCTTGGAATAGCAAAGCCTATAGAGTCCTTAATAAAGAGACCATGGTTGTAGAAGAATCCCTAAATGTAAGCTTTGATGAAAGTCCTCCTAAACCTAGTGCACCCTTAGTAAATGATAATGGTTGTGAAGGAGATGCATTAGCCCAACATCTTAGAACCTTGGACTTAGGAACCCAATCTCTTACAAACAATGTAGAATCTAGTGATGCCCCTCCATGTTATGTTCCACAAGGAGTAGATGATCCTAACCTTAGAACATCTAGAGGCCATCCCGTAGATCAAATCATAGGTGACCTAAACCAAAGAACGACTAGATCACAAATCCATACCCTTTGTGCCTTTCACGCCTTTATCTCAGCCATAGAACCTAAAAACATAGAAGAAGCTTTAGGTGATGAGGATTGGATAATGGCCATGCAAGAAGAGTTAAACCAGTTTACTAGGAATGATGTGTGGGACTTAGTTCCTTGCCCTAGCGGTCAAACCATTATTGGCACACGATGGGTCTTTCGTAACAAGGTAGACGAAAACGGTGAAGTTACCCGAAACAAGGCACGTCTAGTTGCCAAGGGGTACAATCAACAAGAAGGTATCGATTATGATGAAACCTTTGCACCAGTTGCAAGGTTAGAGTCTATTCGAATGCTTCTCGCTTTTGTGAATGCTAAAAATTTTAAATTATATCAAATGGATGTCAAAAGTGCTTTCCTAAATGGTTTTATAAATGAGGAGGTATACGTTTCCCAACCTCCCGGCTTTGAAAATTTTGAAAATCCGACGCATGTTTATAAATTAAAAAAGGCGCTTTATGGTTTAAAGCAAGCTCCGCGTGCGTGGTATGATAGATTAAAATCCTTTTTAATTACAAGTGGTTATATTATGGGTAAAATAGATAATACTTTGTTTGTCAAGTATGCTCAAAATGATATTGTGGTTGTGCAAGTGTATGTTGATGATATTATTTTTGGTTCTACAAATGAAAATCTTTGTAATGAATTTGCTACAAAAATGACTAGTGAATTTGAAATGAGCATGATGGGAGAATTAAAATTCTTCTTAGGATTGCAAATAAAACAAAGTGAAAATGGTACTTTTATAAGTCAATCAAAATACTGTAAAGACATGTTGAAAAAGTTTAATTTTGAAAATGTCAAACCTGTTGAAACTCCGATGACCACCAATCTAAAATTATCTAGTGACGAAGAGGGAACCGATTTTAATGAAAAGATTTATCGTGGCATGATTGGTAGCTTATTGTATTTAACTGCTAGTAGACCTGATATCATGTATAGTGTGTGTTTATGTGCTCGCTTTCAATCTTCGCCTAAACAATCTCACTATGAAGCCGTCAAGCGTATTTTTAGATATCTTAGAGGGACTACGAATCTTGGACTATGGTATCCAAAACAACCCGAGCTAGAAGTAACATGCTTCACCGATTCCGATCTTGGTGGCTCGATGGTTGATCGAAAAAGCACTAGTGGAGTATGTGCCTTTATAGGTCTCTCGCTTGTGTCTTGGTTTTCCAAGAAACAACATTCCGTAGCCTTATCCACTACCGAAGCGGAATATGTAGCCGCCGCGAGAGCGTGTGCTCAAGTTCTATGGATGAAGCACACACTTACCGACTTTGAGGTACGTCAATCCAAAATTCCAATTATGTGTGATAACTCAAGTGCTATAAACCTAAGTAAAAATCCCGTTTTACATTCTCGTACCAAACATATTGAGTTGCGACATCATTTTCTACGAGATAATGTTCAAAAAGGCCACATCGTGCTTGAAAAAGTTGATTCCGAAGACAATTTGGCCGATATTTTTACTAAAGCCCTAAACAAAAAATCGTTCTTTAAATTAAGACTTGGTTTAGGCATGCTTGAGTATAACCCATGAGATAATGCTACTCTTAATTATATGCATATTTTGAGGGGGAGCATCTCTCGAGGGGGAGCATAGCGTCTTTCTTAACCCTTTTTGCTTCGACAAAAGGGGGAGAGAAACCGAGTATGCTCTCGTGTTTAGCGGTTGTGTTTGTCATCATCAAAAAGGGGGAGATTGTTGGTGCAAGTGTACCACATCTCTATATATTTTATATATTTATTTTGATGATTACAAACACACCGTATTATTGTTTTTCTAACAATTTTATCCAAGTGTGCAGTTAATTGGACAACATGAAGATTTTATCTGAAGAGTCCAAGACTGGTGTTTACGTCATCATATATCTCATAATAATAAACACCCTAAAATAATATACCACTTGGATATTTTAAAAAACCTAACCCAACACTATTTTTAAATCTTTGATTTAAATTAATTTAAGAATGTTGACCTTTTTGGAATAAAACAAAAAGAATTCAGTTGCCTTTTTAAGCTATGGTCGCTCCTGACGCAGACACCTTTTTCAGGCGGTATACCGCGTGATGCTCGGCGGTATACCGCGGCTCTGTTACGTATGGCAGGATCTTGCAGGTTGACCTTCCTGCTGTCAGCCACCTTTGTCAGGCGGTATACCGCGTGGTGTATGGCGGTATACCGCGGCTCTGCTGGTACGTTTTGCAGGTTTGCTTTTGCAGGTTGACTTACCTTTGGTCAGCTACTTTTTCTGGGCGGTATACCGCGCCCATATAGGCGGTATACCGCGGTGAGCTTTTGACCGTTGCCACGTCCAGCTTAAATACATGCAGCTTCTCAGCATTTATGAAAACAGACAAGCAGACATTGAATACCTAGCTTCCAAAAGGATTACTCAGCTCCTCATCTCATTTAATAACTTATTCAAGTTATAATTGTTGAGTGATCAACCTCTCACAAATCCAAGTGTTATACTTATACAAGAGTGATTAATATTGTGAGATATATTCTCTTGTAAGTATTTGAATAGTGTGAGTGATTCACGTTCTCGAGCAAAAGCAAGAGATTTTATTATCATTGTATCAAGGTTTGTGTTCTACCATAAAGAACACTTATAGTGAATCAGTGTGTCGAGAAGTGTCTCGGCAAGTGGACTAGCCAGCCAGTTGGTGGTGAACCACTTTAAATCTCGGTGTCGGTATCAACATTCTCTACCCTTATCTCTTTATATTCCCATTGTGCACTTAATTTTATTTATATATTTGTTGTGCATGCAATATTTATTGTTGATTTTGATAAGAGAATTTTTATTTGTGAAATATTTTTAAATACAACCTTTACCCCCCCTAAGGTTGTCCTAACACCAGATATTGCGGGTTCTGTACTGTTTTGCACAGAGGCCATTTCTTCAGTTTCGTCGAATCTGACGTTTATGCTTTCCTTCACAGTTCTGGAAGACTTAAGATAGACTCTGTACGCTTTTGACGTGAGCGAGTATCCAATAAAAACGCCCTCAACTCCCTTAGGACTGAATTTGTTCAAGTTGTCCTTATCGTTCAACACAACACACCTGCATCCAAAAACACGAAAGTAGTGTATTACAGGTTTTCTATTGTTAATCAGTTCATATGGAGTTGTACCAAACCGTCGATGGATAATTGAACGGTTTTGTGTATAGCATGCCGTCGATACAGCTTCAGCCCACAGAAACAGAGGTAGATCAGCATAAGACAACATCGTTCTGGCGGCTTCAACTAGTGTGCGGTTTCGTCTTTCAACGACTCCGTTCTGCTGAGGTGTTCTAGCCGCATAATATTGATGAGATATTCCTAATGATTTAAAGAAATCATCAAGAGTCTTGTTTTTGAACTCTGTCCCGTTATCTGACCTGACAGTCTGAACTGTTTGTTGACGATTCACTTGAAGTTGTTTGATTAACGAGATGATCAAGTCAGGTGTTTCGTCTTTTGATCTTAGAATTTTGACCCATGTATATCTCGAATAATCATCGACAATGACTAACACGTATCGTTTGGCACTGATGCTCTGAGTCTTCATCGGACCACAAAGATCCATATGAAGGATTTCCAATGCTTTCTTTGTGCTAGGCTCAGGTTTTGGTGGGTGAGAAGCTCGCTTTATCTTCCCCTTCTCACAAGCAGTACAGAAGTTGTCTTTCTCAAACTGCAGAACCGGTAAACCTATAACTAAATCACAAAACGTTAGCTTTTGTATGTAACGAAAGTTGAGGTGAGATAGTCGTCTATGCCATAACCAACTCTTTTCCATTGTTGCCTTAGACATCAGACACACGTCATTCTTCAGCTTAAGCTTTGATAGGTCAATTGTGTAAAGATTTGACTTCCTTGAACCAACTAGAAGTTCATTTCCTTCGTCGGTTAGAACGGCACACCGGGTCTTCTTGAAATGGACTTCTAGATCTTTATCACAAAATTGACCTATGCTAAACAAGTTATGCCCTAAGCCTTCAACATAATTAACTTTGGTGATCCTGACGTTGTCTGTTACTTTGATATATATATATATATATATATATATGAACGATATATAGAGGGAGAGAGTGAGAGTGAGAGAATTGAAGAGGAATGATATATATGAACGGATCGTTCGTTCGATATATATATCGAATTGTTTTTTTACTTTATTTCAAATGAATAACTTTACTTTATTTCAAATCAAATTATTAAACGTGTATATATATATATATATCGAATTCCTTAACGTATTTTAACGTAATTATGTATGTTAATGTATATGTTAAAACGTATTTTTTTAACATATTTTAGTTAATATATGATTATTATGTTAACGTGATAAGAGTGTAAAACAAAATTTGAAAAAGTAAGGGATGTACCATAAATTAAATAATTAACTATAAGGTTATGAATTGTAAATATTAAAAATATTTTTATGTAGTATATGTTTGGGCAAAATTTCACCAGTCTCGATCACGACCAAAGCATTAAGAACATGTATTACACTTCTCCCTAAACACAAGTCAAATCATAAGCATTTGTCCTTTGAACAAAGCCAAAAGACAAATGTACCTCTCGACCTCGACCGTCGTGTAGAAACACACGACCTCGACCAACTAACGTATGATTCTTCTGTTACGTTTTCCTCATTTAATGCAGGTCAAAAGACATTCATGGCCAACAGACGAAAACCGACAGAGCAATTATGAGCATTAAACTACGGAGACCGTTGCGACCGTTATTAGAAGAATTCATGGAGTCATTAAATACATTCGAAAACTATAAATATGAAGACAAAGTCATCATTGGCACATCATCGAACTCCGAACTACACACTGCGTACTCAAGAACACACAAAACAAAGAACTCTCTCTCGAAGAATCGCTCTCGACGCACGACATTCGCACACGACACGCAGTTTTTACACACGACGCACACCGTTTTTACATTCAAAACACTTGTTACTTTACATTTAAAGTATTTTCTTTCATTTGTATTGTAATCTCTGTACGATCGACACCAGTAACAAAGGACATCGCCCCTGTTTGGCGATCATAGTGCAACGACGACTCCCACAGTCGTCCGCGGGTTTTTTCCTCGTTGAGGTTTTTCCCACGTCACCAAAATCCTTGTCTCTTTTACATTTTCTGTCTTTAACGCACCGTCTTGTCGAACGATTCCTTTCTTTAGTTGTTAAGCTCCACAATCAACCTTAAGTTATCCTTCTGGACGATTTTTGGCATTAACAGTATATATGATATATAATTAAATAATTAAATCCAAAAATATTTAATATTTGTCTCATTTCGAATGTATCGAAGGGACGATTATAATGGTGTAACTTGTTAAAATTAAAACGTATTTTTTAACGTATTTTAGTTAATATACGATTATATGTGTTAATATGATGAATGTGTAAAATGAAATTTAGAAAAGTAAAAAGTATAGGGATATGAAATGTAAGTTTAATTATTGTGTGTGAGAGAGGGTAGGTCGTAGTAGGGGGTATGGAATTGTTAAGGAGGTAGGGATACTAAGGCCATGAGTACCAGAACCCTCAAACCCTCTTGTCACCTCAGCTTTTCTTCTTAACATCTCTTTACCCTAAAGTGGAGTACCCATACCCTCAAACTCTCTTGCCACCTCATTTTTTTAATTCTTTTATTTATATATTTAATTATTTAACAAAATAAAAATATTTATATATTTTTTAATAAATAAAAATAAGATAAATAATAAAAATAAAAATTCATATCATTCATTAAAAATAAAAATTACAAAATAAATTTAAAAATTACAAAATAAATTTAAAAATCTACTCGTCGTCATTGTTGGGAATTTGGATACGCCAAATATGTTCGACCAAACATATCCGGTGTATAAACCGTCGCCTAAACATATCCGGTATATAAACCGGGTTGTTGCCAAAGTAGTCCCGCATAAGCCGCTCGTTTGCATCTACTCGACCTCTTTCTATGTTCGCGGCCCTCGGTTCTCTTCTTGACGATGAGGCGGTGCTACCATAAATTAATTGTGCAGTCTCTCGAACCAAGCCTACAAAAATTTCCCTTTGTAGATGCAAGTACTCGTTGGTGTCTACGGATGATGATGATGCGGTCGGTGAACCGGGTTGTGGCGAATCCATATTGTTTAAAATATAGAGAATGAAAGAGAATGAGAGAGTTGTTTTGTGTGAAAAATAAAATGGGTTAAGATTATATATATAGTGTGATTAAATTGAAAAAAAAATTAATTTTTTTTAAAGTAACCGTTGCCAAACGTTCATATTTGAATTTATTTAAAAAAAATAAAAGATTTCGGATATCAACGGGTTGGGGAACCCGGGGCTGGAACCCGCCCTAAGCCCGAGCCCCCGTACCCAAACCCGCTGGATCCCGCCTTCTACCCGCCGTGAGCCCGAGCTCCGCTACGGATGGTCTAACATCCGTTGTTAATTCATGACTTAAATAAATATTTTTATAAAAATAGCTCAAAAGGGGGTATATATGTGTCATTGTTGTATATGAATAATATATAAGAGAAATTCAATTATTTTTAGACTTTTTACACACAAGTTGTGATTTTAGCATGATTTAATTTTTATTTTCCATGATAATTAAAATAAGAGTGATTTAATTTTTATTTAAAATATTTATTTTTTCATGAATTAATTTATTTAAGCTTTTTTTAACAATTTTCGCCAAAAATCATATACGATCCACAATTTATCGAAGTTTTCTTTCTATAAAAACGCTAATTTAAGTCAAAATATAATGTGTGACATTAACGATAGTAAATTTAAGTGTAAAATAAATGTAAGTTATCTGCAACATGTTTTTTAAACAACGGTTGTTAGATTAGATCTAGCGAGAAGCTAGTGAAAAAACAGAGGCATTACAAGACCTTGACGCAGTTAATAGGGTAACATCTCTAGGCAATCAAATTTTTCTTACTCAGCCTTACACCTAGCCAAAACCCAACAAAATGACTTCTCTACGATTTGATCAAGAATAGTGTGTTTACGAGGGGGTGATTATAAAAACATGTCTATTTCGAAAACACCACAACACGTAACAGACAGTAAAACACACCGCTTCCACCGCCTTCCGAAGGGAGCTGTTTCTGAAAGTAGAACTCATGTCGTGGATCATCGACTCCAGCGACCTGTGAGCAAGGAAAGAAAAGGACCACCATCTCTCGAAGAACCGACAAACCTCCGACGAGCCAAACACTCGAACAATAGGTGTTGGATAGTTTCATTAACAACACCACAGAGAAGCAGCGCAGAGGGCCGAATCAAGTTCCACATTCAACCGTAAAAGATTAGCATGGGGAAGTTATCTACAACATGTGATATTTGTAATTTATTAAAATATATTATCGAATCAATTTTGTACTTCTTTTCACGTGGAAAATGTAACATTTCAAATTGATCTGTAAGTTAACACATGCAAAAATAATTGCACGGGTTGTACATCTTTATCTTTTTCTTAAAATTGACCCAACAAGGAGATGTTCTCGAATGCAGAGTTGATTTCCGTCTGGTCATGGTTGATGGAAAGCATGAATGGCTCATAACTTTTGACTGTATTCCATTGCTACTTTCTTTCTTCATCCAAAAAATACTACTCTATATTTTATTCTTAAATTTTGAGGAAAAAGGTTTTTTAAAGGGAAATTAACCAAAATACCCTAAGTCCAAGTCAAACTTACCAAAATACCCCCAAAAATAAAAAGTTTACCAAAATGCCATAAATTCCCGCGTTATGGAGCCCGTGATCGCGGTCAGGGACCAATTGTGAAATTTTTTGCAAGATATATTTACACTTTCAGTCCCTGACGGCCCGCGATGGACCGCGATGGCCCGCGATCGCGGGCCCGCGGTGGGTACTAGAAGTGTAAATAATCTTGCAAAAATTTTCATTTTCAGTCCCTGCCCGCTATAGAGGGCTCTCACCGCGGAAATTTATGGCATTTTGGTAAACTTTTTATTTTTTGGGGTATTTTGGTAAGTTTGACTTGGACTTAGGGTATTTTGGTTAATTTCCCTTTTTTAAATATATTAAACCCTTTTAATATAAATGTAATATTATTATGACTTTTCATGAAATTAGTACATAGGTTTTCAATGATTGGTATTTATCATGGTTTTCTTGCATGTTTAACATCATAGTCACTACAACAAATGTAGTCTATTGCGACGAAAAAAGTCGTCGCAATAGACTACAATAGTTGTAGTGAGTTTGGATTGTTTGTTTCAAACATCTCAAATGAACTCAATATTTTTCCTAAGGACAAATGAAAAATACAAATTTCACTTCCCATAAAATTGATTGATCTTGAAAATCAATACGACTATAATTAAGAGAGAATTATGAATGCTTATTTTTGAAGTTTTTGCTACAATCAAGGACACTTTAATAATATTTTGATAAGCTATAAACAAGTACGTAAAAGGGAAAATAGACAACCCTTCATTTATGAATCGTCCATTTAATTTCCTTTGTCGTGTAAATATTGAGAAATTAGGTTTTTGAACAACCATTATTTTCACAACACTTTCGGAAGTCACGTCATTCTTTATAGCAAAGAGCCAAAGAGGTGAACTAAAAGGAGAAGCAAATAATATCAAGTCTATTAGTCGGAGAGGTTGTACTTGTACATACAAGAAAAAGTTATTTAAAACAAATTGTTTATATTTATATGTACATTTTATTATTTTATTTTAATTCATAGGCATAAAAGGAATGGAAATAACTTTGTCGAGTGGAGTCTTTCCCCTTATTCAAGTCTCACATTGATGTAATCTCCCTTCTTGACTAGCCTCTGGCTAGCTTTCCGTTTTACTCAATTGTCATTTCCAAAAATCTGTTTTTATAACATGTTTTATGGCATATATATATATATATGTTATTATAAGTTTTCAGACCATACGTATAACTTCTTGTTCATGGTGTCAGCATTAACATCATACACGGCTATTCATATATATATATATATATATATATATGCACAAAAGTTTTCGACTTAAATGTTGGGAAATCTTATAAGGATGCACCTAAAATAATATTGAGGAAATGAGTTTTTATTTTTGAATAACAATAATACAACCCTAGTCACATTGTGACAGGATCTAAAATACAAGAGAAGGTGAGGAGCCTTCTTACTCGAATCAATATTTTTACGAATTACAACACTCAAATCTAAGATAAAAACATAGACACCAAAGAGGACGGGATCACACAGAAATGAACCAACTTATGAAAAATGAAATAAACAATGGAAGATCTCATCTATGCGCATTGGAAACCTTTTGGGACCTTCTTTCCACAGTAGTTAAGCAACAAGCTCAAAGAAACAGGCACATTGAGGTTGATACCCAAGACATTAGCTTTAATGGCAGTACAAAGACAAACAGCAGCCTCAAGATCAACAAGGTCACCGAGGAGGCTGCAGCAAGGAGTCTTTGGTGGTGTACCGACGACTAGGTGAACCAAGTCGTTAAGCAAGTTAGCACACACACCTAACTTGAGAGTGTCTTTAGGACAAGTACTGGCTTTGTGATGATGATGATGATGATGTTTCGGTGGTGGTGGGCACTGAGTTGAACTTACAAGAGTGAAGAAGAGAAGGTTGAGAGTGAGGAGAAAAGCAGTTGATGCCAATGACCTAGAACCCATTTCCAACTGCTAGCTTAGCTTAATACTAATTTGGGGTAAGGAAAACTAGCTCGCTCAAGAAATAAATGGTTGCTAGCTAGTGTTGGGGTGTGGAATAGTTGAAAGGGTGTCAGGGTATTTATAGATGGAAATCATGAACAGTGTATTATATATATGTCACCTTTTAATTAATTGCAAATTATTTAGGCTATGATAGTTAATTTGTTAACGAACCAACCCCAATTAGTCTTTCAACCTTAATAATTGCTTCCTTAATTATATTCCTACTTTCCTAGCATATATATGGACTAATTTGGAGACTAGCCAGATATCTTCTTCTGGTTTTTGCTTTATTAGTTTTATTTTTATACTAATCTTATTATATTTTATTTTAATTGAAATATTTAAACAAGGGACATAAATTTAAGAAGATTAAATAATCCAAATGATAAGACCGATCGAGCATCCCATTTGTTTATGTTATTCTTTACATTATTGGTACCACAACATCTTTATATCAAATAGCATCTTGTGACCAACCTAACCATTTTTTGTAAGACTGTGTGGCATATTGTGAAGGTTCGGATCTCTTATACTTATCGTGAATGTTTGTTGTGTGCTTCCCATCAAGGTTTGGTACGTCTTTATTGTGTATATTCGTTGTTGTGTTTTTTATATGAACTTTCAAAATTTTCATGTGAAAGTTTGAAGTTTTGCCGGAATGTTCGGAGAGTTTTGTTGTGAAGGCTCGACATGATAAAAAAACCCATCTAATGACTCACAATTTATCTCAAACGTCTCAACTAAACTGCGATAATTCACATAAACTCGGTGTAAGTGAAATAACCAATTATATTTATATATCTTATCATATAATTCGAACAAAAAGTAAAATTCTAATGACCAAAACAAATGCAGTTTTAAAACACCCGTCCATTCAAATATATTTGGGAACACTTAATTAGTTAGGAATACCAACCAAGGGTGTACTCTTGAATGGAAATGGAAAAGAGATGGAACTCCAGCTCCTTCGGAAATGGTAAGATCTTTGGCGCAAAAAAATGGGTTGATCCGTATCATCTTGACTTGGTCCTGCTCAAACTTGTCTCCGGTGCATTAACCACGTAATAAATTAATAATAGTTACCCTTACAAGTGAGAAAAATTAAACTCTTCATTACTACAAGTTATGTCAAGTAAATTTCAATTAATTACTTGGGCATACATGTCAAATCTTCGTTTATCTCGTATCAAGTAAGTATCAATGATGACAAAATAATTTCTCGGACTATAAATTAAACATATATACGAGATAAAAATATTTAAATGATAAAACCCTATATATAATATTTGAAGTGAAAATTGAGTAAGAAATAATTGTTTATGAAGTTTTTAAGAAGAAATGATCAAGAAATCATGGAGAGCTCCATGTGGGGGTGTCACGGGTATTTTCACATGGTTTTGCATCTTGTATCCTGTAAACTATGTTTCAATTAAATATAATGATTTTGTAGCAAATTATTCATTTCTTTATACGAACAAATAGTTTTTCTTATCCAAAATCAATAACATTTTACATATACATTCAACCTCTCCTTGTATATAATAAGGTGTACGTGACCTTCATTAATTAGTTGTCTTACACTCTTATTATTCTAGTTATGACATCGATTACATATTTTTAACTCTTATCTAAATATATATAAATATATATATACAAAATGACTTAAGGTTATATAAAGAATGTTCGATTGAGATGTTGGTGTTAACTAAATATAAAAAATTACTACAACTTTACAACGCCTTGTCTTAATTTTGGTTTTTCTTTTATGCATGTTATTATACACGTTGTAAATCTAGGGAATATTAGTGATCACACTTGAGTAACATCAATAGATACTCCAAAATATTTAACATATTTTTTAGGTTTAAATCGCTTCTATTAAAATCAAATCATAGATGTATATTATTTATTTTGTATATCCATTTTAAAAACCGGAAACAAATATCAAATATCTAATTTTAATTATAAGTAATAACTGGCTTTTACAAATTTTTTGATATATGCTTTAGTACTTGTTTAGATTTGGGTGATTCAATAGCAAAGAGTCTCGGGAATCTAACCATGACTTGCTCTTCGCCACACCACTTATCCCGCCAAAACCTAGTTTATTTCCCGTCACTAATCTTTTTGAAAAGGCATGCACAAATTAATGTCAATATTAAATTTTTAAATTCGTTAGTAGTAGCGATAATCGACTTCCATGAGCAGGCGTGCGCCCTTTTAAAAGAGACGTCTGTTAGGAGCCCATCATTCCATGGATGGCCATAATCACTTTAGGCCACAACGCGTTTTCTTCCGAGTGGAATCTCCATATCCATTTTGCCAAAAGGGATCGATTAGAGGCATATAAGCTACCAACTCCAAGCCCGCCTTTATTTTTGTCCGCCGTCACTTTATCCCATCTAATCCAAAGAATGGGATTGTCACCGATGGCTCCTCCTCAGAAAAAATTTCTTCAGGCGGCTTCTAGGATCTTTAGCACCCCTTTAGGGACTTTAAATATTGAAAAGAAATAGAGGCAGGGGCTTCCCAACACGGATTTGATAAGGGTGAGTCTCCCACCGCTTGATATAATCTTCTCTTTCCATGAAGATAACTTTTTTTGGAATTTTTCAGCAATCGCACTCCAACTATTCGAACTGGCCAAATTCCTTCCGATTGGTATCCCCAAGTATGCCATAGGAAACTCAGCTGGTTTGCAGTTCACATGCTTGGCTACCGTCTCCACATCCTCACGCCCCACCCCTATGCCATATATTGAGCTTTTGAGGTGGTTCATCCAAAGCCATGACGTAAGAGAGAAGCGTCGGATAATTCTCGAGATAGCGAGGCAGTTAGTTAGAGACCACTCCCCCATAAATATAGCGTCGTCCGCATAGAGAAGATGAGAAATTTGGGTGCCCAAATCCCCAATCTTAACACCTTTGAAGAACTCTTTATCAACCGTCAACTTCGTCATTACATGAAGACCTTCCATCGCGAGCATAAACAGGAACAGAGCAATGGGATCTCCTTGTCTAAGGCCGTGCTGAGGAGTAAACTCCCGGGTTGGAGAATCGTTAACAAGAATAGATATGGAAGCCGAATTGAGGCAAGCCCCGATCCATCTTCTCCACTTACCACTGAAGCCCATGTTTTCCATAGTTTTGTCCAAGTAACGCCATTCAACTAAGTCGTACGCCTTCTCGATGTCAACTTTACAAAACATAATTTTCATTTCTTCATTTTTCCCGAGCTGACTATTTCATTCACAATTAAAGGCTCATCGAGGATTTGACGCCCTTTAATGAAGGCTGATTGGGTGTTGCTAATAATCGAACCAATACACACTTTCAATCTATTCGCCAACACCTTAGACAATATTTTATAGAAAGAGCTTATGAGGCTGATAGGTCTAAAGTCGCTTACCGAGATAGGGTCCGAGAACTTTGGGATAAGAGCAATGAAACTGGAATTACACCCCCTAGGGATGTCTTTAGAAATCTCGAAATGCTTAACCGCCCCAATCACATCTTTGCCAACTATATCCATTTTTTTATGTGACTCCTCCTCCAATCATTTATTTAGGCTTTGCTAATAAAATTAAAATGACAAATCTATAAATTGGTCTCTTGTTTGTCGCTCTCTCCTAATTGTAAAGTCGCTCGTGTTTTCACATAAATAAAACAAACGACTACTCTACCGGAAAAAGGAGCGCCTGAGTACCTGACTTAAATATGTAGAGGTCAGATATCATCAATATAAATATATGATATTGTTATTTTCGCATTTAAATGAAAGACCTTAACTTACGGAAATTTTTCTGGGAAACTCAAATCATTGACGGATTACATAGAGCATTTATTTAATTTTCTTTTTTCTTGAAAAACATCGGATTCTACCTGAACCATTGGTATTTTGTAGGTGATCCATTGATGATCACCAACGAAAATTTCTCTTGACCGTTTTTATGGGTAAAAATAATTTTGATTTGTAGTGTTTTGCATTTTTTATAATATTAACTAATATTTTTATTCTATTTTATATGATGCCCCCCCTCGTATAAATCTCCGGCTCCACCCCTGCGAGGGGGTGTATATAAAAAAAACACCTGTTACGGAAACACCGTAACACATAACAACCGGTGAAAAACACCGCTTCCACCGTTTGCCTAAACGAGCTATCACAGAAAGTAGACTTAATGCCAAGGATCATCGACTCCAGTGACGTGTGTGTAGGGAATGAAAAGGAGCACCATCTCTCGAAGAACCGCCAAACCTCAGAAGACAAAGCACTCGAACAACATGTGTTGAGTAGTTTCGGAAACGGAACCGCAAAGCAGACAGAGGGCAAAATCGAGCTCCAAAACCAATTAAATTAAAAGAACATATTTAAATCCATTTTTTACATTGTTTTACGTTTTCTACTTCACAAGACTTTAATATATTTTGCACATATGCGTATCCTTAGGGCATCTACAATGGGTTACACTATATTTTACACCAAATTTCAAAAGTAATGTAACTTTTAATGTTTATAGTAAATATTCTCTAATGGTAACACTATTTTTTGCACCAAATTTCAAAAGTAGTGTAAATGAATAGTATTACACCAAATATAGTGTAATACTATTCATTACACTAAATTTAGTGTGAAAAATAGAGACCCCGTTGAAAATATGAATAGCGTCATTTAACTAAATTTAGTGTTTAGTGTAAGATTTAGTGACCCCATTGAAGATGGTGTTAGTGTTTGATTGATATAAAGTTAAAGTTTGAAAAAAAGTAAAAGATGATATCATGCATGGTCTTTCAATACTAATTTCATGTCTTACTTTTATAGAAGTAATTGCCACACAGTTTTAATCGGAAAGATACGAGCACGCATGAAGAAGATAATTAAATTTACATTTTATTGGTTTAATTACATTATTTGTCTAGATCTTTATTTTGCATTTTGTGGATCTTACATTTCTTTTGGACATCTGTCATCATTTTTTAAACCTCGGTGTCACATGATGTACAACAGCTCATGCATGGTGTACATGCATGTAATTAATACTGTAGAAGGGATCAAGGTTATTTTGGAGTCTAGCTACGCTATAAGACAAGTCGGAACAACGAAACATGTAGAGATATTACAATTATTTGTCCCACCATCTAATTTAATATGGAGTTTCCTCTTCAAAGTTTTAGATGTTGTTCCCTAACAAAATAAAAAATCGTATCAACTTCTCCTTGTACCAGAAAAAATATTTCATATATTAACGGAAAAAGATGTATTCCATTCTGTACAGCAATTAACATTACTTTATATTGAAAAGGATAATTTTGTACATATATTAAAAAAATAAAGTGAAGTTAAATTAATATTCAATAAATTATTTCCAGAATAAAGTATTTAGGACTCTCATAAGCCAGGAATAATATATCATATACCGTGTAATCTTGTGTTAGTGTTTAAATGTTATTGTACCAAGTAGAGGGACTATATTTGTAATAGGGCTATTCTATACCCTATGTATATATAGTTTGCTATTTCCCCCTTTGGGATTTTTAGGTCATCCATCAAACACTAGCCACACACACTCAAGAGAGAGTTCTTCATTGTAATTGTGAGCTATTGATTCTTAATGATATAGATATGGCTTCTTTGATGTTTATAGATTGATTACTTGTTCTGGGATCACAATTGGTATCAGAGAGCTTGTAAATCATTGATTTGATTAGGATTGAGTGAGTGAGTTATTTCCATTTTTGAGTGTTCTTCATTTTCTTCAATTTTTGATTGATTTTAGCCATTAGAGTTCTTCTAATGGATTGGAATTGATCAAGGATTGTTTCTAGGATAGTCTTGTGTGTTTTATTCCGCAAAAACACAAGGATCGAAGCTCAGATTGGATATTTTTTCTTCATTTTCGCACTTTAACTTTCTGCACACTGTTTTGGATCGAAAATCCATCTTCTGTTGGTTTTTGGTCAAAACTTGAAGTTCTAAAGTTGTTCAGAATAGCCTCACGAACCAACCCACCAAATTTCAGCCTAAACCGATCTGTTTTGAAGATTCGACCTTGAATCTTCATACATATCGCAATCCTCTAACCTTCATCAATATCGCAATCTTCTATTGCGACTTGGCTTTCATATCGCAATCGTCTATTGCGACTTGTCCCAAATCGCAATCCATTACACGTTGAGCAGTACCAAATCGCAACCTTCAGTTGCGACTCGGGTGAACTTTTACCAATTGCGACTTCAATTGTTGCGATTTCAGCAATTGCGACTTCAATTGTTGCGATTTCAGTTATTGCGATTTCAGTTATTGCGACTTCAGTTATTGCGACTTCAGTTATTGCGATTTCAGTTATTGCGACTTTAGTTGTTGCGACTTCAGCTGTTGCGACTTCACTGCAATTGCGACTTTGATATTGCGACTTGGTTTGGGTTGCGACATTGAGTGTGTTGAGACATAAACTTGAAACTTTAAGTAACTCCTAATCAGATTAATCAGATTTTAACGATCAACAACAAGTAATCCAAAATGACTGCCAGAGATATGTTGACTATTGGTTCAAAAGATAAACCACCTGTTCTTTTCCCAAAAGACTTTAAAATTTGGAAAGACAGATTTCTTGACTATGTTGAACGACAAGAAAATGGAGCTCTAATCCATGACTCCTTGATGAATGGGGTTCTAGGAGAGGTTCGTGAAGTAGACCCAGATGGTAACAACGTAGTTATTCAGCCAAAGGACTACACTAGTGACAATTTGTTGAGACACAAAGCCGATAAAGCGGCTAGGTCATTGGTTATGCAAGCCTTAACCAACGACATATATCGCAAGGTTGACAGTTTGAGTGAAACAGGTAAAGGTATGTTTGATGAACTTATCAAATTGTACAAAGGTTCAGAAGTGGAAATTCAGATGAGAGTCTCAAACGTCTTCAACACGTATGAGAATTTCAAGCAAAAGGATGGTGAGAGTTTAGATAAAGCATATGATCGTTTCACAACTATATTAAATGATCTCAACAGTTACAAGGTATCAAAATCCATCATGGAGACTAATGTGAAGTTCTTGAACGTGCTTCAGCCCGAGTGGAAGAAGTATGCTCATCGAATGAAACAGAATTCTCGACTGGATTCTCTTCCGTTACAACAAATGTTTGAAACCTTAAAGCAAGATGAGGATGATGCTGAGCTGAAAAGGAAGAAGTTGATGAAAAACGAGAAGAATAATAAGAAGGAAAAGAAAACAGCGGGGTCTGAGAAGAAAGAAGAAGAGGATGAGCTTGAGAGTGAACCGTTAGCATTGATGTCAAGAAAAGCTAAGGTTAAGAGTGTTCAGAGAGAAGAATATGAGTTAGACCAAGCTGACTTGGATGAGGCAGAAAGCTTAAGGCAGGCTATGATACTTCTCTCCAAGGCCTTTCAACACAGATTTGTAAAAACTCCTGGATCAAATAACCAACGTTACTCATCTGGTTCTAAAAACTTTGAACACAAGAATCGGATTGAGTCAAAGAAGTTTGATGATCATAAGGAAGATGGTAAAAGGCCGGAGGTGAAGAAGTTTGGTGATAAAAAGGATGAAGAGCAGAAGTGCTACAACTGTGGGAAGACCGGTCATTTCTCCAAAGAATGCTGGAAACCGAAAGTAAAGAATTCTGACTACTACAAGCAGAAGGCTCTGTTAGCTGAACAGAAGGAGTCAGGAGTCGAGCTTCCAGTGGAGGAAGAGTATTGGTTGGACCAAACGGATGATGAAGGAGAGGAAGACACAGCTGCTTTTGCTAGGATGTGCTTGATGAGCAGAGATGATGAGGATTCAGAGGTTGATGCGGCGCCTGAGACAGATGAGGTAGATCTCTGCACTATTAATCATTATGGTAATCAGTTTAAAGTTTTTCAATTAAAACTTGATGAACAAAGTGAGAAACTCATTAAGGCACATAAAACAATTGAACTTCAAAGACAGACAATCATTGACCATAAAAAGTTAAATGATGATTTGAAAATTGACCGAGTTGAGATCGAAAAATCACGAACTTCTTTCCGAAGAAGAATGGATGAAATGGGAGAAAAGGTAAGAATTGCTGAAAATAGGAAGAATGAGCTTGAACAAATGTTGCGATCTTATAAAGATATAAAAAATGAATTGTCCGAAAAAGCTAGTGATCTAGAAGCGAAACTGTATAAACTTGGTCAATCTGAACAAACCATTTTTCTAAACACGCCAAAGAATTTCAGATATTACAACTCTAAATGGGGTGTGGGATATGACAATCCTCATTATTTGGAGAATGCTTTGAAAAAGGCACCTTGTTTATACAAGTTTCAATGGCTTAAGTATCTAAAAGATCCTAAATTCAAGATCAAATGGCTTAATGAGGAGGAACAAGGAGTTGAGGAAGAAGTTAAAAGAAAGACAACTGTAACCATACAACTTCCTTATATTTATGATCAGGCAAATAGGAAGGCAATGCAAGAAAAGAAAACCTTGCCTAATGACTATTTTGAAAGCTATGTTGTTCAGCCACCAAAGGGAACTGTATCAAAACCCGTTTCTGAAGGAAAAATATATTATCCTCCTTTGGTACTTGAACAGAAGCTTGTCGGTCTTGAATTGAATATTAAAAGCAAAATTGAAGAAGTCAGAAATGACGATCAACTTGCTTTTGATATTGAAAAGGAAGTGATGCTAACTGTTTTGATAAATAGCATGAAAGACAAGTCTGAAAAGGTCATTTCTGTTTCGTCTTCAAAAAGCTTAGAAGAAAAGAAATCTCTTGAACTTAGATGCTTGAATCTCTCGAAACAAGTCTCCGATTTTCAGAAAATGTTATTTCTTGAAAAAGAAATCTTTGAGAAAGAAATAGAGAGATTTAAATTCGAAAGAATATCTTTTGAAACTGAAAATGTTTTTCTTTCAAAGAAAATATCTGATTTAGAAAGCATTCTGATCAAAGATAGAAATGATCTTGAGTCCAATAGAGAATACTTTCAAAATGAAATCTCAAGACTGATGGGAAAATTGACAAATTTATCCACTGAAGCTATGACAGAGTTTGCTAGCAAAGTTTCCTCTGATTCAGATGCTTCCACATGCAAAGCCTTCATGGGCAATACTCTTAATAGAAGCATGATGGTGGATGACTTTGATGATTTTGGTCCCATTGATATAGAGGAACAACCTGTTAATGAAAATTCTTGTGATTTCTTTCATAACTCTTCTTCCAATGACATTAAGGTTGATCATGTAATTGACAGTCCTTGTGAAAGGAAGGGTAAGCAAGCACAACAAAAGGATGTTAAATTTGACTTTAGTGCTAAACTTCCAGATCATTCTGACTTTTTGGTCAAGGAAGAGGAACCCAAGGAGAATTTCTTCGAGGGGGAATCTTCTAAAACCGTTGAGAAAAAGAAAAAGAAAAAGAAGAAAAATAAGCGCAAATCTTCTAAAGTTCAAAATTCCTACGTTTACGATTCTTATCTTGATTCCATTTCAGATCGTAATTTAAGAAACAACTCGCGGGTAGAGTGGAGAATAAAGGAGTTCACACATGATGTGGCCCAGAGAAAATCATCTACTGCCGCTTTTAATTCCAAGAAAAACACTTTTGTTTCTAATGTTAGTAATCGTGTTGCCTCAAACAAACAAAAACTTGTTATTCCGTACAAGATTTCTTCTATGCAACAACTGATTAACTTAGCACATGATCAAATTTGTTGCTCTTCATGTGGTGTAGATGATTTTATCTGCAATTCTGATTATTCTTCGTGGTTTGGTTATAAATTCTATGGTTCAAATCGTTTTTATTCAAATAGATATTATAACCACTACAATTCAAAGAAAAAGGTTAATTCTCCTAACCCGAAAGGACCCAATTGGCAATGGGTACCTAAAAATGTTTAAATCCCATTTTACAGCTCCGTCATGTGTGGTATTTGGATTCTGGTTGCTCAAAACACATGACAGGAAGGAAGGAGCTGTTGAGCAATTTTGTGGAACGCGATGGAGGGAAAGTTAAGTTTGGAAATGATCATTACGCACCAATCATGGGTTAGGGAGATATTGTGGCCGACAACGTCAGAATAACTAAAGTGAATTATGTTGAAGGCTTAGGGCATAACTTATTTAGTATAGGTCAGTTTTGTGATAAAGACCTAGAAGTCCATTTCAAGAAGACTCGGTGTGCAATTCTAACCGACGGAGGAAATGAACTTCTAGTTGGTTCGCGAAAGTCAAATCTTTACACTATTGATCTATCGAAGGTTAAGCCGAAGAATGACGTGTGTCTGTTGACTAAGGCAACTATGGAAAAGAGTTGGTTATGGCATAGACGACTATCTCATCTCAACTTTCGTTACATTCAAAAGCTAACGTTGGGTGATTTAGTGATAGGTCTACCAGTTTTGCAGTTTGAGAAAGACAACTTCTGTATTGCTTATGAGAAGGGGAAGATAAAGCGAGCTCCTCATCCACCGAAACCCGAACCCAGCACACACAAACCTTTAGAAATTCTTCATATGGATCTCTGTGGTCCGATGAAGACTCAGAGTGTCAGTGCCAAACGATACGTGTTAGTAATTGTCGATGATTATTCGAGATATACTTGGGTCAAGTTTCTTCGATCAAAAGACGAAACACCTGACTTGATCATCTCGTTAATCAAACAACTTCAAGTAAACCGTCAACAAACAGTTCAGACTGTTAGGTCAGACAACGGGACAGAATTCAAGAACAAGACTCTTGATGATTTCTTTAAATCATTAGGAATATCTCATCAGTTTTCTGCGGCTAGAACTCCTCAGCAGAACGGAGTCGTTGAAAGACGAAACCGCACACTTGTTGAAGCTGCCAGAACGATGTTGTCTTATGCTGATCTACCTCTGTTCTTGTAGGCTGAAGTTGTTGCTACGACATGCTATACACAAAACCGTTCTATATTCCATCGTCGGTTTGGTAAAACTCCATATGAACTAATTAATAATAGAAAACCTGTAATACACTACTTTCGTGTGTTTGGATGCAGGTGTGTTGTGTTGAACGACAAGGACAACTTGAACAAATTCAGTCCAAAGGGTATTGAGGGCGTTTTCATCGGATACTCGCTCACGTCAAAAGCATACAGAGTCTATCTCAAATCGTCTAGAACTGTGAAGGAAAGCGTAAATGTCAGATTTGATGAAACTGAAGATTTGGTTTCTGTGCAAAATAGTACAGAACCCGCAATATCTGGAGTACTAGCATCTGGACAAATTCGTCCTATGGTGACTAGATCTTCAAACAAGGATCAAGCATCCACTTCTAACTCTAAACCTAATGATCTTGATTTTTTGTTTGAATATTTTTATGATGATTTTTTCGGTAGTGATAAACCTACTTCATCTATATCTAACAGGAGCAATGTTGCCACACCACCAGTTAATGCTACATTGTCAGGGCCTACACCGGAACTGACTACTCCTTCATCTGGTGCAACAACTCCTGCTTCGTCTTCAAGTAACACGCATAAGGCATCTCCACAAGCAACACAACATGTATCCACGAATGGTGCTTCTTCGTCAGGTACAACTTCTAATGCCAATGGTGAGGATTCTGCAACTCAACGTGAGTCATCTTCTGAAGCAGAACCGGAGGCAGTTCCTGTTGACACTCCTGTCAATGAACCCGCCCCACAACCGGAACCTACCTTGACAATAGAGTTGAATTTTGATAAAGATCCTACCTTAGTAGATCCCAACTATGGTGCTATAATTGTTCATACTCATGCTTCAAGATGGACTAAGAGTCACCCCATTGAACAAGTCATTGGTGACGTCTCCGAACCTGTGAAGACAAGATCTGCAACGGCTAATGAAGTTCTTTACGCGCTCTTTCTAAGTCAAGTTGAGCCCACAACAGTTCGACAAGCCTTAGAAGATCCGGACTGGATCATTGCCATGCAAGATGAGCTGAATTCTTTTGAAGCATTGAACGTGTGGCGATTAGTTCCTAGACCCAAAGGTAAAACGGTAACTGGTACCAAGTGGGTCCTGAAGAATAAGAAAGATAAAGATGGGATTGTTGTGAGAAATAAAGCACGCTTTGTAGCCAAAGGGTATAGGCAACAAGAGGGAATCGACTACGATAAGACGTATGCACCGGTGGCTCGTTTAGAGGCAATTCGGATGTTTCTTTCATTTGCCGCTTTCATAAACTTCACTGTCTATCAAATGGACGTGAAGACTGCTTTCTTGAACGACATCTTGAAAGAAGAAGTATATGTTTCTCAACCAGAGGGTTTTGTGGACAAAGATAAACCAGATCACGTCTACATACTTGACAAAGCTCTCTACGGTCTAAATCAAGCCCCTCGCGCCTGGTATGAAATCTTATCTACCTACCTACTTGGTGCTGGCTTTCGGAAAGGTAAAATCGACACAACTCTCTTCACTCTGCATAAAAATGGTGAGATCCTTCTAGTACAAATTTACGTTGATGATATTATATTTGGTTCAACTGACCCTGGATTGTGTACTTGGTTCTCGGGTATAATGATGACCAGATTCCAGATGAGTATGATGGGAGAGATTAATTTCTTTCTTAGATTACAAGTCAAACAATTCTCAACAGGTATCTTCATCAACCAGTCGAAGTATGTGTTTGACATCTTGAAGAAATTTAAGATGGAAAACTGTACATCAATTGGTACATCTATGGCTCCTGGATCTAAAATTGGTCCGGATCCACATGGTGTAGATGTAGATCTTAAGAATTACCGAGGTATGATAGGCTCATTAATGTACCTGACGGCAAGTCGTCCAGATATAATGTTTTTGACATGTCTTTGTGCAAGATTTCAGGCACAACCAAAGAAATCACATCGGAGTGCTGTTAAAAGAATCTTTCGATATTTGAAGGGGACACCGTACTTTGGTCTGTGGTACCCGAAGGGAACGGGATTTGAACTCACTGCATAATCTGATGCAGATCATGGAGGTAGTATGCTAGACCGGAAGAGCACATCTGGTCATGTCCAGTTTTTGGGTGATAAACTAGTAAGTTGGTCCTCGAGGAAACAGAACCGTGTTTCAACATCAACTGCGGAGGCAGAATATGTGGCCGCTGCCAGTTGTTGTTCACAGGTTCTGTGGATGAAGACTCAACTGATGGACTACGACTTCAAGTATGAGAAGATCCCCATTTACTGTGATAGCAAGAGTGCAATTTCAATATCAGCTAACCCGGTCCAACATACAAAGACCAAACACATAGACATCAGGTATCATTTTATTAAAGATCATGTTGAAAAAGGTACGATTGAATTATACTTTGTCACAACTGAGTTTCAACTTGCCGATCTCTTTACGAAAGCCTTGGATGAAAAACGATTTAATTTCTTAGTATCCAAGCTCGGCATGTTGAACATGAAAGTTTAATATTCTATATTGATCATATAATGGATGGAAATATGTGTAGTTCAATCTAGTTATCTCTATCTAGATTGATACATACAAATTTTCATCACATTCTATTCTCAATCTAAAATATTTTATTCTCATGTCTTTGTTGTTTTTCATTGTTTATTCTCTTTGTTACTTTATATTTCTTGTTATGATATCTAAGCCTGCATGAGGTGTGTTCATAGTCTCAGGGGGAGTACAAACTAAGGAGTATGTACAAGAATAGGGGGAGTGTGCATTTCTGACTAACATTGTAAGTGTTTATTTCCTGTGCTCCTTACTTGAAGATCACAAGGTATGTTCTCTAATATGTTTTTCAACCACAAACCCTTAGATGATGAAAATCAATTTTCTAAAACTTACTTGCATCATTTAAGGGGGAGTGAAAATGTTTTAATACCTTGCGTGCTTAATCAATTGGAAGTTGGACATCTTCCAATGTGATAAAAAAAATTCAAAATTTTTTTTAACTGAAAAATGTCCAAGATTTATTAAATCGCAACCCACACTTGCGATTTCACATGTGAACAGTGAGATATCGCAGCCTTCTATTGCGATATCTCAATGGGCTTAAGTTTTTTTTCAAATCGCAACAGTACACTGCGATTTAAGGGCATGAACAGTGCCATGTCGCAACCGTGTATTGCGACATGACAATTTGAATAGTAACATGTCGCAACCTTCTGTTGCGACATGATCAAATGCCAAATCGCAACTGTGTATTGCGACATGACCATGTGAACAGTAACATGTCGCAACCTTATGTTGCGACATGATCAATTGTCAACTCGCAGTTAGTTCATTGAGACTTGATGACACGTGGCAGGTCAAACCTTGGACCAATTATGTTTTGCCACGTGTCCCTCAGTTTGAAAAATCGTATAATTAGGTTTTTAGGGTTTTAATCTTTGTCTCAACTCAAAACCCTTAAACCCTTTCAAAATCTCTCTCAACTGACTTTTCAATTCAAGGCCGATTTCGTGTTTCTGATCCGTACGTTCATCTCAGATCTACATTAAGGTATCGTCTCTCGAATCTCATCGTTTTTCATCCATTAAATCGCATGCTTCAGTCGATTTCTAGGGTTTTAGGTTCGAAAATTTGCTTGAATCTGCTTATTCGATGCGTATGTGTGTTTGTTAGGGAGTTTTAAATGTTTAGGATTTACTCTCGATAGATTTGCGAGCCTAGTGGTGTGATTTTTAACCTGTTTTGTGCGAAAACTAGAGAATCTGGGTTGAACACTTAGGTTTTTGTTCAGTGTTCATTCAAGTCGCAAGCAACTGTCATTCAAATATTCAACCATATCGTAATGGTCTTTCATTCATCGATATCGCAACTGTTGGTTGCGACTTCCTCTTGTCACATTCCTCACTGCGATATCGCAAGTGTCAGCGATATGCCTTTTATGTTGGTTGCGACTTGCCCAAGACTTAGGAAATTTTTGGAAAAAAATTTAAGGCAAAATCCAATTTTGGCACTATTCTAAACTGTTAAGTGGTACAGATTGCTGATCATGATGGAAATGCCTCGGATGACAACACCATCATCCGTTCACATCGTTCATCACATCCGTCAGTCAATGCACATGATCTGGACGAAGAGATTTTTCCGAGTACTAATGCGGTGCAATTTCTGCACAACAACCATCACCTAGATCTCGCGGTTCCTTTTGACTACCGAGTCATTATCGAGATTATTCGCGGTCACCCATTACTGACTGCATTGACCAGAGTTGAGCTCGTGCCCGCAATCTATCTTAAACAATTCTGGAGTACACTAACATACCATCCAACCGCCAGAGTACCAAAGTTTACTTCCAAACTTGACCACTTCGATGTCCGATTCACACTAAGGGGACTCAGCCGATCACTAAATCTCCCGAGTGAGAATCTTCAGGATCCGGTTCCTGAATCTCAACTCTATGATGACATTCGAAGTTTGGGTTATCAACCTCCAGAGAATGCCCCACTTACTGGCTCATCCACCTTTAGACGGAACTACCTACCGAGAATATACTACTCCATATGCTCAATATTCAACCGTTGTATGACCTCAAAGCATACCGGATTAGACAAGACAAACCTATCCACACTGCGCATGTTTCATGCATTTGTTTTTAACCACAATATTAACTATGATGTCTTGATATGGAATGAGATCGTTGAGCTTGTCGCGGATCAGTTAAAACCAAAGATGAGACGAAACTTCGTACCATTTCAGCGTTTCTTCCAGATCTTGATTCATCAAGCTATGGTAGACAACGATCAGATTCCAAGATGAGAGAATCACCCAGAGGCCCAAGCCAGTACATGCACTACCTAAGAATGCCCAAGCAGATCAATTTTGCCCACATCGCCGTTCTACGTGAAGATCTGGTCGCTTATGCTGACCAACAGTCTGGGGTAGTTAGGAAATACAGGTTAGATAATGCATTGATGGTCAATCCAGAACCTGAGGGACCTCCCCACGATGCAAACCCATTAGGAGGTGAGGGTCCGAATGTCGAGGGGGTTCAGGAACATGGGGGTGTTTCTGAACGACGAGAGGTGAGGAGAACGAAAAGAAAGAGAGTCGGGAGAAGATTACGGACTGTTGGCCAAGCATCTTCCTCGAAACCAGCTCAACCACCGCCTCGACCTCCTCCCCAGATCTTTGATGAAGATGTCTCATGGGATGAAGCTTATGCCGCTGCATCATCTCCTGATGATGATGCAGTTAATCAAGACGATGAGATAGAACCCTTCTTTCCTCCCCATGACGATGGTGATGACGATGATGACTCAGGTCATGACCCTTTGGTGAATTTGATTCCTAGACATATGGGAAAGAGACCACGTGTTGTGAGTTCGGATGCTGATTCCACTCGGAACACCGAACTTCTCGACACTGCTATTGATGTTGTGGGTCCTTCATCTGTAAACGAAGAAGTAGAAAAAGAAGTAGAAGTAGAAAAGGTAGTTAGTGGTGAGGATGGAGGGAGAAAAGAAATGAGTGAAGCTGTGATAGAGTCAGATAAAGTTTTAACTACTGACTCTCCCCACACCGATCCGAGCCGGGTAGCCACATCTTCTACCAACGAGCGTACGTCGTCGTTGCGTATTGAACAAGTCATGGTCCGCCCAGCCATGCATAGCACATCCCCACTCAGCCACTCATCGGCATCTCAATTTGCCGATGTTACATTTTCCACAAGGGGTATAGCTCAAAGTCTATCGGCGACACACTCGGTGTCTGCTGGTATTGAACCAGGTAGGCTCCTGCCCCGGCCACCGCCTTTTATTCCACGCACATTGAGTCTAGGACCATTTGGTAGAACATCCTTTCCTAGGACACAGTTGCTGGAACAACACCAAGTTGCGGGCTTCCGTGCCCCAACCGGAACACCCAGAGTGTGGCCGCCATTTGTTGGTGCCCCACGAGGACAGGGTGGAAGTCCTGTCATGGTCAACACTTTGCCAGCCATGAGCACAAGCAGTACGGTTGCTACAACCGCTACTTTAACCGGTAACCTAGGTGGTCCGGACGTTAGCTCAATTTTCCCAAAATTTCCTCATGAACAGGTTGTATAGATGCTCAGGCCATATCCTCATTTTATTACTCTACCATTACTGGCTTCTGCACTAGGTGCCATAGACAGATCGTACAAGCAACACTGTGCACACATGCAGAGATCAGTTGATCAGTTTGCATCTGAAGTCAGCCGTGCCATAAAGGGTAAACATGTTGCTGAATCATCATCCGCTCCTCAAGATCAACAATCAGAAGCTCAACCAGACTCACAACATCTATCATCTATCCCACTACACCTTATACCTGAAGACCAACTTAAATCTGAGCTGTTATCCCGCCTTTTAGCCAAAAGCGACTCTAGTACATCTGAAGAAGTTGACTTAATTTCCTTACTTCGTCAACATACACCACCTCTAACCCAACCTCAATCTTCAACATCCACAGATACACAACTTCTTCTGACAACACAACTTCAGAAGCTAACCGACTCTGTGACAGATATGACTAATGCTTTGATGAATGGATTCACCACCATCAGTAACACGCTCAAAGTTGTAGAAGACAGATGTGGTATTGAATCAGAAGTCTCTCACAAAAGAAGACACGATGATCAGGATCCGCCTAATCAACATGAGGGGGAGAAGAGAGCAGGGGTTGGAGAGTCTAGTGTTGCTGCTTCTACTGGTAATGTTAATGAACAGGAAGCTGGGGGAAATACAGGTGAAGGTGGAACGGCGACTAATGTGGTACAGAATGTTGATACAGAAATACTTGTTCTAGCTGATGTCATAGCTGGGGTTGAAAAGCCTGTGGCTGTTGACAATAGAACAGAGGAAGAAAGAATGGCAGATGAATTCGTACGAGATTATATCTACATTGATTCCGAGGAAGAACCAGAGCAGCTCAACTACAAGATTAAAGAAGAGACGATAGAAGCTCTGGATGAATTGGATATTGACTTTGAAACTGGGGATCAGGATTTGGATATCGAGTCTGAAGATGATATTCCGACAATGGTAGAAGATGCTCTGACACAGGTTGATTATGCAGGTCCAATCTCAGACACTCCACAGTTAGAAGATGCAGCAGGTCCAAGCTCAGGTACTTTAGTTTCACAAACACCGTTTGTACCTGATGGAAAGATCAGAGATAAAGTACTTGAAGCAGAACTCAGTTTTTTCCAAGTTATTATTGATGCTGAACCAAGGTATGTAGCCACTGGAGAGAGAGTATCAATCCAAACTCCCTATCTAGAAACCTTGAGGAAAGAACTGTACGTACAAGAGGTTCAAAAGATTAACTTGGAGAAGATTTATGGGATTGAAGACTGGCCTTCGCTGAAGAAGTTCGAATTTCTATACGTCATGAAGAACAAAGACAAAGGATCAGAAGCTGTCAAGTCAGATAACATGATTATGAAGGTACTGAAAGTTGAATCTCATAAGCTGTTTGATGTCTTCTATCCTGAGTTCACGGTTTTGAGATCAGATGGGTCTGAATGCGTATTTTCTGAAGCTGATTTCAAGAGTCTGAGACTGAATGATCTTCTGAGCCTTTACAACAGTCTTGCTGTCCATCCAGCGAAGAAGCGTCCAGAGTATAGAATTCAATACAGTGCTGCCTTTCGAAGTGTGAAGAAGTTTATGAAAAATATTCTGAAGTATTCATACCTCACTGACTTTCAGATGGGTTTGGAATCTTTTCAAACTCATGTGAACTTAAAAAGACCAAACAAACGCTTATCTGATATTCAAGGTATCCCCGCCTACACTGTACTGAACAAGCCTGAGCTCGGGGTTGTTTACGTTGATACTGACTCAAAGAAAAGATTTATGAGAGCTATTGAGATCAACAAATACTGTGAGGGTACTTTGAAGATTATTCTGTTTCACTTGGAAAGTAAGCTTCGTCTGGATGCGCGTGGAGAGGTAAAACTCACTGAGAAAGAAAAGAACCTGATCAACGAAGTGTTGAAAGCCATCTCATACCGGAAAGACTACCGCCTTGAACTGCGAAGATTCGAGATCATCTTTGGTATTCGAAAGAAGAATGTGACCCCGGTGGTCGTCTAAATCTTTTGCTCTACTTTGGTACAAAGGGGGAGAATGTTAGTGCTTAAATGTTATTGTACCAAGTAGAGGGACTATATTTGTAATAGGGCTATTCTATACCCTAGGTATATATAGTTTGCTATTTTCCCCTTTGGGATTTTTAGGTCATCCATCACACACTAGCCACACACACTCAAGAAAGAGTTCTTCATTGTAATTGTGAGCTATTGATTCTTAATGATATAGAGATGGATTCTTTGATGTTTATAGATTGATTACTTGTTCTGGGATCACATCTTGGGTATTCAAGTCAATTTGCGTGCACCTCGATTTATTCCATGGGCAAAGGAGGATAACCAAGAAAATGCTCAGTGGCTTTAAAATGACTCGATCCGATAACCTATTGAAAACAACCTCAAAAGACTTTGAACTTTACTTCATCTAGAGATTGAGGAATACTAATTTGGTGCTTGCAAACTCTCCCATCAGGCTTCAAGACCTTGATTTCGAGGATCAGCTGGTCTCATTCTTCTGGTTTTCGAACTGTTTAAAAAGGTTGGGATGTTCTTGGTCTGATTGGTGATCAATATTGTAATGAAGTGTGGTTCGTGTTTGGTTTTCTTTTGAGGGATGCAACTGCTTCGGTTGCTTGTTTACTTTGTTCGAGTTCGGGGTTGTCGTCTTATATATCTTGCTTCAAGTTTTGTGTTCACCTTGGATTCTTTGCAGCAAAAAAATGTGTGTTGGTGGGCGCATGAGACTGTAGCTAAATCTTGATTTGCGGGTTTGGGGGTTGCTATTGGTTCTTTCTCAGATCGCTTCTCGGCCATTTTGAGCGTGCTTGCTTGATATGGCATGGTTCTATTTCTGCCTAAGGCTGTCTGATTTATGGGTGTTGTGCAAGTTTAGGAAGCTTGGGCATCTGGTTTTTTTAGTGTAGGGTTTTATAGGTTCTGCGACTTTAGGAGTGTGGTGTTAATGGTTTATGTTGGGCTTTCTGTTTTACTTTAAACAATAACCAAAATTCTCATTAAAAGCTAGCAAGCAGTTAGCAAAAACGAAGCATAGACATTACATCAACCTGGCACAATCAATAAGGTGATATCTCTACATTATCGGATTTTTATCACTCCCCTTACACTAGGGGTGTTCAAAAAAACCGTTGGACCGCTCAAACCGGTCGAACCAAGTCAAATCGGACCGTTTTTGGCGGTTTGGCGGTCCGATTTGGTTTGAAAATTTGTCAAACCGGGCGGTCCGGTCCGGTCTGCGGTTTGTCGGTTTTTTTGGGCGGTTTGGACCAAACCGACCGCCATATATATATATATATATATATATAGGGGTTAAATCATGTGAGAACCAAAAAAAGATTAAGAACCGTGAGAACCGATCTAAGCCGTAATTTGGTTTTGATCTCATGGTTATAATTAAAATTTTGATCACATGGTTATAATTAAAAGATTGAGAACCGTGAGAACCGATCTAAGCCATAATAGATTCAATCAATTAATGGTTTAGATCGGTTTTCACGGTTCTCAACCTTTTTACGGTTCTCATTTGATTACCGTCCTATATATATACATATATATTAATTTTTTATATATATCATTTAGAGTTTTAGACATTTTCTTAAAGAATTGAGAAAATTTTATATGAAAATCCGTGATTTGATTGAGATGTGGAGTTTGAAAGATTTTAATCTATGCTACTAACATTTTGTATAAATTGTAATTACTTATCATATTATTACTTCTATTTTTTTTATTCTTTGTAACAATAGTAATAAATATAAGTGGACTATGTTTACTTTTTTGTCGACTTTGTTTACTATTTTGTGGAATCGAGCCAAAGAAGCTTTAAAATTACAAATTATTTACGTTTTTTTATTTGTTTTAAAGGCCATAAAAGGCCCAAACCGCCTAAACCGGTCGGACCAAACCGCTTAAACCGTGGTCCGGTTTGACCGGTCTGGGCATTTGATGTCAAACCGCTCGGTTTGAAAATTTACCAAACCGCCACTTGTGGTTTGGTTTGTGGTTTGAGGGGTTAAACCGCCCAAACCGGACCGCGAACACCCCTACCTTACACCTTGCCAAAACCCGACTAAACGACTTCTCTACTATTTGGTCAAGGATAGAATCCTTACAGGGGATGACTATTAAAAATACACCTATAACGAAAGCACTACAAAATATAACAACTAATAAAAAAACACTGCATTCAATTCTTTCTTACATATCCGTCCTAAAAAGTTTGATGTCGTTGATCATCGAATCCTTCAACCTATCCACGGGAAAGGAAAAGGACCACAAATGTCATAGAACATTCGAACAACAAATGCCAGGTAGTTTCAGTCTCGGATCCACAAATCAGACATATTGCTGAATTGAGATCCACCTTCATTTTAACGAGATTGTTACGGGATGGAATTCTATCGAGGATAACCCTCCACAAGAAAATGTTTACTCTTGGAGGAGTCATATGGTTTCATATCGTCTCCTTTCACCAACACCCAAGGAAGCTTTCTCGATTAGGCTTTCTATTTCCATTTTGTATCTTGTTTTCGTGCTTCCTTTATGCTCATTGCATAATGTTGTGGCTTTTAAAAAAGATAGTAAATGTTTTGCTTGTATCAATTTTGTGTAGTATTATATTACTAATGCTTTGGTAATTGGTAAGGAACCCCATAAGTTTTAAACAATAATTAATGTCGGAAATGATTCACAAATTAACTTAATAACTTTGCAACTTAGGGGGATAAAACTATAAAAGTAGTAAAAATCATATGCCAAGAATAGCAAATCATCTAGCATAACATGGTCGAAGAGGAAGACGAGTCCATGTTTGTTCCTGATTCTTTCGAGGAAGGAGAATTTGTTCAGTTTAATAGTAAAAACAACCAGAGCGGTTTGGAAAAAAGTTGCACGCCATCGGAGGAGGCCTCATCGGAAAATTCTAGGTCACCAGAGTTTTCTCTTCATATACCAGTCGGGCAAGAAAAAACCAAAGAGTGAGATGAAGGGTCGATAATCTTTTCTAGAGAGGTTCCCGATACATTGGAATTGGCCGCATACGTAATTGCAAATCTTGAGAAAGGTAACCATAATAATGAGGCAAGAGAAATTCAAACCGGGACAGCTGACGGTTTCCAAAACACGAAGTCTGGACAGATGGGTGTCTCTCAAATATCCAGGTCCAACCTTGTAAGCGGGCACGAGATGAGCATAGAACAGGGGGCAAGGATGGGCCAAGACTCGATAATTTAGGAGACAGTTAATACTCCTAAATCTATAAAAATATCGGCTCTAGATATCAGGCCCATCTCGCAGTCTAAAAGGAAGAAAAAAATTAAGTCGCTCAAGAAGAACAAGGACACAGAGAACGTCGTGGAAAAAGAGGAAGAGATACTTCAAACCGAAGACTCCGAGATTATACGATGTAACAACAGAATCCGAAAGAATACGAAAACCGATCAGAAGGCAGTCAACTCAGAACTCTTCGATCCCAACTCGGAGATCCAGAAAACTATCGAGGTAGGCGATTCCCTAGGTTTCAAAATGGATTGGGTTCTGAAAGAATTAGAAAACTCAATTGTTGGGCAAGGATTAATAGTTGCTGATCAATGAAGGTGCTTTCTATCAACTGCAGAGGAGTGGGGAATGACGTTAAATCCTTCTGGGTAAGTCAAATGTGCAGATCTCTTAAAATCAATTTCTTGGCTATCCAAGAGACCAAGATGCCTAAAATATCAGAGTTTCAAATCAAAAGATTATGGGGGGACTCGGATTTTGATTATGTGGTTTCAAACTCGAACGGCAGATCTGGGGGTATCCTCTCGGTCTGGGATAGGAAATTTTTTTCCATTGAGAACTCCACAAATGGAGAAGGGTATGTGACGTTTTATGGTACTTGGATCCCTAAGAACGAAAGATGTTGCATAATCAATGTTTATGCTCCTCAGGACCACGTCAATAAGAGATCTTTATGGACCTCCTTATCTCATCTGATTAACTCTTGGTCGGGGGTGTTGATCGCTCTGGGGGACTTTAATTCAGTCTGTGACCCTTCGGAGAAAATTGGTTCTTACTGTGATCAAGTTGCCTCAAGATGCTTTAATGAGTTCATAATTAAATCGGATCTGGTCGAAATTCCCTCCAATGGAAGAAAATTCACTTGGGCGAACTCAACTGGCACTAAACTCAGCAAGTTGGACCGATTTCTCGTATTGAGGAAATTTATTGACCTTTGGCCTAATTCAATCTGCACCGTTCTCGCCAGGGATAAATCAGATCATTGCCCAATTATGCTCAAAGAGGCCGAAATCGATTACGGACCTATCCCGTTTAGATTGTTCAACTCTTGGTGCTCGATGGATGATTTCAGAGCCACTGTAACACCCGGAAAATCCTTGTGAGTAATAATAGTCCTAATATTTCTTTATATTTTGACTTCTTAAATTATAATTGATTTCCTAAGTAATTTCCGTGGTTATTACTTATTATTTGATAACTTCCGATAGAAATCAGTAAGTTTATTCCTTAAGGAAATTAATGAAAAATAGATGATAAAGTGAAATATTAGATTTTATGGATTAGTTGGATGGGTAATTTGATTACAAGTCCAACGGTACTTTCCAGGGTAAAAACCGAGTTCTAACGAAGAAGTTACGGCCAAATTAGTGGAAATTGAGAAGCAAGCAAACAGAGGCTGGCGCCGATGCATCGGCGCGGGTGATCGGCGCCAAGCACCTGATGTGTTGAATAGGGGTTAAAACCCATCTCTTAGTCCTTAGTCACTCTTTTCTTCATTAAGAACTCTCAAAACAGATAGGTATTCTGCTCTTCATCTTTCAGACGATTTTCCATCTAAACCTAAGGTAAATCCACTTCTATCAATCCTAATCCAATTCAAGCTACTAGTAAATGAATCTTACCCATTTAAACTTGAATTAGGGCATTTCATCTTCATTCTTTTCTTGGAGTAATTGGGTTGAAGTATTCAAGTTAGGGTGTTGGCAATTGAAGAATTAAGGTGAGTAATTTGTACTTAATTGATTGTATTACACTTATCTACCATTCTTTATCATGATTTTGGTATTGTTAATGTGAAATCTTGATTTATAAGCTCTTAATGGTTAAGAGGGAAACAAGAAGAGTTCAAGTAAGTTATGGTGGATTGATTGTGTTTTATTACTTAGAATGCCATGGTAAATGTTAGTGTTAAAGGTTGGGTTTGATTATATATCATTGGTATGTGATTATGATGATGGCTTAATATATGTCTTAATGAAGCAAAGATGGCTTAATGGTCAAAATGGACATATTATTGAATTGTAAACATGGATGTTTATTATTGATATTACATAGAATGTGATTTGATACATATGGATGTGTATGAACTACATGGAAGTAGAATTGATATGTTAAATGGTTGGACCATTGTTAAGTGCTAGATATGCTTTGAATATTATTTGGATTAACATATTTGGTATTCATATAATTGGAGGAGTACCTAGTAGGCATTGGAGGATATATATTCTTACACACCGTGGGGTAAGTGTAATTGATTCATACCCTCGGATACCGTGGGGTTTTCCGTTGTGTTATGCCTTGTGACAATACCGTGGGGTACCGATCAAGGTATATCTTCGATTATGATGTAGCTGGGTAGCGATATGGACCTTCTCCATGGAATCCAATTTGTGAATGTATCGATTTGTTATTCCTACATGCTATGATTATGCTCTATGTGCTATGTGTAAACCTCACTTAGGCTTTAAAAGCCTAACACTTGTTATGTGTTTTATGTGTTACAGATTTTAGTGGTTCCGGACACAAGAAGGTCTAGGACGGGGTTGTGAGCATGGGATCATTGTTGGAGAGTTAAAGATTGGAAGATTGATGATAGAACTTTCCGACATCCTTTTGATATTTGATTGCTATAGTAGTGATCAAATAAGCTAGTGGTCCAATAGTAGTTATAATTAACTAAATCTTTGTATTAATGATTATGAAATGTTAATTAGGTATACTTTTACTTTAGTAATGTGTACCACTCTTCCGTTTTATGGAAGTTTTTGTTAACCCCTGTTTTGGGGTGTTTCAGCCACTGTGGAAAAGGTGTGGCAAGAGGGACAATATCCGAAATCGGAAAACAAGATGATCGAGTTGAAAAATAAGTTGAAAATGGTTAAGTCTCACATCAACGATTGGTGGAGAACGAAAAAGAGTTCTTTAGAGGAAGAGAAAAGAGGACTTCAGAGATGATTGAAGAGATTGATGGCCGAATTGAAGCGGGTCTGGTTGTAACGACCCGGTATCCCAAAACATACATAATATACATCAATTAACATGTTATACATAACTTCGTTACATTCATAACAAAAGATACATAATAATTCACGTACGGTCTCATAGTCTCAAAACTATACAATACAAAACATAAGCATTTCCTAATCTTCGTCAGCTATCAACCGCATCCTACACTTTATCCTTCCCTTTGCTATTAAAAGTTCCTCGGCCTGGAATACATATTTTTGAAAACAAAATGAGGGTTAGACCAAACGGTCTAGTGAGATAATCCCTGTCAGTTTAAAATCCTTTTTGTAAAACACAAATAACAACAAGTATTTAAACACCAAGCAAGACGCGTGCACCGTGTACCTCTCCTCATTCACATGGCCAAATTAGTTGGTTGCGAGCCAACTAATCAATTTACTCTGCTGTACTAAAATTACAGCCAACACCGCTGTCCCTCCGTACAACCAAAACTCCACCGGTCCTAAGCCCGGTCAACGTGCTCTCGTGTAGTGTAATGCTCATATAAATAAATATAATATACACCTCAATATATCATACTTTATTTATAAACACGTCGTCACATTTCTACCACATATTCATCTCATATATATATATATTCCAGTTTGAAAATAGTTTGAAGTAAAAACTCACCCGATTGCTTATCAAAGACCCTTCCAAGCTTTTCTCCGAGCTACCCGATCTTTTACCCAAAATTCTCAGAATCTGAAACATTTTACATACAAATATCTCTTCACTAAATGAACTCATAAGACTTACTAACAGGCTAAGAACTCCAGATAAATCTATCTAACTCTTATCCTCAAAAGTGACCAAACAGCCAATGTTTCCGGATACCAAGGACTATCCGGACAACATGAAATTTCCGGACAACAAGACCAATCCGAACAACCCAACTTTCCGGACAGCATAAAGAATTCGGACATCATCCGGACACCAAAGTAATCCGGATGCCATCCGGTATCTAATTCATCCGAAAACCATCAAACGAATCGTCCGGACACTATCAAAAGGAACTACCGGACACCACCAAAGAAACTACCGGACACATTCATATTGTGTCCGGAAACCTCTGTCAGTTTGCCTATTTTTAACCCAGAATCGACAGATTTTAATACCAGTTATGAAATCTGTGATTCTACTCCGATAGGAACTATCTACTAGCAATAACAAACATAATTTGTAAAGGAAACATACCTCAATAGCAAATTTCAAGCAAACCAAGTGAATCCCTAGCCTTATTTCTTCTTCTTCTTCTTTTCTTCCCAAAACACACACACACACACACTGATTTCTAATTCTGAAAATATCTGGATACTCAAGGTGATAATATCAAAAATAATTTTACAATTAAGGCTTGAACTATCCACTAATGACCAAAACACCCCTAAACTTATAAATTACCCAAACTTACCCTAAACATCAAATTTTAAAGTTAACTAATTTTAACGAAAAGGAAATTTAACTAACGAACTTACCCGGGGTATTACACTGGTGGATCCGGCTGACATGACGAGGAGAACAGATGCCATAAAGATTAAAGACGACTTAGAGTGTAAAGAGAAAACAGACTTGTCCCAAAGAGCAAAAATCAAGTGGGCAGTGGATGGTGACGAGAACTCGAAATTCTTCCACGGTATGATCAACTATAGGAGGAATAAGTCAAGAATAAGAGGCATAATTACGGATGGAAGATGGACGGAGGAACCAACTGAGGTGAAGAATGAATTTCTTTCATTTTTTTCAAATTGTTTGGGGGTCCAGACTCAGAACAAGTGTAGTTTCAAAAGGGAAGGATTAAAACAATTGTCTCTTGAAGATGTGCAATTTCTTGATAGCCCGGTCTCCGAAAGTGAAATTAAGACGGCGGTTTGGGAGTGTGGAATGGATAAAGCTCCAGGTCCAGACGGAATTACCTTTGGATTTCTGAAAGCCTTTTGGTCCATAATGAGCAGTGACTTTATTGCAGCGGTGAGGGAATTTTTTAACTCGAGTTAGATTCCAAACGGTTGTAACTCATCGTTCATTTGTCTCATCCCTAAGACTTCAAATCCATTATCCTGTAAGGATTACAGACCTATTAGCTTAGTGGGTTGCATGTATAAAATTATAGCTAAAATCTTAGCTATGAGAATCAGTCGAGTCATTAACTCGGTGGTTAGCGACTCCCAATCAGCATTTATAAAAGGCAAATACATCCTTGACGGTGCCTTGACTGCCAACGAGATCATTCAATAGGCAAGGAAAAGTAAAAAACAGATTCTTTTATTTAAAGCAGATTTCGAGAAGGCTTTTGACTCGGTGGATTGGAGATATCTGGATGAGATGCTGGAAGTTACGGGTTTCTCGAGGAATTGGAGAAGATGGGTTAAGGCTTGTCTTTACTCGGCCACCACCTCGGTTCTAGTTAATGGATCCCCAACCAAGGAATTTCGTTTGAGGAGAGGTCTTCGTCAAGGGGATCCGTTGTCTCCCTTTCTGTTCATCATCGCCATGGAAGGACTACACATGCTTATGACGGAAGCAAGACATATTAGCCTGATAAGAGGTTTGGATGTCGGTCCTGATAAGGTTAACATATCACACTTATTCTATGCAGACGACGCCCTATTCATCAACGAATGGTCTATTGAAGAAAGGAGAAATATTCTGCGAATCCTAAGGTGCTTCTTCCTCGCTTCGGGGCTCCGGATAAACTTGGCTAAAAGTAATCTTTTCGGTGTAGGCGTGGGAGACAATGTTGTCAATAGAGCTGTTGTAGAGCTTAATTGCAAGGTTGGGAAATTTTCGAGTAATTATCTCGGGGTCCCGCTGGGTGCAAAGATGTCGAGGGTTGAAATGTGGCTTCCGGTCATTGAGAAGTTCCAAAAAAGATTAAATAGATGGAAGGTTAAAATCCTATCATCTGGAGGACGAAGGGTGTTGACTCAAGCGGTTCTCGGTAGTATCGCTACATATTACCTTTCAATTTTTAAAGCTCCTAAAACGGTGATCGATTGCTTAGAGAAGCTAAGTAGAGACTTTTTTGGGGGGTCGGATGCTGATAATAAAAAAGTGATATGGATAAACTGGAGATCGGTGCTTTGAGACAAGGAAAACGGAGGCCTAGGCATTGGAAGCATCTTCGCTTCTAACCTATCTCTCCTCGCAAAATAGGCCTGGAAGTTCAAAAACGATCCTAATTCCTCATGGGCTAAAGTAATCAAATCTATTTATGGTGTCAACGGCGGTTTCTCTTCGGAAATAGGTTTTTCGGGTAGATCCAGTCCATGGGGCAGCGTGATCTCAGCAGTGAGATCGTTAGAAAAGCTTCACATAAATTTTGATGAGTTGTGTTCGAAACAGATCGGGGATGGCCTTAACACGACCTTCTGGATTGATAAGTGGAGGGTTCCTGTCCGCTTTCCTATCGTTTCCATAGACTTTTCGCGTTAGAAAATGAAAGTCACGTGACTGTTTCCGAAAGAATCAAGTCAGAGAACTCTTGGTCGTGGCGAAGACCCATTCGGGAGGGTAGAGAATCGGAGGAGCTCGACCAGTTAAGGGGGATTATCGGGGACTGCTCCCTGTCCTAGAAACCAGACAGATGGGTCTGGTCTCTAAATGCCAACGAAATATTTTCGTCAACTGATGGACTACGGCTTCAAGTACGAAAACATTCCCATCTACTGTGACAGCAAGAGTGCGATTGCCATATCAGCTAACCCGGTCCAGCATACAAATACCAAACACATCGACATCAGGTATCATTTCATTAAAGATCATGTCGAAAAAGGTACGATTGAATTATACTTTGTCACAATTGAGTTTCAACTTGCCGGTCTCTTTACAAAAGCCTTGGATGAAAAACGATTTAATTTCTTAGTATCCAAGCTCGACATGTTGAACATGAAAGTTTAATATTCTATATTGATCATATAATGGATGGAAATATGTGTATTTCAATCTAGTTATGTCTATCTAGATTGATACATTCAAATTTTCATCACATTCTATTCTCAATATAAGATATTTTATTTTCATGTCTTTGTTGTTTTTCATTGTTTATTCTTTTTGTCACTTTACATTCTTGTTATGATACTTGTGTCTGCATAAGGCGTGTTCATAGTCTCAGGGGGAGTACAATATAAGAAGTATGCACAGGAATAGGGGGAGTGTGCATATCTGACAAAACTTGTAAGTGTTGATTTCATGTACTCACTACTTGAAGACCACAAGGTATGTTCTCTAATTTGTTTTAACCACAAACTCTTAAATGATGAAAATCAATTTTTTCAAACATACTTGCATCATTTAAGGGGGAGTGAAAATATTTAAAAAACCTTGAGTGCTTACTCAATTGGAAGTTGGACATCTTCCAATGTGATAAAATCTTTCAAAATTTTATCTGAAAAATGTCCAAGTGTCACTGTTATCGCAACCTACTCTTGCGATAACATGGTGAACAGTGTTTTATCGCAACCCTCTGTTGCGATGAAACCAAGTTTAATTCTTATCGCAACCTTGCATTGCGATAAGACGAGGGGAACAGTATCTTGTCACAACCCGTATGTTGCAATAAGATTAAAAGTTTATCGCAACTTGTTCATTGCGATAAACTGACACGTGGCAGGTCAAACGGACCAATCACTTGATGCCATGTGTCACTGAATTTGAAAAATTGTATAAATAAGAGAGGGTTTTTCCAACGATTGTCTCATCCCAAAACCCTCAAACTCTCTCAAAACTGTTTATCGGCTCTCGATTTTCGAAGGATTTTTCGCGTTTTCTGTTCCATACATTTGATTCAGACCTACATCGAGGTAAACCCTTCAAAATCTCAATCGATTTTATCCATGCAATCGCATTTTATAGTCATTTTTAGGGTTTTAAGTTCGAGTTCTTTCATATTCTGCTTAAATCCATGTGTATTGTATGAATTTGTGTTTAGAAGTCATAGGGTTTCACTGTCGAGTGTCTTGCGAACCTGGTAGTATAGATTTTAACACGTTTTGAGCGAAAAAGTACAAATCTGGGCCTGAACACTTAGCTTTATTTCGGTGTTCATCCTTATCGCAACCGCAGTGTATTCAAAAACTCATAACTATCGCAATGGTCAACATTCATACTTATTGCAACCTTGAGTTGCGACAAGATCTTATCGCAACCAATGTGTTGCGATAACCTCTTCTCACATACTTCAAGTTGCGATAACTACTTGCTTGCGATAAGCCTTTGGTGTGTGTTGCGATAAGCCCATGACTTAGGCATTTTTTTAAATTTTTTCAAGAAAAATCAACTTTTTGCACTATTCTAAAACTGTCAAGTGGTTCAGATGGCTCAACATGATGGCAACTCTTCGGATGATAACACCATCATCCGTTCGCATCGCTCATCCCACCCATCCGTCAATGCTCGTGACCGGGATGAGGAAATTTACCCGAGGGGTTCATTTATGAGGTTTGATGACAACAACCATCATCTGGATCTCGCGGTTCCCTTTGACTACCAGATTATAATAGAGATCATCCGCGACCATCCTCTACGAACCGCGCTTACCAGAGTTGAACTTGTACCGGCCATTTACCTTCAACAATTCTGGGGTACACTTCAATTCCATCCTACTCATCGTACACCACATTTCACGTCCAGAGTTGACCATTTTGATGCCAGAATAACACTACGAGGACTTCGCCGTGCACTTATCCTTCCATATTCTGAGGATTTTGAGGATCCGGTTCCTGAAGTGCAATTATTCGCCGATATCCGCAGTCTTGGATACCAAGACCCAGGCAACCAAGTTCTCACCGGTTCATCACAGTTCAGACGCACGCATCTTCCACGGATATGGTACACACTGTGCTCAATATTCAACCTTTGCATGACTTCCAAACACACATGCCTAGACAAGACGAATCTGCCTATCCTACGGATGTTTCATGCCTTCGCGTTCAATCGAAACATCGATTACGCAATCCTGCTATGGAATGAGCTCATCGAGCTGGTCGAGGACAAGGCTCGCCCAAAGAAGAACCGTACTTTTGTGTCATATCAGAGATTCTTCCAGATTTTGATTCATCAGATTATGGAAGATAATCATGAGATTCCACGCCGTGAGAATGCTCCACGAGGCCCGATCTAGTACATGCATTACATAAAGATGCCCGAGCACGTGGATTTTGCCCATATTGCTGTCATCAGAGAAGACGTCCTCGCCTATGCTGACCAACAGTCCTGGGTAGTTAGGCAATATAGGTTAGAAAATGCATTGGTGGTCCAGCCAGAGCCGGAGGGACCTCCCCAAGATGCAAACCTACTAGGAGGTGAGGGTCAGAATGTCGAGGGGGTTCAGGAACACGGGGTTCTTGAACAACGAGAGGTGAGGAGACCTAAAAGAAAGAGAGTCGGGAGAAGTAAAAGGACTGTTGGCCATGCATCTTCTTCACGACCAGTTCAACCACCACCTCGACCTTCTCCAGTTCAGATATTTGATGACGATGTCTCATGGAATTCAGCTGATGCCGCTGCTGCATCATCTTCTGATGATGATGTAGCTTCATTCCTACCTTTTGGATTTGATGATGATGATGTTGACTCCGACCATGATCCCGATGTCGATTTAATTCCAAGACACATGGGTCGGAGACAACGTGTTGTGAGTTCTGATGCTGATTCCACCCGGAACATCGGACTCTCCGACACTGCTACTGACGCCGCGGGTCCTTCAAATCTAAACGAAGAAGTAGACGTAGAAGTGGAGAATGTAGCTAGTGGTGAGGAAAGAGGGAGAAAAGAAATGAGTGAAACTGTGATAGAGTCGGACAAAGTTTTAACTACCGACTCTCCCCAAACCGATCGAAGCCAGGTAGCCACATCTTCTGCCAACGAGCGTTTATCGCCGTTGCGCATTGAATCAGCCATGGTGGACCCAGCCATGCATAGCACAGCCCCACCAAGCCACTCATCGGTCTCTCAACAGCCGGTGTTTCATTTTCCACAGGGGATTTAGCACAAAGTCTATTGGCAACACAATCGGTGTTTGCTGGTATTGAAACAGGTGGGCTCCCGCCCCGGCCACCGACCTTCATTCAAAGCACTTCGAGTCTAGGGCCATTTGGACGAACATCATTTCCTAGGACACGTATGATGGCACCACACCAAGTTGAGAGCTTCCGTGCTCCAATCGGAACACCCCGAGTTAGGCCGCCATTCGTTGGTGCCTCGCGAGGATAGGATGGTAGTCTTGTCACTGCTAACACCATGCCAACGGTGAACACAGGCCGTATAGTTGCTACAACTACTACGTTAACCGAGAACGTAAGTGGCTCGGGTGTTATATCCATGTTTCCTTCTTTGACTGTTCAGCAGTTGGCTCAGAATCTTGGTCCTTATCCGCACTACATCACTTTGGAGGTTCTGCGAGCTTCACTTGCATCTATTGACACCACTTACAAGAAACACACCGACGAGTTGAGGAAGATTGTTGGTGACCTATCTGCTGAAGTTAGAAGAGCAATAAAAGGAAAAGGCATTGCAAAATCATCGTCAACTCCTCCGAATCAACCATCTCGCGCTGAATCCGATCCACACACACCACCACCAGTTCTGTTACACCAAATCCCAGAAGACCAACTCAAATCAGAGTTGTAGCCCGACTCTTAGCCAAAAGCGACTCCAGTACAGCTGAAGAAGTTGACCTAATTGGATTACTCCGTCAACATACCCAACCTCAAACCCAAACCCCAACCCAACCACCTTCTAGCAACGACTTCCAGCGTCTAACCGACTTAATGAAAGATATGACGGAAGTCGTGATGGCAGGATTCACCTCCATCACTGACAGGCTTCGAGCTGTCGAAGAGAAGTGTGGGATTCAAGCTCAAGCTCCATAGAAACGAAGACATGATGATCAGGATGATCCTGATCAGCATGAGGGGGAGAAGAGAGCATGGGTTAGAGAAACAAGTGGCACTGGTATGGGTAATGAAGGGGGTTCAGTTAGTGAACGTGTAACAACTGAAGGTGGAACGACGACTGATGTGGTACAGACAGAAGATACTGAAATGGAAGTCCTAGCTGATGTCATAACTGGGGTTGAAAAGCCTTCGGTTGTTGACAATAGAATGGCGGACGAGCGGATGGTCGACAATATGATTATTGATATCATCTACATTGATTCAGAGGAAGAGCCAGAGCAGGTGAGTCATAAGATCAAAGAAGAAATGGTTGAAGATCTGGACGATGAGTTTGACAATACTGGGGATCAGGATATGGAAATTGAATCCGAAGATGATGCTCCTCCAACGCCAGAAACAGCAGATCCGGGTACAGGTACTTCAGCTCCACAAGCACAGATAATTCCCGATGGCAAGATCAGAGATCCAGTACTTGAGGCTGAACTTAGAATCTGTCAAGAGGTTATTGATGTTGAGCCAAGGTACGTGGCCACAAGAGAAAGGGTAAGTATCATGATTCCCTTCCAAGAAAGCTTAAGGAAAGATTTGTTCGTGAAAGACGTTTAGAGAATAAACTTGGAGAAAGTCTACGGGATAGAGGACCGGCCATCACTCAAGAAGATCGAGTTTCTATATGTTATGGGGAATAAAGACAGAGAAACGAGTGCTGTCAGATCGGACAACATGATAATGAAAGTGCTAAAGGTTGAATCTCAAAAGCTGCTCAACGTCTTTTATCCTGAATTCACTGTCTTGAGATCTGATGGTTCTGAATGTGTGTTCTCTGAGGCTGACTTCAAGAGTCTGAAACTGGATGATCTCCTAAGCCTTTACAACCTCCTAGCCACCCTCCCGGAGAAGAAAGTAGAACTGTCTGCCGCATATTAAAGTGTCAAAAAATTCATACGGAACATTCTAAAGTTCTCTTATCTTACTGACTTTCAGATGGCTCTTGAGTATCCCCAATCAAATGTAAATTTGAGAGTACCAAACCGTCGTCTGCCTGATATCCAAGGTATCCCTGCCTACACCGTTCTGAAGAAACCAGATCTTGGAGTTGTCTACCTCAATCAATACTCAAAGAAGAGATTTATGAGAGTCATTGAAGTAAACAAGTTCAACGATGGTACATTAAAGATGATTTTCGTACATCTGGAAAGCAAGCTTCGTCTGGATGCAAGTGGAGAGGTGAAGCTCAAAGATAAAGAAAGAGACCTGATCAACCAAGTGATTGAAGCTATTACCTACCGGAAGCAGTACCGACATGCATTACGAAGGTTCGAGATCATCTTCGGTATTCGGAAGAAATATGTGACCCTGGTAGACGTCTAAATCTTTTGCCTCTACATTGGTACAAAGGGGGAGATTGTTAGTGCTTAATTATGATTGTACCAAGTAGACGGACCTAATATGTAATTGTGTCAAACTTGTCATAGGTATATAATGTTTGCTTATTTCCTCTTTAGGAATTAGGTCATCTACTACACACACTAGCCACACACACACAAGTATTGTATTGCATTCATCATTGTGAGCTTTTGGATCTTATTGAATATAGAGATGACTTCCTTTATTGTTTATATGGATTGATTACTTGTTCTAGGATCACAGATGGAAATTGTGGATTTCGAGCCATATCTACTTGTTTGAGAGGTCATGAAGACGCATGGGACAATATCCGCACAGAGTTAATGATTGAACTAACTGAGTATCAACAGTATTACTCTTATGTGATTGGCAATGAGTGCCTAAGAATTTACGAAGCATTGAATTTTTTCCAGAAGGGCGTCTTTGCACCAGCTACGCATTGGATCGTTATGCCTGAAATGGGAATTCTAACTGCTTCAAGGTTCAATGTCATACTACATGTTCTCAATATGGCAGACAGTGTGACATACTTACCATTCATGACACAACCGCCGTCATCATCCCAACACGTGTTAATTGCAATAGTGCATGTTGATGGTAATCATTACATAAATGTGGTATTAAACGAAGAATACCCAATGCCCACACTCATACACCATTGGACACGTTATCAACTTCAAGATGCAAGTACATGGATTGTCCCATACAAACATAGATTAGATGTGTATGAAGAATATATAGAGCGTACTTGTACTCGTGTATATATTGATTTAAATGAATAATCAAAGTTGGAATTTGTTGGAATAAAAATATTCAATATTAGACTCATTTCGAAGGTATCAACGAGACAATTATAATGGTGTAACTTGTTAAAATTAAAAAGTATATTTTTAACGTATTTTAGTTAATATACGATCATATGTGTTAATATAATGAAAGTGTAAAATGAAAAATAGAAAACTAAAAGGTATAAAGTAAAGGGAAATTAATTAAAATACCCAAAGTTTGACTTTGCCTTACCAAAATACCCATTTCTCTCCCGTTTTTACCAAAATACCCATTTTTTCGCGAAGGGGTCCGCGATCGCGGACAGGGACCATTTTTGAAACTTTTCATCTCGCGATCGCGGGGGAGTGTCCCGCGATGATTCTAATTTTAGAATTTTGGTGAATTTTCAATTGCAATTTACACTTTCAACCCCTATACTTATTTACTTACTTTACTTTATACATTTTACTTTCATAATTTTAATTTTACATTTAACACATATAATCGTTTATTAACTAAAATACGTTAAAAAATACGTTTTAATTTTAACAAGTTACACCATTGTACTCGTCTCTTCGATACCTTCGAAATGAGCCCAATATTGAATATTTTTTGGATTTATTTATTTTATTATATATCATATATACTACATAAAAATATTTTTAATATTTACAATTCATACCCTTATAGTTAATTATTTAATTTATGGTACATCTCTTATTTTTTTCAATTTTGTTTTACACTCCTATCGCATTAACATAATAATCATATATTAACTAATTCATTAAATCGTTTTAAATTATTATCATTTGTATGTGTTTATAGATATCGTGAATGGAAATAGGACAAGGTTTCACGAGAAGAATATGCAATGGGGTTTTGACAAGTTGGTATCACTGGACTCATTTAAAAATTGTGAAAATGGGTATTTGGCGAATGATGATTCATGTGTGTTTGGAGCTGAAGTATTTGCAGTTACAGAGTATGCACAAAATGATCGATGTCTGTCCATCACAAAGCCTCCGCCAATTTTTAATACTTACACTTGGACCATCGATAATAAAATAAATAAAACGTATTTTAACTATAAGAGTACCATAAATTAAATAATTAACTATAAGAATATGAATTTTAAATATAAAAAATATTTTTATGTAGTATATATATGATATATAATAAAATAAATAAATCCAAAAATATTCAATATTGGGTGCATTTCGAACGTATCGAAGAGACGATTATAATGGTGTAACTTGTTAAAATTAAAACGTATTTTTTTAACGTATTTTAGTTAATAAACGATTATATGTGTTAAATGTAAAATTAAAATTATGAAAGTAAAAGGTATAAAGTAAAATAAGTAAATAAGTATAGGGGTTGAAAGTGTAAATTGCAATTGAAAAGTCACCAAAAATCCAAAATTAGAACCATCGCGGGACACTCCCCCGCGATCGCGGGATGAAAAGTTTCAAAAATGGTCCCTGTTCGCGATCGCGGACCCCCTTCGCGGAAAAAATGGGTATTTTGATAAAATCAGAGTGAAAATTGGTATTTTGGTAAGTCAAAGTCAAACTTTGAGTATTTTAATTAAATAGTAAATTAACTAAATAAGTATAATATATTAAATCCAAAAATATTCAATGTTGGGCTCATTTCGAAGGTATCGAAGAGACGATTATAATGGTGTAACTTGTTAAAATTAAAAAAGTATTTTTTAACGTATTTTAGTTAATATACGATTATATGTGTTAATATTATGAAAGTGTAAAATGAAAAATAGAAAACTAAAAGGTATAAAGTAAATTAACTAAATAAGTGTAAGGGTGTGAAATGTAACTTTCAAATAAAAAAAATTGAGGAATGTGAGGGAGGGGTGTGGAAACTTGTAGAGGTAGGGATAGAATAACCTTTAACAAATTACAAATGATTGGTTGATATAAGAACTGGCAAAAACTGACACGACTCGCTAACCCGACACGAAATAAACGGGTTTGGGTAATACATTTCAACATGTTTAAGTAAACGGGTTGACACGACACGACACGAAAATTAAATAGATAAGGTCAGGGTCAAAAATTTCAACTCGAAAATGATCCGAATAACCCGTTTATATATATATATATATATATATATATATATATATATATATATATATATTGATGGGTCACCAAAGATTTGAAATTGACCCACCGATTTTACCCTTAAAATCTTACTTAGAATATTTTACTTTGTTTATTTGTAATAACTTAGACAAGGCTACAAAAGCTCGGTGAAGTCGAAGATCAACCGAAATCAAGCTTGAAGAAGTTCTCATTGTGGAAGTGAAAAACTCTCTTGTTAGTCCCATTTTAACAAGGCAACGATTCATATATTATAGAGATTGGTAACAAGAAGATAGATAAGGATAAATGGTGTATTATTGATGAAGAACACCTAGAGAGAGAATGGATCTCTCTCTAGTTTACACACACTACACCATATGGAGGCTACATTGCAATGACTCTCTTACAAACCCTAATTACACACACTTATCTATATATACCCCTTGTTACATAGTTAAGCCCAAGCCCTTATAACATGACCCAAGCCCATATTACTATTAATTACCCCTTTACAAAACTATCTTATAATTAGGACATTTTGTGTCCTAACAATCTCCCCCTATAGTTTTGTAAAGGAATCACCCATCTCGAAAGATCTTCAGTTCTTCTCCCCCTTGATTTCTTTAGAAACCGTAGTGATGCAATTCTTCAAATGTAGTCTAGGCTCCCCCTTGAAATATGCTCTTACTCTTTATATTTCAACCTTGACAAATCGGATTCAATGTCTCGACCGAGCGCACGAAAAAACATCTTCATAAATGTTGAAACTCAAGCTCGTGTCGATAAGCTCACAAGAAAGATAACGAGCGAGTTGTTGCGTGATAAACCAAATGCAATCTCAGTCTATAACACCAAATCCGTCGATAAGCCGCAAGTTGAATAGGAATTCAGCTTAAGAGTGTGATTCGGATTTGCTCGAAGAGGAAACATAATCAAGCATACACTATAAGGTAGGGTTTAGAAGAACTCCACAAGTAACATTGTTCATCAACTGTAGAATAATGTTCATCCCCAAAATATCAGAATACTGACTGATGAAAATCTGGAACTTCAATCTTCAAGAAATAGCTGAATGATTATAAGCACTCAAGAGTCTGAATCACAACCAAAATACCAGAACAACGATTGCAAGCACTCACAATTCTAATTGATCAGGTCAGAAGAGCACTCAACGGTCTAGCATCGTCAACAAAAACTCCAGAAAAATGATTGCAAATGGTCAAACGTCTAATTCAATTCAACTAAAGACTGAATTCCAACACTCATCTTCTGAAAATCTTGGCAAACTTGAGCTCCTTTAAGCATTGACAGTTGCAATATATGTATGTGACAGCCTAAATATGGGAATGATGTCACACATGCTTTATGCTAAACTATCTTATAATTAGGACATTTTGTGTCCTAACATCTCTTCTCAACAAAAAGACTAAGTTATAGTCCACCGAAATTCCCAATGAATATCGGTGGACTCTCGGCCGAAACTCCCCTCTACTTTGGCCAAACTTCTCACTGATGGAATACTCAAATCGGTGAGAAAGTGGCCGAAAGTCTTATACATTTCGGTCAAGCATCTCACCGATGTTTTAGCTCAAATCGGTGAGATTCCACTTTTGGAAAACAACATGAGAAGATCATTTATTGTGGGACAATATCTAATGTCAAGAAAAAGTGACTATTTGTCTTTTTCCCAATTTCAGATAAAGTCTCAATCAAGCATGGTTGTTCTTCCTTGTACTGAGAAAAAAAATATGAAAATGACTTGTCAATTTTTCAGAGTCAACTCCTATGCTCAAATCTCCAGATGACAAGTGTCCTAAGCATTTAATGCTTCATGCACTATATAAAGAGGATGAAGCTATCCATGCAAGTTTACGCGTTCCTGAAGGATTTCTCAGTGCAAAATACTTTCTCTCACTTAGAACTTTATAGCTTTTATTCTTAGTGTGTTAAAAGTTGTTTTGTTTTCAGTTTGCTTTGTGAAGATTGTTAGAATAGTTTAACTGTTCTTTCCGCAACAATCTGTAGTTTTCTGTGTGTAATTCTTAGTTGGAATTTTTCAATAAAAGAATTAATTAAGTGAATTTTTTGTGTATTGTATTCAACCCCCCCCCCCCCCCCCTCCTCTACAATATTTGTTAAGCCATCTAGGACTAACAAGTGGTATCAGAGCAGAAAGTTTAATCAATAAACTTGATCTGCAATGGTTGCCTCCTCTTCAAACAATGAAGTTTATCCTCAAAATAACTTTTCTGAAAATGGCTCTATAGCCAAACCTCCCAAGTTTAATCCCAACAACTTTTCTCTGTGGAAAATTCGAATGATGCTTTTCATGGAAAGAGTGGATAGTAGATATCCAACCATTCTCAGTGAGGGATCCATTGTCCCTAGAGTCTGGGCTTGCTATAAAACGCAAAGGCCTGACAAAGAAACCGCTGATAAAGGTGATTCTGATGATTCATCGCACACTAAAATACAAAACTTTAAAGTTGCTACACATTTTTTCTAAAGTACATGAATAATAAACCTCTAAATATAGAGTCCTCAATATACACCAAAGAATTTAGTGTTTTAATGATGGGTTGTTTGGTGGTGGAATAGAAAAGCACCCAACAATAACTTATTTTTGTGTTCAAATTGTATGTTAGAGGTATCCTAAAACACACAAAGATGTGATTTACTTTCATTTTATATAAGTTTTAAATATTTAAACAAAATCCTGTTTGATTCATGAGCAATTTATTCTATTTCTTATAGATGTATATGCTCAAACTTTGTATTCGGTGTATATTATTCTTTGAAATCATGTGGAATATCTCGATCTCCCATTTACTTCTTTTTAATTATTATTGTATTGAAAACATAATAAACGTTTTTTCAAACAATACAAGTCGGTTATTTTTAAAGCTTTAAATATACACCTATCACCTATTATCTATACTATATTATAAAGCATGAAGCCCCCAAACTCTTAAAAACAACAATTTAAGCACTATGTACTACAATTTAAAGCATATTTACTTAATTTGTAGAGAGAGAGAGAGAAAGCTAATTCTTTTTATATGGAAACCAGGAATTTTTTTTGGAAACCAGGAACCATAATGAGAGAGAGAGAAAGCTAATTCTTTTTTTTTTGGAAACTGAATAATCAACATTTATTAATATTTGCATTACTTTCCAAATTGATTAATTTTTTGCATTAATTTCGAAATTAATTTGCATCAATTTTTGCATTAAGCCCCAAAAATAAGCCCCTTCTTCCTCCTATATATTTTGGCTAAAAACAATATTTTGGCCATTACGAATTCTAGAAAATCTGGTAAGCACCTCCATCAAGACTCCAACGAATTCTGGAAATCTAGTTTGCTTCACAACATGTAAGTTTTCTGATCTCAATTTTTAAACTTCCAACGATTTGGTTTCTCTACTTCTGCTTGGTTTTTTTGCTCCAGCTTGCATGTTCTTTATGGTATACGCTATAACAATCTTGTTTTTTAACTGTATGTGTTATAACCTCTATGAACTGTTTAGCTTTCATCCAAATGAAGGATTGATTAACCATTTATTTAATTAATCTTTTATGTATTACAGAATAATGGATGGGAAGAATATTATCTTCTTTTACACGTTATCAGCACGTGCTCCCCAAAAGCTCTTCGAAAAACCAAACTGGTCAGTTATGATTCTCCGTCTCTCTCGATTTTTTATAATCATATGATGTATGTAAATATTGCTATGTTACATGTTTGATATCTATATTGATCTTTTTACGCAATGATATCCATCAACAAAACCACATCTGCATGCATCTTAAACTGTTTTTTTTACATATTAATAATTTTTTTACATAAAATTTGATCTATTAAAGTATTCTCTTAATATTAGAGTTTTTTTATTCTATTTCGACATACACCTTCATACCGTTGTTAAAAAATTAGTTTTTTTTAGATTTGACACTACGTTCTTGATTGTTGGATCAACAAAAAAAACTGATTTTCTTATAATAATTAAGAAAAAGAAATTGTTTTTGGTCGGCACCATACATCCTTGAAAAAGAAAAAGAAAAGAAAAGTTTTAATCGTATATCTTAGGTTGTTGCTTCTTAATTTTAATTGGGCTATTGATTATGAAAAAAAATTAATTATAAATTATAGTTAAACAATACCAAATTAAGTTTTTTTTATTGGATTTCATTAATTTGGGTTTATACATTCAAATCATTGTTGTTTTAGTTTGCTATCATTACTATCTATTTAAGATTGTTTATATGTAAGCTTTATCGGTAATGAAGATTAAAATGAGAATTATATTGTTGATTAATCAAGAATGATTATTGTTTTCAAACATGTATATATATATATATTAAGAATATTTGAATAATTATGACATAATCTTTTATGAAAATTCTTATCATTCATCTTTGTTGTTTGTTTGATGAGATTTTTTAAACTTATGATACATGTATTTTTGCATTCATGATGTTAATATGCTTTTACTTAATTATTAAGTTAATAAATAATATTTTATTATTACTGATTAATAATTATATAATTAAGAATCATATTTCATAAAACATGATTTCCTTATATAATAATATTTACATATTTGAACATGTTTTTTTTGGCAAATTGATTTGTGTCAATGCTATTTACTTATTTAAGTCAATCTTAGGATCTTTTAATCTTTGAATGATTAATACTTACCTTGAATAAAATATTCAATTTCTAAATAAATTAATAATTATTTGAATAAAAAAAATACTTACCTTGTTTGATATTTTCATTCTCAACTTATAACATGCTTTTAGAAATTGAATATTTTATTCAAGTAATTATTAATTCATTTATAGTTTTTAAAGTTTTTTTTTATTTTGGAGTTCCCCCCTTTTATGTCTGGTATATTTGGCATCATGCCAAAAACCGCTTTAAATTTCTATAACACTTAATTGCTAAAAGTTCTTAAAAAAAATTTAATTGGGCTATTGATTATGCAAAAAAATTTATAAATTATAGTTAAACAATACCAAATTAAGTTTTTTTATTGGATTTCATTAATTTGGGTTTATACATTCAAATCATTGTAATTTTAATTTGCTACCATTACTATCTATTTAAGATTGTTTATATGTAAACTTTATCGGTAATGGAGATTAAAATGGGAATTATATTGTTGATTAATCAAGAATGATTATTGTTTTCAAACATGTATATATATATATATATATATATATTAAGAATATTTGAATAATTATAACATAATCTTTTATGAAAATTCTTATCATTCATCTTTGTTGTTTGTTTGATGAGATTTTTTAAACTTATGATACATGTATTTTTGCATTCATGATGTTAATATGCTTTTACTTAATTATTAAGTTCATAAATAATATTTTATTATTACTGATTAATAATTATATAATTAAAAATCATATTTTATAAAACGTGATTTCCTTATATAATAATATTTACATATTTGAACATGTTTTTTTTGGCAAATTGATTTGTGTCAATGCTATTTACTTATTTAAGTCAATCTTAGGATCTTTTAATCTTTGAATGATTAATACTTACCTTGAATAAAATATTCAATTTCTAAATAAATTAATAATTATTTGAATAAAAAAAATACTTACCTTGTTCGATATTTTCATTCTCAACTTATAACATGTTTTTAGTAAATTGAATATTTTATTCAAGTAATTATTAATTTATTTATAGTTTTTAAAGTTTTTTTTTTATTTTGGAGTTCCCCCCTTTTATGCCTGGTATATTTGGCATCATGCCAAAAACCGCTTTAAATTTCTATAACACTTAATTGCTAAAAGTTCTTAAAAAAAATTAATTGGGCTATTGATTATGCAAAAAAATAATAATTATAAATTATAGTTAAACAATACCAAATTAAGTTTTTTTTATTGGATTTCATTAATTTGGGTTTATACATTCAAATCATTGTAGTTTTAATTTGCTACCATTACTATCTATTTAAGATTGTTTATATGTAAGCTTTATCGGTAATGGAGATTAAAATGAGAATTATATTGTTGATTAATCAAGAATGATTATTGTTTTCAAACATGTATATATATATATATATTAAGAATATTTGAATACTTATGACATAATCTTTTATGAAAATTCTTATCATTTATCTTTGTTGTTTGTTTGATGAGATTTTTTAAACTTATGATACATGTATTTTTGCATTCATGATGTTAATATGCCTTTACTTAATTAGTAAGTTCATAAATATTATTTTATTATTATTGATTAATAAATATCTAATTAAGAATCATATTTCATAAAACGTGATTTCCTTATATAATAATATTTACATATTTGAACATGTTTTTTTTGGCAAATTGATTTGTGTCAATGCTATTTACTTATTTAAACCAATCTTAGGATCTTTTAATCTTTGAATGATTAATACTTACCTTGAATAAAATATTCAATTTCTAAATAAATTAATAAGTATTTGAATAAAAAAATACTTACCTTGTTCGATATTTTCATTCTCAACTTATAACATGTTTTTAAGTAATTATTAATTTATTTATAATTTTTAAAGTTTTTTTATTTTGGAGTTCCCCCCTTTTATGCCCGGTATATTTGGCATCATGCCAAAAACCGCTTTAAATTTCTATAACACTTAATATTTAACTTAATTGCTAAAAAACATTAATTTCCTTTTGCATTAATTTTGAAACGTAATTTTTTTTAAAAACATTACTAATTTCAATTAAATAACATTAATTTTCATTTGCATTAATTTTGAAACATTATTTCCTTAAAAAACATTTCTAATTTTCAATTAGAAAATATTTAAGTAGAAGTGTTAAAAACAAAAAATTCACATTAGTCATATATAATTCCATAGATTTCAATACATATTTTTAAATGTGTTTGAATGTCATGTAATAAACAATTGATTACTAAAGTTATAAATGATATGAGCCTCAAGCCGTAGGCTTCAAGATAAGCCACAACGTTTTTTAAAGTGTTATTTATGACGATAAATCTCTATATCATGTATATCTATACCACTATTGGTAAATTTTGTATATCATCGGCTGAGTACATTGGTAATACCACTCGATCTAATCCACGAATCAATTTGGTTTATATGGCAAAAACACATTTGTATTGTTACCATCTTTTCTTATATTTATTTGAATATTACATCCCGCCGCATTGATGCTTCTAAAGCATGAAGCCCCCAAACTCTTAAAAACAACAATTTAAGCACTATGTACTACAACTTAAAACATATTTACTTAATTTTTTTGGAGAGAGAAACCTAATTCTTTTGTTTTTGGAAACCATGAACTTTTTTTTGGAAACCAGACACCCTCTACAAATACTTAATTAAATATTTCACTTAATACGTCCATAAATACATCCATAACAATTAATGATTTCAATTTCGAAATAATTAAGGAAATAACCAAAATTGATTAATACCATTTAAAATAAGCCTCAAAAATAACTTTGTCTATTTGGATGGGGAAATCAATTTCGAAATAATTAATAAATTCTAAAATTTGTTTAATTTTTGCAGTAATTTCGAAATAATTAAATTGATCATACCTTCTTATAATAAATTTTTTTCTAAGGGGGTGTTTGGGATTGCTTGACTTATTTTAACCTGAAAAATAAAATAAACACTTTGTCTATTTGGATGGGGAAATCAATTTCGAAATTTGTTTAATTTTTGCAGTAATTTCGAAATAATTAATTTTGCCCCCAAAAAAAGAAACTAAATGGTATTAGTTATATTCATAGTTATTTGGATGGGGAAATCAATTTCGAAATAATTAAGGAAATAATCAAAATTGATTAATACCATTTAAAATAAGCCCCAAAAATAACTTTGTCTATTTGGATGGGGAAATCAATTTCAAAATAATTAATAAATTTCGAAATTTGTTTAATTTTTGCAGTAATTTCGAAATAATTAATTTTGCCGCAAAAATAAAGGAAACTAAATGGTATTAGTTATATTCATAATTAAGAAAATAATCAAAATTGATTAATTTTGCCTAAAATAAGCCCCAAAAATAAGTCTCTTCTTCCTCATATATATTAAGGCTAAAAACAATGTTTTAGTTTGTGAGAATTCTGAAAATCCGGTAAGCACCTCCATCAAGACTCCAAAAAATTCTTGAAAATGTATTGAGTGTTCATCATGATATCACACATGCACGAGTGATTCTGTTTGCTGCTGACAATATACCACCACTCAAGGTTTACTCCGCTCTTTGTACTTAGATGTATATATTTCCCTGCTCCTATTATGTTAATTGTTAATGTTACTACTTATTTTTCATAATCTTATGTTCCTGATTTGTTATTTGTCCCCATTATGTTTTTGTCTAGATATGTCATTTTGTTGCATGCAACTTATATGGTCTCTCTGACTGAGATATAGTTAGCACAATGACGAGCAGTAAGTCTTGTCTACTTGTATATTACTACTTGGTTTAACCATCTCCTGTTTGTTTTTTTTCTTCATATTTTGATGCTAAGTCTGTATGCTTTTGTGTGTTTAGTCTCAAAATACTTTTATGGAGAAGATAATGAAATCTTTTATAAAAGAAAAAACATAATGAATTTTGTACGTATTTCATCTTTTTCAAACGTTGCAAGGATAAAAAAAGAAAACAAAATAAGATGATTTATTTTTATTTTGAACCTTTTGAACGTTGGTGCAGGAGTGGTTTGGTCATAAAGCAAAGAACAAAAATCAAGGATATGAGATTTAATGTACTGGTACTGAGAAGACGGATAGATGGAGACTGCACCACCAGATGGAGGTTCTTATGTTTGTAGCTGGATATTTGTTTGGCGTAGGCCTTTTCAATGTTTATTCTATATTTGATTTTCTGTTTATTTAACATGGTCCTGTTTTTGTTCATGTTTGCTACAATCGTGTGAAGTTTTGTTGACCAAGTTTTGCACTTTCTTATATTAATGAAAATAAATGAAAAATTATTTGGTTTTGCTTTTGCTAAGGTATCTTGGTTATGTGTGTATGCATCTATAAATTCCTTTTGCATTAATTTTGAAACGTAATTTTCTTAAAAAAAAACATTCCTGATTTCAATTAAAAAACATTAATTTTCATTTGCATTAATTTTGAAACATAATTTCCTTAAAAAAAACATTTCTGATTTCAATTAGAAAACATTAATTTCATTTTGCATTAATTTTGAAACGTAATTTCCTTAAAAAAACATTTATGATTTCAATTAAAAAACATTAATTTCCTTTCGCATTAAATTTGAAACCTAATTTCCTTAATAAACATTTCTGATTTCAATTATACTAATTTTTTTAATCTATACTATCTTATAAAACATTTAGGCTTAAAAGTCTTAAAAACAAAGTTTTAAGCATAGAGTACAACATATTTATGCATAAAGATGTTGGTAATGGATGACAATGTGGATATCTGAATAAGAAAAAAGATTCCATGTATCTTATTTTGTTTTGTGGGATGATTGTGACTCATCTATTTGCAGGTGATAAGTTATTTTGATAATCTATTTTATATTATAAAATAGATAAGTAGAAGTGTTAAAAACAAAAAATTGACATTAGTCATATATAATTCCATAGATTTCAATACATATTTTTAAATGTGTTTGAATGCCATGTAATAAACAATTGATTACTAAAGTTATAAATGATGTGAGCCTCAAGCCGTAGGCTTCAAGATAAGCCACAACGTTTTTTAAATTGTTATTTATGACGATAAATCTCTATATCATGTATATCTATACCACCATTGGTAAAATTTGTATATCATCGACTGAGTACATTGGTAATACCACTCGATCCAATCCACGAATCAATTTGGTTTATATGGCAAAAACACATTTGCATTGTTATATTATTTCTTATATTTATTAACAATTAACTATGAGGGGTGTTTGGGATTGCTTATTTAAAACAACTTATGCTTATTTTTAAAAGTGTTTATCATCTTATGTTGTGTTAAAAAGAAGTTGGGGTAAAAATATAATTTAAACAAATAAGTTATACGCAGTTTCAAATAAGTTAAAATGAATTAACTTATCAAAAACAACTTATTTGTGGTGGGAAAAAATCATAAACACTTTTCTTTTTTCCAGTCTAAACACTAAAAATTACTTAAGTTGAAAAAAATAAACAATCCAAAACACCCCCATAAGCTTGGTTTTCAAGATATTTATCCGGTAAGCTCTTATCATTAATACTCAATAGTCAAAATTTTCATTTAAGTTATTTGGTAAAGTTTTAGTCCACAACATTGTCTGCAACGTTTTATCCGATAAGTGCAATGAACCAAGAATATCAAAGATATATTACAAAAAATTAGATGTTTAAAAATTGAATGCCCCGCAGCATTGTGCGAGTACACAGCTAGATGTCGACACGCACAAACACTAGATGTAGATCATAAGATTTTTCAAAAACAAATATTCACATTAATTAAAATAGTTAATACTAATTAATAGTCATCATCAGTTTAGTATTAATAAGTAAACCCGTGACCCTAATTAGAACCTTCAATAACGCCAAGTGTTCACCTATTCCATTAAATTTATCAATAAAGTCCATTTGATTTGTCAGGATACAACTAATGCTGGCTATTTTTTATTTATTTAGGTCGTTTATACCTATTTTTAATTCGAATAATCATGTAATTAACCTTAATTAACCTTTAAATTCGTCAATAGGAAAATCAAGATTGAATTACATTTATAATCATGTAACCTTATCAAACCTTTAAATTCGTCAATAAATGTTAAAGATAAATTACATATGGGATTCATATAATATTGTTTCTTTTATTTTTTGAATCAAATTGATAATCAAATCCCGTCACCGTCACCGTATTTAAAAGGAGATTGAAGCTACGGGAAGTAGAGATGAACAACAAGTTACCTTTTCGTAACTGCGAGACCGAGATGATACAATACATTCTATTTAGTTGTTGTCAGGTGATGGAGATTTGGAATAAGACTCAAAGGTGGTGGAATTTCCCCTTCACCTCTTTCAGTTCTTTGGAAATGACTTTGGATGGCATCGATACTTTGCGAATTTATAAGGTGCACGTAAGGCTGTTGAGGCCATTCTTATGATAACGTGATTTTTCTTATGGCGTTTTTTGCGACAAATTCCTTTTCGATAAACCTAAGCCTAGATTGAGTTATCTGTTTGATTTCATCTTAGACAATTCATTTAGATGGATGATTTATAGGTGTAAAGGGAGTCGTAAAAACTTTGTTGAGTGGAGCTTGTCTCCTTCTTTCTGCCTCGAGTCGATGTAATCTCTTGTTATTGCTAGCTTTTGGCTAGCTTTTTTTTTAATAAGATTTTCCGCTTCCAAAAAAAACCCTTCACTGCTGACCTTTCCTGATACCTTCTTTAGCAACTTCCCTCCAGCAAACTCTCCCCCTCCCCCTTCGGTTCCCCCTTACCCTGCTATGTTCCCTCTCCCCCCATGAATACCCCAACTGATCCAACGAATCCATTAATTTATGGAAGTCGTTTTGTTGATTTGAAGACTCAAATTCGAGCGTTTCTAATTTATTTATGTAATAATTAGTTTTTATCGGATTAGTTTTAACCATTTGTATTTATTACTTTAAGTTTGAACTTTGTAGTTTGCAATAGACTTAAAATTACATTTATATTGTATGAAATGTTAAAAAAAATTAATTTTTCTTTTGACACCGGGTACCCGGAACGGTTCCCAGCGGTTTCGGGACTGATTCCAAAATATAGAGAACTGGTGTAAGCGGTTCTGGTTCATTCATTCTAGGAACCGAGGTTCCGGTTCCATGAAATTTAGCCGGGTACCCGGTTATGCTCACCCCTAATTCGTAGCATTTTGAATAGAATTGAATTTCATTTTTTTTTAAATTAATAAGTTATAAAAAATCATAAAAAATAAATACATTTTTATTAATTGATTATTATAAAACAAATGTTTTCAACGTATTTTAAAACATTATTACATACAAGTTCTATAAATTCTACCAAAATACCAACAACCCCTTGATATCTTTAAAAACTTAATATTATGAAGTAAACTCAAAGCAATCGCTTTATTAAGTTCTTAATTAATCATATAAAATTCTTGACATTGCATTTCTTTTTTTATATCTTCGATTTCATGATCGATGATCAAATATTTACACATAATCTTCCGATCTGATAACTAGCTCATCTACAACCATTAACCATTAACATCACCCTAAAATTTATAGACAATCAACAACATTACGAATAACGACGATTCAAGTTTACACATCTGACCCACCGTCCGAAAATCAAATGATGAGTATCGAGAATAATTAGAGGACTTTATGGTTTGTTTTCTTGTGGTGCATGTTCCCGTGTTGTTTTCGTAATGTATGGGAATGCTTAGACTTTGTTTTGGAGGTGGGGTAATCAAGAAGCAAGTTGCATTGTGCTAAAATTATTCATGAAATATTCTCTTTATATCATGATAATTTATTAAAAACCAATATGGTAAAATATATTAATTAATTGTTTCAGAAAATATAAAGAATATGATCAGCAAATTGCATGTATGTAAATAACTGTAGTTTGTATATTAATAAAATGGAAAGATATATATTTAAAAAATGTTAGTACGATACGTAGCGAGGGGAAGGGTTGAATAAGAGAAACAAACAATTAAGCTAGGGCCACTGTGCAAGCAAGAATGAAGTCAAAATGCAAATGGCTACTGAATTGACAACACAGACAGACATGCAATTGCGACTCCTATCTTAATTTGTAGTCATATATACATATTTATATTAATATTAATATTAAAATTAAAATTAATAATAAGGGGGAGTTTGGTTTTAAAAGATATTTGAAACAAATAATATAATGAGAGTTTTAATTCCAAAAGAATTGAAATAAAATGAAAAGTAAGCAATCGACACGTCTAGTTGATATGAAATCGAATCAATTGATAAATTCAATTCTTTTTTGATTGCATTTAGTTTATAGGTTTCATACCCATAAACTGTATCTTCAAAACAAAACCACCGTCGGCAAGAACTACTTTTTAGGATAAGTCGCATAAGAACGTAACGTTTTCTTAGTTTGAATAATTAATATAGTCTTACAACATTTATTTTGCTATTTCATATATGATATCACTCATTTCAAATCGAAATACATTAAAAAAAAACAAAGTACGTTGTATTTTTTATTTTTTTATATATTCCATCTGTGTTTTTTTTTTCTTTTTGTAGAACCAATCGTAAATTATGTAAACATCAAAATCAACTTTATTATCCGAATTATTGTTAAAGGAAAATTAAATTTTATGAACTGATTTTGATATTCTGTTGATTATTTTTTAAACATGAAAAGGCTAAATTAAAAAAGGAAACAAAATCGTTGTCAAACAGGACCATAGCACAGTTAGCTATCATGCAAATAGTCGTAGCTTGAAGACAAATGATGATTTGGAGCAAGGGTTTACTACAATATTATATTTGTTTCTAGGATTAATTATTAATTAGGATAGAATTTAACAATGTTTAACTTTTTGAATAATCATGCATGTAATGCAATCCATGCTATGACCTAACAACGATATGTTTGTGATTTAACAATTCGTTGTGCATATAGTATTTTTTTTATTTTAAATAATGATTACTTTCAACACAAAAATCGGATTATAAAACAATGTCGACTTAATTAGAAATGCATGTAATATTTTTGGACGACGCAAATTAAGACGTGGTCCAACAACCGTGGTATTTGGGGAATGTATATATTGATATTTTAGTCAATTTGATTAAATTCCCCTTTGACAAAATGGTTATAAAGTATGATAGCTACATTTAATAATATTTTTATTTTAATCGTTTTGTAAGCAACTTTCGAGATTAGTTTTCAGAAAAGTTTGAGATAATGTAATATGTGTATGTCGTATTATGTAATAAAAATTCTGATCTAGAAATTAAACATAATTACCACACGTATTAGATACGGAATAATGGTGTCCCTTGTTTAGTTGACGTGACATAATACTATCTCGCAACACAGATTGCCTATATATATATATACGAGGCTTTAAATTTTGGATTGAACATCCCTATATATGTTTTACCCTAGCATGTGTTTGTGAGGGTGCGAAAACTAGGATGTAATGGATTGTTAGGCCTGAGTTTTCGGTGTTTTTTAGCCAAGCCTGATCGAGTTTTAAGGCCTGAGATAAGCTTATCTGACCAGGGATATTTGGGTCAGGGTTAAGACTTGGGCTATTTATATATTTCATATTTGTATCACTTTGTTTTCCCTTTTTTCACGTGATAAAAAGGATTTCATAGTTTCAAAATATTATACTCTTCGATCTTTGTTTCAAACCCTTACTAAACACTCTCTCTCTCTCTCTCTCTCTCTCTTGTTTTCCCAGAAGGGCCAGAAAAATCCATGTTCACAAAAAGTGAAAAATAAAAGAAAAACCTTTAACTTGTCTTCAAAAAATAGGCTTCTTTCGGTACTAGTTCAAGCCGTGCGAGTAGATTTTTAAATATTTTTCTCATGAAAATTAGGCCTTTGGTTCTTAATCGGGCTTCTCATGAAAATTGGGCCTGATAGAGCCTTTGGGCCTCAACATGACAAGTCCTAATCAGGTTGCTGCTTGATAGTTGATTGATCCCAGTTCAAATTGTGCATTTCTATATTTATCATCCGATACAACATTTCCTTAAGATTCATTTATCCCTCAGAATCAAGAAATTTTGAGCCTGAAAATATGAACCAGAAGAATATTAACTTCAAGAAACTGAGAAAGATTGGAGCTCCACCCTGGAAATATGATTGTGTGGGGGACTAACACCATCACATGTCGCCATTGATTTTTCCATATGGATAAAACTCAAGCCATATTTAGATAAATTAAAGATACACACACCACATAATATATATATATATATATATATATATATATATATATATATATATATATATATATATATATATGGGAGGTATCCGTTGTAAACCAGTCAGTTTGTGCAAACTATACAAACCAATCTTAGCCGTTGATCAAGTCTAATAAATATCTGATTTTATTATGTTTCCTAATCTAAAGTCATGATCATAATGAATGAATCTTATCATCTTCCATATATATCTCAGTCTTAATTAATGAATCATAATGATTATCCATAAATACATCTATTGTTTCCTAATATAGTGGTTTATATAGTTTGCACAAACTGACTGGTTTGCAACGGATACCTTCCATATATATATATATATATATATATATATATATATATATATTATGTAAGCATACCTAAACGTGAGAAGCGTGAGGAGCGTACCTAAACGTGAGAAGCGTGAGGAGCATTCTAAACCACTAATTAAGGAGTGCTTAAACCAATAATGACAACGCGGAGTTTTCCACCCACGTGCGACCACATTTGATTTTTAATTTGAAACTTACACTTTCAACCCCTATAATTAGTTACTTACTTTACTTTATACCTTTTACTTTTCTAATTTTAATTTTACACATTCATCATATTAACACATATAATCGTTTATTAACTAAAATACGTTAAAAAATACGTTTTAATTTTAACAAGTTACACCATTGTAATCGTCTCTTTAATACCTTCGAAATGAGCCTAATACTGAATATTTTTTGATTTAATTATTTTATTATATATCATATATACTACATAAAAATATTTTTAATATTTACAATTCATACACTTATAGTTTTGATGAAATGTTTGTTAGGAACACCTATCAAATCATATGTGATTAGGAAACAATAGTAAATCATATGTGATGTATAAGATTGTTATTTGATATCACTAGTTATTAATCATATATGATCTTGTTTTACAATCTGATATCACTTAGTTATTAATCATATGTGATTTTGTTTTAGTTGATAAATCATACGTGATCTATAAGACTGTTATCTGTTATCACGAGTTATTAATCATATATGATCTTGTTATACAATCTGATATCACTTAGTTATTAATCATATGTGATTGTATTTTAGTAAATCATATGTGATCATGTATGATATTGTTTTACAATCTGATATCACTTAGTTATTAATCATATGTGATTGTGTTTTAGTAAATCATATGTGATCATATATGATATTGTTTTACAATCTGATATCACTTAGTTATTAATCATATGTGATTTTGTTTTAAGTCGCGACTTTGGTTGCGACTTAAAGTGGATGGAAAAGTTGCGTAATCATATATGATTTTGTACGTGAATCATATATGATTTTATACATAGCATATGTTTTCTTGTATTCTTAAATAGTTAGCGTTCTCATATGAACCCACCTCTTGTCAACTAAATATCAATCAAAATTTATATAAAATGACGACTTTAAATAGTTAAAAAAAATCTAAGAAATTGCAAATAAAAGGATAATTTTTAGCAAACTATTTTAAAGTTGTTAATTGCGTAAATGCGAAAGAATTTCGATCAACGCCAAATTTGATTATATGGATGGATGATTAGAGCGAAGAAAATTAAATAATGCAAAAATATTCAATTATTCACCCTTACCATTTAATTCCCTTAATAAATCAAATGGTTGGTTGAGAATGCTTCTCGTGTTTTCTTAAATTGTTACGATTCTCGTTTGAACTTTTCTCTATATGATATATAATTAAATAATTAAATCAAAAAATATTCAATATTAGGTTCATTTCGAAGGTATCAAAGAGACGATTACAATGATGTAACTTGTTAAAATTAAAACGTATTTTTTTAACGTATTTTAGTTAATAAACGATTATATGTGTTAATACGGCGAATGTGTAAAATTAAAATTAAAAAAATAAAAGGTATAAAGTAAAGTAATTAACTAATTATAGGGGTTAAAAGTGTAAATTTCAAATTAAAAATTAACATTGAATGTGCCGCACGGGTGAAAGGTACATTAGTGGTTGAGAATGCTCCTCGTGTTTTCTTAAATAGGTGTCGTCCTCGTTTGAACTCATCTCTCTCTCTCTCTCTATATATATATATATATATATATATATATATATATATATATATATATATATATATATATATTAATGTTGTAGGTATATGGAGATCTCCCTAGAAATTAAGATATGCATTAAATCAGCAAAATATTGGGTCCACAATAACAAAGGGAAGGAGCATTGTGAATTGGATCAACAGTTATCATTAGAGCAGATATGACAACCACGGAGTTGGAAAGAGTGCATGCGACCAAACCAATTAATTAAATCCACAAGACTGAACTGATCAAGATATATTAATTAATCTAATTATGTGGAATTAACATGGATCACAAATTAATTAATTAATTAATTAATGGGGAAGCATACATATGCCTTATGAGTAGACAGGCTCATACATATGAATTCTAGGGCTTGCTTTAAGGCGACCCGATTCAAGCCCAAGTGCAAGACTGCATAATGTGAGCCCAACAAATATGAATTCTTGGGTCGGGTACCTGTTTGTGTCCGTCTCTAAACTTATTGGGGCCACGCCCAACCACTAAGTGGTAATTGTTTTTAGTTTTAAAATCATTTGTAACCGTAAGCGTATGGTGTCGTAACATAGAGATCAAACACGGGGAGACAAAGTGCACACCACTCATCGGCAGTCACCTCAAGGACACAATACCTTTAGTGCACACGTCTCACTGAGCTTCACCTCAAGGATACCCGATCTTAGTGCCCGTTCGCTCTCTAGTAGAGTTTCAACCTCAAGGTTCTCATTCGACCTTTAGTGTCTGCTCACTAGCATTCAATACGAGAACCAAAGTTTCCTACTTGATAACACAAAGCATTTAACCATCATGCATAAGGGTTAAAGTATCAAACCCACAATAATCGCGGTTCCGGGTCCGACTCATATCGATTCACCTCTGCAATACCGAGACGATCACAATGCCTTCTCGGGCATGGGTCACAAAGTGAGAATATCAAGAATCCTCACTTACCGAACAAAACTGACTCTTATGTCTATCGATCCAATACATTACAGTCTAAATTACATGACTCCAGATGAATGACCAACGCAGCAAAACATGTAACATGCAAATGAATATGCCACAACTGCATATACTTCAAAGGTTAAAAAAGAGCAAATCAAACGGACAAATGTCCCCAAGACTCATCCGAGTCAAAACCGAGCCAAAAGATCAACAAAAGGACATTTGTTCAATAAATAGGTAAACTCATACTCAAAAGTATGATTATGTCAACCATTGTCGATATTGGGATAAATCATCCCTAATTATAACAATTCGGTTTATACTTCTAAAATATCTCCTAACACAAGATTTGCATTTTCCAAACAAACTAAGAATGTCTTGCCGTCAAATAACCTTTATTTATCAAATAACTCGTCAAAACATTTTATAATATTAAATAATCGAAAATGTTAAGACATCTAGAACAACATTTTCACGATATACAAAATAATAAACAATGGAGTACGTACCGGTGACAATACATTTTTAAGTTGAAAAATATATCAAACTTGGACTAAGACTAGTTAACAAGATGCAACGCCTAGAATGTGGTTCACTCCTATCCTACATTTCGTATCAAAAGTCAACCAAACTAATTATGAAAATGACGGGTCTAAATTAGGAACAAATATACATCTAAAGCCTCCATATTGGATTATTTTTTATATCTATATTTCTAAGGATTTTCTTAAGGATACCAAGAAAATATTTGTAGACAAGAGTGAAAAAGAGGATGAAAAGTAAAATTCATGACTTCAACATAAATATATTGAATACTATTATGTTTAGATTATCCAACGTATTTTATTTTATAAGTGTTAAAAATGAAAATACAATTATAAGTTTATCATATTTAATATTAGATTATAATAAAAAAAATGTTGAAAGAAGGCTCGTTGAATCTTGAATTGAATTAGATTAGATTACACTAAAAAATGGGTTCATCATGCAATGTAGTATTTGAGAAATTTGGCGGTTCAACTTTGGTTTGGCATTTAAAATATTGCGAATTTCATTTATCTTGCAAATTAAAAAATTCCTAATAAATCAAGTCATAAAGTCATTGTTTCATTACCCTTCTCGCGGCTTGACTCCCTCTCCTTGCGTTGAATCCAGAATTTTTCACATAAAATCGTTTACTAAACGCTTACACGGTAAACATTTATCAGATCATTTATCTTGCCGAATGAACATTGATAAAAGTATCATCAACAAAACAATTGAGTATCACCCATGAAATATTATTGGCGGCCAAAATCCTTCGGTGATACTATCGCCCACAAATTTTAATCCGACAGGGATACCCGACGGATTTTTCCGTCAGTGATAGTCATTTGTTTTGTAGTTCTCTTACCCGGTAAAAAGTATGATAAGAACAGAGAGTCTCACCGGCAAACGCTTGTCGGGTAAATTGTTGCATGTGATACCCTTTTGATCTCAGATAACAAATCAATGGTTTTGTTAAGTAAAAAAACCAATAAAAATTAATAACTATTATTTATCACACTACTAAACAAGTGACTTTTTCCGAAAGCCGTTTCCGACAGAAAATCAAGAATTAGTATAGATACAAATTCTTTCTTTTTTATGCTCAACCTATAGTCGAACGAAGGTTATGTGTACTGAAATAAAGCTAAATTCGGTTACCACCAAAAATATCAAACCACATTTAAGATTAGGTTTGAAATTCCATTTTTGGTTCCTCGCCTATAACTGTTTTTTGGTTTTCGTCCATCGAATTCGCAAGGTACAATCTTGGTTCAAAAGTTGTGTGTTGGGGTGCGTTAAGTCAGTCATTTGCCCCTCACATTAGGGGCATTTTGGTCTTTTTTCCATCTTTTCAACCTCCCATTCATCTCCAAGAGCATTCATACCCAATTCTGGATCTCAAGAATCAAGAACATAATATCAAGAAATCCAAATTAAACCGTAAACATATCTAGATTTCAAAATCAAGATGCAAATCCATACATGTAATCAAAACCTAATCAAACTTGTACAAAGCCATATATGAAATCCAAACCCTATTCAAACTTGTAGAAAACAAACTAACGTAAATGAATTTGGTGGGGTTTCTCCTAAAGAACATAATCAAAACAAAAAAACAACCACCACCACTTCACTTGAATTTGGATCTGGATCTTGGAGTTTGACTTCGAGTTTGTCGTTGATGGTGAAGCTTTCAGTATTTTGATCATCGTAAAGAACCATTGTTACTACATCTCTCTTGAGACTATCCTATAACTAGACTATATTCTTGATGGATGTACATCTGACCACCACTATAGTCACTAACCTGCAGAAAATAACCCCCCAACCACCACCATCGTTACTAACCTGCAGAAAACAACCCTTTTCGAAAATGTGTAGAAAATAAAACCCAACAACAAAACCCCCCAACATACACAATATATGCGAATCAATTTCCACACTTGAATCTGCTGAAAACCAACCATCACCATTCATGTTCCTGTCCAAATCTCCATAGCACCTTCGACTTCCACACTTGAAAATAATGGGATTATGTTTTTTCATTAAGGGATCTGGGTGGGGATTGAACGAGTGCGGGGCAGACGTTTTTGAGTTCGCAGGACGATTCTAACTAAAAGAAAATAAAAAATAAGGGTAAAAGGACCAAAATGCCTCTCATGTGAGGGGTACATAACTGACTTAATAGACCCCAACTAATAGACTTAAGTTGTAGGGATCAGTTTGGACTCCAAAACATGATTTTTGGACTAAGAGTATAGTTTACGAATTTAAGAGAGGAAACCAAAAAACAATTATGAGTAAATTACGAATTTCGTTCTTGTGGTTTGTAGAATATTGCCATTTTCGTCCCTATGGTTTCAAAATTACTTTTTTCATCTCTCTGGTTTATAATTTGTTGCCATCTTGATCCTTAAGACTAATATTGTTAAAAACCATTAGTTAGCTTAAGGTTATTTTAGTCATTTTCATACTTTTTCTATTTTGATTTATTTAAATACAATTTTTGTTGGTTTCCTTTTTGAAAACTCCACCCACAACAATATAACCCCCCCTCCAATCACCTTTATTTTTTTGTTTTTTTATTATTTAAACATAACATCTAATTAACCTATTAATGATGTACTAAAACAGTCAAAAAAAATTAGAGTAAATTACGTTTTTCGTCCTTGTGGTTTGATGAAAATTTCTATTTTCGTCCCTGGTCTTCATTTATTACATTGATGGTCACTATAGTTTGCATTTTATTTCTTATTTAGTCCTTAGCCTTAATAGCAGTTAATTGAGTGTCTTAAGTCAAGGACATGATAGTCTTTTGATCATTTTATTTTACTTTTTAGTTAAAATAAAACAAGTACATTATAATTATTTATTTTATATTATTATTATTAATACACTCTCTCTCCTCCATTTGCTTCTTTCTCTACCAAAACCGAACCCTACACAGTGACTTTCTCTATTAAAACCCAATCATGGGGAATCTCCACCTTATTCTCATTAAGTTGGTTTTTTAACTTCACCTGCTAAATCCATGGCTAAAAAAATAAAATCAAAACCCACTTTTTTTTAAAGAAATCATAGGAAAAATGAAGATTCCTTGGACCATAAGCTCCGTCTTTTAAGCTTTATGTTGTTGCTAACAGTCTAACATGGAGTATTCTCCACTTAGTTCTCATTCAAAAAAAAATCAATATTACATCTTCATCTCTCTCACACACGATTACACAATCTGAGTGTGTGGAATCTTTAAATTTGGTGTGTGAAATTTGTTGTTGTTGTTTCTAAATGTTAACATATACACATACAGTAAATCTGTGTCGAATTACACATGCTCTCTTTCATTCGCCCTCTCTCCCTCTCTTCCTCTCTCTATTTCTATGAGTTTATGTAACACACACTCCGTTTCAACGATTTTTTGGAACACACACATTGTTTCAGTGATTTTCTCGTACACACAGTTCTAGTTGACGATGTATTATGTGTGTGGATGTGGGTGTGGGTTTTTGGCACAAATCTGAATTGAAGTAACATCCCTATATGGTCATATGTACAACAACTCAGTTTAGTTGACTTCAAACCAAAAGTCTTCTTAGTAAGACATTGATTTGGGTTTGATGATTGTTTACAAGTACTTTATGTGTCATATGTGTGTGGATGTGTGTGGGTGTGTGTTTATATGTTTCAATATGTAAAGGTTTTGGTGGTGATGGTCATGGTGATGAGGATTTAAGGTGGGCTAACTAGTTTTTGTTGTAGGAGAGGATGAGAGTAGAAGATGACCATAGGAGGGAAAAGATATTGTGAGTTGAATAGTGGATAGAGAAAAGGAGTGTGGTGTGGGGTCCATAAGTGGATCATATAATATATAAAATAAAGATAAAATAATAATATATTTGTTTGTCTTAACTTAAAAGACTATTATGCCCTTGAGTTAAGAGACTCAATTAACTGCTATTAGGACTAAGGACTAAATAAGAAATAAAATGCAAACCATAGTGACCATCAATGTAATAAAGACCAGGGATGAAAATAGAAATTTTCATCAAACCACAAGGACGAAAAACGTAATTTACTCAAAAAATTAATACATAAATAAACAACAGCTTTTATTTTGAAATAATCAAATTTCTTCAATATAAGTAGTTTTTTATATTTTTATAGTTTCAAAAGTTTTACGAATTTGATTTATGTCATAACAACATTCAAGTATAAACCGTTAAATAACTCACATAAATATTAATATTTTCTCTTTTATTGAAGCAATTACAATTAGTTTTTAAAATGTTTTTCTATGTGAAAATGTTACAATAATGTATAAAATGTTATTAAGCATCTTTTAGACATTTTTAAAATAAATTAACCAATTAACCTTTTTAATATGACACTTTTGAAAAATGTCATATTGAACACATCTTTTTATAAGACATTGGTTTTGTAAGCCGTTTTTTCAATAGTATCATATAATAAAATATGACGTTTTATTCAGACGTGTTTTATATATTTGTTAAAATGTTAAAATGGATTATATAAAATGATTGTAACACTTTTAAATATGACAAATAATTGTTTGGTCATTTTTGGCACATGCAAACATTTGTTTTGACATTTAGTTAAACACGATCTTACTCTGGTGAAAGAATATATTCTAAGGTCTTGGTTAATTTGTTTTTTTTAACAATATGAATATCAAATAAAAAAGAACAAAATAACATTTTTTCACATCGTTCTTAATGATGAATTACAAAAAAGGGAAAAAAACTCTTATGTAAGGGCACCTAACGGCTTGCGTTTGATCAACGTCAATTGCAAAAATTGAACCCATTAAAATTTGAAACTATCATAACCAAATAAAAAATAAATTGTATGGAAGATATTTTACTATTTTATCATAGATAATAAAAAATGTAATTTATTTATCTGTTAAAGTTTTATTAAAAGAATATTATGGATGTTTGATTATAATATTTTTCTTAATAATTCTATTTAACGGTTTGTACTTAAATGTTGTCATGATATAAATCAAACCTGTGAAAAAATTGAAACTATAAAATATAAAAAACAAATTGTACTTAAATCTTTGTGATAAATATATGAATCAGTTAATTTGTTCATATGAGAATTAGTTAAAAAAATTCATATATGAATCACAAAGGTTCATATATGAATCAATTAATTAGTTTCATATATGAATCACAAAGATTCATATATGAACACAAATGTTCATATATGAATCAGTTAATTAGTTCAACTGATTCATATATGAACCTACAGTTAATTAGTTTCATATATGAAACACAAAGGTTCATGTATGAATCACAAGATTCATATATGAATTAGTTATAAAGAGTTCATATGTGAATTACAAAGGTTCATATATGAACGTATATGTAACATCCTAAAAATCAGGGCTAATTTAAACCTGAATTAAAAAGGGTTTACATAACTAATATCCATAAATAGACATTCTTAACAAGTGAAAATAGTGACTAGAGTCAATTTACATCAAACTTGTCATCATCATAAACTCTTCACTCATCCCATTACTTCCCTGCTCATACCTGGTAAGAAAATATAATTTGAAACGATTAGGCTAACGCCTAGTGAGAACATTCAGTTTCAAAATAATACTTTTAAATCAATGTAAACAAGGTTTATCAAACTTGACTTACACTCGTTCTTACCATACTCGTACTCATCTCATAATAACAGAATCATACTCAATCCCATGAGTATAACTATCCTTCAAAAAGTCATATCATCATATTCAATAGCCTACTACGAATCATCACAGATTCTAGTTTATCGATCAAGCCTAAAGACTTACATTCAATCGCTATACCTTCTCCTTAGAATGGAAGCAGAAATAGCACTTATATATTGCCTATTCCTAATCCTTCATAAACACAGGAAAACAACACTTCGTCTAATTCATATTTCCACATCTCAAATCCGAATAGCAATTATACTTTGCCTATTCACTACAGTTAATATAATAATCAATTATACTTTACATATTCCCTCATTTCTACATGAATAGTAATTCTATTTTACCTATTCAATTATACAACATGAATAGCAATTCTACTTTGCCTATTCAATCATTCAACCTGAATAACAATTTTACTTTGTCTATTCAATCATTTCAAGGATACACGGGAATAACAATTATATTTTGTCTATTCCTCCTTTTTACATGAATAGCAATTCTACTTTGCCTATCCAATCATTTCAAGGATACACGGAAATAACAATTATACTTTGTCTATTCCTCCTTTTAAGGATACACGGGAATAACAATTATACTTTGTCTATTCCTCCTTTTTACATGAATAGCAATTCTACTTTGCCTATCCAATCCTTTCAAGGATACACGGGAATAACAATTATACTTTGTCTATTCATCCTTTTAAGGATACACGGGAATAACAATTATACTTTGTCTATTCCTCCTTTTTACATGAATAGCAATTCTACTTTGCCTATCCAATCATTTCAAGGTTACACGAGAATAACAATTATACTTTGTCTATTCCTCCTTTTAAGGATACACGGGAATAACAATTATACTTTGTCTATTCCTCCTTTTTACATGAATAGCAATTCTACTTTGCTTATCTAATCATTTCATTCCAATACAAATAGGAATAGCAATTAGACTTTGCCTATCCTACGTTATCAAATAAAACTAGTGTCTATGTATTCATTCCACTTAGTCGTATTCGTACAGAATAATGCTTAATATGAATTTCTCATATTATTTAGTAAAAGCAAACCTCCTTTATAGATCCCTTATATTACTCAGTATGAGCAAATCACATTTAATATGTCAATTTCTCATAATATAAGTCTAACCATCAATATCGTCACTTATGGGTCCTTTATATAATTTTTTTTACATATAATTTTATATACACAATTTGCCCATTACACACAAATAGTTAAAGCTCGTACAATCGTCCATCCAAAACTCATTCAGGAAATACTTCTTTATAAAAATATACCTTACCGTAATTTAAATACGTTATAAAAGGGTAAGGTAAGAATGAACTCACCTGATAACAATCGCGTCACTCTTTAAGTTTGTAACGATTTCCGCCACCAAACTTCCAAGGTCTAAAATACCCAAATACATAATGTACTTGTATTAATTAACTGATTAGGACTCTTAAAATCCTAAATAACCAAAATCTCGACACTTATCGCAACCCACTACTGTGAAAACACTTGTCGCAACCTACTACTAGCGACACAATACTTATCGCAACCCACTGTTGCGATATCCCATTCTTATCGCAGCCAACTGTTGCGATATACACTTTATCACAACCAAGTATTGCGATTCAATCACACTTGTCGCAACCCAAAGTTGCGACATTCATATTTATCGCAACTATCATAAATATCGCAACTCACTACTGCGATGTTCATCTTTGTCTCAACTCACTGAAATCATAATTAACCTAGAAATCTATATTTTTAAGCCATAATAAATTCTACAAAAATGCAGATATGCTTAAGACTATCAACAGAACATATTCATAAACCCAGATATTCCATATCTTACAAAAATCATCAAAACCCATTTCTAAACCACTAGAAAGCTTTATCTAAAGAAAAGGAATAAATTATGTGAAGACATACCTTTGTTTTCACCACTTTTAATCCTTAATTTCTAGCTAACAATCTGGTTTTCTTCTTCCTCTTTTGTTCTTGCTTTCTCTTCTCTCTCTCTCTCTCTTTGTTTTTGCCGAGAACACATACACACACACAAGATTTCTAAAAATGAGACACCTATACCTATTTGTTTCTTTTAAACAAAAGAATCGGCGGTGGTGACACATGTCATCACATAACCAAATAACCCCCTCTACTTTCTTCAATTGACAATTTATACCCTTCAACTTATAAATTAAAATTAAAGTTTACCCCTTAACTTTATAATTCCGTAAAACCAATAACGTAACTTACTCGGGGATAAACTCTAAAATTAACCTATCAAATAATCATACTCAAATTATTCAATAAACCACACGTAACACTTTATACAAAAATCGAGATGTTACAGTATAGTTCATATGTGAATCACACAGATTCATATATGAACTCATCCCGTGTTTTTTGTAAAAGTTACGAAATTGACCTTCTATTTTTGGAACAGCCGCAACTTTTGACCAGTCAAAACCGCAACTTTTGACCAATTATAACCGATCTTGACTGAATAAATGGCCACGATTACTTCTCTACTTCTCAAATATTTAGCACTTCTCATTTGAACCTAAGGCTATATATATATATATATATATATATATATTGTTAGTGCTTAATTATGATTGTACCAAGTAGAGGGACCTAATATGTCAATGTTCAATAGTTGTAGCTAGTATATATTGTTTGCTACTTTCCTCTTTAGGAATTAGGTCATCTTCCACACATAGTAGCCATACACACAAGTTCTTGTATTGCATTCATCATTGTGAGCTACTTGATCATATTGAATATAAAGATGGCTTATTTTATTGTTTATCTAGATTGATTACTTCATCTGGGATCACAATTGGTATCAGAGCTTGTATATCACATTGATCAGATTAGGATTGTTAGGGTTTTTGCAAAAGTTGAGTGTTCTTCATATTCTTCATGTGGTGTAGATGATTTTATCTGCAAGTCTGATTATTCTTCATGGTTTGGTTATAATTTCTATGGTTCCAATCGTTTTACACAAATAGATATTATAACCACAACACTTCAAAGAAACATGTTAACTCTCCTAACCCGAAAGGACCCAATTGGCAATGGGTACCTAAAACTGTTTAAATTCCATTTTGCAGCTCCGTCATGGGTGGTATTTGGATTCTAGTTGCTCAAAACACATGACTGGTAGAAAGGAGTTGTTGAGCCACTTTGTAGAAAAAGACGGAGGAAAGTTAAATTTGAGAATGATCAGTACTCTCCAATCTTGGGTTATGGAGACATAGTAACAGACAACGTTAGAATCACTAGAGTTAATTATGTTGAAGGCTTAGGGCATAACTTGTTTAGCATAGGTCAATTTTGTGACAAAGATCTAGAAGTCCATTTCAAGAAGACCCGGTGTGCAGTTCTAACCGACGAAGGAAATGAACTTCTAGTTGGTTCGCGAAAGTCAAATCTTTACACTATTGACCTATCAAAGATTAAGCCGAAGAATGACGTGTGTCTGATGTCTAAGGCAACAATGGAGAAAAGTTGGTTATGGCATAGACGACTATCTCACCTCAACTTTCGTTACATACAAAAGCTAACGTTGGGTGATTTAGTTATAGGTCTACCAGTTCTGCAGTTTGAGAAACACAACTTCTGTACTACTTGTGAGAAGGGGAAGATAAAGCGAGCTCCTCACCCACCAAACCCTGAGATAAAGCTAGCTCCTCACCCACCAAAACCTGAGCCGAGCTCAAAGAAAGCATTGGAAATCCTTCATATGGATCTCCGTGGTCCGATGAAGACTCAGAGCATCAGTGCCAAACGATACGTGTTAGTCATTGTCGATGATTATTAGAGATATACTTGGGTCAAGTTTCTTCGATCAAAAGACGAAACACCTGACTTGATCATCTCGTTAATCAAACAACTTCAAGTGAATCGTCAACAAACAGTTCAGACTGTCAGGCCAGATAACGGTACAGAGTTCAAAAACAAGATTCTTGATATTTCTTTAAGTCATTAGGAATATCTCATCAATATTCTGCGGCTAGAACACCTCAGCAGAACGGAGTCGTTGAAAGACGGAACCGCACACTTGTTGAAGCCGCTAGAACGATGCTGTCTTATGCTGATCTGCCTCTGTTTCTGTGGGCTGAAGCTGTTTCGAAGGCATGTTATACACAAAATCGTTCTATTATCCATCGACGGTTTGGTAAAACTCCATATGAACTGATTAATAATAGAAAACTTGTAATACACTACTTTCGTGTTTTTGGATGCAGGTGTGTTGTGCTAAACGATAAGGACAACTTGAACAAATTCAGTCCTAAGGGAATTGAGGGCGTCTTTATCGGATACTCGCTCACGTCAAAAGCATACATAGTCTATCTCAAGTCTACCAGAACTGTGAAGGAAAGCATAAACGTCAGATTCTACGAAACTGAAGACATGGCTTCTGTGCAAAATAGTACAGAACCCGCAATATCTGGAATCCTAGCATCCGGACAATTCCGTCCAATGGTGACTAGGACGTCAAACAAGAATCAAGCTTCCACTTCTAACTCTAAACCTAATGATCTTGATTTATTGTTTGAATATTTTTATGATGATTATTTTGGTAATGATAAACCTTCTTCATCTATCACTAACAAGAGTAATGTTGCCACACCACCAGCTCATGCTACAATGTCAGGGCCTTCACCGGTACTGACTACTCCTACAACTGGTGCAACAACTCCTGCATCGTCTTCAAGTAACAGTGTAACACACATATGGCATCTCCACAAGCAATACAACGTGTATCTACGAATGGTGCTTCTTCGTCAGGTACAACTTCTAACGCCACTGGTGAGGATTCTGCAAGTCAACCTGAGTCATCTTCTGAAGCAGTTCCGGAGGCAGTTCCTGTTGACTCCTCTGTCAATGAACCCGCCCCACTTCCGGAACCTACCTTGACAATAGAGTTGAATTTTGATAAAGATCCTACCTTAGTGGATCCCAATGAAGATGTTTTATCTCTCCTCCCACATTCTACATAGTGGACTAAGAGTCACCCCATTGAACAAGTCATTGGTGACGTCTCCGAACCTGTAAAGACAAGATCTGCAATGACTAACGAAGTCCTTTACGATCTCTTTCTAAGTCAGGTTGAGCCTACAACAGTTCGACAAGCCTTAGAAGATCCGGATTGGATCTTAGCCATGCAAGATGAGCTGAACTCTTTTGAAGCATTGAACGTATGGAGACTAGTTCCTAGACCCAAGGGTAAAACGGTAATTGGTATAAAGTGGGTCCTGAAGAATAAGAAAGATAAAGATGGGATTGTTGTAAGAAACAAAGCACATCTTGTAGCAAAAGGGTACAGGCAACAAGAGGGAATCGACTACGACCAGACGTATGCACCGGTAGCTCGCTTAGAGGAAATCCGGATGTTTCTTTCATTTGCCGCTTTCAGAAACTTCACTGTCTATCAAATGGACGTGAAGACTGCTTTCTTGAACGGTGTCTTGAAAGAAGAAGAATATGTTTCTCCACCAGAGGGCTTTATGGACAAAGATAAACCAGATCACGTCTACATTCTTGACAAAGCTCTCTACGGTATCAAGCAAGCCCCTCGAGCCTGGTACGAAATCTTATCTACCTATCTACTTGGTGCTGGCTTTCGGAAAGGTAAATCGACACAACTCTCTTCACTCTGCATAAAAATGGTGAGATCCTTCTGGTACAAATTTACGTTGATGATATTATTTTTGGTTCAACTGACCCTGGATTATGTACTTGGTTTTCGGGCATTATGATGACTAGATTCCAGATGAGTATGATGGGAGAGATTAATTTCTTTCTTGGATTACAAGTCAAGCAATTCTCAACAGGTATCTTCATCAACCAATCCAAGTATGTGTTTGACATTTTGAAGAAATTCAAGATGGAAAACTGTACCTCAATTGGTACACCTATGGCTCCTGGATCTAAAATTGGTCCGGATCCAGATGGTGTAGATGTAGATGTTAAGAATTACAGAGGGATGATAGGCTCATTAATGTACCTTACTGCTAGTCGTCCAGATATAATGTTTTCGACTTGTTTATATGCAAGATTTCAGGCACAACTAAAGGAATCACATCTTGGTGCTGTTAAAATGATCTTTAGATATCTGAAAGGGACACCGTACCTTGGTCTGTGGTACCCAAAGGGAACGGGATTCGAACTCACTGCATATTCTGATGCGGATCATGGAGGTAGTATGCTAGACCGAAAGAGCACATCTGGTCATGTGCAGTTTTTGGGTGACAAACTGGTAAGTTGGTCTTCGAGGAAATAGAACTGTGTTTCAACATCAACTGCAGAGGCATAATATGTTGCCGCGGCCAGTTGTTGTTCACTGGTTCTGTGGATGAAGACTCAACTGATGGACTATGGCTTCAAGTATGAGAAGATCCCCATCTACTGTGACGGCAAGAGTGCAATTGCCATATCAGCTAACCCGGTCCAGCATACAAAGACCAAACACATCGACATCAGGTATCATTTTATTAAAGATCATGTCGAAAAGGTACGATTGAATTATACTTTGTCACAACTGAGTTTCAACTTGCCGATCTCTTCACAAAAGCCTTGGATGAAAAATGATTTAATTTCTTAGTATCCAAGCTCGGCATGTTGAACATGAAAGTTTAATATTCTATATTGATCATCTAATTGATGGAAATATGTGTATTTTTATCTAGTTATGTCTATCTAGATTGATACATTCAAATTTTCATCACATTCTATTCTCAATAGAAGATATTTTATTTTCATGTCTTTGTTGTTTTTCATTGTTTATTCTTTTTGTCACTTTACATTCTTGTTATGATACTTGTGTCTGCATAAGGTGTGTTCATAGTCTCAGGGGGAGTACATTATAAGATGTATGCACAAGAATAGGGGGAGTGTGCATATCTGACAAAGCTTGTTAGTGTTGATTTCATGTACTCACTACTTGAAGACTACAAGGTATGTTCTCTAATTTGTTTTAACCACAAACTCTTAAATGATGAAAATCAATTTTTCAAACATACTTGCATCATTTAAGGGGGAGTGAAAATATTTCTAAAACCTTGAGTGCTTAATCAATTGGAAGTTGGACATCTTCAAATGTGATAAAATCTTTCAAAATTTTATCTGAAAAATGTCCAAGTGTTACTGTTATCGCAACCTACTACTGCGATAACATTGTGCACAGTGTTTTGTCGCAACCCTCTGTTCCGATGAAACCAAGTATCATTCTTATCGCAACCTTGCATTGCGATAAGAAGGGGGAACAGTATCTTGTCGCAACCCGTATGTTGCGATAAGATTGAAAGGTTATCACAACTTGTTCATTGCGACAACCTGACACGTGGCAGGTCAAAACTTTGGACCAATCTTGTGTTGCCACGTGTCACTGAAATTCAAATTTCGTATAAATAGGAGAGTGTTTTTCAAGTCTTGTCTCATCTCAAACACTCTTCTCTCTCTCTAAACTGCTATTGTGCCTTTCGATTTCCAAGACGTTTTAGCATTTTCTGTTCCGTGCATTCGATTCAGACCTACATGGAGGTAAACCCTTCAAAATCTTAATCGATTTCATCCATTAAATCGCGTGCTACAGTCATTTTTAGGGTTTTAAGGTCGAGTTCTTGATTTTCTGCGATAATCCATGTGTTTGTGTGTTTGAGTTGTTAAAAATGCATAGGGTTTCACCGTCGAGTGTATTGCGAGCCTGGTAGTATAGATTTAAACATGTTTTGAGCGAAAAATCACAAATCTGGGCCTGGACACTTAGTTTTATTTCTGTGTTCATCTTTATCGCAATCAACGTATCTTCAAATCTTCAAAACTATCGCAACGGTCTGCTGTTCATCCTTATCGCAACCTTGAGTTGCGACAAGATCTTATCGCAACCAATGCGTTGCGATAACCTCTTGTCACATACTTCACGTTGCGATAACCCTTTACTTGCGATAACTTTTTGGTGTGCACTGCGATAAGCCCAACACTTAGGATATTTTTGAAATTTTTTCAAGGAAAATCAACTTTGGCACTGTACTAAACTGTTAAGTGGTTCAGATGGCTCAACATGATGGGAACTCTTCGGATGAAAACACCATCATCCGTTCGCATCATTCATCCCACCCATCGGTCAATGCTCGTGACCGGGATGAAGAAATTTTCCCGAGGGGCAACTTTATGAGATTTGATGATAACAACCATCATCTGGATCTCGCGGTTCCATTCGACTATCAGATAATCATAGAGATCATCCGCGACCATCCTCTACGAACCGTGCTTACCAGAGTCGAGCTTGTACCGACCATATACCTTCAACAATTCTGGGGTACAATTCAATTTCATCCGACTCATCGTACACCACATTTCACGGCCAGAGTTGATCACTTTGACGCCAGAATCACTCTACGAGGACTCCGTCGTGCACTTAACCTTCCATATTCCGAGAACTTTGAGGATCCAGTTCCTGAAGAAAAACTATTCGCTGATATCCGAAGTCTTGGATATCAACACCCTGACAACCAAGTTCTCACCGGTTCATCACAGTTCAGACGCACATATCATCCAAGAGTATGGTACACACTATGCTCTATATTTAACCGTTGCATGACTTCCAAACACACAGGGCTAGACAAGACGAATATGCCGATCCTACGGATGTTTCATGCCTTCGCGTTCAATCGAAATGTCGATTACGCAATCCTGCTTTGGAATGAACTTATCGAGCTAGTCGAGGACAAAGCACGCCCGAAGAAGAACAGAAGTTTTGTACCTTATCAAAGATTCTTCCAGATTCTGATTCATCAGACTATGGAAGATAATCATGAGATTCCCCGACGTGCAGATGCTCCACTAGGCCCGAGCCAGTACATGCATTACATAAAGATGCCTAAGCATGTGGATTTTGCTCACATCGCCGTCATACGAGAAGACGTACTCGCATATGCTGACCAACAGTCCTGGGTAGTTAGGCAGTATAGGCTATAAAATGCATTGGTGGTCCAACCAGAGCCGGAGGGACCTCCCCAATATGCAAACCTACTAGGAGGTGAGGGTCAGAATGTCGAGGGGGTTCAAGAACACGGGGTTCTTAAACAACGAGAGATGAGGAGACTTAAAAGAAAGAGAGTCGGGAGAAGATTAAGGACTGTTGGTCATGCATCTTCTTCAAGACCAGTTCAACCACCACCTCGACCTCCTCTAGTTCAGATATTTGATGACGATGTCTCATGGAATTCAGCCGATGCCGCTGATGCATCATCTTCTGATGATGATGTAGCTTCATTCCTACCGTTTGGAGCTAATTATGATGATGATGACTCCGACCATGAACCCGACGCCGATTTAATTCCAAGACACATGGGTCGAAGACCACGTGTTGTGAGTTTTGATGCTGATTCCACACGGAACATCAGACTCTCTGACACTGCTACTGACGTCGCGGGCCCTTCAAATGTAAACGAAGAAGTAGAAGTAGAAGTAGAAGTAGAAGTGGAGAATGTAGTTAGTGGTGAGGAAAGAGGGAGAAAAGAAATGAGTGCAAATGTGATAGAGTCGGACAAAGTTTTAACTATCGACTCTCCCCAAACCGATCCAAGTCGGGTAGCTGTTTGGGCAAAAAATCACGTCGTACGACTACGACCAAAACAGGTAAGACGCACGTTATAATCCAAATCTTGCATTAAGATAAGGTCTCGACAAGAAACCAGAAAACATCCGTCGTCTCCCGTAAAAGGTAAGTCGTACGTCCCTCATGACGCTCGACCACAGCGTCTCTCGTTCCGCACGACCATCGCGTAAGATCACTGTACCTTCGACCAAAGCTAACGTTAACCTTGACTGTTACGTTTGTTAAGTATTTAATGCATGAGTCAAAGCCATTAACAGCAAGCGACCGTAACGGACGAAGATCATTATGGATATTCACTCCGGCAACCGTTTCCAGCCGTTGTAGCCGTTGATCAAAGCATTAATGGAGCTAATTAATGACGCGAAGACTATAAATACCAAGCTAAGCCTTCACATCAAAGGACATCAGTTAACACCCAGCATACATCGGCTAACATCATCGAACAGCAGAGAAAACGCACCCGAACTCACAAAGAAGAACACTCAAATCAAGTACTGGAGACCAGAATCACTCAGCGAACTCAAGAACAACAGAAGCAAAGAGATTTCTCTCGAAGAATAGCTCTCGGCGCACGTCATCAGTTTTCGACCAGCAGTTCATACTCTGTTTCGCACACGACAAACACCTGTTTTTACATTCAAACACTTGTACTTTATATTTCAAAGCATTTCCTTCATTTGTATTATAATCATCGTACGACCGACGCCAGTACCAAGGACATCGCCCCTGATTGGCGACCATAGTATAGCGACGACACCCACTGTCGTCCGCAGTTTTTTTCCTCGTTTGAGGTTTTTCCTGCGTCATCAAATCTCTTGTTTCTTTATTTTTATCCTCGTCGCACGTCTCGTCGAAAGATTCTTTCTTTAGTTGTTTAAGTCCACATCGACCTTAAGGTGTCCTTTTGGTGCGATTTTTGGCATTAACAGTTTGGCGCCATCCGTGGGACCACATCTAGAGAAAATCCTCGATGAACGTGCATTCTACTAATAGTTTCTTGGAGTTTCTTCTATTCTCTGTTGCAGGAAAATGGCAGCCCCTGGAAATCCGCAGCAAGTCGTTGCTCAGATGTATCAGGAGCTCGAGGTTGCCAGGAATCAACTCAATGCAATGGCAGAGCAGAATTGCATAGAGATCGCGTGGCTAAGGAATCCTTTTGGACCCCAGAATGGTCCTAGACCATTCATCCAGAATCCAGGTCCGGAACCAGGCCCGTCCGCGCAGAATCAGCATCCAGGTCCATTCATGCAGAATCAGCAGCCGGGTCCGTTCATTCTGAATCCCCAGTCTGGGTAGATTCCCCCTCAGCACATCCGACCACCACCCTTGAACAATGGATCCCAACCATTGCAAGGTGGCGCCCAGCCGTTTCAGAATGGATCCCAGCCGTTTTCCCAGCCGTTCCAAAGTGGTCCGCAACCTTTCCAGCAAGGATCGCAATCTTTCCAGCAGTGATCGCAGCCATTTCAGCATGGACCACAATCGTTTCAGAATGGACCGCAGCAATTCCACTATGGGTCGCAGCCATATTTTGTTTCATTCAACGGGGACACCAATGGTTTGTCGCATGGTAATGGCACTAGTCCAGGGACCAATCCCTCGACAGGGGCAAATCCTGATCTTAACGATCCCGTCGCCCAGCGTTTGAAGATGTTAGAAGACCAAAATGAGCGTGTCCTGTCCTTGCTCGCCAAGTTGCCTGGGGCAGCCGTGCCAGTCGACGTCGAGCCTCGCTCAGGGTATCAGGCGTCGCCCTTCATCGACGAGATCGCCATCGTCGAGGTCCCAAAGAAGTATAGCATTCCTACCTTCACTCCCAAGTATTCGGGTGTGACCGATCCAACTGAGCATGTCGCGCAGTATAACCAGCTCATGTGGACGATCTCGATTCCACACATGTACCAGGAAGTATGCATGTGCAAGAGTTTCGGGGCGACTCTCACTGGTCCAGCTCTCCAGTGGTTGATCAATCTCAAACCCAAATCTATCGGGTCGTTCGCCGAATTGGTCAACCAATTCTCACGGCAATTCGCCAGCAGTCGTAAGATGGAAAAAGCAGACTAGTGATCTGTACTATGTCGTGCAGAAGACCAATGAGTCTATTCGAAATTATTTCAATAGATTCAATGCCGAAATGATCAGTATCCGCAATTGTGACATCAAAACTGCGATCGAAGCTTATAAGCGTGGTCTAGACGATAGTTCAGGTCTATATACCGATCTGACCAAGTATCCCCCAGAGACTTTCAAAGACGTCCGAGCTCGAACCTTAGCATATATGAGGGTCGAAGATGATGCCGCCTTTCGTCGCAAACACACTGACGACAAGAAGTCGTTAGGCGTCAGAAAGCCAGAGTTCAAGACAAAGGTTGTTTCCAGAATAGAGCCAGCGCGCCAAATTTCAAATGTTCGTTTCAAGACGAAAGCAGAAGCCAGGACCGCGACTAAGTTCACTCAATACCCCAAGATATCCTCTTACGGATTCAAAGGATCTGCAAAGGACTTAGTCGGAGCTCTGAAGACCGCCCAAACTACCATTCGATGGCCAAAGAAGTCCGACCTGGACGATGCTAAGAAAGATAAATCAAAGTGGTGCGACTTCCACGTCGATCATGGTCATGCGACAGACGATTGTATCGCATTGAAGAAGGAATTAGCGTATCATTTCCCGAAAGGAAATCTCAAGGATATCATCGATGATGTCGCTATTCCAGCTAAAAGCCATCGACCGTCGACTCCCGAGCATACAAAAGTTGTCAATTAAAATCCCCTACGCCATTGGGAATCCTGAAGATCGAGAATGAGTCGAAAACGTCGCTATGGTGCCCTGTCGTACGCCGATCAATCACATACAATATCTCATCGGATCGTCGGGTCGTCTTGACATTTAAAACCTATCTTTCTTTTCGAAAAGAATAGGATAATAAATGACAGGGGGGCAATACCCCATGAAGGAGAAAGGTATGATTTCTAACTCTTTTCCATACAAAATTTTCTCACAAACAGCTACTGACTTAAGCATCGGAGGGTCGTTGGTGAGCCAACGACCAACCCTCGACATCGCTTTATCGCAGGATCGCACGACATAGACAATCAGGTCCATGACTTGATCACACCTTACATCTAGTCGAACGACTTGGTCGCACGATCGCATAGACGGCTTCGCAGCCTGAGCTTCTTAACTTAGAAAAACTTCGCGTTTTGAATAAATACCTTAGTCGTGTTTTGATTGGCATACATTCTAAATGAATGCCTTATTTTTTCTCTCTTATACCCTGTATGGATGCTTTGATCGTATGTTCTCATATTTTATAAGTACCTTGGTCACATGATTTCCTATGTATCTTACATTCCATCGATGCGATATTTGTTTACCAAGTATATGAAAACACAAGTTCAAACAAAAAGTGCATTTACTGAAAAGATCGTCAGGTACACGCTCGATCATCAACAGTCGAGCAGCAAAACAAACAAAATAAAATTCCTAAATTAAAGGAGGAGCATCCGTCGCATTCATGCCCGAAGTCCCGTCCTGAAGGCTTTCGCCTGCCACCTCCTCCTCAACGTCCTTCTCATCGTCCGAGTCAAGATCCCTCTCGGTCCCGACGCCATTCAAATAGATGTCCAGCTCCTCCTTCGCCGAAGCAAGAGGGTCTTTTCCTAGCAAATGCCATCGCATTATCGCCGCCCTAGCAGTCAGACGAGCTTTGGCAAAAACCGACTTACCCTCGTCCTTTGCAGCTTGCACTTCTTTCTCCAAACTCTCTACCTTGGATTTATAATCCTCGGCCTCTTTCGAAATAGCAGCCAAGGATTCCTTAATCTTTTCCATCTTCTCCCTTTGCTCGGCAGTCATGGACAAGGACTGCGTCAAGTGATGGCTAAGATCCTCCTTCGCATGATTAACGATCTCCATATGTTTTAAAGCGTCAGCAAGACGCTTCGATAGATCCTCCGTGCGACCAGTAGCATCGTTTGCTCGATCCAATGTTGCATTCTCCCTTTCGCGTGCAGCAGACAAGAGATCTTTCACCTTCGCCGTTTCATTTCGCAAGGCCAAGGAAGCTTAAAGTGCCTGCAAAATCATAAAAGACAGACATCATCAGTAGAAAACGACAACGACAACGAAGTCTGGGCCTAGACAAACTAAGTCTTGAAAGAAAGACTTACCATGAACACCAAGCCGGCTAAATGGGCACCCGTCTCCTCGATAGGAAAACCCTCAAAACACTCCCTGAAAGATGGAAGCAGGAATTTATCCAGGTGAGGGAACAGGTTCGTCCCATCTAGGGCATTACCTGTCATAAAGTCCGATGGCAGCGTAAAGTTGACCGTCGTGACCTTCTCCCCTCCCGTCGTGTGTTCCTTGCCCTTGTCGACTGACAAAGGATTCGACGTGGCAGACGGGGACTTCACCGTTTTCGCCGAAAGCGCAGAATTGATGGGTGTCGCTGCAATCACCTTCTTGGGAGATACGACCCCTACCTCTTCGGGTGTAACGACTCTCGACGAGTCATTAACCCCTGCCGACGACTCCCTCGGAGTCGTCGTCCTCGTCTTCCTCGGAATTTCAGGGCCAGCAGACATGGCTTTTAGCCTCTTCTCTCTGCTCTGACGAGCACGCTCCAACTCAGCTGCTCTCTTAGCAGAAACATTCAACACTTTAGGTTGAGACTCTCCTGGAAAAAAGGAATGTTACAAAGCACACAAAGGGAAAAGACTCGAGGTAACATAGGAAGAAAAGGAAAGTAAAACTTACCCGTCATCCCTCTCCTTCCTCACGACTTATCTTCTTCCTCTTCTCTTCCTTTCTCTTCACACTTCTCCCCCTGATTCTCTCCTGAAGATTCTAAATCATCGTCATCCGTCGAGTGTCGCACGATGAAAGATCTCTCGGCGACGCTAAGTTCTAAAAACGAATTGATCTTCGCTTGAGAGTCAGCGTCTGGCTTCACGACCTCGAATTTTATGGCTGACAACATACAAAAAACAAGTTAAAAATCATATGTAAATCATCTACAGCGCACGCCAGATGAAATAGCGAGGCTCACCCGACGTATTCCGGCTCGTCCTAATCCACTCACTCTCAGAGTCAAGGGACAACTTACGCACGAAAACATATCGAGACTTCCACCCACGATCGTTCACACCCGTCCCTAAGACCAAAACGCGATCGCCCTTGAACCTAGAATGTAAACTACATCGATGACATCCGTCCATCTTGGCTTGATAAGCCGAGAGGAGATCATGTACATTCATGGGAGAATCCCATTTCTTAGTAGTACGCTCGATCACCCGTACGACTCGCCAGAACTGGGGCATCAACTGGCTCGGTGCCAAGTCAAACTCTAACATAAACGCCTTGGCCAGAGGAGAAAAAGGCCAGCAGAAACCTATCTTAAAAGGGTATTCATAGATTACGATGTACCCCTCGGGACACTCGTTTGATCGGATCTGGCCTGGACGGATCAATTCGACCCACGCAGGAATTTTCGCTAACTTTCTAAAATCCTGGAGGTCCGATGACTCTTGAATAACACTCTCAGGATCCCTCGACATTTCTAAACAAAATTTGCAGAAGTCAGAGAAATCGTACCTTACTTATAGGCGCGTTAATCCTCGAAGAAACCTAACCAGGTCAAAGATTTTCACAAGTTCGGGAGATATCAGACAAAGAATGGCAAGGAAATCACAGCACAAAACTCTTCAAGGGCGAAATAAGGAAATGATCCGTCAAAATCCCTATTTAGACCGAAAAACAGGGTTGGATCGAATCCCTGGATGATTTCCGCGCGTCACCGATCTTTTCGCATACCCTCACAGATCTTCGACACCTGTCTTCGACAGCCGGTAAGCATCATCGTACATCAGTATGACGTCATAACTTTTCAACTTCTCGTTCAGTTAAAGGCGAACCGGTCTAGTTCCCCGACAACCAGGTAAGTCCCTCAACCCAGGTCATAAGTCTAAGCGTTCGACAAGCAAAATTTAAAACTTAAATTTGACATTCAATTTTCAAATTTTGGGGGCAAACTGTTTGGGCAAAAAATCACGTCGTACGACTACGACCAAAACAGGTAAGACGCACGTTATAATCCAAATCTTGCATTAAGATAAGGTCTCGACAAGAAACCAGAAAACATCCGTCGTCTCCCGTAAAAGGTAAGTCGTACGTTCATCATGACGCTCGACCACAGCGTCGCTCGTTCCGCACGACCATCGCGTAAGATCACTGTACCTTCGACCAAAGCTAACGCTAACTTTGACTGTTACGTTTGTTAAGTATTTAATGCAGGAGTCAAAGCCATTAACAGCAAGCGACCGTAACGGACGAAGATCATTATGGATATTCACTCCGGCAACCGTTTCCAGCCGTTGTAGCCGTTGATCAAAGAATTAATGGAGCTAATTAATGACGCGAAGACTATAAATACCAAGCTAAGCCTTCACATCAAAGGACATCAGTTAACACCCAACATACATCGGCTAACATCATCGAACAACAGAGAAAACGCACCCGAACTCACAAAGAAGAACACTCAAATCAAGTACTGGAGACCAGAATCACTCGGCGAACTCAAGAACAACAGAAGCAAAGAGATTTCTCTCGAAGAATAGCTCTCGACGCACGTCATCAGTTTTCGACCAGCAGTTCATACTCTGTTTCGCACACGACAAACACCTGTTTTTACATTCAAAGACTTGTACTTTACATTTCGAAGCATTTCCTTCATTTGTATTGTAATCATCGTACGACCGACGCCAGTACCAAGGACATCGCCCCTGATTGGTGACCATAGTATAGCGACGACACCCACTGTCGTCCGCAGATTTTTTCCTCGTTTGAGGTTTTTCATGTGTCATCAAATCCCTTGTTTCTTTATTTTTATCCTCATCTCACGTCTCGTCGAAAGATTCTTTCTTTAGTTGTTTAAGTCTACATCGACCTTAAGTTGTCCCTTTGGTGCGATTTTTGGCATTAACAGTAGCCACATCTTCTGCCAACGAGCGTTTGTCGCCGTTGCGCATTGAAACATACATGGTTGACCCAGCCATGCATAGCACAGCCCCACCAAGCCACTCATCGGTCTCTCAACAGACCGGTGTTTCATTTTCCATAGGGGAATTAGCACAAAGTCTATCGACAACACAATCGGTGTTTGCTGGTATTGAAACAGGTAGGCTCCCGCCCCGGCCACCGACCTTCCTTCAACGCACTTCGAGTCTAGGGCCATTTGGACGAACATCATTTCCTAGGACACGAATGATGGCACCCTACCAAGTTGAGAGCTTCTGTGCTCCAACCGGAACACCCCGAGTTAGGCCGCCATTCGTTGGTGCCTCGCGAGGACAGGGTGGAAGTCCTGTCACTGCTAACACCATGCCAGCGGTGAACACAAGCCGTATAGTTGCTACAACTACTACGCTAACCGAGAACCTACGTGGCTGGGGTGTTAGATCCATGTTTCCTTCTTTAACTGTTCAGCAGGTGGCTTAGAATCATGGTCCTTATCCGCACTACATCACTTTGGAGGTTCTGCGAGCTTCACTTGCATCGATTGACACCACCTACCGGAAACACACCGACGAGTTGAAGAAGATTATTGGTGACCAATCTGCTGAAGTTAAAAGAGCAGTAAAAGGAAAAGGCGTTGCTGAATCTTCATCAACTCCTCCGAATCAACCATCTCGCGATGAATCCGATACACAAACACCACCACCAGTACCGTTACACCAAATACCAACCGACCAGCTCAAATTAGAGCTGTTAGCCCGACTTCTAGCCCAAGGCGATTCCAATACTGCTGAAGAGGTAGATCTTGTTACACTACTACGTCAACCATCACAACCTCAAACCCAACCTCAAGCCTCATCATCCACGAGCGCTGAATATAAAGCTTTGAACGAGTCAATGAGAGACATGACCAAAGCTATTGTTGTCGGCTACCAATCTCTATCCTCGCGGATCACCGTCGTCGAACAGGCGTGTGGTGTGCAAGCTCAAGCCTCAGATAAACGAAGACATGATGATCAGGATGATCCTATTCAGCATGAGGGGGAGAAGAGATCATGGGTCAGAGAAACAAGTGGTACGGGTACATGTAATGAAGGGGGTTCAGTCAGTGAACGGGAAACAACTAAAGCTGGAACGGCGACTGATGTGGTACAAGTACAAGATACAGAAATGGAAGTTCTAGCTGATGCCATAACCGGGGTTGAAAAACCTTTGGTTGTTGACAATAGAACGACGGACGAGCGGATGGCCGATGATATGCTTATTGATATCATATACATTGATTCAGAAGAAGAGCCAGAGCAGTTGAGCCACAAGATCAAAGAAGAAATGGTGGAAGCTCTGGATGATGAGTTTGACACTACTGGGGATCAGGATATGGATATTGGATCCAAAGATGAAGCTCTTCCACCGCCAGAAATAGCAGATCCGGGTACAGGTACTTCAGCTTCACAAGCACAGATATTTCATGATGGCAAGATCAGAGATCCAGTACTTGAGGCTGAACTTAGAATCTATCAAGAAGTCATTGATGCTGAACCAAGGTATGTTGCTACGAGAGAAAGAGTAACAATCCTGACTCCGTATCTAGAGAGCCTAAGGAAAGAACTATATGTACGGGATGTTCAGAAAATTAACTTGGAGAAAGTTTACGGGATAGAGGACTGGCCATCACTGAAGAAGATCGAGTTTATGTACGTTATGAGAAATAAAGACAGAGAAACAGGTGCTGTCAGATCAGACAACATGATTATGAAGGTGCTAAAGGTTGAATCTCAAAAGTTATTCAACGTCTTTTATCCTGAATTCACTGTCTTGAGATCTGATGGTTCTGAAAGTGTGTTCTCTGACGCTGACTTCAAGAGTCTAAAACTGGATGATCTTCTAAGCCTTTACAACCTCCTAGCCACCCGCCCAGAGAAGAAGATTGAATACGAAGCCGCTTACCAGAGTGTGAAGAAATTTATGAGAAATATCCTGAAGTTCTCATACATTACCGATTTCTAGATGGCCTTGGAATCTCATCAAGCTCATGTGAACATCAGAAGACCAAACAGACGCCTGCTTGATATTCAAGGTATCCCCGCCTACACCGTACTGAAAAACCCTGAGCTCGGGGTTGTCTACCTTGATACTGACTAAAAGAAAAGATTCATGAGAGTAATTGAAATCAACAAGTTCTGTGAGGGTACTATGAAGATGATTTTGGTTCACCTGGACAGCAAGCTTCGTCTGGATGCAAGTGGAGAAGTGAAGCTCAAAGATAAAGAAAAGGACCTGATCAACCAAGTGATTGAAGTCATTTCCTACCGGAAGGAGTACCGACTTGCACTGCGAAGATTCGAGATCATTTTCGGTATTCGGAAGAAATATGTGACCCCGATAGACGTCTAAATCTTTTGCCTCTACATTGGTACAAAGGGGGAGATTGTTAGTGCTTAATTATGATTGTACCAAGTAGAGGGACCTAATATGTCAATGTTCAATAGTTGTAGCTAGTATATATTGTTTGCTACTTTCCTCTTTAGGAATTAGGTCATCTTCCACACATAGTAACCACACACACAAGTTCTTGTATTGCATTCATCATTGTGAGCTACTTGATCATATTGAATATAGAGATGGCTTCTTTTATTGTTTATCTAGATTGATTACTTGTTCTGAGATCACTTATATATATATAGAGGTGGTTTCATTTGCAAACCATTGTTAATTTGCAAACTATGAAACCCACCTTACCACCATAGATTAGAATTTTTAATGGCTTAGATTAGATTAGTCTAAAAATGGTAATAATGAAATTAAAATAAATAAATTAATACACCATAAAACACAAGAAGGGTAGATGGGTAATTTGCTATCTAACTTAATAATGGAAACCAAATTAAAAATAAACAAGATACTAATCGTGAGCGGCTATTCAGGAAACAATCGATGAAACAGATCCTAATCACGATCGACAACTCCGATTAATCTGGAAGATGAAACCACGATCAACAAATCCGCTAATCTTTATGTCGATTTCTTCATATCTTCTACAACGATTTCAAAACATTAGGAATATGATTCGACTTGGTGGTGGTATGTAATTTAGGGTTTCTTTCTTTCACTTTTCATCGCCTAATAAATCGTTTACATCAATGGAACTTGTTTTCTAGCTACCGAACTGAAACAGGGAGGAAGACGAGCGAAAGGTTTCGTAAAAAATACTCGTTTAGTCGATTCAAGTATACCCTTGAAAACCCACTTGACGAAGACGGGAACGAGATATTAGGGGAGGAGGGTTCAGTTTCTTCGAATAAAAAAGGGGTTTCCAATAAACCAACAAAGAAGATGAAATGTGCAGTTGGTGAAGGTATGAATTCCATTATAAACTAAAACGTTAGGGATTTTGAATGAAGAACATATTGGGTGCCACTGTCAAAAAGTGTTTTAATTTTTTTGTTATGTGTTTTTTTTTCGTAATTAAGAATTCTTAAATGTGTTTACATTTGGTGAAATCCAGTGGAAGTGATTTTGCAAGATTGTTATTCAAATGTGTTTGATGTAAAAAAATTGGAAAACTGGTTTCTTGTTTTTCTTGCATGTAGTGAAACCATTAGCATATAGCCTCCTCTATAGGATGAAACTGACATGAATCTGGTGTGACACTATTTTGAACCTCTATGAATCAGGAGAATATAATGAAACTGGTGTGACACTAGCGAAACATCTCCAAATCACTTGCATCCACAGTGAAATAGTGTGTATAATAAATCTGGTAAGTATAATGAAACTGGTGTGACACTATTTTGAACCGTACCCTATGAATCTGGTGTGTATAATGAAAATGGTGTGACACTAGTGAAACAATGTGCACACAATGAAACAATGTGCATGTAATGAAACATTGTTTTAGAACCTTTATGTTGCATTCAATTTTGATTGATGAAATTTGGCTAGTGAAAACCCATGTAGTGAAACCATAATCATGTAGTGTATTTCCCATGATGAAACTGAAATGAATCTGGCGTGACTAATTTCCACCCGATTATAGCATGAAACTGATACTATATTCATATAGTTGAATTAGGTGATGAAACGAAACTGGTGTGCGTCTGGTATGCAAGTAATTTGAATGACATGTGTTTGTGGAGCATATAATCAAACATGATATGCATATAATGATCGTATGTGCTTTAATGAAACAATGTTTCACTGATGCTATATGCGTATAGTGAAACAATGTGCGTATAATGAAACAATTTGCATCCACAAACAATGAAACATATGTCATTCAAATCTGTGCATAGTTGTTCTTGGGCCTATAACTAGCTCAAATAATTGGTTGATTGGTCCAAGGCTCGTTTATAACTAGTCTGGGGCCAATAACTAGCTCGAATAAGTTGGTTTTTTCGGTTTTATTTGTGCATCTCTTGTTGAACGTATCACGGATGCCTTAACCGACCAGGTAGTGAAACCATAAGCATGTATTGAATTATTCATTCATGAAACTGACATGAATATGGTGTCAGACTAAATTGAACCCGACGCAAGCATGAAACTGATGATATATTCATATAGTGCAACTATTTGATACAAGGAAACTGATGTGCAACTAATTTGGATGATCATATGTTTGTGGATAATATAATGAAACCTGATATGCATAGAATGATCGTATGTGCTATAATGAAACTAACATGAACCTGTAGTGAAACACTTCTTGTAGCGAAAAACACCTGTAAGCAATGAATCTGTTAGTTGAAAAAAAATTGCCAAACTATTGTTCGTATTTTATATTAGCATGTTTCATTCCGTGTGTGGAAAAAAAATTAACATGTTTGTGTGTTAGAATAATGAATCTGTTAGTTGAAAGTTTATGTGTTACTGTTAGTTTATGTTGTTAGCCAATGATAATGTTAATGAAGTCGTGTATATATAATACTGCATGTGAAACCATACCCCATGAAACAGTTCATTAATGAAAACATTGGTACTGAGGGTGCATTTGGTACGCAGACAGGATAGGACAGGACAAAGCAGGACAGGACAGAACAGAACAGGTGTTCCACGTTTGGTAAGACAGAACTGGACAGAACAGAACAGATAACATTGGCCAATTTATCCTTACTAAATTTAAGGAATTAATAAAATATGAAATTGAAGATTTATTTGATGTTTTAGAAGAGAATTAGATTTTATTTTGAGGTTATATTGGTAAAACATAAGTCTGTTCCAGCTTGTTCCATGGGGTGGGGGTGGAACAGGCCTGTTCCAGTTTGTTCCACCTTGTTCCAGTCTGTTCCACATAAAAGTCCTGCCAAACGTGGGACAATGGACCATGTTCTGTTCTGTCATGTCATGTCCAGTGTACCAAACGCACCCTGAAGGTGTTAGTCAAAAAACTGCTAGTCAATAAATGGTCAAAAAAACCTGAAAATAGTTGATTTTAGTTGGAAAATGTATGATAGTCAACAAACTGCATGTACAAAATCCAAGGTGAGTTTTTTTTTTGTTTTGTAAAATGCAACTGTTTGGTACAATTTTGTAATGAAACTGTAGCTAATGAAACATATTTTGTACATATTTTTTGTGTACATATTTTTTTTGTACCTACAGTTAGGTACATATTTTGTAAAATGCAACTGTTACCTAAATATTTTTGAGAATGACCAGATAACAATGATTAAACCATAAAGATCAATAGATTGAGATGAGAATTGTATAGATTAGAATGAAGAACTAATTCTCTCTCTTGGAGGCCATCTCTATTTTCACACACACACCTTGGTAGCTATTCCTCACAATGACCTCACACCTCAGAAACCCTACAAATTGGGTTTATATACCCTTGACCAACACAATAACTATTTTGACTTTGACATTTGTTGACTAATTACATTTAGCCTAAATCTTGAATACATTTGTGTACTAACAATCTCCCCCTATGGATTCAAGATTTAAAAAATTATGACGATAGTCTTCAGCTCTTTAATCTTTAGATCTTCAACACTTTAAATCTTTGACGAATCTTCATATAGGCTTTTATCATCAAGATCCAGTTTGGCAGCTTTAAATCTTCATTAGGCTCTTCCGAAACAAATAGTCACAAAGTCTTGAAACACGAACTTCAAATCTGTGTAAGGTTGATCAAGGTCTTCAAAACAAAATCTTTTTATCTTCAAATCACTAATCTTTGCAGCTTTGACTTTTGAAAAATTCTTCAGTCTTTGAACATGTACGGGATTTGAGGTTTCAACGGGCTTTGAGCTTTAAGACATTCTTGAATAATATTTAAGCACGGTATGTCTTTGTATCTTCACGCATTTGATCTCTCGGAAACACTTTATCTTGAACTTCTTTGACTGGCAAATATCAACTTTGACTTTCGGAGATTGAAATATTTGAATTATCTCCCTCTTTTCTTCTGATTGATATTTCTCCCCCTTTTTGATGATTGTGAGCATCATGATCATCAAAATTCTTTTCAATTTCAGCATTCTCTTTGAGTACCAGAAACAATCTCCTCCTTTTGATCTGTTTAACCGTCAATTCCAAAAATGTTTATCCAAATCTTTTCAAATTCAGATAATATAACAGTGGTAACCCTGAAACAACGGATGAATCAGTTAAAATGCTTGTAAGTTGCACAAAGCCACTTAGTACAACGAATGTACTTTGGAAAGGAGCTTTTTGATGTTCACTCCTCCAGGGCTTCCATTCAATCATCGAAAGACACATAGGAAATTCTATGAACGTTATGACAAGAAAACATATTCCTTGTGTGTACGTGCAAGTGTAGAAATGATTGAAGCAACTTATGCTTGAACAATAAGCTCAAAATGTGTAAACTGTTGAGACAGCAACAAGTTTTCCACGGACTCAATGTGCATGATTGAAGTGCGAAGGTGGGGCAAACTTCCTTCTTTTTCAATATCCAAACCTTCCGAGTGAAGATTAGATAGATAATATGCTGCGTCCCCAAGAAAATTGAAACATTTCTTTGTTGAGAAAGAAATGAGTAGCTGGTGGGGTTTAATGCAAGAGTTGGCATGGGCTAATTGCCTGTTTCAATGATGGTCACCAAAGAATGTGAACCAATCAGTAATGTGGTTGCCCGACTCAGAAAGTGGCTGGTGCAGAGTTCTCTTATTCTTTTAACTCTGTTCTCACACCCTCTTTCTGTTTTTCATTCGGTCACTTCTAACCAAACTCTCTTTTTCATTTTACCTCAACACAATGAGATTACTCAACCGGATGAGTTATCTCCCCCACTCTTTGATTTCGACCCCTCAACCCTTAATCACTCAAGGATAACTTCTTGGGTAGGAAACACTGGTTAACGTGGATCCATAGAAGTTCTTTTAAGCTCTCACACTGATTTCCATGAAATATTGTCCTAAAAAGATGTGTTGTTCAACAGTTTAGCTTGAACAAATATGAATCTCAGCTTTTGAATTACATTGTCATTAGAATGTATGTTCCTCAATAATATTCATGAAATATTTGAGCATTTGAACGTTGAAGATTTCTCAAAACCAGGATATAGAATGAAATGAAATAAAATGAATTTGAAAGACTTGTTTGAGAATCTGACAATGTATCAATCAGATCAAAATAACATGAATGATAATCATGTAAGGTTTAGGGTATCAAAGAACTGGATATTTTGTTTATATGAACAAATATAAACAATCTTTGAATGAAACGGTTATGCTCTTACGCTGAAATGAATATGATGCTCAACAAACTTTGAATCCTAGCGGGAGTATTACCATCGAAAATTGTTTCATTTTGTGACATGGTAATAACAAAGTAAAAAAGAAGCTGAACCGGTGTGTATGAATACTTGAAAGTATAGACAAGACAATACGCAAGTATTAATCTTTGGAAACACACGGTCAAACATAATGATGTAATAATCCGAGATATACATGAAAACATTTAAAAACACACTTCTAAAATTATAAAATTTGTTTGAATTAGAAAAGTGGTTTGAACATTTAAGAACAGGTTTTTCATGCTTGAAAGTCGTTCTTCTTCCAAACAATCTCAGATTAAGTTCAGAAGATACTTACAGTCATCAGTATTATCTCCCCCTCAAATTATGATCGACTGATTTAAGAATCGGATAAGCTCCCCCTCAAAATCTGCAAAGATCTTAATTTGACAAAGTTAGCACATGTGACAATCAAAGGCTAAATTTTTTTTTTTTTAAAGATTAAGAGCGAGTCCTGATCTGAAATGATCAGAAGTCAAACACATTGAAAGCTCGGGTTCTAAACTGAAGTGTTTAGAAGCCATTATACAACATTGAAGTGCGGGTTCTGAACTGAATTATTCAGAAACCATTATCTTTTTGAACTCCGGGTTCTAAACTGATGTGTTTAGAAACCAAAATCATCATTGAAGTTCGGGTTCTAAACTAATGTGTTTAGAAGCCATAAACTCATTGAAATGCGGGTTCTGAACTGAAGTATTCAGAAGCCGTTATCTCTTTGAAGTCCGGGTTCTAAACTGATGTGTTTAGAAACCAAATCTTGTACTATACTCCCCCTCCATACTTTTCCACAAAGTTGCTCAGCAGCTTCTTTCTACCAGTCATGTGCTTTGAGCAACCGGAATCCAAATACCACACATGACTGAGCTGCAAAATGGAATTTAAACAGCTTTTGGTACCCATTGCCAATTGGGTCCTTTCTAATTAGTTGTTTTGGTCTTGACATTTTGTTTTCTATAACCGGTTTTAAAGTAATCATTTGAATAAAACCAACGGTTATAGTCAGATTTGTAGATAAAATCATCCACACCACAAGAAGCACAACAAATTTGATCACGTGCCAAATTAATCAGTTGACGCGTTGAATAAACCTTGTAAGGAACTACAAGTTTTCTTCTAGTGCCAACATCATAATTAATAACATTTGAAACAAAATTGTCTTTCTTGGAATTTAAAACATTTAAAACAGCGTGGGATGATTTGATGTCGGCCACATCCTGTGTGGACTCCTTTATTCTCCACTCAAGGCGCGTATTATTTCTCAAATTACGATCTGAAAAACCAGACAAATAGGAGTCGTAAGCTTTTGAATTTTGAGCTTGAAAAGAATTAACATGCTTCTTTATTTTTGTTTTTGTTTTCTTTTTCTGTAATGATTGTTTTGATTTAGATTTAGAATAATAATCATTAACATAAATTTTCTCAGCTGATTTTGAAGATTCCCCTTCCAAGATAATCTTTTCAGGTTCCTCCTCTTTTTTTAGAAAATCAGTGTGATCTGGAAGTTTGGCACTAAAATCAAATTGAACAGGCACTTCACATACATCTTTACCTTTGTCCTTACTAACATTCTCACTATCACGATTAATCTGAATATCACATTCAGACTGACTGTCCAATGAAGTGTGAAAGATACCATAAGACTTCGGATAAAGAAAATCATTTATTTATTTTTCAATAGCTTTATCTTCTTCTGTATAAAAATACATTTCTGGAGGATCTTTGACAAATTGACTTTCCAAATCCCAAGATTCAAAATCATCTTTGTCATCAACTGTCCAGTCCCTCAAGAAAGTAGTTCCCATAAAAGCTTTGCATGAGGAAACATGTGAATCTGAAGAATGCTTTTCTTTGGAAACTTTTTCTTCAGGCATTTCCTCAAGTTTTGTTTTCATTTCTTTTAAGCTTTCCGAAAACATTGTGATCGTAACTTCCTTTTCGATCTCGAAAGCAAGTTTCTCGTCATTTCTGACTTCTTCAATAGTACTTTTGATCTTGCTTTCGAGGTCTACGAGTTTTTGTTCAAGAACCATCGGTGGAAAATACCTTTTTCCTTCCAAAATAGGTTTTTCAGAATTAACTATTTGTGTATTTTCCGCTTCCTCCGGTTCTTTAACAATATAACTATCAAAGTAATCATTTGGTAGAGTCTTTTCGTTGTTTAATGCGTTTGCATTATCGGGACCATACCAAAAAGGAAGTTGCATTTTAACAGTGGTTTTTCTTTTTATATCTTCCTCAGCCTCATAGTCTTCACCATCCATTTTAAGCCATTTAATCTGATAGTTAGAATATACTGCAAGTTCAATCCATTCAAATTTATAAAGAGTGAGAGCTTTAGTTAAGGCATTCTCTAGGTACTGTGGATTGTCATACCCGATTCCCCACTTTGAATTAAAATATCTGAACTTACTTGGCTTATGCATGTGAATTGTTTGTTCAGTTGGACCTGCTTTGTATAGTTTATTTTCCAGATCTTTGACATTTTCACACAACTCATCATTCCTATCTTTATAAGCATGTAAAAGACTTTCAAACTCATTACTCTTGGTTTCCGAACTCATTAATTTATCTGTTAGTTCAGTTATTTGATCTTGAAAAATACGCATAACCAATATCGTACTCAGTCTTTTTCTTTTCTAATTCTTGAATTTGACTGTCTTGTTCAATTAGTTTCTTTCTTAGAGTGGAGATATTTTGTAAGGAAACTGTAGTTACTGAAACTGTAGGATTGATTTCATTGATTTTAGTTAGCAACAGTGAAACTAGCTTTTTTTTAGTTAGCAGTAGTGAAACTGTTTTTTTTAGTCACCAGCGGCGAAACATCGTGCAGGCAGTGAAACTGGATTTTTGTTGATTTCATAGATTTTAGTTAGCAACGGTGAAACTGTAGGATTGATTTCATTGATTTTAGTTAGAAGCAGTGAAACATAACAGCAGTGAAACTGTCTTTTTTATAGTGCTTATTTTTTAACGTTATTTATGTGTGAATTGGCACTAATAAATCTAGTTGCTTGGTAATGAAAGCTCTTATGATATGAAACATCACAGGAGTGAAAAGTTGTTATGTAATGAAATCGTAGCTAATGAAACATAACAGCAGTGAAACTGTCTAAATTTTGTTGCTGCTAATTTATTTTACTTTATTTATGTGTGAACTGTCACTAATAAATATAATTGCTTGGTAATGAAAGCTCTTATGTTAAACAGTTCAGAAATGAAAAGCTGTTATGTAATGAAACTGTAAGTAATGAAACATAACAGCAGTGAAACTGTGTATTTTTTTGGCTGCCGATTTTTTTTTACTTTTTTATGTGTTAACATGGGAACGAAAATCTAATTGCTTGGTGATGAAAGCTCTTATGTTATGAAAGAGCTTAATTTAGATTCGTGTTAGCGTTTTATGAACTGACGGATTATGCATATACAGATTACTTCTGTTCGATGAAACTGATTTCTTCAAAACCGTAACCCACTCTGAAAAAGATGGTGTCGATCCTTGCTTAAAATCAGATAACGATTCTAATAGAGACGGTGTCGATCCTTGCTTAATTTTTGAATCCCATTATCTGATATGTATGGTGCCGATTTTAGATTCCATAAAAGTAGGGATTTCTATTAGTTAATAATCCAATATAATAATTAGTTATAATTTATTCAGTTTCCATAATTAAAGAGATGAAATCAAAAAGACTATATTACCCTTTGTAATTAATTTAAAAAAAAGGCAAGAAAAAATCTGATTGGTTGCTTATGGTTGGAAATTCAATTTATACACCATTGATTTCTCAACTATTAACACCCCCTCCGATATCTGTCTTTTGTCAAAAGCAACAACTCAACAAAGATGGCTATGGCATCGAAGACTGGCTCATCTTAATTTTCGATACATGGATAAGTTAGCCAAGAATGAATTGGTTCGAGGTCTTCCATCACTGAGATTTGAAAAAGATCATCTCTGTCAAGATTGTGAAAAGGGCAAAATGAAGAAAGTTCCTCATAAGCCGAAACCTGATTTTTGCACGAAGGATATTCTTGATATTTTACATGTTGATTTGTGTGGGCCAATGAAGACTAAAAGTATTGGGAAGAAAAGGTACGTGTTGGTGGTGGTTGATGATTACTCACGATATACTTGGGTGAAGTTTCTGAAGTCAAAAGATGAAACTCATAAGCAAAAGGCAGTGAAAGTCGTCAGATCCGACAACGGTACTGAATTCAAGAACAGTGTTCTACAAGCGTTCTATGAAGAAAATGGTATTTCTCAACAGTTTTCTGCCGCAAGAACCCCTCAACAGAACGGTATTGTGGAGAGACGAAATAGAACCTTGGTTGAAGCTGCTCGTACTATGCTTGCTTATTCCGGTCTTCCTTTATCTCATTGGGCTGAGGCAGTATCTACAGCATGTCACACACAAAACAGATCTATCCTTCATCGACGATTCAACAAAACTCCTTATGAGCTTATGAACGGCATCAAACCGAATGTCAAATATTTCCGAGCTTTTGGGTGCAAATGTTTTGTGTTGAATGATCGGGAAAATCTGAACAAGTTCAGTCCGAAAGCAGATGAAGGAATTTTTATTGGTTATGCTCTTACTTCAGCCGCATACAGAGTGTATCTAACTTCAGCTAGAAAGGTGGTGGAAAGAGTAAATGTCAAATTTGATGAATCTGAAGAGATGGTTTCTGGCCAAACAGGACAAGAACCCGACTTAACAGGAATTTTAGCTTCTGGACAAATCGGTTCAGAACCTGTTTCACAATCAACAACTCAGGATCCGAATTTGATTTCTAATACACTTTCTGATCTTGATTTGTTATTTGAGTATTTTTATAACGATGTGCCTCCTACTAATTCTGATGTTATTTCTAATGTGTCAAATCAGGAAACTGTGAATGCATCTACTTCTAATTCCGCTGCAACTAACTCTGTCAATGATGTAGTTCCAGTCGTTCCTGAACACGAGGCAACTGTTCCTGAAAATCAAACAGTGGTTACTGAAGAACCACAAGTGACTCCTGAAGTTGTGGAGCTAGTGACAAACGATGAAATTAATTCACCACAGACTCAAGAAGAAACTGATGTTGTTCAACCTAAAGAAGGAGTGATCCAAAATCCGATTGTTGATCATCCGTCAGTTCCAGAATCTGAAACTGAGAGTGTCGTTGAGTTTTCTCCTCCAACTCCAGAAGTGATACCTGTTTCTTCAAGCGAAGCAGAAATACCTGAACCTCCTTCTCAAGTTTTGGAAAGTGTTCAAGAGACAGTTGATCCTCTCCCTCACACAGCAAAATGGACACAAGCACATCCAATTCATCAAATCATTGGTGATCCATTTTCAAGTGTTTCTACAAGATCCAAGTCTGCGACTCCAAATGAATGCTTATTCGCTTGTTTTTTAAGCAATGTTGAACCTTCGAAGGTATCTGAAGCATTGAATGATCTGGATTGGATTATTACCATGCAGGAAGAGCTAAATCAGTTTGAAGCATTGAAGGTGTGGGGACTTGTTCCAAGGCCGAAAGGAAAAAGCATAATTGGCACTAAGTGGATTTTCAAGAACAAAAAGGATAAAGATGGCATTGTTGTGAGAAATAAAGCTCGTTTGGTAGCGAAGGGTTATCGACAACAAGAAGGTATAGATTACGATGAGACATACGCGCCGGTTGCAAGATTAGAAGCTATCAGAATGTTTCTTGCTTTTGCAGCTTATCGAGACTTTACCGTATATCAGATGGATGTCAAGACAGCTTTTCTGTATGGGGGACTTAAAGAAGAAGTTTATGTATCTCAACCAGAGGGGTTTATTGATCAAGATAAACCTGATTTTGTGTATCGTCTTGATAAGGCATTGTATGGTCTGAAACAAGCACCGCGCGCGTGGTACGACGAATTGTCAACCTTTTTGCCAAAATCCGGATTTATCAAGGGAGCTATTGACACAACTTTATTCATTTATCGTGAAAATCATGATATCTGCTTAGTACAAATTTATGTAGATGATATTATATTTGGTGCTACTAACAAATCTTTGAGTACATGGTTTTCTGATCTCATGACTTCCAGGTTTAAAATGAGCATGATGGGGGAAATTAATTTCTTCCTTGGACTTCAAGTCAAGCAATTACCTGATGGAATCTTTATTAACCAGTCAAAGTATGTCTTTGATATTTTGAAGAAATTCAAAATGGATAAGAGCACTACAATTCGCACTCCGATGGCTCATGGTGCAAAGCTTGGTTTAGATCCAGATGGTAAAGAAGTTGATGTTCGAGAATACCGAGGAATGATTGGATCGTTAATGTACTTAACAGCAAGTAGGCCAGACATCATGTTTTCTACATGTTTGTGTGCCAGATTTCAAGCAAAACCCAAAGAATCTCATCGGATGGCAGTCAAGCGAATTTTCAGATATCTGAAAGGAACTCCATATTTAGGTTTGTGGTATCCAAAGAGTTCAGATTATAAACTAACTGCTTATTCTGATGCAGATTATGGTGGAAGTCAACTGGACCGGAAAAGTACATCGGGTCATGTACAATTACTAGGAGATAGACTGATTAGTTGGGCGTCAAAGAAACAGAACTGTGTATCAATTTCAACGGCCGAAGCTGAATACGTGGCCGCCGCCAGTTGCTGTTCTCAGGTTCTTTGGATGAAGACACAGTTACAAGATTATGGGTTGCTGTACAAGACAATTCCAATATATTGTGATAGCAAATCCGTAATCGCCATCTCAGTCAATCCGGTTCAGCACACAAAGACTAAACACATCGACATGCGATATCATTTCATAAAACATCATGTGGAGAACGGTACAATCGAATTATATTTCGTACCTACTGACTATCAACTTGCCGATATTTTCACCAAGGCATTAGATGAAAAACGTTTTAATTTTCTTTTATCAAAACTCGGCATGTTGAACTTGAAAGTTTGAACCTTCACAAATTTAATTCAATGAAGTGAAAATATTTCTATTTTCATTCAATGAATAAAATGTGTGTCAATGGTGATTTTACAAGTAGTTTTTGTGATATTTGAGTTTTATTTGCTTCAACTTTCGCTTCTGAAATAAATCGAAAGGTCAGCAAAACATGAATGGAAGTTTGATACATGCACAAAACTGTGTAAATCTAGACTTATATAGAATACGATGCTCACAAAGCCTATTTGTCGGGATGAAGAATGGAAATGAAAATATGAGGGAAGCACAAAGTTTTATAACCAAGTGATTGAGATGCAATAAAAAAAATCATTAAGTTTGAAAGTCTGTGCCTGTGGCCTATCTAGTTTGGGAGATTAAGTCCCAAGGGGTACTTGATACCTAGCCCCTAAGATCAACTGGTCTGGGATTGGCTGACCCAAATCCTGCTATAAAATCAGATAGAAATCCATGTTCTACTGGTACATATGGGATTAGGATATATCGATGTAGCCTTTCTGGTTTGGGAGAGTAAGTTCCAAGGGGTGCTCGACACCTAGCCCCTAAGGCCAACTGGTCTGGGATTGGCTGACCCAAATCCTGCTATAGAACCAGATAGAAAGTTACGTTTACGGTGTATCTTAGTCTTAATAAATCTTTTGATAAAAAGATGCCAATGTGCACAAAATAAAAGATGCCAATGAGCACACGTCTCTTAAATCTTGGGGAAATTACAATGTCGCGATAAACTTATAAATTTGTGGAAATTATGATTTCAGTCATATAGTGTGAGTAAGAGCAAAGTATTCTTATAAGTTGAAGATGTGCATTTGATTGTTGCTAATCATATTTCACATGCTAGCACACCAAATAGATTTAATAAGTGGTTGAAACTGAACAAATTGTAACTTGATATGCAAGCATGACTTGTTTCTGAATCCGAAAGCATACATTTGATGTCATTTATTTGAAAAACATGTCTACTTTCACTAAGTTGAATTTTATTTGTTCAGTGTTCAAACATTCTATAGTTAGTAGTTATGTTATATAATTTAATGTATTTCAATTTCCGTTACTGATCTTTTATGTGAAATTTTTCATACTGTCATGTGTAGAGTTAATGCTGTTTTTGAGGGGGAGTGAGTTCAAAAGCTAACCTAATTTTGAGGGGGAGAGAATTCATTGTTTATCATTTTGAAGGGATTAAGTTCATAGGTCCTTAATTTGAGGGGGAGAAATTTTCTGATGATTGGTTCATATCTAACAGTGCTAGAATTTCAAATCAGATAAATTGTTCAGGTATGAGTTTCTGAGAAATACTTTTCAGGTATGTTCTCCAAATGCCATTTTAAACTGAAAATATCTAATGCATTTGTGTAGGGGGGGGGGGGGGGGGGGGTGAAAGGAGTCTAACTTGAGAAAATTCATTTTTTTTAAATGTTCAAAAATATTCATTTTTGATTTTTTTTAAAATAATGATTTTTTTTAAGGGTATACATTCTAGTTTGACCTAATTTTGACTCTTTCTTCTTGCGATTTTCCATCTGAGAGCATTTCGTATCCATTTCTTGCGCTTTTCTTCTGATTTCGAGTGATTCAGTGCATATCTTCGAATCAGGTATGATTTCGACTTTTAATATTTGTTTAGAACATTATTTGGTAATCGATTTCATATCTTACTTCATATATCCCGTCTGAGTTAGGATTGTATTTGAATCGAGTGGTGCGATTGTTCATCTTCATCAGTTTCTCGATTTCTAGGTTTTGTATGAAATTTGGGCTGATTATGTGGTTAAATAGGGTCAATTTACGTTTATACTCTGCTTAGATACTGATTCGACATCTATTAATCATATATATTAGTTCAATTTTGGATTCGATTTATTTTTGAAATTTTTTGCGATTTTTGTATCTGGTTCAAGTGAAAATTGCGCAAGTATAGGTTGCGAGATTCTCACTTTGCGCAACCGTTAATTGCGAAATTCTCACTTTGCGCTATGAACTAAGGCGAATTACTTCTGCAAATCTTTCAAGTCCAAATCTCGTTTCTTCAGGAACCGAAAAGTTCACTTTTCGCCTCTGTTGCTTGCGAAATGTTTACTTTGCGCCTCTTTGGCTTGCGCAATTCTGACTTGGTCAATTTTTTTATGAAATATTTTTTTTTGTTGTTTGTTTTTCAGTTTTGTTATATTGTTTTCATGTTTCTTTTCTAGTTTTTTTTTACTTACTATTTCTATTTTGTGTTCAATATTTCTAGGGAATAAATGGCTTCAGATGATGAGCAAGATCATCAAGTTCAAGAAGGTGAAAATGAGCCTTCAGATCATGCTTCTCGAGACCAACCTCTTCCATCTATTAGATCTTCAGGTGCTGAGTTGTCTGCAAGAAGAAGTACTCCGGAAGATGTATTCCCGCGAGATAGATTTATTCGGTATCTTCCAAATAACCACTATGTTGACCTTGACAGAATACGTATTGATCCGATTATTCTCTCAATTCTTCGAGGTCATCCGATCAGTTATGCGTTAACAGCACGACATGGAGTTCCTAAAGTCTATCTACAACAAGCGTGGCACACAATACGGAAGATAGATAATGCTACACCTCCTCGTTTTGTGATTGAGATAGATCAATTTGAGACGTTTCTGGATTATAGACGTCTTCGGTTAATTTTCCGTCTTCCAGAAGCAGACTCAAGACCGGGATTTACATAATTTGAAGATTTTCCTCCAGAAGAAGTTGTGTTAGCTGGTATTCGAGAGTTAGGATATGTCGGTAAATTGACAATGGTGAGTGATTTTGAGAAGAATCGTCTTCCACCAGTCTGGTATGCGTTATTCTCGGTTATCATCAGATGTTTGACTGCTAAGCATTCTGGTACAGACAATGCCAGTCTTCATTTCTTACGTCTTTTCTATGCCATCATACATGATCTTCATGTCGATTATGCTCTTGTATTTTGGACCGAGCTGAGTGAGATTGTACACTCAAAATTTACGAACAAGCATCGTAGCTTCCTGTCTTGTATTCGGTTTCTAAAGCTTATCGTATGGAGTATGTTAAGAAGTAACAAGGAGATTCCACGAAGATCTAACTGGCCTATTGCTCCCGATTTTTCTATGGGATACATTAACAAGCTAAAACGACCGTTTGATCATTTCGTGCCTATTCCTCCGGAGCTAATTCAGAAATATGCTGATCCAGAAGATGAAGAGGTTATTGACTACTGTGAAGAACATGGCATAGAACTTCAGCCTCAGAACGTTCAGGATGAAACTGCACAAGAAGATCAAGAACATCAAAGTGAAGAAGAAGTTGAATCGAGCAGTTCTGAAGATGATGATAGTAATGAAGAAGCAGATGATGAAGATGAAGCAGATGATGAAGATGATGATGATGATAATGATGGAAATGGTGGTGGTATGAATTTCGGTGAATCGGTGTTTCGAGAACCTATTGTTGAGGCCGAACATTCATCTGTAAGAGATTTTTCGGAAGGTAACACGGTTGATACATCAAAGACTATTCCGATTAACCCAAAAGTGGTGACTATTGAAGTAGATGAGCTCGATCTTCGAGCTGCCAGGGCATCAGTTCAAGAAGTTACTACTACAGTTCAAGAAGTCACTGATTCAGTTCAAGAAGCAACGAATACAGTTCAAGGAACGTCAGGTACTATGACAGGTAATGAGTTTTTAAGGCATATGCGAGAACGGTTGGATGCTCAAAGAGATGAACAGTTACTTAGAACGAAGGCGATGCTGAAAGGCAAAGGGAAGATGTCAGAAATTCTTGAAATTCCTTTTGAGATTCCTTTAAGAAGACCGACTGGAGTTGTTATTCAGGAACCGTCATCTCAACCGTCGGGTCGTCCAGTTTCTCAACCGCCTATCATTCCTTCTGTTCAAGATCCACCTTCTTCTCATCAAAATCTTGCGGATATTTCGTTGACGGAACTTTCGGATGCTTTCTATCCACGCTTATTGTTGATTTCACTTTCGGAGCATCAAGACAAGGACTTGATTACTCTGCTTCGGAATTTCCAACCGAATCAGCCTCGGCCTTCTTCTATCAGTACTTGAAACTCGAGTTTCTTCCTTGGCAGAAGAATTTCACTCATTCAGATCTGAAGTCCATACTAGCTTATTCGATATTAAGAAAGGTATAAATTTGATGACGGAAGCACTTTCTACACTTTCTAATCGTGTAGCAAAGCATGAAGAAACCTGTCAGACTGCCGCTCTTTCGTCTCTTAAGCGAAGACATGACCAAGATGATCCGGACCATCAAGGTCATGAGGGGGAGAGTTCAAAGAGACAAAGAGTAGAAGAAATTGTACATGTTGAATCTGCTGAAAAAGTTGTTGAAGATACGACAAACGAGGATAGAGCAAACGAAGACAGAGATAAAGAAGCTCATCCAGAAAGTATTGTTGATGAGTTGTTAGATGAAATAGATTTGACGGCAATGGCTTCCGAGATTAATTATGTTGAGCCAGAAATTGTGAATAATCTGCAACTCGTGGTTTATGTAGATCCAGATTCTGCACCGGTGTCTATAGAAAATCCGGAAACTTCTCACGTGCATGAGTCTGAAGATTATGATGATATGCGCAACTTCTTCTCCAACTATGTCGAGATAGATTCTGATGATGACGTTCAGAGAAAGATTGATAAGTTCTGGAAGATAAAAGAAGAAGATCAAGATGATATAATCGTCATCTCAGATACTGAAGTGGATGTAGAAGTTGATGAAAAAGACATTAACATTGTTAATATGCTATATGGAGATCTTTCTGATAATGAATATGTGAGTCATCAATCTCCTATAGTATAGTCACCAGTTCAAGGTCATGTAGTTTCTGTTCAACCAATTCCTTCAGTTGTTTCTGACTCTTCAGCTCCGACCACCACTATTCCGGAAAGTACTTTTGTTCAGGGTAGGTCGTCTAGAGCAAATCAAGAGGTTCCTGATCCGTTTCTGAAGGTTTCACCTAGCATTCTTCAACCAGGTCCAGCTTTGAATAGACAACAACGTTTGCAAGGACTTGAAGAAAAATTTCAAGTCACCAGAATGAGTTCTGCTTTTCTTGAAGACTCAGAACGCAACTTTTATGTCAAGAAAAGAAGGAGAGTTAATATTCATGCCATTCTAGGGATTGAGAAGGAGCCGGCCTGGTATCAATACGAATATCTGATGTTTATCAAATGTATTCGTAAAGGAAGACTTATGGTGTTCTCAAAGCATGGAGTCGTAAGGGTTCTTAAAGTGGAGATAGGTTTTGTCAGAATTTGGTATCCTATATTTTACGTTGAACGTCAAGACTGTCAGAGATATCAGTTTTCTGAAGCAGACTTCAATGATCTTTCTATTGATGACATTGAGGTAATGTATCATCAATTTCGAGATATGCCTGTTCGCACTGATGATATCCTCAGGGCTTTGGAAGCAGTCAAACGTTTCTTACGAAGACAAGTTAGATTCTATAGATGCTTTGACTTCCAACTTGCTATCGAAAGCTTCCAGCCAGTTGTCAATGTAAGAAGACCTGATAGAGATTTACCAAATATTGACAGCTATCCACTATTCACTATTCTTGAATATCCTTACGGAGTCGTGTATAGAGATCAATCTGGTGTTAGACGCTTTCTCAGATTTGATGAAATTGGTAAGTATTCAGATGGTACTTTGAAGATTATCCGATTACAGCTAGATCAAAGATTGAAGGAAGCTATGAAGAAGTTTTTGGAGACAAGAAGAAATTTGTACCATGTTGATAATGCTGAGATCAGACTTTTGAGGAGAGCAATAGAGACGATTGATACAAGATTGAACTTTCGGTTGACTCTAAGACGCTTGGAGATTTTGATTGGCAAGAATCGCCAACACAGAAGATTCGAGCGCCCTTGATTACAAAGGGGGAGATTGTTAATGCTATAATATGTTGTAATCAAGGCTTTTTTATATATTAGCCTACTTTCCTATAGTTTGACTTTGTAATAGTCAAGGGTATATAAACCCTTTGTAAGCTTTTGCAACATAACAGTTCTTAATACAGATGACAAACTTTCTCTCACTAGAATTTCTCTCTCTGTCTTGAAAGATCTTGGATTTACAGTTTCTAAAGTTTGCAAATTAATGGTGGTTTTCACATGATCCCTCCCATATATATATATATATATATATATATATATATATATATATAGGGGTGGGTTCAAATGAAAACTCATTTTCAATTGTGCACACGAGGACAAGTCACAACCATTGATCAAGATTTGGAAAACTAATCAATGGTTAAAACTTAATGAAACCAATTGAGAAGTGATTAGGGACAAATCTGGAAATTTGAATCAGCGTCTACCATCTTTGACTTTTTATTTTTTTTAATTAAAAAACTTTTACCCATTTAAAGTTTAAAATAAATTATCTTAAAAATTACTAATATTTTAATCAAACAAATTACATCAAAAAAACGAGAATTTCGTGCTCTTCGATATGACATCCATCTCGATATAGTTTTTTCTTCATTTTAACCGTTTTTACGTGAAATGCTAAGTATGTGTTTTATTCAGTATGAATATGTATGCACATTTCATGGTGTCCATATTCAGTATGAATAACAAAGGAGAACGTTCATTCACTATTCATGACGAATAACACAGTATTCAAAATGAATAATACAACATTCAGGATGAATAATACACGAATTCCTGATTCATGTATTATTAAACATAAATCGTGTATTATTCACCTTGAATGTTGTATTATTCATCCCGAATGATACATTATTAATGATGAATAATATATGAATGACACGTGAAGGTGTGAACACATGACGCACTCTCTTTTGTTTTTCGATTCACAACCGAAACTTGGTTTTATTCTTTATGAATATGTATGCACATCTCCAGGTGTCCACATTCAGTATAAATAACAAAGGTGAACGTTCATTCACTATTCATGATGAATAATACAATATTCAGGATGAATAATACAGTATTCAGGATGAATAATACACGAATTCATGAATCGTTTATTATTCACCCTGAATGATGTATTATTCATACTGAATGATACATTATTCATGAAGAATAATACATGAGTGACCCGTGAAGGTGTGGAGACGTGACACGCTCTCTTTTGTTCCTCGGTTCACAATTGAAACTCAATAGGTTCCCGATTCATCTCGATGGGTGTTGGGTTACGGTAATGAAGAACACGATGTCTTAGGACGTTGAAAAAAGTGTTGTAGAAGGTGATGTCGAGTTACGGGCTTACGGTGTCGAAGTGTTGTACACACTTGAACGTACATAAATGTTCATAATGAATATAACACATATATGACATTTCACGTAAAAACGGTTAAAACAACAACAAAAACTATATCGAGATAGATATCATATCGAAGAGCACGAAATTCTCGTTTTTTGATGTAATTTGTTTGATTAAAATATTAGTAATTTTTAAGATAATTTATTTTAAACTTTAAGGGGGTAAAAGTTTTTAATTAAAAAAGAAAAAAAAAGTAAAACATGGTAGACATGAGTTTAAATTATCTTCCATTTTTACCCCTAATCATTTTAATTAATAATTTCAATTAAAAAATCTATTTAATATGAGTCATTGGATCAATAGAGATGGAAGGGCCAAGATCCGTCCTCATGTGCACAATTGAAAATGAGTTTTCATTTGAACTTTCCTCTCTCTCTCTCTATATATATATATATATATCCTTAGGTTCAAATAAGAAGTGCTAAATATTTGAGAAGTAGAGAAGTAATCTTGACCATTTATTCGGTTATAATTGGTCAAAAGTTGCGGCTTTGACTGGTCAAAAGTTGCGGCTGTTCCAAAAATAGAAGGACAATTTCGTAACTTTTACAAAAAACACGGGATGAGTTCATATATGAATCTGTGTGATTCACATATGAACTATACATTCATATATGAACCTTTGTAATTCACATATGAACTCTTTATAACTAATTTATATATGAATCTTGTGATTCATATATGAATCTTGTGATTCATATATGAACCTTTGTGTTTCATATATGAAACTAATTAACTGTAGGTTCATATATGAATCAGTTGAACTAATTAACTGATTCATATATGAACCTTTGTGATTCATATATGATTTTTTTTAACTAATTCTCATATGAACAAATTAACTGATTCATATATGAATCACAAAGGTTCATATATGAATTAGTTAAAAAGAGTTTATATGTGAATTACAAAGGTTCATATGTGAATCACACAGATTCATATATGTACTCGTCCCACGTATTTTTTACGAAACTACCCCTCTATCTTTTGCAGACCACGCGAAGAGTTATCCGCTGATTCTCGGTCAAAGCCGTCGATCTTGACCGAATGAATGACTAAGATCACTTCTTTATTTCTCAAATATTTAGCATTTCTCATTTGAACTTCTCCATATATATATATAGAGTCCTACTAAATTGTAACCGCTAAATGTGTGTAACCCGTGTAACCCGTCGATTTCATAGGTTTTTTTGATGAATTTTTTTATGGAATTGTTTATTTTGATGAAATTGTTTCATATCATTCATTTTTTATGAATTTTTTTATGAAATTTGTTTCATAGGTTTTTTTCATTTTTATGAAACTTTTCATATATTTTCGTTTTCACCTATGAAACTACAAATTTCATAAAAAATTCATCAAGAAATGAATGATATGAACTACTTTCATCAAAATAAACAATTTCATAAAAAAAATTCATCAAAAAAACCTATGAAATCGACGGGTTACACACATTTAGCGGTTACAATTTATTATCTCTCTCTCTCTCTCTCTCTCTCTATATATATATATATATATATATATATATATAGAGGTGGTTTCATTTGCAAACCTCATTTACATTGCAAACTTTACAACCCACATATTAACCATAGATTACAATAATCAAGGGTGTAGGTGCAATTAGACTACTTTTGTTAATAAATATTTAAATTAATTTAAATACTTCAATGGAAAATACCGGAGAAGGGTATTTTAGTATATTTCACTTCCAATTTAAATTAGGAAAACAGTGAAATCCCGATTAATCAGAGGACGTGATCGACATCCCTATCAAAATTGAGAATCTGGTCAAGAAGAACAGCGACGCCATTTCATCGACAATGATACGTCTTCAAGAAGGTATGAGATTAGGGTTTCACGATGCTTCATTCTTGAATGAACCAAGTTTTTGATTTTGTGTTTCATCCATTTTTTCTGAGTTCATCATTGATTTCACAGGGTGTAATCGTTGTGAAAGACTCACGAAGAAGAATACATTCTCCAATTTCACAAACACAGCAGAAAACCCAGTTTGCTTGGATGAAAATGGGAATGAAACCAAACAATGATAGTGGAAAAAGTTTCATTGGACGAAAACTGTTGTTTGTCCTATTGTTCATGAATGTGATCAAACTGTTGTGTGTTCTTTTAAGAACACATGCTTGAAATATGTTGATTTGTACTATGTGTTCATCCTGTTTCACTAGTTTCACCATAAGTTTCACTTCATTCACTAGTTTCACTTCATTCACTACTCACTAGGTTCACCAAATGAATACAAATATGTTGATATGTACTATGTGTTCACCGTATCCACCAGTTTCACCAATTTCACTTTTCACCGGTTTCACCTATGTAATCAAAGAAAAGTTAGAGATGAACCAGTTTGCTTTGATGAAAACATAGATGAACCAATCGAAAACGTAGATGAAGTCAAAGAAATGTCGGAGATGAACCAATATGTTTTGATGAAAACGGGGTCGAAAACAGAGATGATGTTAGGGCAAGTTTTATATGTTGATTTAAAGTTCAAGGGTGTAATTTGTATTTGTTTAAACATAGTCCATAGTGAACGGGTCGTGGGCTTGTTACCACGGGCCCAGCATATATAATGTACAATTAGCTTAGAAAATAGCTAGTTGTCTCATTTGGCTTTTCAGTATTGTAACGATTATTCTCTGAATCAAATAGCTAAGTGGGCAGCCTTTGTGATTACTTTATTCGTTCATATCTCTTATTCACATAAACAAGATTGTTGCACGGATCTAGATCCTACAATTGGTATCAGAGCAGACAGACGGATTCGATTCAAAGGTTCATTCATCGATTTCTGGTTAGTTTGACTTTTACCCGTCTGACCATTCTTCAATTCTTGAAAATTTGATTCAGTCGAAATTGATAGTTTATGTTTATTGGGTTGTGTTAGAATCATTATTATAAGTGTTTCTGCAAATTTTCACACCCTAATTCGTTCGTTTGGTTGGTTAATTTTGCAAATTAAGTTCAAAGTTTTTGGTAGTGTTCTTCAACAAAAATCAAATTTTTACCATCAAAACGTGTTCTTTTTGCATTAAAATCGATTGGATTAGTGTTATTTTGTGTTTGGCATTGTTACTAATCTTCCAGGATCGATTTTGGGCAACCCTAATCCAAAATCCAATCGAATTGAGCAAACAGCCGATTTGTCCGGACAACTCAGCCGCGTTTTCCGGATAGAATCAAGGTTCCCGGATAATTGTGTGAAATCCATCCGGACAACTCCAATTCCATCCGGACTCCTCATTTTTCCGGGTAAGTTCTGCAATCCGGGTAAGTCACTATTCCTTATACTATTCGGGTAACATTTGTATCCGGAAACCCAGTTTTTCCGGACATATCTTATCCGGACAATCCATTGTACCCGGAAACTTCATTGTATCCGGACAACTCAAGTTATCCGGACACTTCCTTTTACCCGGTCACTTTGTGTTTACTTCTCGTCCGGTAACTTCGATTTTCCGGATTCTTTATCCGGAAATCACCCGGATTCCACAATCCGGATTCTTTAGCGGGACCCCCGTGCTAAGTCGCAGGAGGGGGACATTTAAGTATTCGAGAATCTGTGCCATCCGAATTCTTTGTTTTACCCGGACACTTTGTGATTTATTGAACTGTTCTTAATTGATCTGATTCGGACACTTCCTGATCAGACCCTTACTTGGATTCCTATCCAGTAAGATCACTCTTAGTTCATACCAGTCATAGAACCTGCGTTAGGATTCCACTCTTAGTGCCTTGCGTTAGGTTTACACTTTGAATCAATCTACACGTCTGACAATCACTCCAGTGCAACTGAAGATGTCTCCTGCTGAAGAAGACATGAAAAAGCCATGTCAGGTATGTGAACCTATCTTTTCAGAACTTTATGACCGAGTGAAACCTCTTGCTGAACGGGTAGTTTCCTTTAAGGCCACCTCTAAAGAACAACTGCTTGAGATCAGGTCTCTAACCGAAAAGCTAGATGTTCAACAGAGATTAACTGAAAAATACAAGTCTGAAAATGCTATGTTAAAAGAAAAATGCAAAAATCTTTCAATAGCACCCAAAGACTTAAGGGCCAGAATATCTGAACTCCAGCGTCAGCTTGATCAGTGCTTGAATGAGAAAGAAGACATTATTTATCAATGTTCTTCCCTTCAAGTTCAACACAAGGAGTATGTGGCTAAAATCTTAAACCTTGAAACCAAACTCCACCAAAGGGGACAAACAGATCAAACCATTTTCCTGAACAAACCCAAAGAGTTCACGTACTTTAACAAAGAGTGGGGAATCGGATATGATAACCCACACTATTTGAAAAAGGGAAGATGGCATGTACCCATTCTGTATGATTTTGCCTGTTATGGTTTATCTACAAAGTACCCGGAGTACAAAATCAAGTGGACTGGTCCTCTAGCACCTGAAAAGGAAGAGGAAACCGAGGAATATAAGCGCAAACACAAACGAGGAATTCAACTTCCATTTTGTTACGAGCCGTTAAATTATTCTTATAAAAAGGACAAAAAGTACCTCTCCAATGACTACTTCGACCCTTACAAGGTTGCTACGCCCAAGGATTCCTCCAAGAAGGATGAGGACCAAGCAACCACAACCAAGTCTGAGACGGATGAGTTTAAACTCTATGTTCCCCCTCTAATCTTGGAAGCAAAGATAGTCGAGTTGGAGCAGTCATTAGAAAAGGAAAGGTCCAATTTTCAAATGGAAAAGCAAGCTTTACTTGAAAAACTTGAGAATCAACAACCGGTCAAAACCGAAGTTGTGTCTGATGAAGGACAGGAGATTCTTCGGTCTGAAATCAATCGACTCACATCACAACTGTCTGCTTTGGCAACAGAAGTGATGCAAGAGAAAGTGAGTAATGGTCAGCTTCAAGAGCAGATTGACCAACTCCAAACTGAAAAGCAGATTTCACCCGAACTTTCCTCAAGTTCATCTGATACGTCTTCGTGTAAAGCGTTTATAGGAAAGATCTCTACTTTACAAGACGGTCAAGATTCTCAAGACGAGAGTGTGTTAAGGAATTTGAACACTGATTTTTCAAACGCTTCTGTACCGAATTCCTCAAAGCACACAAGCACAGCGTGTTCCTCGCCTTCCTCAACCGGTCCAAGTCCTGTAATTCCAGATGTTAATTTTTCCAAATACATGAACTCCGAAGGCAATTCTGAGGAAGAGTATGAGTCGTTCCATTTCGACAAACCTCTTCCAAGTCATTCTGACTTTTTGTCTCCAGTGGTTAATCGTCCGGTCAATTTTCAAAAGGGCGACTGTTCTCAATCCAAGACTCCGGATGTGATCAAGATTCTTAAAAATGCTTCAAATTCTCAAAAACAATCACAGCCGAAGCAAAAGACCGGTCAACCACCTGCTAAAAATCCTGTTCCTTCAAAAGTCACTGACCGCACTGTCCCTGTTGTTTCGGATAAAACCGGTCGCGCTAAACAAGAAAAACCAAAGTGGCTAAAGAAGGAACCTGTCGAAGGTGCTGCATCAAAGTCATTCAATACTGTCTTTTTCCCGAGAATGAACAAAAACGATAGTGCTTGGAATCATAGGAGTAATTTTGTTAAAAGATATATTAATTTTCCGATGAAAATTTACTCCATTCAGCAATTGATTCAATTATCGCACGATCGTTTGTGTTGTTCTAGTTGTGGTTGGAATGACTTTGATGATATTCAGAATAATGATTGGTTTGGGTCATATCAAAGGTTTAAACATACACCCAAACGAAAACCCCGTAATAACCAGCAAAGACACTATAAAAAACGGGGTTACCAATCAGCGGTTAAACCACAGCGGGAGACCAAACCTGCTCCTAGATGGGTTGCTCCTACTGAGGTTAAACCGGCACCCTGGTGGAAAGCTGCTACAAAATCTGTTCCTCCTAAAGGTGGAAATTCTGCACCGAAGAGGAAACAAGTGCCAAAACCAGTTCCCTCTAACGGTGTAATTCCTATACCTAAAGGGAAAGCTGGGACAAAGCAAGCTTCCCTAAACGGTGCCAAACCTAACCCTCCCGGACCCAGGCAAATCTGGGTACCGAAGGTCCGCTAAATTTGTTTTGCAGGACGGTCATGTGTGGTCCTTAAACACTGGATGCTCCACACACATGACCGCAAGGAGGGAGATGCTCACGATCTACAAGGAACAATATTAAGAAGACGTGAGGTTTGTCTATACCTATGCTTTAACAAGTTGTTCACGTGTTTAGGTGGAGCATGATCAGCTATCAGGTATGTTACTCTACTGTTGAGGGGGAGCATCACACACATTTTCTCTTAAACATGTTAAAAAGTTTTTTTTTGTGGATACTCCCGTGTGCACTTCACTCTACGCGCACATTCTGAGGGGGAGCATGTCATCTAATGCTCATCATTTGAGGGGGAGCGACACAGATTTTTCTTTAAATGTCCAAAGTTTTTGTGTGTCGGACTCTCCATTGCACTATTCGAGGGGGAGCGAGAGAAGGTTCGTTTTCAATCCGAATTGTCCTATTTTTTGCAAAATCTACACGGCCAGAGCAATTTGTGTGAAAATCCCATAGTATCCGGACAGTCCTATTTTTGTCCGAAATCCTCAACTTTGTCCGGAAACTATCTTGCCATCCGAAAACTGCTGATGTCCGGACACCTTTTGTCCGGACACTTTGGTTTGTCCGGTAAGTTTGTTTTTTTTTCCATTATTTGTCCGGACACCCCTGTGTGTTGTCTATCCAGTACCTATTTATCACTGCCTGTCCTCAGTCTATCTCAGATTGAGCCTCTTAATGCAAAGGTACGCGCCGGAATTTGTTTATCCGTCTTGATTACTAACTTTGGGTCTCTTACAGATATTCCATGGCGGATCAACAACCACTCACTTCGAGGGGGAGCAAGTCAATCCCTAAGTATGTTTTGAGGGGGAGCAAGATAATACCCTAGCTATGCATATACCTAAAGCCCTAGCTATGCATATACCTAAAGCCATACCTATGATAGCATATAGACGAGAGTTAGGGAATCCCATGGTCCAGCCAGCGCCGGAGGGACCTTCCCCGGGACATAGAACATGTGAGAAGGAGGGAGTTAAGATTGAAAGCGAACCAAGAAAGATTGAGCCGTAAAGATAACGAGGCTCCTGAGCGAACCCAGCCACATGTCACCCGGGTTGCCACATCTGCTATCCCGTCTCATTTGTTGGGACGGGGTATTGAAGAAGCCTCCGTGGACCCAGCGGAGCAATTGCATACCCCCCATAGCCACTCATCTGTCTCAAAACAGACGGATGTTTCAATATTACACGGGGAACAAGCACAACTTCCACCGGCCTCTCAATCGGAGAGTGCGGGTGTTGAAATAAGAGGCCAGCAGCCCCCGGTCTCGACTTCTTTGTGTGCACCATCGAGTCTAGAGCCTATTGTTACTGAACATTCTTCGCCTAGGACACTTGATGAGGAACAACACCACGTCGCGGCTCTTAGTGACCCGACCGGAACGTCTATAGTGTCTCCGTCTGCCGGAACACGAGGATTGGACGGAAATCCTACCACAGTTAACATCACGCCAGCTGTGAACGTAGGTGGCTCTACCCCTGTGGTAGATGCCTCAACAGATACTCTACGTGAGCCCGGTGTTATTTTACCCGACTTCGTGTCAAAAAGGTCTCTGGACAGCACCCTTGAGGCTGTCCAACAGGTTATGGCGCACAAAATGCAGGAACATGTCGCTGCTGAACTTGCCAAAGCGATGCATGCTGTCAAAGGAAAGGGCCACCTCGTCGACACTGAAACCGCCTCTGTGCCTCCACCGACTCAACCGCAACCTACTTACTCGGTGGACACCCTGAAGACGATGCTCTTAGCCCAACTGCTCCAGGAATCCGACACAACCACATCAACCGAAGCAGACCTGATCTCAGTTCTTCGATCTCAAGTCACTGCTCCTTTTTCGTCCATCACATCACGCCTTGACGCCATTGACTCGACCCTCAACGACTACAACAAAGCGCTTGCCACGTTGTCTGAGAGGGTCCGCTCACTCGAAGACACTTGTAAGAGTCAAGCCGACGGTCTCAAACGCAAGCACGATGACCAAGAGGATCCTGATCACCGTGAGGGGGAGAAGCGACAACGTCTAACCGAGACCGCCTCCCTGCTCCACACTGAAGGTACATCTGCGGTTCATCAGGAACCCCCAACTGCGGCAACTACAACAGACGAACCAGAAGCCGAGTTGCCTCTAGCCCAGATGGTCATTGATATGGAGATTTCAGATGACGAAGCCCCAACGGTTGAAAAGCCCGAGGGTACAAGACAGGAATTGGTCACTGAAGAACCATCAGACATGCCTTCGCTCACCTTTAGAGATCCGACATGTGACACCAACCCGGAAACCGAAGACGTATGGTACGAAAAAGCTGCCAGAGCCGTCAACTTCGAGGTAAATTTGGTGTTTCCTACTGATGAAGACGACAACATAGACTACGACCAATTTCTGCTTCAGAACTACTATGGTGTGCCTCCCGTTCACACGACTCCATCCGTCACGACTACAGATCAACCCGACAACTCCTATGCCGAAATCCAGGCATCTCCTCCACAAACGAAAGCTCCTGATCTTCCTCCCCCTCCTCAGCAACAAACCGTTGGGAGAAGATCAAGGTCCTCATTCCTCATCTGGAGGAATCTCTGAAGAAGCTGTTCGTTCACCGAATTCGCCCGATCGAGCCGACCTTCTGTCTTGGCATCTACAGTTCTGATCCAGCACGTCAACTCCGATACGTAGAAGCCATGAAGCGGTGTCTTCCGAGAGACCAGGTTCGAACCAAACATAAAATTTCAGAGGTGCTAAAGATTTAGTCAAACAAAATTATGAAGATCGTCTTTCCCGTATTCACTGTTCGACGTGAAGATGGAAAAGAATGGATTTTTTCTGAGGCTGACTTTAAGCATCTCCATCCGTTCGACCTCCTGGTCCTTTTGAAAGACCTTCGCACCAGAACCATCCGACCGCTTGCTGTAACAAAGGCGCTCGAAGCGGTTCGTCGATTCCTCGTCCGATATATTATGATGTCTTATCTTACGGACTTTCAAATGGCAATCGAGAACCGATCAAAGAAGGTAAATCTGCTCAAACCGAATCTGAAAGCTCCTGAATTGTCGATGTATCCCGAGAACGCAATGCTGCTTCAACCGGAATTTGGGATCGTCTTCCTCAACGCTCAGAAAGAAAAGAAGTTTATGAGGTTCAGTCAAGGTTCAAGACGCTCTTCGGAAGATCATCAAGCACGAATCCGAAAATCCAAAGGTATCATATGTACCAAATCTTAATGAAAGAACTGCTCAGACTGCTTTGGATATTGTTGAAGATCGTCTCGACTACCGCCGCGCCATCAGATTCTTCGAGGTTCACTTCGCTCTTCGCAAACGTTATGTCTACAACTGGCAAGAGATAGAGCGCGAATTTGAACTTCAAATCAAAGGGGGAGATTGTTAGGGCAAGTTTTATATGTTGATTTAAAGTTCAAGGGTGTAATTTGTATTTGTTTAAACATAGTCCATAGTGAACGGGCCGTGGGCTTGTTACCACGGGCCCAGCATATATAATGTACAATTAGCTTAGAAAATAGCTAGTTGTCTCATTTGGCTTTTCAGTATTGTAACGATTATTCTCTGAATCAAATAGCTAAGTGGGCAGCCTTTGTGATTACTTTATTCGTTCATATCTCTTATTCACATAAACAAGATTGTTGCACGAATCTGGATCCTACAGATGAACCAGTCGAAAACGAAGATGAAATCCAAAAACGTCGGAGATGAGCCAATTTGTTTTGATGAAAATGGGGCTGAAAACAGAGATGAACCAGTCGAAAGCGAAAATGAAATCAAAAAACGTCGGAGATGAACCCGTTTGTTTTGATGAAAAGGAGATGAAAACGTTGGAATCGAAAAGTTGTACCAGTTTCATGGTTTATCTTTCAAAATTGATGAAGCAGTTTGTTTTGATGAAAACGGAGATGAACCGGTTTTTTTTATGAAAACGATGAAGAATCTCGATGCAACTTTCAAAAACAAGTGGGATTATAAGTTTCCCGTCCATAATGTGTCGAAGTTTCTGTTTCTGGTGAACTCGAGTCAGCCATTGGTGTTGTCGTACAACATGTCTTGGTAGCCGTTACTAGGAATATCATCGACGAAACGAACAAAAGACCCATAAAAGTGTTTCATCAGTATGGAATACATCTCGAACATGCATTTAATTAGCTGAAATACCATCAAACATATTACCCTTCATTCTTCGGATTGGTTAATATTCACTACAAAAAAAAATCAAATTTCCGACGGCCAAATCCGTCGGTAATCCGTCGGTAAACGGCTAAATCCGTCGGTAATCGTCGTCAGAAATAACCTGGTCGGTAAGTGATTTACCGACGGATTACCGACGGAATTTACCGACGGATTACCGACGGCCCTCTTTACCGACGGATCACCGACGACGCCATATACCGACGGATTACCGACGGCGATATTTACCGACGGATTACCGACGACGATATTTACCGACGGATTACCGACGGCCACCTTTACCGACGGATTACCGACGGCCACCTTTACTGATGGATTACCGACGGCGATATTTACCGATGGATTACCGACGACCACCTTTACCGACGGATTACCGACGGATTTTCCGTCGGTAAAACTATATAAATTAAATTAAATCTAAATCAATTTAATTATTAAATTATATTATTAAAAATTACCGACGGCAAATCCGTCGGTAATCCGTCGGTAATGTTTATTTTAATTATAAAAAATAATTAAAAATACAGAATAAACTGTACAAAAAAACCTGTATTTAATTCCTGGACAAAAACTATTACAAAATACTATTCTATTTAATAAATATCATATCCGTAAACAAATTACAATTTTATCCCAAATACAAAACAAACTAAACTGAGGGGGGAGCGAAGGAACTTCCAAACTTCTTCATAAAGGCTTCAAACTCTTTCACTTTCTCCTCCGATGCTTTCACTTTCTCCTCCAATACTTTCCTTGCTTCTCGGTCTTCTCTCGCTTTCTCCTCCAATACTTTCCTTGCTTCTCGGTCTTCTATCGCTTCCTCCTCCATTTTGAGTCTCGCTTCTTTTTCTCTTCGTACCTCCTCTCTAAGTGCATCCCACTAAAATTCAACATTTGATAAACATAAAACAAATGTTAGACGACATTTGACAAACGTATAACTATTACACATTTGACAAGCATACATACCTCCTCGTCGCGATGAGAGCTCCCACTCGTAGCGGCACCTGAATTACCGGACATAGCATATTCGGGATCCTAAGTCCCGAATCCAAAATAGCGGCCCTTACGTCGTCCCCCGACACTACGCTTCCACAAGTCTGAGTCATTGGGTGGAACGGCGTCGGGAGGTAAATCGGGGTACTCCTCCGCTCTAATATGTCCGTAGGTATCCTATGGTTTTACAAAAACAATGTGTTAACATATATAGAAAATTCGGCAGCATTTCGACTGTAATTTGAACATATCCATTATATGTGTAGTATCAAAACAATCCTATCGTCCGCCCAACAATGGCAGCCCAAACTAAATGAATCAAATTACACAACTCTATAACAAAGTTTGCTATCTCTTCTATCTATCTTGTAAAACAAAAACAAATATATATGCATAAGCAATACATGTACAGACATACAAACATTCATACGTATATAGACATGTACGCATACACATACTCTTATAGGCAATTGCCGATACATATGCCACTTATATACACGTATACATATATAGAAAAACAATCTACCACTATAATGGAACTTACCGCAACGTCAGCTGCTTTTGGGTATGAGTAGATCGGAGGATCCGTGGACGGACCGGTCGCACCCGGTATAAGCTTCGGGTTAGTGCAGTGCAACCTCTCATAGACCTCCCCACCAGTAGGCTCACGGCCCCAAGCCTCTTTCTACAATAGACAACTTCAAATGTCAGTAGATAACAAAGTCATGTATATATACATATATAGGTTTATATTCATCAACTATATACATTTAGTGTAGTGGATAATAAATTACCATGCGGTCCCGATGCATAGCAGTAGTAATAGATCCGCCACAGTGACTCGATGTCTTCCCTCGATACTTGGTATTACGATTGGACGTATTAGCCTTACCTGAACGCCTGAACTCGTCCTTGTTCCATGCCTGTTAAAAAGTAGACATAAATCAAATTGTACAACCAGATTAAAATATTCAACAACGCTAATATTCAACAACGCTTACCCGGTCAATCATTTGGACCCAATACTCGTTCATCATCCACTCAGGGGAGGTATGAGATAAGCTTTCGATAGTCATAATTATCGAACTCTATACGCTCGATAGCTCTTAGTTGATCGGCGGCATACTGACGGGCATCATACATCGTATCTGAATACCGGCTCCTCACATAACGTCGTATGGCAAGTAGAATGTCGACGTCCATATGAGGCGGCCAACTATAAAGCAACTGCATACACATTGTTTGGATTAAGTAAAATAAATTAAAACAAGTAGTTTAATGGACTAACATACAAACCCGGACACGATCCAACATCATCGTGAAGTGTGAATCAGGGACATCCTTATAGTGAGCCCATGGACCGGCGAACGTGGTCCGAAAGATTTTCATAACATCCCGGCGAACCTCCGTTTTCTTAAACCTTCACAATTGCAAAATATACAATACAAAAAACATTAGAACCGGTTTATTATGTACTAGGATTAAACATATACCAAATCTACTTACACGCCGTCTGTAGTCAACTCGATCGGCGGTCTCGTACCCTGAGACCGAGGCGTCTCGGATGAAATACTGATGCCTCTAACCCTCGAATGAGATCCAGGTGACGGCGTCGCAACCACGTCATCCGCAACCTGGTCTAGTCCGTCGGTACCTACCACGGACTCGGAATTGTCCATCGACATGTCACCACGCCCTGCGGAGTTGGTACTCCCCACTCTACTTCTACCCCATTTACCTCGAGTAGGGCGTGTCGACATCTAAATATATAAGAATGGTTCGAACACACTAGCTGTCAATGTTTGAATTTGGAGACACGAAGATGTAATACATAAATCATAAAACACACTAGTCATCGAACGAATTTGCAAACACAAAGGATACAAGCGTACAACTTATAAAGATATAATTATTATGAAATAATGTCTAAATAACTAAGACATGCTAGTCATTAGACGAGTGATCAGATAACATAGGTTCGTTTTCGCTATCTGAATCGTCGTCCACATCTTCAAATTCTTCTTCGTCGTCGCTAGCTTCGTGACCGGGTGCATCTTCATCGTCGCTAGATTCATGATCGGGTGCATCTTCGTTATGTGTCGACTACGGTGACCTCCCCTGTGACAAGACGGACAGAATCGAAGTCCTCATTTACCTCTGTGTTTGTATTATGAGTTACCCGTTCATTGATTTGAAAGAATGGTTCTTCGTCCGCGTTATCATCATCCAAGACATCAATAGCCCTTTCTGCAACTTCATATATTGCACGAGCTTTGGTCTTCACAACAGCCCACCAGTCCTTTAAATCCTTAGTGTCTGAAGGATACGGTGTGTAGTACACTTGTTCCGCCTGTGATGCTAGAACGTAATAGTCGTCACCTCCGAGTCTGGACTTGTATTTGATATCAATCAACCCATGTTTAGGATCGACTCTAACCCCCCTTGGGCTATCAAACCAGGTACACTTGAACATAACTACAACGCAATGGCCTACACCGTAATATTCCACCTCTAACACTTCGTCCAACAATCCGTAATAGTCGGTCTCAGAGTCGTCATAACAAGATCCTCTAACACATACACCACTATTATGTGTCACACGCCCAGCAGCATGTGTTACCGTATGGAACTTGTATCCATTGACGAAGTATCCCTTATGCGACAAAGCATATCGGCCCGGTCCACGTGCTAGGGATTTCAAATGATCGGTGAAGTTGGTTGATCCGAACATGACCTATAAATAACAAATAAGATATTAAAAACACATGTATAACATTACATGCGTAAATTTCATATTTGTATACTCACGTGTTGTTTAAACCATGTAGAAAACCTTTCATCTCGAGCTTTAACTCGTGCAGCTTCATCAAGATGAGGTTCTGTTTGTCGTATCCATGCATCAAAGGTCCACTGGAAAGGCTCAACTTCTTTGCAATTCAACAACACATACGTGTGGATCTTGTGAATTTCGGCAGTAGTCAAAACGGCCTTTTTCCGCCCTTCTCGAATAATCTACGGGAAGGAACCTTGAATATGCTCAATCGATTGTCTACTTCGGAAGAAGTAGGAATATCGGGGGCAAAGTTTCTTGACTCTCGATTATGTCGAGTTTCTATCTGCGGATCAAAATACAAAGAGCAGTAGGTGGAGAGTTCATTTACTAGATAGGACTCAACGATAGACCCCTCCACCCTTGCTTTGTTTCTAACGGTTCTTTTCAACGACCCAAGCTTCCTAAACAACGATTGAAAATACATGTTAGTAAATAAATGAGTGATAACCAAAATTTAATGAAAAGTGTTTGAATGAAAGGTTCATCTACCTCTCATAAAGATACATCCACCTATATTGGACCGGCCCACCATTTATGGCCTCTCGTATCAGATGTATCACTAAATGTTCCATAGAATCAAAGAATCCAGGCGGGAAGACTTTTTCCAACTTACAAATTGTTTGAACGATACTCGTTTGCAATGGAATCAAGTCTTCTAAGTGTAACTCCTTTAAGCATATTGCATGAAAGAATGTGCACAACTCCGTTATCGCATCCCATATCGGAGTCGGTATCATCCCTCGTAAAGAAATAGGGAGCAATCGTTGGATAAACACATGACAATCATGACTCTTGAAGCTATAAAAGCTATAGTCTGCAATGTTTACACACCCCCCAATATTTGAAGCATACCCGTCCGGAAACTTCAGCGTCTTCAACCATTTACATACTTTTATTACCTGTTGTTTGCTCAAAGTGTACGATGCCTTCGGTTTCACTACTTTATTGCCTGACGTGGCAATGCGCAAATCCGGTCGATTGTAATAAATCTCTACATCCCTCCTTGCTTTTATATTGTCTTTTGTTTTCGACGTGTCCATGAGAGTGTTAAAGAGATTCTCAAAAACGTTCTTCTCAATGTGCATGACATCCAGGTTGTGTCGAATTAACAATGTCTTCCAATATGGCAACTCCCAAAAATGCTTCTCTTCACCCAATTATGAGTGATTCCGAAGCCGCTAATTTTTTTATTGGTCGATCGGAACGGGGAGCCCTCATAAACAGTTGGAAGATGACGAACCTGCTCCCATATTTATTGACCGGTTAACTCGGGTGGTGGACCGGCTAACACCATAGATCCGTCCTTGAATCCTTTTCGATCACGTCGGAAGGGGTGCGTAGTAGGTAACCATCTTCGATGACAGTCAAACCAACATGATTTTCCTCCATTTTTTAACTGAAACGAATCGACTACGCCCATGCAGTACGGGCACGCTAACTTGCCATGTGTGCTCCAACCCGACAACATTGCATAGGCAGGGAAGTCGCTGACGGTCCATAGTAGTATAGCCCTCATCTCAAAATTATTCTTACGATGAGCATTGTTGGACAACCTAGGGGGGGGTAAGGTTGTATTTAAAATCTTTTACTTTCAAAAATTCTTTTACAAATAAATACAGTACTGAAACAGTATAAATAAATCAGAGTATAAACAAATAAATATACAACAATTATATAAACAGATATAATTTAAATGCACAGAGATTATATAAATAAATATAAATGCAAAGCAGTTTATATAAATAAATATAATATAGCACAGCGGAATAAATAAAGAGATAAGGGATAGAGATACTTGACACAGAGATTTACTGATTTACCACCAACTGTGATAAACCAGCAGCCGAGACACTTCCCGACACGATCCAATAAATGTATTCTTTACGGTAGAATACAAACCAAGTACAAAGGTAACGTAATTGATTCTCAAGCTTCTGCTATGAGATGTACAGGATCACACACCCGTTATTCAAATGCTTACAAGAGGAGTATAACTCACAATGGGTAATCACTCTTGTATAATATCTCACACTTGGATATTTTATAAAAAAATGTTTTATAAAATATATATATATAAATAGATGAGAGAGCTGAGAGGTTGCTGCTTGTTGTTACTGTTGTTATTGTGTTGTCTTCTTGGTCTTCATTACCAGCAAGCATCATTTATACATAGCATCTTCAACGGCATTGAGCAGCCGCGGTATACCGCCAAATGCATGCGGTATACCGCCGTCAGAAAAGTGTGCTGACACACCAACGGCTACATGCAAAGTTGACAGGAATAATGTACCCGCGGTATACCGGCTGGGTCTCGCGGTATACCGGCCGTACGAAACAGCAACTTCAACCAATCAGAATCAAACACAGAGCCTGCCGCGGTATACCGGCTGAACGCCCGCGGTATACCGCCAAAAGTGTACCCGCGGTATACCGGGTATTCTCCACGGTATACCGCCGTCAGGAAAAGTCAGCTTCCAGGACAGCACCCAAATCTTGCTGGATCTTCTCAAAACCTTATTAAAATTAATTGTTGGGTTTTTAGAAATATCCAAGTGGTATATTATTTTAGGGTGTTTATCATTATTAGTTATAAACAATAATGACGATGTAAACACTTCCGTCTTGAACCCTTCAGATTAAATCTTCGTGTTCTTCAACAACTGCACACTTGGATTAAATTGTTAGATAAACAATAATGCGTTGTGTTTGTAATCATCAAAATAAATATATATAAATATATAGAGATGTGGTACACTTGCACCAACAATCTCCCCCTTTTTGATGATGACAAACACAACCGCTAAGCAAGAGCATATGCGGTTTCTCTCCCCCGTTTGTCGAAACAAAAAGGGTCAAGAAAGACGGTATGCTTCCCCTCGAGAGATGCTCCCCCTCAAAATATGCATATATTTGAGGTAGCATAAACTCATGGGTAAAAATAATAAAACGCTCCCCCTCAAATTAATAACGATATCAATTTGATTTTATAAAATTTGAGGGATAAAATAAAATGCAGAAAGCAATAGAGACAAAGATATACAAACCAATACGAAACACTTGCACCAAAACGGATCTTAAGGCTTCAATATTCGGTTAATTTCATGTGATAAAAAAAATCACCACGTATTATGACCTCGTCAGGTAACCACGTATTATAACCTCGGCAGGTAACCACGTATTATAACCTCGGCAGGTAACCACGTATTATAACCTCGGCAGGTAACCACGTATTATAACCTCGGCAGGAAATCACGTATTATATCCTCGCCAGGAAATCACGTATTATATCCTCGCCAGGAAATCACGTATTATATCCTCGCCAGGAAATCACCTACAAAAGGCAAAGAAAATATTTCGTGGTACCCTTTTCTTATGGGTCCTTTTAACAGTTAGTATAAAACATAAACTGCAAAAAAAATATGTTGTCGACATAAAACAAACACGACAAACATACAAAGCCATATAAATGGTTTAAAACCACAAACGCATCCCACCGGGATTATCAACATTAAACATTCCTTTCGGAATCCATTTTCTAACCATTTTAATTTTGCGATTGTATTTATCATACACATAAAATGAAGCATTTATATTCGCATTAGGTTTAGAAAAATTACTATTATACATACGAGCATACGGTTTCCTCCCATAATTCACATTTTTCATTTTTGACATATATGGGGGTTTTTGCACATAGGGTTTTCTCGTTTCAACTTTAGGAGATGCAAAAAATCTTTTAATGGGTTTACACGAACATTTATCAACACATGTATCGGAACCAATGCCTTTACGACAATTTATACGATTAGGCATATTTAGCATTTTAAGCACTTTATCATTGCTATTTTGAAATGCATTAGCTAACAGATTATCTTTCTCATGCGATTTACATTTAGCATTTAAATATGCAACTTCATTTTCAAGAGACTCGCATTTTGTACATGCAACACTTTCTTTTTTATTTTCACTTAAGCATGCAATTTTATCATTTAAAACAATGCAAGATTTGCAAATATCTTTTTCACTTAATTTATTTTCTAATTTAGTGATAACATCTAAATCATGAGCAGATTTTTGTTTACCGTCATCTATTTCCTTTTTATATACAGATACGGTTTCTTTTAAATTAGAAATTTCATCTTTATACCTATTTGCAAGAGCGGCCATATCATGAAATGATTTATATAATTCGTCAAGATTATTTTCATCGTCACTATAATAATTATCACAATTATTTTTAGAGGAATATGATGAAGATACCTCATTGTCATGGTCGGCCATGAAACAAAAATCTTTGGTCTCATTTATGCTTGCGCTCAACGCGCCTCCAACCAAAGCTTTTGGTGTGTTGATTTGTTTTGCTCGATTCGGACACATACTTGCATAGTGATCCTTGTCACCACACACATAGCAAAAGCCTTTCTTTTTATTGGCTTTTTCATCGTCGCTAGATTCGTCATAATTGTCTTCACTTTTGTGGACGTTGCGACTTTGGTTTTTACCACCACGACGGTAGTCTTCATTTTCTTGAAACCTATCAATATTAGTAAACTTTTTGTTAGATAAAAGTTTAGAAAGTTTTCTTACCAACTTGACTAAATCGTCAAGATTTTCGGGTTCATCATCGGATGAACTTGCATCTTCCTCCTCTTCCTTTTCTTTTGAGGCAACGACCTTGAGAGCGATGGATTTCTTTTTGACTTGCTCTCGGACTTGATTTCTTTTTAGTGCAATTTCGTGCACTTTAAGATTGCCGATGAGATCATCGAGCTTCATAGTTGCGAGATCTCGGGAGTCTTCCAAGGATGTGATTTTTGCCATCCACTCCGAAGGAAGTGCTCGAAGAATTTTCCTTACATAGTCTTCGTTAGGATAAGTGCGACCTAATCCCTTCAAAGTAGTCATGATGAGGTTAAAACGTTTAAACATTGAGTCGATTGACTCATCTTTTGACATTTCAAATAATTCATAATCATGAACTAAAATGTTTATTTTAGAACTTTTAACTTGAGTATTTCCACGATGAGTGTCACTCAAGCTTTGCCAGATTTGATTAGCAGTTTTACAGGTATATACTCTTTCTATTTCATCGGAAGTTAAAGCAGCATATAATATATTTTTAGCCTCAAAATTTAAACAAAAAAGAGATTCTTCAGCGGGAGTCCAGTCCTTTATGGGTTTATCAACAATAAGATCATTTTCAACTTTGGTTGGTCTAAAATTCCCATTTTCTATAATATCCCAAATTTTTTGACTTTTGCCACGAACGTGACATTCAAATAGCTCGGCCCAAATGCCAAACTTTTCAGTATCTATAATAGGAGGTTTTGAAAACAAAACAGTTTGTTGAGCCATTATATAAAAGATATAACTTTAAAAATTTAAACAGAAAATTTTGAAAGCCCTGCTCTGATACCAAATGTTGGACAACCTAGGGGGGGGGTAAGGTTGTATTTAAAATCTTTTACTTTCAAAAATTCTTTTACAAATAAATACAGTACTGAAACAGTATAAATAAATCAGAGTATAAACAAATAAATATACAACAATTATATAAACAGATATAATTTAAATGCACAGAGATTATATAAATAAATATAAATGCAAAGCAGTTTATATAAATAAATATAATATAGCACAGCGGAATAAATAAAGAGATAAGGGATAGAGATACTTGACACAGAGATTTACTGATTTACCACCAACTGTGATAAACCAGCAGCCGAGACACTTCCCGACACGATCCAATAAATGTATTCTTTACGGTAGAATACAAACCAAGTACAAAGGTAACGTAATTGATTCTCAAGCTTCTGCTATGAGATGTACAGGATCACACACCCGTTATTCAAATGCTTACAAGAGGAGTATAACTCACAATGGGTAATCACTCTTGTATAATATCTCACACTTGGATATTTTATAAAAAAATGTTTTATAAAATATATATATATAAATAGATGAGAGAGCTGAGAGGTTGCTGCTTGTTGTTACTGTTGTTATTGTGTTGTCTTCTTGGTCTTCATTACCAGCAAGCATCATTTATACATAGCATCTTCAACGGCATTGAGCAGCCGCGGTATACCGCCAAATGCATGCGGTATACCGCCGTCAGAAAAGTGTGCTGACACACCAACGGCTACATGCAAAGTTGACAGGAATAATGTACCCGCGGTATACCGGTTGGGTCTCGCGGTATACCGGCCGTACGAAACAGCAACTTCAACCAATCAGAATCAAACACAGAGCCTGCCGCGGTATACCGGCTGAACGCCCGCGGTATACCGCCAAAAGTGTACCCGCGGTATACCGGGTATTCTCCACGGTATACCGCCGTCAGGAAAAGTCAGCTTCCAGGACAGCACCCAAATCTTGCTGGATCTTCTCAAAACCTTATTAAAATTAATTGTTGGGTTTTTAGAAATATCCAAGTGGTATATTATTTTAGGGTGTTTATCATTATTAGTTATAAACAATAATGACGATGTAAACACTTCCGTCTTGAACCCTTCAGATTAAATCTTCGTGTTCTTCAACAACTGCACACTTGGATTAAATTGTTAGATAAACAATAATGCGTTGTGTTTGTAATCATCAAAATAAATATATATAAATATATAGAGATGTGGTACACTTGCACCAACAAGCATCATACGTAAGAGCGCCCTCGATATACAACATCTTAAGATCATCTATTAGCGGCCTAAGAAACACATCTAAATTCTGGCCAGGGCTCTTTCTACCAGGAATGACCAAAGCAAGTTTAACATATGCATCTTTCAAACTCATCCACGGAGGTAAATTGTAGATGGTAAGAAAGACCGGCCATAGTGAATACGGATTCGAATTAGAATTATTCGGGTTGAAACCATCGGTGCATAAGCCAAGACGCACATTACGGGGCTCAGAAGCAAAATCAGGATCCACCGTGTCAAAATGTTTCCAAGCCGCACCATCACTGGGATGTACCATCACATTCGGTTTTGTCTGATGATCCTTGTGCCAAGTCATCTCTTTAGACGTCTTCTTTGACATGTACAATCTTTGAAGTCTAGGAACAATAGGCAAGTACGTCAACACCAAGTTTGGGACCTTGCTTCGTCCACTAATCTTGTAACGGCTTTCATTGCAATACAGACAATGGGTCAACTCAGAATCAAGCTTGTAAAATAGCATGCAATGGTTTTTGCAAGCGTCGATCTTTACTTTTGGTAGAGCAAGATTTTTCAAACTCTTCTTCGTCTCGTAGAAGTTACCGGGTAGTTTGTCACCCTCGGGTAGCATCTCTTTAATTATGGGAACAACTCGGTTATAAGTCGTCTCGGGTACATTACATTCTGCCTTCCAATTCAACAATCTCGTCGCAGCTCCTAATTTCGAGTAATTTGGACACCCATCCCATAAAGGTTCGTCAGCAGCTTGTAACATGTTAAAAAACCCTTGTGCAGACGGATTAGGGGTTTCTTCTTTCCATGTCATGCCATCATGTATCATGTGATCGTTCACCATTTCAACATAACCTTCATTGTGATCTACCACCGGGGCAGTAGAAGATTGACCCACGTCTTGATCAGGTGCATAGTAAAAGGTTTCACCATGTCCCTACCATATGGTATAATCAGGCATGAAACCGTGCTTCATCAAATGCAACCTCACCTCATCTCTTTCTTTAAAGCGTGAGTTTTCACACTTCCTACAAGGGCATCTGATACGAAGCACTATCCCATTACGCGTAGGTTTCTTGTCAACCGTCCCTACATTGGCGTAGGCATAGTCCAAAAAACTGTCCATCGCAACAATAAAATCGACCCTAAGAAACCCCTGACGGTCATTCTTTTTATACATCCATCCTCTATTTGTCGACATATTCAATAACTACAACAAGGAAAGAAGTAGTTAGTCGACATAATCAGTACAAGTGGTGTAGAGGAGTTTTGGATTACTTTAAAACCCTACGTGTAATGATTTGACTATTGGAAAGTCAAACCGTAGGTGTCAATGAAGTTATAAGTCTATTGAATGACTTGAAAGCACGACATGTAATAGTTTGCCTACTTGAAAGGCAAACCGTAGGTCTAGAAGAGTTTTGGATGACTTTAAAACCCTACGTGTAATGATTTGACTATTGGAAAGTCAAACCGTAGGTGTCAACGAAGTTAGAAGTCTATTGAATGACTTGAAAGCACTAATGTAATGGTTTGACTATTTGGAAGTCAAACCGTAGGTCTAAAAGAGTTTTGGATGACACGTCTATTGAATATATATACCAAGGTTCTAAATGGCGTGTGGCGTGGCGTGGCGGCGAGATCAAGCCTCAAGCCTTACGAGTTACGATGGGGTTGTTTGATATATTAAGTTTTTGGTTTTATAATAATGCAAGGTAATAATAATCAACAAAGCTATAGAAAACACCCGTTGATATATTAAGTCTTATAAAACAGTATAAAAAACATGGACCATTTTCTCAAATGTATAATACTAATCGAATGTAAAGTTGTAAGCCAGTGTGAGTGTGTAAGTTTAACACAGTAACATTAATCCACATATGTAAACTGTAAACACAAAGCAAATTACTGAAAAAAAAATCCACAACATTTCAACATATACTTTGAAAATTCGAACTAGAAAAAACCTGAAAACAATAACCATAATCGAACTTGATTTCACACCATACTTTCATATAATTATAAATAATCAACACAATGTCGAAGTGCAGGTTTCCAGCATATTCAAAATACTCAAAATGAAAAATACATGACACAATGTCGATTTCACATACCGTGATTTCACCAAATTTCAAGTGGCCTGAACTGATTTAGGTTTTCGATTGAGAGTGGCCTGAGCTGTGATTTGACTATACAGCAAGCAAAAAACTTCAAAAACAACAAAAACAGCAAGCAAAAACAGCAAGTATATCCAGCTGATTAATGTAGCAATTTTTATTTGGAATTATGTGGACAGTATTCACTTGTGCATACAATTAAATTAACTTGTTCCAGGACAAGTAACTACAAGTATGAAGTTCGAATCTTTAATCAGACTTGCATCCTTTACTTCATAAACTAAACTACCAGACCTCCATCTAATTTCAGGAACATATAAGTGGCTAGTTTCCCTAACTTTAGATAGATCAAAATGATAAGAATAAGAACAAGTTAATCGAAGATATACAATGTTTCAAAATAAGTTAAATCGAAAATAAATAAAAGAACCAACAACAACATGCAAGGAAAACAAAATGCCCTTCTCTAAACATCGAAAATTTTGCATTTTTAGCACAAATACATACTACTCCCTCTGTCTCATAGAAGTTTCAACTATTTAATCATAACACGAGAAGTGGTTGAACTTTTATCAGGTGCTTAAGATACCCTTCAATATGATATAAGAAATAAATCCTTTTGACTAAATCATAGAAGAAAAATAATGAAACTGAAAAACAATGAATGAAAAAGTAAATCATAGAAGAAAAATAATGAAACTGAAAGAACAAATTTCAGATTCTACAAATTACATATTTACATGGGTCAAATGGCATGTCTGGTGCTGGTTAAAATAATCTTAAACATCATAAAAAATGGACTACAAATGTTTCAGGTCCATGATGGCCATATTGGAGCATAAATCCTTTTATAGGCACTACTGGTTTTAATTGGGTTACCAGTGGTTGTTTTCACATGTGCAGTTGGGTGTTTCCTTGTGTTTTTGTTGGGCATGCCAGTGTTTGTAATATAGTGGCTTCTAGATATTATATATATTACCCTCTTCTATGTATATCTTTTGAAATTATCCCCAAAAATGGAAAAAATCACACCAATCCTGCTTCATTGGTGGATTCAGTATTTCAGTGATCAGTTAATGACATAACTAACTTGATCAATTTATAGAGAACAATAACACTACATGAAAAAAGCAGTAAGGATCACGAACTTAACGGTAATTCCGCAGAATAGTTAACTCATAGACAAGCATGAACGTAGTCGAACAATAACTAATGAAAATCCTCAACAAAAAATTACGAAACAAAAAATGATCGAGTAAGATGCCTAAATCCACAGGGTTATTAGTTATTAGTTATTAGTTATGAAGAAAAATAATCAAATTGGAAAAAATCGAGAACAACAAGTTGAGAACATACCTTACAGCGGACTGCGGTTGTGTGCGAGTGGACGACGGCTGTGTGCGAGCGGACGGCGGTTGTGTGCGCACGGTCGGTAATCCGTCGGTGGCTGTGTGCGCACGGACGGTGGCCGGCGGACGGTGGCCGGCGGCTGAGTTACCTTCTTGAATCGTGACTTCGTGTTCGTGAGGTCTGTGTGTTCATGTGTTGTGTGCGGCAGTAATGGAAATGTGAAATGTGAATGGAACCTAAACCCTAAAAGGACATTTTGTTACTTTATTAATTTTTATTATTTAGATTAAATATTTATATATATATAATATATATATATATATATATGTAATAAATATTAAATATTAGATAATTTCTATTAACATGTACCGGGTACCCAGCGGTTCCGGTTCTGGGTACCCAGCGGTTACGGGTACCCGGTCCCGGAACCGGTTCCGACGGGTACCCAGCGGGTAGCGGTTCTAAAAAAATGAGAACCGGAACCGGACCTAGTCACATCGGTTCCGTTATTTTAGGAACCGGAACCAGAACCAGTCACATCGGTTCCGGTTCCGGAACCGGCAGTTCCGGAGCGGTTCCGATTCCAAAGGCGGGTACCCAGTTCCGCTGCTCACCCCTAATACATACCTATATACGTACCCACAAATTCCGTCGGTGATTACCGGCGGATTACCGACGGTTCATGTATTTTTTAAATAAAAATAATTTTTAATTCAAAATATTAAATAATAATTATTTATAATTATTAAATAAACTAATATATAATATTTGACATTAAAATTATTAAATAAGTTATTATATAACATTTAATATTAAAATTATTAGCTAGACTTAACGGAAGAAGTTAACGGCCGTTAACTTTTTCCGTTAAGTCCAGTTAGATCACGGGTATTTTAGTCATTTGTGCATTTTTGTTGGGTTAATTTTTGCCACCACATGGTTAAATATGAATTTTTAATTCGTTGGACCTAGATTTACGATGACTAAATGCCCTGTATATTAACTGACTTAACGAAAAAAGTTAACGGTTGTTAGAAAAATGCACCAAAACTACTGAATAATGACGTACGTTAAACAATACATGTACATATGTACCTATACATATATACACACACATATGTATATACATACATACAAACATTCATACATATACATGTATACACACATACATACATATATATACACATATACAAATATACATACACATATAGACATGTATACACATATAGACATACAGATGACATATATACAAACTTACATACACATATAGCTAGACATGTATGAGATATACAAACATATGTATGTATAGTATGTACTGTATACATATAAGCAACTACATGTGTATATACACATACATACATGCATGTATATACATACACACTCATACATATACTATCATATATACATGTACATATACATACACACATATACATCCACATATACATGTATATACATACAAACATTCATACATATATACAAACATACATAAACATATAGATAGTACACATGACACACAAACATATATGTATTGTATATACATATGTACACATATACTATCATCCACCTGTACATACACACATACATGTATATACATACAAACATTCATACATATCTACACATATACAAACATACATAAACATATAGATAGTACACCATGCATGACACACAAACATATATGTACTATATATACATGCATACGTGTACATATACTATCATACACATATACATATATGTACCGTATATACAAACATACCGATAGTACACCATGACACACAAACATATATGTACTGTATATGCATACGTGTATATATACTATCATACACATATACTACTATCACACGTAAACTATCATCCACATGTACATACACACATACATGTATATACATACAAACATTCATACATATATACACATATACAAACATACATAAATATATATATAGTACACATGACACACAAAACATATATGTACTGTATATACATACGTGTACATATACTATCATACATATATACATACACACATACATGTATATACATACAAACATTCATACTGTATGGCCCTTTATGGGCTTGAGTGACTCTTAATGAACTTGATCGGGCCTTGATGGATTCCAAGTACTCTTTATGAACTATAATGGTCCTTGACGAATCATATTTGACTTAGTGGTTGTTAATGCAGTGTATAAACCTTTATGGACTTCAGTGACATTTAATGAACTTGATCGGGCCTTGACGAATCATATTTTAACATATGTTTGTGTTTAAGTCGTGAAAAAATATATATTTTAAGATATTTAAAAATATATAAAAAATACTTTAATTTTTTAAAAATAAAATAATCCGTCGGTAATTACCGACGGATTATTTAATTTTTAATTTTTATTTTTAATTAAATAATCCGTCGGTAATCCGTCGGTAATTACCGACAGATTATTTAATTTCTAATTTTTTTTATTTAATTAAATAATTCGTCGGTAATCCGTTGGTAATTACCGACGGATTATTTAATTTTTATTTTTATTTTTTTAATTAAATAATCCGTCGGTAATTACCGACGGATTACCGACGGATTATTTATTTTTTATTTTTTATTTTTTTATTTTTTTAATTAAATAATCCGTCGGTAATTACCGAAGGATTATTTAATTTCTAATTTTTCTTTATTTAATTAAATAATCCGTCGGTAATTACCGATGGATTACCGACGGATTATTTAATTTTTATTTTTATTTTTTTAATTAAGTAATCCGTCGGTAATTACCGACGGATTATTTATTTTTTATTTTTTATTTTTTTAATTAAATAATCCGTCGGTAATCCGTCGGTAATTACCGACGGATTATTTAATTTTTAATTTTTATTTTTTAATTAAATAATCCGTCGGTAATCCGTCGGTAATTACCGACGGATTATTTATTTTTTATTTTTTATTTTTTTAATTAAATAATCCGTCGGTAATCCGTCTGTAATTACCGACGGATTACCGACGGATTATTTATTATTTATTTTTATTTTTTTAATTAAATAATCCGTCGGTAATCCGTCGGTAATTACCGACGGATTATTTATTTTTATTTTTTATTTTTTATTTTTTATTTTTTATTTTTTATTTTTTGGTTTGTAAAGTTTTCATTATAAGAGAGGTTTTCAAATGATCTCTTCCATATATATATATATATATATATATAGAGAGAGAGAGAGACGGGTTCAAACGAGGAGCGTACCAATTTAAGAAAACGCGAGGAAAACCGTCCATGTACTGAATCACATGTGATTCACTACACAAACCGCAGGACAAACCGCGCGCTTTGGCAAACCGCGGGACAAACCGCGCGTGTCCGAATTTTAATCACATATGATTTTAGTTGTGAATCACATGTGATCCACTACATGGGCGGAAGCCCCCCGATCAGTTGTGAATCACATGTGATTCGGCAGTAGTGAATCACATGTGATTCAGTACATGGGCGGTGCTCCTCGCGTTTCTCGTAAATTGTTACGCTCCTCGTTTGAACCTTTCTCTCTCCCTCTCTCTCTCTCTCTCTCTCTCTCTCTATATATATATATATATATATATATATATATTTGGTGCATAATTTAACTGGAAAATGACTAAATGGTCTCGAAAAGGTGATCATTCTACAAATTTTAATCAATTTGCAAGATTCTAAGCTATTTCTTGATTTTTCTTTTACTAGAAAAACTATTTAGATGATTTTCCCTATTTTCTTCATTTATTTTTCATGCCTTTTTAGGTCTTTGTTCAAATAAACTTAAAATTAGAAATCAAATTTTAAACATCTTCCTTTGATTTTATACTCAAAGAAACAAGACAAAATAAATTTATCAAATGTTAGAAAGACTTGTTGGCTTTATCTAATCAAGATCTTGTTTCTTAAACTCTTGCTAAACGAAAGACTTTTACCTACAAACTTTTTTCTGAGAAATCTGTCGCTAAAGGGTGATTCGTCACAAAAGTTGGTGGGTAATGCAAATTAGTGACAGATTACCCAGAATATTCTCTGGGTGATCCATGTGTATTTTCTCGAAAAACTTCGGATTCTACTGAACCATCGATATTTCCTGGATGATCCCTCGGTAATCACCGGCGGAAACTTTCTCTGGGTGAATTTCTCAGGGTAAAAGTCATTTATTATGTAGTGTTATAAACATTGAGGATATTATGTTTTGAATCATTAACTTCATAATTCATCTTTAACTTAATATTGTTTTTGTAAAAATATTGATTACAATAGTTTTGAAAATCAACTACTTAATTAATGAAAGATATGGATTAAAAACAATTATAAAACATTAGACAATCAACAACATTACGAATAACGACGATTCAAGTTTACACATTTGACCCACCGTCCGAAAATCAAATGATGAGTATCGAGAATCATTAGCGGACTTTATGGTTTGTTTTCTTGTGGTGCATGTTCCCGTGTTGTTTTCGTAATGTATGGGAATGCTTAGACTTTGTTTTGGAGGTGGGGTAATCAAGAAGCAAGTTGCATTGTGCTAAAATTATTCATGAAATATTCTCTTTATATCATGATCATTTATTAAAAACCAATATGGTAAAATATATTAATTAATTGTTTCAGAAAATATAAAGAATATGATCCAGTGGCGGACCTAGAGTAGCGCATACGGTGGCACGTGCCACCGTATCGTTTGTCCCGCGAAGGGTAAAATTTTGTATCTGTATGAAGAGTGCAACCGTATTATTTTGGAGGGTGTAACCGTATCGTTTTAAATGATGCAACCGTATCAAAAAAAACTCTTAAAATCAACCGAAAAGTTCTCTCGAAATTGATTTTTTTTAAAAGTTCCTCGAAATCGAGAAAAAATTTAAAAAAAAATTCTCAAACCAGTGGAATTAGGCTAAAACAACATCGGACGATGTGGAAATTTTTTAGGTTCGTCAAAGGTGCCACCGTAAGAAAAAATTCTTGGGTCCACCTCAGCAAATTGTTGAAAAATAACTGTAGTTTGTATATTAATAAAATGGAAAGATATATATTTAAAAAATGTTAGTACGTACGTAGCGAGGGGAAGGGTTGAATAAGAGAAACAAACAAGAATGAAGTTGTCTGGCTGCAAAATGCAAATGGCTAGTGAATTGACAACACAGACAGACATGCAATTGCGACTCCTATCTTAATTTTTAGTCATATATGCATATTTATTATATTTATATTAAAAGTAATATTAATAAGGGGGAGTTTGGTTTTAAAAGATATTTGAAAGAAGATTCGAATTAATTAATGAGAGTTTTGTTTCCAAAAGAATTGAAATAAAAATGAAAAGTAAGCAATCGACATGTCTAGTTGATATGAAATCGAATCAATTGATAAATTCAATTCTTTTATGATTGTATTTAGCTTCCACTACATCTCCCAAGGCCCCAAGTGATTGTATTTTTAATTCTTGATACATCCCATCTATGTTTTTTTAGAACCAATCGTAAATTATGTAAATATCAAAATCAACTTTATTATCCAAATTATTGTTTAAGGAAAATTTTATGAACTGACTTTGATATTCTGTTGATTATTTTTTAAAACATGAAAAAACTAAAAAAGGAAACAAAATTGTTGTCAAACAGGACCATAGCAGAGTTGGAGCATCCACAATGGGAGGTTCTTACCCCCCACGTGGATCTCCATAAACCGGTCCATCAAAAAAAATTACCATTGGAGAGGGGCTGACATGGCAAACCGCTCAATCTGCGTGGAGCGGTCCATGCCATCAAAAGGTTGACTCATTTAATTTTTTTTAATGGTAAATAATTGAAGAAATACTGGTGCCACATTAAATGCATTGTAAAAACTTATAATAATTTGCTTCTTGTTTATTTGTTATGTATTATTATTTATTAAATTTATTTAATAAAACATAGTCAAATTTTATTAGTTATTATTTTCATTTTATAAAAAACCACATTTTATATTTATCATTATTGATTTTATTTTATTTTGAGTTTTATTATTGTAATTTTTATATATAACAATTGAATTTTAACTATTTATAGTTTTTAATTAGGGAATTTAATTAAAATACCCCAACTTTGAGTTTGACATACATAAATGTCCCCTCTCTCTCCCATTTTGCAAAAATGCCTCACATTCCCGCGATATGGCCCGCGATCAAACAGGACCATAGCACAATCAAAATTGAATTTTTTTGCAATAATCGTTGTCAAACAGGACCATAGCACAGTCAAAAATGCCCCACATTCCCGCGATCGCGGAGCCGGCCCATATGGCCCGCGAAGTTGGCCCGCGATGGGTGCCAGATTTTGGTTATTAAAAAGAAAAATGAGGCATTCACAAGGTGCAGGATTTGAACCCTGCATCAACAGCACATGTGCACAAGACCTTAACCAGTAATCTAGCTGGTAAGTTGTGGATTACATTATACCAAAAATGTTTTAACCACGATTAGGCAGTTAAGGTTTAGAAATTAACAACTTAGCCCCTGGAGTTTCAGAAATACGATTTTTGCCATAATAACTTTCTAAGATTTTTAGCAAGTTTTATTTAGATTTATAAAAATACAAATGTTAACCCGATTTCAGTTATTTGTTTTTATGAAATTACCAAGTTGCCCTTACTCTTAAACAATCGGTATTCCAAGCTATGCATTATGTATTTGGATTTATGAAATATTTGAAATACTTTTACGCTTGGAATTTGGTGGTTTAATTATTTATTTTGAAAGAGGTGGTTTCAATAAATCATTTATATATTTACTATTTTTTTAAATGATTTATAATAAGATTTAAAATGTCGCAATAAGGGATACTTTATTACCGAACGTTTAAATTCGAAAAGTTGGAGGGTTTATATAAATTATATATTTTCTAAGGAGAGGTGTTTATAATAAGTTGTCTAATTATTTAGATGATTTTATTAATGGGAGTAAATTGTCGTCTTTGGGTTTAATATTTATTGCGACACTATTCGGAATGGAGATTTATAGAAGTGACGAAAGGTTAATTTGATGTTTTGAGACGTCATCGAATTATAGACTTCGGGTTTGACTAAAGTTGGTCGGGTTTGACCAATAGTTAACTTTTACCCCTTTTGACCCATAAGGATTTTTAACTATGAGATCAAATGGAGATATTTGAGACATGTTAGGATACTCAGATTTGGAGTAAGGGCAACTTGGTAATTTCATAAAAACAAATAACTGGAATTGGGTTAACATTTGCATTTTTATAAATCTAAATAAAACTTGCTAAAAACAAATATATATATATATATATATAGCCTTAGGTTCAATAGAGAAGTGCAAATATTTAGAGAAATAGAGAAGTAAAAAAACACGGGACCGTTCATATATGAACGTTCATATATGACTGTTTATATATGAACGTTCATATATGAACGGTCCCGTGTTTTTTTACTTCTCTATTTCTCTAAATATTTGCACTTCTCTATTGAACCTTTCCCTATATATATATATATATATATATATATATATATATATATATATATATATATTTTAAAATAATGATTACTTTCAACACAAAAATCGGATTATAAAACAATGTCGACTTATGACCCATAAGGATTTTTAACTATGAGATCAAATGGAGATATTTGAGACATGTTAGGATACTCAGATTTGGAGTAAGGGCAACTTGGTAATTTCATAAAAACAAATAACTGAAATTGGGTTAACATTTGCATTTTTATAAATCTAAATAAAACTTGCTAAAAACAAATATATATATATATATATATATATATATATATATATTTTTAAATAATGATTACTTTCAACACAAAAATCGGATTATAAAACAATGTCGACTTAATTAGAAATGCATGTAATATTTTTGGACGACGCAAATTAAGACGTGGTCCAACCACCGTGGTATCTGGGGAATGTATATATTGATATTTTAGTCAATTTGATTAAATTCCCCTTTGACAAAATGGTTATTAAGTATAAATGATAGCTACATTTAATATTTTTATTTTAATCGTTTTGTAAGCAACTTTAGAGATTAGTTTTCAGAAAAGTTCGAGATAATGTAACATGTGTATGTCGTATTATGTAATAAAAATTCTGATCTAGAAATTAAACATAATTACCACATGTATTAGATACAGAATAATGGTGTCCCTTGTTTAGTTGACGTGACATCATACTATCTCGCAACACAGATTGCCTATATATATACGAGGCTTTAAATTTTGGCATTGAACATCCCTATATATGTTTTACCCTAGCATGTGTCTGTGAGGGTGCGAAAACTAGGATGTAATAGATTGTTAGGCCTGAGTTTTCGGTGTTTTTTAGCTAAGTCTGATCGAGTTTTAAGGCTTGAGATAAGCTTATCTGACCAAAGATATTTGGGCCAGGGTTAAGACTTGGGCTATTTATATAATTATATATTTCATATTTGTATCACTTTGTTTTCCCTTTTTTTACGTGAAAAAAAGGATTTCATAGTTTCAAAATATTATACTCTTCGATCTTTGTTTCAAACCCTTACTAAACTCTCTCTCTCTCTCTCTTGTTTTCCCAGAAGGGCCAGAAAAATCCATGTTCACAAAAAGTGAAAAATAAAAGAAAAACCTTCAACTTGTCTTCAAAAAAATAGGCTTCTTTCGGTGCTTCAAGCCGTGCGAGTAGAGCCTTCACCACTCCATATCAGCCATCTTGTACATTTTTAAATATTTTTCTCATGAAAATTGGGCCTTTGGTACTTAATCGGGCTTCTCATGAAAATTGGGCCTGATCGAGCCTTTGGGCCTCAAAATGACAAGCCTTATTATCCTAATCAGGTTGCTGCTTGATAGTTGACTGATCCCAGTTCAAATTAGAGATGGCCATATGGGCGGGGCGGGCTAGCCCGGACCGGGCTTTCATCGGGATCGGGCCTAAACACTGTTCAAAAGACCGGGCCTTGGTCGGGCCCAGGCCGGGCTTGAGGGTTGAAGACTGGGCCCGTTAAGGCTTTTCAAAGACCAGGCCTTTGGGACCGGGCCGGAATCGGGCCCAAAACTGGGCCTATACCGGGCTTTTAAAAATATATATATATATATACCATTTTTAATAAATATTATTCGTATCAACTATAAAATACTTAATTGGGTCACTCAAACATACTTAAAAATACGTTCTGTTAGAATTTCATATATAAAGAAAAATACGTTCTATTAATTTTATATAAATTTTAAAGAAAAATACATTTAAAGAAGTACATTTATTGAATTATAAAGAAAAATACATTTAAATAACTACATTTATTGAATTATAAAGAAAAATACTCTTAATCCTCGTCCTCGTATGGTGGATAGTATGCAAGAGTTTCGGTCGTTCGAAGTCTAGTAAGAGTCGTTCCATCATCGAGTTCATCAACATCGAGTTGTTCTTCAGGGCCGGTCTCGTCGTCGTCGTAATGTGATACATTATTTTCACAATCGGTACTTGGCGGGGTACTTAGTGGGCCACGATATTCGTTTTCTTCGAGATTTGCTTCCATTCCTTCAAGCTCCGCCTCTAGGTCCGTTTGGTCTTGAATTCTTTCAAGACTATCCAAGTAGTCCTTCAAACAAACGCAAGCTTCTACTGACTTCGGGCTTAATCTTGTCCGACGGGCCGAAAGAATCCTGCCACTAAGAGAAAAAACGGACTCCGAAGCTACGGTACTAGCTTGGACTGTTAGTATATCACGGGCCATTAATGCCAAAACCGGAAATGTTTGTTCTCTTTCTTGCCAAAATGCTAATATGTTTAATTCTTCAAAATTCTCAACTTGATTCCAAGAGAAATTAGTATTCATGTAAATTTGTAATTCATTGAGATTACTGTCATATAGGGATTTTTTACTTGATTCATTTTGCACCTCATTTATTAAAGAGGTCATTAAGTCTTTCCGGTTTTGGCGATGACCACTACTAGAAGCACCCGACGTAAATAGTGGTTGTTGGGAGGGTTGTTGGTGTGCGCCCCCATGTCGGACTTTATAAATTTCAAATAATTCTAAAAATTTGTTATTAAATGATGTTTTTCTTTTCGTTGAAAAAGTAGAATTTGTTAACGTATCTAAACCAAAAGCTTGACTTATTTGTGTAATTAAAACCTCAACACCGGTAACCTTTAGCCACGGGTTTAACGCCGCGACACAAAGAAAAGAAAAATGGATTTTCTAAAACATTTTAACAATTTTGCTTTCATTATAGCAATCATATTCGGCCAATTGTCGTCTCTCTCCTCGTACTCTCTAATTTTCATTGCTAAAATATATATTTGATTTAAAACTAGAGGGCTTGTTAGATAATAAACACCGAATAAGTAAGTTGTTGCGTTTTTAAAATCACCCAAAAGATCGTATAATCCCTCAAGCACGACCCAATCCCACTCTACAATACTATTCCGTGGGTAATGAATATTATAAAATGCATGTATATAAACTCTTTGTGCATGCAAATTTTCGATCATATAATATGTCGAATTCCATCGAACGGCCAAATCATGAGCCGGTCCCAAAGCTCTAAATCCACAATCCATGCAATATTTTCTATAAGACGCATGCATTGATTTACCTTTATTAAAAATTCTCCGTAACATAAGTCTAAATTTATTTAGTGAATCACTGCATTGTCCTAAACCGTCTTGAACGACTAAATTAATAATGTGGGCAACACAGCGTGTATGAAATATTTCACCGTCCAACATAGGGGTTAAAGCACCTTTTAATTTATCCACACATGCAGTATTATTACTAGCGTTATCAAATGAAATGCTAACGATTTTATTTGAAATATTATAAAAAACAAGTGTTTTTTTTATAATTGAAAATTGACGTTTACCCGAATGTGGCGAACCAAACGTTTCAAACGCTATTATACGTTTGACCATTTGCCACGACTCCATCCAATGTGCCGTTATACATATATAAGAATGTGGCAATCCGTGTGGTGCGCTCCACACATCACAAGTTAAATAAACGTTGTTAGACATTTGTTCAAACATGTTTTTCATTTCATTTTTAGCATCTTTCCACATTTTTAATGCATCACGTCTAAGAGTTTGACGGCTTACCGGAGTGTAGCGAGGTTGTAGACATTTTTGGATCATTTTCGTCATATGCGGATTGTGGAAATGTCCGAACGGCAACCCCATTTGAATAACACATTTTGTTGTTAATTCTCGGGCCAACATGTTATCGTACGACCATATTTGACCTTGGTTGTCAAGTATGGGTTGACTTGAATCACCTCGTGCCTTGCATGCGGTATCGGTGTGCCTCTTTAAGTTTGAGTTTCCCGAGATCGCAAGGAGAGCTCCACACCTTTTGCATTGTGCCTTTTTTTTCCCGTCGGTGAGAACCACTATATTGAAATCATTCCAAACTTCGGATTTTTGTCCGTGTTCGACAATAACTTCTCTAATTTGATCGTTTGATGCACTACCGCCGGGCATTTTGATTGAAGAATGGAAAAATTGAAAGAACGAGAAGTTGCATGAAATGAACACGAGAAAGCGAGTCAATCAGGTTGTAGCGCAGTGGTTGATTGCCCTGGGTGATGTGGTGGAATATCCCATCTACCCAGGGTTCGATCCCAAGCGTCCTCAATATTGATAAATATTTAAGTTTCAAAATTGCCAGGGATTAGTCATGGCTGTGTCTGGGATACCCTTTCAAAAAAAACACGAGAAAGCGAGAAATCGAGAATTGTAAGCGAGAATTGCGTTTTTGTAACTTGGTATCAAACCTCATACACCCACTACCTATTTATAGTGTTTTGGAGGCAAAAAAAAAACAAAAAAAACGGCTAGAAATTGCAAAAAACGGTCATATTAACGGTAATAAAACGGTTGTTTTTTTGAAATCGACCGGGCCGGGCCTAAACCGGGCCGGGACCGGGCCAAGAAAAATCCTGAAATCAGGGCCTGACGGGCTGGAACCGGGCTTGAAGCGGGACAGGCCGGGCCCGGGCTTTGGGCGGGCTGGGCTTCGGGCCCCCATCGGGCTTTTTCGGGACCGGGCCAAGAAAAATCCTGAAATCAGGGCCTGACGGGCTGGGACCGGGCTTGAAGCGGGACGGGCCGGGCCCGGGCTTTGGGCGGGCTGGGCTTCGGGCCCCCATCGGGCTTTTTCAGGACCGGGCCCATTTGGCCATCTCTAGTTCAAATTGTGCATTTCTATATTTATCATCCGATACAACATTTCCTTAAGATTCATTTATCCCTCGAACCAAAAATTTTGAGCCTGAAAATATGAACCAGAAGAATATTAACTTCAAGAAAGATTGTGTGGGGGACAAACACCATCACATGTTCGCCATTGATTTTTCCATATGGATAAAACACAACACATAATATATATATATATATATATATATATATATATATATATATATATATATATATATATATATATATATATATATATATATATATATATATATATATATATATATATATATATTATGGTGCGTTTCATTTACAAATATATATATATATATATGGTGCGTTTCATTTACAAATCAAGCAATTTGTACAAACTTTGCAAACCATTATATTAGGAAACACCAGATATATTTATGGTAATTATTATGATTCATTAATAATGATTGTGATATATATGAAAGATGATAACGTTCATTAATTATTATCATGACTTTAGAGTAGAAAACATAATAAAATCAGATATTGATTTGAGTTGATGAATGACTAAGATTGGTTTGCAGAGTTTGTACAATCTATTTGTTTATAACGAAAACGTTCTCTCTCTCTCTCTCTCTATATATATATATATATAGAGAGAGAGGCGGGTTCAAACGAGGAGTGCATCAATTTAAGAGAACGTGATGAGCACTCTCATGCTTCTGATCACATGTGATCAACAACTGCTAAAAAATCGGAACAAATCGAAAATTCGCGCAAGATGTGGCGCGAGGTGGCAAGTCGCGGATCATTAATTATTCACAACTGTTAATCATATGTGATTCATAACTGTCAATTGCTCCTCCATATCAGTTGTGAATCACATGTGATCCACAACTGCCAATCACATGTGATTCATAACTGTCAATTGCTCATCACGTTCTCACGTTTTGGCGCGCTCCTCGTTTGAACCTTCCTCTCTCTATATATATATATATATATATATATATATATATATATATTAATGTTGTAGGTATATGGAGATTTCCCTAGAAATTAAGTTATGCATTAAATCAGCAAAATATTGGGTCCACAATAACAAAGGGAAGGAGCATTGTGAATTGGATCAACAGTTATCATTAGAGCAGATATGACAACCACGGAGTTGGAAAGAGTGCATGCGACCAAACCAATTAATTAAATCCACAAGACTGAACTGATCAAGATATATTAATTAATCTAATTATGTGGAATTAACATGGATCACAAATTAATTAATTAATTAATTAATTAATGGGGAAGCATACATATGCCTTATGAGTAGACAGGCTCATACATATGAATTCTAGGGCTTGCTTTAAGGCGACCCGATTCAAGCCCAAGTGCAAGACTGCATAATGTGAGCCCAACAAATATGAATTCTTGGGTCGGGTACCTGTTTGTGTCCGTCTCTAAACTTATTGGGGCCACGCCCAACCACTAAGTGGTAATTGTTTTTAGTTTTAAAATCATTTGTAACCGTAAGCGTATGGTGTCGTAGCATAGAGATCAAACACGGGGAGACAAAGTGCACACCACTCATCGGCAGTCACCTCAAGGACACAATACCTTTAGTGCACACGTCTCACTGAGCTTCACCTCAAGGATACCCGATCTTAGTGCCCGTTCGCTCTCTAGTAGAGTTTCAACCTCAAGGTTCTCATTCGACCTTTAGTGTCTGCTCACTAGCATTCAATACGGGAACCAAAGTTTCCTACTTGATAACACAAAGCATTTAACCATCATGCATAAGGGTTAAAGTATCAAACCCACAATAATCGCGGTTCCGGATCCGACTCATAACGATTCACCTCTGCTATACCGAGACGATCACAATGCCTTCTCGGGCATGGGTCACAAAGTGAGAATTTGTATCGAGTAGAGTATATACTTCGACTTTCTTGTTCTAGAACTTGTCAAGAATCCTCACTTACAGAACACGGCTGACTCTTATGTCTATCGACTCAATGCATTACAGTCTAAATTACATGACTCCAAATGAATGACCAACGCAACGAAACATGCAACATACAAATGAATATGCCACAACTGCATATACTCCAAAAGCTCGAAAAAGAGCAAATCAAACGAACAAATGTCCCAAAGTCTAATATGAGTTAAAACCGAGCCAAAAGATCAATAAAATGCATTTGTTTGATAAATAGGTAAACTCATACTCAATGTTCTAAAAGGCTCGCCACGACAGCCGCCATGGCACGCCGTGGCTCAAGGCTTGTATCTCACGCCACGTTATGTCTGTGGCACGCCATGTCCTAATGTGCGGTTCTTTGTAACGCGATATTTGATTTTTTCTTTACGTTTTAATGTTTTATTTGCTAGATTTTTAATATACAACCTACTTTAATTTGTTTATTATTATTGACTCGTTGATTAACAGTAAAACATATGTTTTTATACATAATACTATATATGATATAGAGATTTGTCGGCATAAGTCACGCTTTGATAAACGTTGTAGTCTCGTCGTGGCTCCTAAGGTTTGAGGATTGACATCGCCGCCACGCCTCACGCTATTTAGAACCTTGCTCATACTCAAAAGTATGATTAGGCCAACCATTATCAATATTGGGATAAATCATCCCTAGATATAAACCATAGGATATATATTTCCAAAATATTCTGTAACACAAGATATAAAAATTCTGCTTTCTGGGTAATAGTTGATGCATAATTTGACTGGAAAACGACTAAATGATCTTGAAAAGATGATTTTACAAATTTTAATCAATTTGCAAGATTCTAAGCTATTTCTTGATTTTTCTTTAACTAGAAAAAACTATTTAGATGATTTTCCCTATTTTTCATGCCTCTTTAGGTCTTTGTCCAAATAAACTTAAAATTAGAAATCAAATTTTAAACATCTTCCTTTGATTTTATACTCAAAAGAAACAAGACAAAATAAATTTATCATTGAGGATATTATGTTTTGAATCATTAACTTCATAATTTCATGACAAACTAAATATTGTATTTGTAAAAATATTGATTACAATAATTTTGAAAATCAACTACTTAATTAATGAAAGATATGGATCGACTAAAGGCATTATAAAACGTTATAGTTTATAAATACATATAATCATATATATGTGTATGCGAGCTTTATACTTCAATTACATCAAATAAAATGTCATATGCATGTGTGTAAAATAATATCTTATCAAGTTCAAATGCCCAACTGGTTTTGCACCTCCAAAATGGCCAAAGCGGATTTTTTAAGCTGTTTAGACTCCTCCTCAGTAAGATGCAAGTTTGTGACACCCAAAACCCCACTCCTCCCTAACTGTGTTGGCAAGCTAAGAAACACTTGGCCATCAATGCCATACAACCCTTTGGCTAGCACTGAAACAGGGTGGACCCTGTGTTGGTCCCTTAAGATTGTCCGAGCTAAGTTAGTAACAGAGTAACCAATGGCCCATGACGTATAACCCTTCAAAGCTATTACTTCGTATGCCCCTTGCACAACTTCTTTGTGGATCTTCTCAAGTGTTTGCTTTTCGTATACAATTTGTTGTCTCTCTAAAAAACTAAGTAATGGCACCCCTCCTACACTTATGCTTGACCATAGTGCTACCGATGTGTCTCCATGCTCTCCCATGATATACGCCTTACACAAATAAACAAAAGTAGGAGTATAATATATATATATATATATATATCAAGGGTTTTAATGTAAAAAGAAGATGCTTGGTTTACGACTGTTAGCAAAGCGATAACTCACCTGCACATCTTGAGCATTGACATCAAGATGATCGGCAATGAGAAACCGGAACCGGGAAGAATCCAGATTTGTACCTGACCCAATAACCCGATTTGTGGGAAACCCAGATAGTTTCCATGCAATATAAGTCAACACGTCGACCGGATTCGACACAATCAGCAAAATAGCCTCCGGCGACCCGGCTGACAACGGAGGAATTATCTTGGAGAAGACAGCCAAGTTCCTCTGCACCAAATTTAACCTAGACTCCCCGGGTATCTGGCGGGCACCGGCAGTAACGATAAGAAGATCAGAAGCAAGGGTGGTGGAGTAATCAACGGAGGCGGAAATGGTGGTGCGAGGGAGGAATGCAGCGGCATGCTGGAGGTCTAGCATCTCACCGCGGAGCTTGTCGGCATTAACGTCGACTAGTGCGAGCTCGTCAGCAAGGTCTTGGGTGAGGATGGTCTGGGCAATGGCCATACCCACGTTTCCTATCCCGACGACGGAGATTTTGGTGTTGCGGTTGGTGGGTGGCGGTGGTGATGATGCACCATGGATGGGCCTGAAGAAAGATTGAGCTATGTCTAACCCACCTGGACCAAGATTCGTAGATGAACCACTTTTCTGCATTTCTTTTTCAAGTTCTTATTTCAAATGGATTTGTGCGGGATTTGACAGGGATGAGAAGTTGGTATTTATAGTAGAAAAAAGATTTTCCTTTTTGGATCCCACATTGACCATCCACATGCGTTTTCCAAGTGGTCTTACCAGATGATATGGCATGTCATGTGTATTGCAAGACACTTACATAATCTTACTAATTGTGAGAGGCCTTTCAACCATTATTATATATTAAACAAAACATTTATTAATTTAATTCGTTATTATTAATATGTTTGTTTAAATATTAGTTATTTTTTTTAATATCTTTATAAAAAATTATTACCCACGATTTATTTTAAAAATATAGTAAAAGAAAACAAAAGTAAAATTTTAGTTATTTATATTTTATAATTAATTTATTAGTTATATTAAAATTATCTATATTATTTATATTATAATTATTTATATTATAATTTATTAGTTTATAAAGGAATTTGGTTTTGCATGTGTGGAATATGTTATTGCAAAGCTGATGTGACACTTGTGAAAAGAGTATGATCTTGCAGATGTGTGGATGGTCTAAACTTTATTTTTTTTAAAAATTGACCACTTTTTTAATTTAATACTTGTTAAGGGGTGTTTGTTAATTATAAATTAACTTATTTTTAAGTTTAAGTAAAACTTTTGGGCTATTTACTCAATATTTATACCGTAAACGTTTATCGGTAATAGTTAATATTTTTATTTAATTTATCGGATAAAATTTTAGTTTATTAAAATGACATCGTATGCGACATTTTTATCATGTAAATGTTTATTGGTAAGAGTCATCACTCTCACTTACTGAGTACGATTACTGGTCCTTAATATCATTTTTACCCGATAAGATTCTCAATCTTTGTCATGATCACCCGATAAGGTAAAGCAAGAGGCCGTTTACAAAACGTTTACCCGGGTAAGCGCTTACCAAGTCAAATTATATGTCAGATTAATATCGCTAGGACCAAAATCTTACCCGGTAAGAGTGAATGCAAGGACCGAGAGTCTTACCCGGTAAGTGAGGCGACGACTCTTACCACGGTTAGCGCTTGCCACGTGAATTGTTGCATACAAGACTGATTTGGTGGACTAAAATTGTACTCGGTAAATAAATGATAGTGTTAAATTTTACTGGTAAGTGTTTATCCGGGTAAGTGTTTGATAAACAGCCTCTAAGTCAATAAGCATTTACTTGGTAAAATTTTAGTAAAGGACCCCTTATTTCGATGACCATAAACTAATTATAAGTTAGCTTATAGAAAAGCTAGCTACTCTGAGTTACGTTTTAATTAGTTTCAAAAAATCATTTTAGCTATTTTCTGGATACTCTTTATTTTATATTTTTTAATTAATTTATCAGATAGTTTGTCAGCTTATAGTAGTTTTTCAATCAACAATTGATTTATCAACCAACAACTTATTTAAAAAGTTACTTAAGTGTCATTTCTCATTAAGGCCTTCGGTACCCGGCTCGGGATGAGCTGCGGGATGGTGCGGGGTGGGCTACGGGCCTTGCAGGGATGGCGGGGCGGGATGGATTCCGGGGATGGGATCCCGATTCATCCCGAAGGTTTATTAAAAAAAAAATTATTTAATTTTTAAAAATAATGCCGTTGAACGGCTCTTTTTAAACAAAAATAAATAAATTTTTTCTCAATTTAATCCCACTATATATTTAACCCTCAACCTCTTATTTCTCACACCTCTCAAACTCTCTAAAATTCTCTCAACCTCTTATTTTTCACACCTCTCAAACTCTCTCAAATTCTCTCAACCTCTTATTTTTCACACATCTCAAACTCTCTCAAACTCTCTTATTTTAAAATGAATTTTAATTTTTATTATTTATCTTATTTTTATTTATTAAAAAATATATAAATATTTTTATTTTGTTAAATAATTAAATTTATAAATAAAAGAATTAAAATAAATGAGGTGGCAAAAGGGTTTGAGGGAATGGGGTAAGGGTGTTTAGGCCATCCGTAGCGGGCGGGGATGGGCTCGGGAAGGGCTTCGGGGTCGAGCGGGGATGGGCTACGGGGCACGCGGGGTTGGCGGGGCGGGGATGGGTTCGGGGTTGGGATCCCGGATCATCCCGAGGGTTTTAAAAAAAAAATTAATTAAATTTTTAAAAAAATAACCGTCGAACGGCTCTTTCTAAAAAAAAAAATTATTTTTCTCAATTTAATCCCACTATATATTTAACCCTCAACCTCTTATTTCTCACACCTCTCAACCTCTTATTTCTCACACCTCTTATTTCTCACACCTCTCAACCTCTTATTTTTCACACTCTCAAATTCTCTCAATCTCACACCTCTCAAACTCTCTCAAATTCTCTCAACCTCTTATTTTTCACACCTCTCTCAAACCGATTTGAGAAAGACTTCGAGTATTTCATAGCCCCGCATGATCACCTTACGGGAAACGCTTTGAGGGCTACTTTAGCGAGAAAAGAGCAACTCCAAAAATTTCATAATTGGTAGTGTTTTGTATTTTGTAATTTTTATTTTTAATGAATGATATGAATTTTAATTTTTATTATTTATCTTATTTTTATTTATTAAAAAATATATAAATATTTTTATTTTGTTAAATAATTAAATGTATAAATAAAAGAATTAAAATAAATGAGGTGGCAAAATGGTTTGAGGGAATGGGGTACGGGTGTTTAGGGATCGTGAGAGATGGAGTGAGGGATGAGAGAAAAGCTGATGTGGCGCTGAGGTGGAGGGGAATCTTTGAAAGATAGGCCTTATGGGGTACTGATGGCCTTAGGGATTGAATGAGGGATTGAGAAAAGCTGATATGACGCTGATGTGGAGCTGAAATCTTTGAAAGATGGGTTCATGTGGTACTGATGGCCTAACAAATATTCAACATCCATAATTCAATTCAAACCCACAACTTGTTTGAAATCAATATATAAAAATCGACGTTTCTAAAAGTAAACAAGTCTTGAAGAAAATAAGCAGCCTTAATAATTAATATTGATGTTGAAGCATTGGAAACCATGGGTAGGGTAGGGTAGGGTAGGGTAGCTCATTGTAAATCTCGATGGTGCCCCAATACCCCCGTCATTAATATTCCTCACCTAATCCCATGCCATCGATCCCAAAATTCTTGAGGACGCCTTATTACCTTTTTAGTAGGGGTGTTCGCGGTCCGGTTTGGCCGGTTTAACTCCTCAAACCACAAACCAAACCACAAGTGGCGGTTTGGTAAATTCTCAAACCGAGCGGTTTGACATCAAGTGCCCAGACCGGTCAAACCGGACCGCGATTTAGGCGGTTTGGTCCGACCGGTTTAGACGGTTTGGGCCTTTTATGGACTTTAAAACATAAACACACATATTGTTAAGTACATAAGTTAATAGACATATCGATTAAACTTGCTAAAAAGTCTACTAGTAATGTTTCCATCTAAATCTTCTTAGAGCTAAAAAATGGGATATTATTATTATTATTGTTATTATATATCTATATATATATATATATATTGGTAACTTGGTATTTTGAATTTTATGTTATTTGTAATTTGCGTATTCTTAACATTTGTTCCACCGAATTGGTTCAACTAATTAACAATTAAATATATTATTCGATATAAGATGTTGAAGATGACTAAGGCTTTCAAAATATTTGGGTTTGGGTGTATGAGAAAATTGGGTCATAAGAAAATGTCTAAAACTCTAAATAATATATATAAAAAAATTATATATATATATATATATGGCGGTCGGTTTGGTCCAAACCACCCAAAAAAACCTTCAAACCGCAGACCGGACCGGACCGCCCGGTTTGACAATTTTTCAAACCAAACCGGACCGCCAAACCGCCAAAAACGGTCTGGTTTGACTTGGTTTGACCGGTTTGAGCGGTCCAACGGTTTTTTTGAGCACCCCTACTTTTTAGTTTTGCTTATCATAAAAATTACGTAATTCATTTACAAATATCAGTTTGCAATTTTAAATGTATTTTATAGCTAAACCCTAATTTATCAAATGTTGTGGATTAACTTTTGACATGTTTATATATATATATATATGTTCCTTCTTTTGTTAACCACTCAATTAGTGTTAACCTTGTTAACTAATCTGGGTCATTAATCATCAAAATCAATGACTAAGATTAAAAGCATTTTTAATTCATAATTAAAATAAACACACCCCTGATTTCATTTGCAGCATATATGCATAGGGTTATTATTGTCATTTAACAAATTTGGGTAACTATGGTAACTATCAGATAAGGAAACTATTGACCAAATCGCTAAATTCAAGGAACTGATAAGTTATCTCTACTTGATTCTGATTTCAAACACAATCGATATGAAGAAGCCAGCGGAGAAGATGCCAGCGGAGAAGAAGCCGGCGGAGGAAAAGAAAACCGTCGCCGAGAAAGTACCGGCGGAGAAGAAGCCAAAGGCCGATAAGAAACTGCATAAGGAAGTCGGCGCTGCCGCCGGAGATAAGAAGCATCGCCGTTGTCTTTTCTCTCTCCACCACCGCCGTTGTCTTTTCTTCTTCCTCCTCATGACCATGGGCGGCGCCACCGTCACCGTCGCCGGTGACAGGTGTCACTGTAACTAAAGATGAGTCCACAGTCATGGGATCAAATCTTGATGAGGGTTCACCTCCTTTTCTATGACTACCCAACAGCCAACCACCGCTACCGTGGTGGTGGTAGTACGGCGGTGGAGAAAGAAAAAGCTGTTGTTGCGGTCGGTGGCGGTTGTTTTGATGATGATCAGAAGCTAAAGAAGAGAATAATAACCTATCTGCATATATGCAATTTTAAGAGGTGCATATATGCAATTATATGATGTGCATATATGCAGTTTTAAATGCATATATGCACTTTTTTTATCTTCATATATATAACTGATGTGCATATATGCACATACACTGTGCATATGATTATTTGTCATGTTGGGTTGATCATTCTTATGGATACACGCTATTTTGTTTATGTGCATATGTGTAGGTTTACACAATTTTATGGTTGTGCATATATGCAAGTTTACATAGATTTATGGTTTACACGGATTTATGGTTGTGCATGTATGCAATTTTACATATATTTATGGTTTACACACAGCTTTACACAGATTTATAGTTGTGCATATATGCACTTTTTATCTTCATATATTCAACTGATGTGCATATATGCAATTTTATGATGTGTATATATGCAGTTCTAAGGTATGCATATATGCAGTATTAATATGTGCATATATGCAAATCTATGATGTGCATATATGCATTTCTATGATATGCACATATGTAGTTTGAAATCGTGCATCTATGCAAAAAAACGTGAAAATAATCTCTGGAACGTGAAGATGAAGATTATGTTTGAAAATGGGTTTTAGATGATTAAGATTATCATTAATAATTACCAAAAATGAAAATGAGTTTTAGAAGATTAAGATTATCATTAATAACTACCAAAAATATCTTGTACATGGAATTAGGAAAGTAAATAACCCATAAATAATTAAAATTCTGAAATTCCTAAACTACCCCTACCAAACCAGTAACCTATCTTGATTCATATTGGTCCATAAAAGTTAACATGGTTAACACTAATTAGACGGTTAACAAAAGAACGGGACCCTATATATATGTATATATATATATAGGTTGGGTATCAAATACAAACCAACTAGTTTGTACAAACCCGTACAAACTCAATCTACCTTCATGAATTTGCAATTTTTTTAATTTGGCTTCATGAATCTATATTTTGGTTTCATGAATATAAAATTTGGCTTCATGAATATATAATTTGGCTTCATGAATCTATATTTTCCGGTGGAGCCCTAAAATACCCTTATAAATAAATAAAAAAGAAGTTATGGAGCCAAATTATATATTCATGAAGCCAAATTTTATATTCATGAAGCCAAAATATAGATTCATGAAGCCAAATTAAAAAAATTGCAAATTCATGAAGGTAGATTGAGTTTGTACGGGTTTGTACAAACTAGTTGGTTTGTACCCGATACCACCCCTATATATATAGGGTTGGTTTCAATTGAAAACCCAATAAATCTAATAAACTATGTAGACAAACAATGACCATTAGATCATAGATTTCACAGTGAGATCTCATTAATGGCATAATCCATAAATAACCACAAATTTCAATTTATTTTACTAAATAATTAAGCCGCTCGAGGGTAAAATAGGAACATCCAAAAAACTATGAACTTATTCGCAATTAACCCGGAAAATCAGGGATTCATTCCTCCGAAATACAATCCCATATCATCGGCGGTTTTCCGATCAAAGATCCCATTTCGTTGCTGAAGATACATATTCTCGCAATACTACCAAGATGAATCATCCACAGAGAGGTATGGTCTTATTAAATACACATACAAATATGTTAATGAATTTCGTTTATTCACATTAGGGTTTCATCGGAATTGTAGTTCGACGCCCAAGTGAGAGAATCAGAATGAAGACAAGCTTTTCGAATTTCAAGAACACTCCAGATAATCCAATTTTACTAGATTTAGAAGACATGAAATCACCGAGTGTCGTTGAAGTTTCAGACGAGAGAAGCAAAACGACAGAAGGAAAGCAAAACGGTGAATCCTTTTATCATATTCCGTATTTAATTAGGGTTTTGTGGTTACGAATTTCGAAACCAGAATTTTCTCATTAGGGTTTTTTAATATTAATCATGAATCCGACAAAAGCATGGAATCGAAATTCATGATGAAGCATATTCCGTTTTTAATTAGGGTTTTCTAGTTACTAATTTCAAAACCAGAATTTTTTTATGTAATCATGATTGAGGACCTATTCATTATTGAATTTATAATTGAATCATGAATCAAGACTTTTCTTGAATTGTATATTCATGAATGTATAACTATTCATGAATTATATAATGCAATCATGAATTGATCCATCATTCATGAATTGTAAACTGTAATGAATAAGGGAATAATTCAAGAATTATATACTGCAATCATAAATGAGGTATCAATTCATGAATAAATGCAATACTGAGTAAAGGGAATAATTCATTAATCATAAACGACAATCATGAACGAGGGATCTATTCATGAATTATATACTGTAATGAATGAGGGAATAATTCAAGAATTATATACTGCAATCATGAATGAGGGTTTGTTTAATTATATAGTGCAATTCTATTATTGATGTTTGAATCATGATTCAAATATGAGATTTATTATATCTAATGAAAAAGACTCTAAATGACAGGTAACAATCATGTGCAATCAATGATTTTGATGATGAACCATTGCCAAGGGAGGCAAAGAGAAGAAAGGGTATAATTTCATACAAAAGAAATCATAGACTTATAATGCTTATGTAACAAATAGTTTTCATCTACTGCAGAGGATAAGTAATCAAATAAAGGGAAGGGAGTGGAATACCTAGGAGAAGATACTTATGACGGCTCATTAAGAACGAATAATGCAACATTACTGCGAAGTATACATGGATGCACCACAAAAACAACTTTATCGGAATCACCAGGGGCGTGCAACAAAGGTAAGTTTAATACTGATTTCATTAAAGTTTACTTGTAATCAAACTTTTTGAATACTGCAACAAACGTAATAGAGATCGGCAGCTCATCGAGAGTAACAAGAAGCAAAAAGGTTTTTGGAGGTTCAGCGTGTACAACACCAAAGTACAAGAGAGTTGTTGGACAAAGTAGAAGGGTGAAGACATCAAACTGTAAGTTTGATTTTGACATCTATGTTAGAAAACTTATTACATGATTATCAAACATAATTAATAAGTGATTAAGTGTAAATGGCAACAAGGATGAATGACAGTTCAAGACGGGGAACAAGATCCGGCTCAGGAAAGAAAGACGATGATGCTATGAGAAGCTATACAAGGAAAAAACTAAGAGAGACAAATTCATTACAAATACACAATAGAAGGGAACAAGTTTTACGAACAAGAACATCACCGAAAACATTGCATGAAACTATTGTGGCACTGAATGCAAAACAACGAAAGGCTGTTGGTGATATCGGATTAGGGCCATTGTTGAAGATGACGATAGACGGGGTACCTTCTAAGCTAGGCTTTTTTGTAGTTGACAGTTTAGACACAGATAACATGGTTCTGCGATTAGCGAATGGGTCGATACCAATAACTCTTGACTCTATTCACGAATTGTTAGGACTACCAAACGGGGGGATAGACATACTAGACGATGAAAATGTTGAAATAGACGAGAACATCACATCGGCATGGACAGCTCAGTTCAAGAAGAAGCTGTTGAGGCCAAAGGATATTCATAGTTTCATACTGACATCTGATGATTCAAGCTTCTGGTTCAAGCTTAATTTGATAGTATTATTCGTGAATCTAATGGCTGACTGTAACAGCATGGGAACATGCTACCTAAGCTTTCTGCCAAAACTGACAAGCGAAGACATGCTCCCAAATATCAATTGGTGCAGATTTGTGTATGAGAAGATAAGGAGTAGCAAGCAAAGGTGGAGGCGCGACAACGAACTTTGTTTCTATTCAGGACCACTTACATACCTTACGGTAATGATTCATGTATTTATTTTTTGATAAAAATACTAATTATTAAGATGATATACATATAGTAATTCATGAAAAAATGGCAGCTTTTGTACGTACACTCGACAAAAAGCACAAGGGTCCTGGTTGATGAATACAAGTTAGCTATAGCATACTGGCATATAGGACTGCTTAAGAAAAGAGAGACAACCGAGTTGGAGGATGGAGGATTTGGTCGCCTACCTTTGAAGACAACAACAAAAGATGAAGGGACAAGTGAAGACATGAGAGGATACAAAGGAAAAGAGAATGGAGAAAATCCGCCAAAGTCAAAAACACCACGAGAGGTATACACAAATCACAAACAAAGTAGGTTTCGTATTAATGATTACTTACCAAACCTCAATGAAACATGTGTACAACAAACTATTTGCAGGTGAAAATGAATGTCATCAAGGAACACATACAAAAGATGATCACCATGAAGATGGAAACAGACGATAAGATCAAAGATGCATTGCGCACATTTAAAGGAGACAGGGAGTTTGAGGGCTTAAAGATCGACATGGAGAGACTTTCGACCCGAAATCGCCCTCTCGGCCTTATAATAATTGCTACATCTGCATTCCATGGCTCCCATACTCAACCATGTGATAGTAATTCTGTATTAACCAATCATCTCATACTCTATCTCTGCACCTATCAAATCACCTATTAAAGATTGCTTTGGCAGACTTTCATGAGTCCCACCAATTTCTAGGTTGTCCTTCAAAACCCCAATCATATACTGATCTGTCCCTTAAAGGACCTTGGTGACAAATTCACCATCACTTTACTATAACTTATAGAGATAACCATGCGAAATGATTATGCACTTACATACATACAACAACGTACTTTACCGATCGTTAGTCACTGTAACAATTCAGAAATAGACATGCTCGTGTAACAATGTATTCATAATAACAGTAGCTAATTGTAATTGTGAACATATCATACAGGAGAATCCCCATTATCATTGTCATAGCACTAATTTCACGTATTTCCGTTAACTCTAAGACTATCTCGTCTTAACACTTCTACCCATATCTCACATATCATAACCTACTACGTCTCAGCTTAAGTCTAAGTATCTCATCAGCATACTTAGTTCGCTTAAACTAGTGCTCTGATACCATACTGAAACACCCTAAAAACGGAGTCAATTTAAACCTTGAAATTTCCACCAGTTATGATCAAAATTTTCAAACTTATATAACCTGAGGATCAAATGTAAGGTTTTTATATACAACTGACATTACTCAAATAACTTATTAATCTAATCACCTCATAACAATCAGATTAATCGAGTTATCTAAACAACTGTCCCAAAGACTTCAAAGTATATCTAGATCTGTTGTTATCTCTAAGTCTGAATCTCTCCAAAAGTTCTCTTCTCTCATTCCCGCTACTTCCCGGAGCTTGTACCTGGTAAGAAGATTCAACTTGAAACATTAGGCTTTCGCCTAGTGAGAATACTCAATTCAAAATAAAATTTAATAATTAAAACATGAACAGATAACTCAAACCTGTTCTCACCCATCTTACCGTACGACAACTCCTTTCCAAATCGGGGAATCTACCCCAGTCCCATTCCTACGACTAACTCATTTAATTGTAACAACAAAATAAGAGTTAACTCTGAATCATTCCAGATTCAATCATTCCAGATTCACAACCAATATTCACACACAAGAAATTACAAGTCAAAACTTGCCTATTTCTTAATCAGGAAGTAGAGATTACAAATTACTTTATGCCTATCTCTAATCTTCCTCTCATCACAGGGAAATCTCTGATCTTCCCGAAACAATGGAAATCTTTGATCTTCCATAAATCGAAATGGGAATTACAAATCAAAATCTGCCTATTCCACATTCCACCTCTGCATCAATGGTCCCAATGGGATTATAATATCGCGATACTCAATCAGGACTCACGATGGTTCGAGGTTCACCCAATTACTAAAATTACACCCCTTTGGTCTATGGCGAGTAATCGGTTCCCATTATACCGTACCCAAGTGCCCTCGGTGACCGGATGCCTATTTTAGTAAAAGCACATAATCATATAATATAATACAATCGATACTACTATATGCGTCCAACATAGAATGTATCATTTCTCTGAACATATTCTATATATAAAATAAAGAATATTATTACTCCACATCTCAATCTCTTTATTACCCCTTCTCTGAAACCTGATATGATGATCACCATCTCAATAGTTATTTATATTTTCGAACTCATAGATAGGCCTTTATAATATATCTCAATTTGGCTTTTCAATCACATTTAGAGTTCATAATCATCTAACATATTGCATATAACAGATAATCCTGCTCATTATAAGGAATATGAATAATTCTTGTTCATCAACTTCTTAACTATCCCCTCATAGTAATTTAACACGAGAGTTAATATATATCAGTTGTTAATCTATATCTTTGAACTCATGGATGGACTTTTATAGTTTATCTCAATAAAGCTTCAAATCATATTTAGAGTTCATAACCACATAGTAATTTCATGTAGTAGATAATCAAACTTAGCATGCAAGATTAATAATAAATACTAGTTCATCAACTTCATAGATAACTCATCTTAGAAGTTTTAGCATGGGAATCCACATAACACAACCTTTAATCGCCTTCTTGGCTTATCTCTAATTTAATCCAATCCACATAAAACATATTCATGCATATATATAAAGCATCTAATTCAAGATTAATTACTGAATTTTTAAAGAGAGTTGAATAAACTCACCTGATGCGTTATCACTCCTTTTAGTCCCTTTTTAACTCGTAAGGCTCCTTTCTTCACTACCACAGCTTACTGTATTATTCAGTTTACATATACTGATATTAATTTTCCAAAACAGAACCCTCTACAACTGAAAATCCTTACTTTCTAAAAATTACATCTCAAGTCGCAATGGACTGAAGTCGCAGTCCACTGTTGCGATTCCATTTCCAAATCGCAACCAACTGTTGCGATTCCATCTCAAGTCGCAACTCACCATTGCGATTCCACCTCAAGTCGCAGTCCACGGTTGCGACTACCATACCAAGTCGCAATCAACGGTTGCGACTCCAACTCCAAGTCGCAACGGTCTATTGCGACTCCACTATCAAGTCGCAACTGCCCACTGCGACAACTATGAATGTCGTAACTCAAGGTTGCGACTTCGATGATGTTCATCCAAGTCTCAGTCCACTCTGTTCAATTTTAAACCCAGAATTTGCAGTTTTACTCTATGTTTGTTTCTGATACTATGCAGATATACTTAAGGTTATAAACCAAACCTACTCATGTATTCAAACTCCCCAAAACATCTATAAATCATAACAACCCATCTCTAAACTTATCTTAACAATTATGAACATGAAAATTAGAATAGTTTACCTTTTGATGTCTTCAATAATACACAAGATTAGCTGATTTCTGGCTATTCTCCTTCTCTTTCTCGACTTCTCTATCTTGATCTCTCGGTTCTCTTTCTCTTCAACCGAATACACACACCAACACAACTCATACACTCATTCTTAGTTTGTAATGGCTTAGTTAGTTGACACCTCTCATTTAATTGCATGAGTCACTAAACTATTTACCAAACAAACCCCCAACTTTAGGAGAATGACACTTCAATCCTCAAACTTTAAAGGAATAACATAACACACCTCATACATAAATAAAACTTATAACAATACCCTTAAGTTTAATATTCTCAAAAGAAATCTTTAAACTTTCAACATATGTATTTTTAACCTTAAATTGAATTATAATACTCCATATAATTCAAGGTTACTCTAAATACAAATACATTCTAAATCTTATTAAAATAATAATATCAAAACTTAGGATGTTACAATACTCCCCAACTTGAAAATGATTTCGTCCCCGAAATCAAAGTCAGGTAAACAAATGAGGATACCTATCCCTCATACTCTCTTCCGACTCTAAAGTTACATTAGTACCTCTATGGTGTTTCCACTGTACTTTCAACATAGCTATCTCATTACCATTACGTAGCTTTCTAATCGATCCTTCCAAAAATTACCTCTGGTTCTTCCACACCGCATCATTATCACAACTCACTCTCCAGGTCTCAAAATAACATTAACATGTTCTACCTGAAAGTTTACGTACACTGTAAATTAAGCATACATGTTACTATTAAATATTTCAACAACCACGGCATTCCATTATTATTTCCATGACTTACACATTTCTTCAATATAGAATGCTATTACTTCCTTACAAAACATAATTAAACAGTTTCACTAAGATCTCTAACTTCAAATATTCAACCAAGTTATTTTGAAATGACATTACCGATCGAAGTTATTACCATTCTTAGATCTTTAACTAATAATTTCTCGTACAATTCTTTCACCCATAAGGAGCAATTTATATTCCTTAACAATCTTGCCTTCGCTACACCACATTGACCTACATACTCATCATCTTTATTAAACTTCCAGTGATTCAAATTACAACTTAACTGGCAACTCATACCATCAAAATTTCTTTGGATACACTCACCACTGCTCCGACCTTCTACTTCGATATAAGCCATATCACCAAGTTATCTTACAAACCACATGTTCTATCAATCTTTATTAACGAATAATACTTTCCAACCGGAATTTCCCAAAACTTCCATTCGGATACTTCCTCTTTCTAATATCACGTCTCATACTAGATGACACATGTATCTTGGCAATTAATGCCACTACTCGTTCATACATTCTCCACCCATAACATTTACCACAGACCATGTCTCTCATAGTCATTCGTACATATTTAATTTTACAATCCCATTTTCTCGTCTAAATACACAGGTCTATATTACTAAATATCTTCTCCCCAACTTTAGTTGAACTACTACTCACGACTTTCTAATTAACCTTGAACTTATTCGTTCTTACTAGCTCTTTGTGATTCCAATATGTTGCATAGACAGGGTACAATTCCTCACAGATCAACACAATCTATACATTCCCTTTTGTTTATCTCCAGTATTTCATCTTTTATAAATCTTCCACATCGTAAGTAAACACTTATCTAAAAGCAACAGTCCTTCACTGTTCTAACAATCCCACAAGGTGATCCTTCAACTTTTAAGTTTCTGATTTAAACTTAACATTCATACAAAATTCCAAAAGGATAAACAATGCATTCACGTTATATAAACTTAAATTTTTAATACCGATTATGCAAGTTCAACCCCAAGCCTACGCCAAGCTTATCAAATCGGGTCAAAGTCCTCAAGACTTAACTGAATCCAAAACCGAGTCATCTACTCAAAGGATCTAACGATTATTTATCAATATCACTCACGCAAACAAATACATCTAACTCACATTATGCAACATACGCTCCGAGATGTGATAATCTTACGACCCCTTCATTGCTACTTTCCCAATGAAGTCAAATCATTTGCAAGTACACACAACTCTTTTCATACTCCACAATGTATATAATCTGCCCAGGTTCATTAGTTCCAAAGATACTAAGTAAAATATCAAACAGTCTTTACACCTAAGGCCAACACTTAAACTGTCACCGGTTCAAATACAATGCAGTTAAGCATACAACCCATTCAATACTCCATCTCGAATCATTAAACTGACAAATATTCAAAAGACTCATTTGTATATTAATCAGGCCTTTAAGGTCAAAACAAACGTTTGGTCAAACACGTGTCACTCACACGATTACGTAAATCAAAATTTCCTCTTTACTCAAGATCTTAACCTTATTAATCCTTTAATTGGCCATTGACTTCAAAAGAAAAGTTTATCACTCTCAAAACCTTCACATTTTCAAAATGTAATACGACAAAAAATATTATACAACCACAAAATACCAAAAACATGCTTCGACCACATAACTTTCACTTAGGTTATAATTAATCAAACTCAAAATTCCCCCAATTGTGTCACACACACTAATACCCACTTTGCGCATACCTTCTGCATAACAACATACCGGTATCGTTCACGGTTTTGCTACTACCCGCACGGGCATACGCGGAACGCATCCAGACCGCACCCAGTGACACACAAAAGGCCTCGTACACCCTACAACTCTCGCCTTCAAGGTCAAAACTTGACATCTCAATACTTCCTTAACCCTGAACCTAATTCTTCCTCCAGACATGCCCGACACTCGGCAATTGTATTACTAATCACCGAACAAAGATACAGACCCTCGTATTGATGTTACTAAAGTTTACTTTCGACTTTCTCACTGTTCATCTCTCATTTGAATACGATTACCAAAACCACAAACTTTCTCCCAAGGTTTATCCAACACCTCTCCTCTCTTGGAGTTCTTTCTTAGTTTATAGCGTAATACCCTACGATCTAGCGAGTTCATAGCCTTCATGCATGACAAATATAATAATTAACTCAATCCACACTTTTCTCATTTAAATAAATAACATTCAAAACAACATGAGCACACACGCCCCAAATCATTTTCATAACTCCCATGTACTACACAACAGTCTCAAAACCGTTTGTCTATAAATTTACGTAAAACTCAATCAAAAATGTTGTTACAACAGTAATACCTTAAATGAAAATCTTTTCACACGACAAAAGTTTAAAATTTACTGACATAGAGTAAACTAGTCGTTTCTCACACTCTTTTATATGATATCATCAAATCAATACCTTTGTTGTTTATAAAAAGTTTACTGATCAACACTTTCTTGACCTATTTGCTATCATACAACTTTTTATGTAAAGTATGAAGTATTTTGCAAGTTGCTAAGCCCCAAAATTTCGTTAGGCAGCGTAATTGAAATTGCCCTTTTTCTTCAAATACATACTTGCACATACTAACTCATCCTTGAATAAAACTGTTATTTATGCATTTGATTTGAAATCAAGAAAACTCATGTAACACACACTAAAACATCATGCACAAAATTCACTCGCAATGAAGGCTATTTACTCAAACAAGGTCAATCGTTTTACTTTCATAATTTATCGTTGACACTTTACTTTCGACCCGAAATCGCCCTCTCGGCCTTATAATAATTGCTACATCTGCATTCCATGGCTCCCATACTCAACCATGTGATAGTAATTCTGTATTAACCAATCATCTCATACTCTATCTCTGCACCTATCAAATCACCTATTAAAGATTGCTTTGGCAGACTTTCATGAGTCCCACCAATTTCTAGGTTGTCCTTCAAAACCCCAATCATATACTGATCTGTCCCTTAAAGGACCTTGGTGACAAATTCACCATCACTTTACTATAACTTATAGAGATAACCATGCGAAATGATTATGCACTTACATACATACAACAACGTACTTTACCGATCGTTAGTCACATGTAACAATTCAGAAATAGACATGCTCGTGTAACAATGTATTCATAATAACAGTAGCTAATTGTAATTGTGAACATATCATACAGGAGAATCCCCGTTATCATTGTCATAGCACTAATTTCACGTATTTCCGTTAACTCTAAGACTATCTCGTCTTAACACTTCTACCCATATCTCACATATCATAACCTACTACGTCTCAGCTTAAGTCTAAGTATCTCATCAGCATACTTAGTTCGCTTAAACTAGTGCTCTGATACCATACTGAAACACCCTAAAAACGGAGTCAATTTAAACCTTGAAATTTCCACCAGTTATGATCAAAATTTTCAAACTTATATAACCTGAGGATCAAGTGTAAGGTTTTTATATACAACTGACATTACTCAAATAACTTATTAATCTAATCACCTCATAACAATCAGATTAATCGAGTTATCTAAACAACTGTCCCAAAGACTTCAAAGTATATCTAGATCTGTTGTTATCTCTAAGTCTGAATCTCTCCAAAAGTTCTCTTCTCTCATTCCCGCTACTTCCCGGAGCTTGTACCTGGTAAGAAGATTCAACTTGAAACATTAGGCTTTCGCCTAGTGAGAATACTCAAATCAAAATAAAATTTAATAATTAAAACATGAACAGATAACTCAAACCTGTTCTCACCCATCTTACCGTACGACAACTCCTTTCCAAATCGGGGAATCTACCCCAGTCCCATTCCTACGACTAACTCATTTAATTGTAACAACAAAATAAGAGTTAACTCTGAATCATTCCAGATTCAATCATTCCAGATTCACAACCAATATTCACACACAAGAAATTACAAGTCAAAACTTGCCTATTTCTTAATCAGGAAGTAGAGATTACAAATTACTTTATGTCTATCTCTAATCTTCCTCTCATCACAGGGAAATCTCCGATCTTCCCGAAACAATGGAAATCTCTGATCTTCCATAAATCGAAATGGGAATTACAAATCAAAATCTGCCTATTCCACATTCCACCTCTGCATCAATGGTCCCAATGGGATTATAATATCGCGATACTCAATCGGGACTCACGATGGTTCGAGGTTCACCCAATTACTAAAATTACACCCCTTTGGTCTATGGCGAGTAATCGGTTCCCATTATACCGTACCCAAGTGCCCTCGGTGACCGGATGCCTATTTTAGTAAAAGCACATAATCATATAATATAATACAATCGATACTACTATATGCGTCCAGCATAGAATGTATCATTTCTCTGAACATATTCTATATATAAAATAAAGAATATTATTACTCCACATCTCAATCTCTTTATTACCCCTTCTCTGAAACCTGATATGATGATCACCATCTCAATAGTTATTTATATTTTCGAACTCATAGATAGGCCTTTATAATATATCTCAATTTGGCTTTTCAATCACATTTAGAGTTCATAATCATCTAACATATTGCATATAACAGATAATCCTGCTCATTATAAGGAATATGAATAATTCCTGTTCATCAACTTCTTAACTATCCCCTCATAGTAATTTAACACGAGAGTTAATATATATCAGTTGTTAATCTATATCTTTGAACTCATGGATGGACTTTTATATTTTATCTCAATAAAGCTTCAAATCATATTTAGAGTTCATAACCACATAGTAATTTCATGTAGTAGATAATCAAACTTAGCATGCAAGATTAATAATAAATACTAGTTCATCAACTTCATAGATAACTCATCTTAGAAGTTTTAGCATGGGAATCCACATAACACAACCTTTAATCGCCTTCTTGGCTTATCTCTAATTTAATCCAATCCACATAAAACATATTCATGCATATATATAAAGCATCTAATTCAAGATTAATTACTGAATTTTTAAAGAGAGTTGAATAAACTCACCTGATGCGTTATCACTCCTTTTAGTCCCTTTTTAACTCGTAAGGCTCCTTTCTTCACTACCACAGCTTACTGTATTATTCAGTTTACATATACTGATATTAATTTTCCAAAACAGAACCCTCTACAACTGAAAATCCTTACTTTCTAAAAATTACATCTCAAGTCGCAATGGACTGAAGTCGCAGTCCACTGTTGCGATTCCATTTCCAAATCGCAACCAACTGTTGCGATTCCATCTCAAGTCGCAACTCACCATTGCGATTCCACCTCAAGTCGCAGTCCACGGTTGCGACTACCATACCAAGTCGCAATCAACGGTTGCGACTCCAACTCCAAGTCTCAACGGTCTATTGCGACTCCACTATCAAGTCGCAACTGCCCACTGCGACAACTATGAATGTCGTAACTCAAGGTTGCGACTTCGATGATGTTCATCCAAGTCTCAGTCCACTCTGTTCAATTTTAAACCCAGAATTTGCAGTTTTACTCTATGTTTGTTTCTGATACTATGCAGATATACTTAAGGTTATAAACCAAACCTACTCATGTATTCAAACTCCCCAAAACATCTATAAATCATAACAACCCATCTCTAAACTTATCTTAACAATTATGAACATGAAAATTAGAATAGTTTACCTTTTGATGTCTTCAATAATACACAAGATTAGCTGATTTCTGGCTATTCTCCTTCTCTTTCTCGACTTCTCTATCTTGATCTCTCGGTTCTCTTTCTCTTCAACCGAATACACACACCAACACAACTCATACACTCATTCTTAGTTTGTAATGGCTTAGTTAGTTGACACCTCTCATTTAATTGCATGAGTCACTAAACTATTTACCAAACAAACCCCCAACTTTAGGAGAATGACACTTCAATCCTCAAACTTTAAAGGAATAACATAACACACCTCATACATAAATAAAACTCATAACAATACCCTTAAGTTTAATATTCTCAAAAGAAATCTTTAAACTTTCAACATATGTATTTTTAACCTTAAATTGAATTATAATACTCCATATAATTCAAGGTTACTCTAAATACAAATACATTCTAAATCTTATTAAAATAATAATATCAAAACTTAGGATGTTACACCAAAGGTAAGGGAAAGTTGGTTGACAGCAAAGAGGGAATAAAAAAATAGATGATGCTAATGATAATATGGATGAACACCCACGGGTTCATGCTCAAAAATTAATGGGGAGAGTTTCGCAAAGGGAAATCAGACTTGGTGATCACCTAAAATCACCATATGTGGTAAGAGTGGTTGACTTCAATGAAACAAAAGAGGATAGGAACATGCATGAATGGGCAATTGCAATGTTTGGCAGCAAGTTGTAAGTCATGACTTAATCGTTTCTTTATGATATTCAACAATTAGATACCTTACAATTTTTTTTAAACAGTGAAACAGTGTTCGCCACATCAGATCATGTAATCTTCTTCAGGAATGCACTAGAGACACTAGCTGCAGAGAGATTTTCGGTTTGTGCAACAGTGATCGACGGCTGGACAGCGATACTAAACTACGCTGAACGATACAAAAACCGAGATTCACCAAAGCGATACTTCTTCAGAACAACAGTCATGGTAAGTAAAACTTATTAGAATAATTGATAAAATGATAAATATTGGATATCTCTAGCATGAAAGCATATGAATAACAAACAATCCCCACTTCAACAGGACGATGACCTCTTACGAAAAAGATGTGTAGACATGAAGACACAATATGGGATATTTCTGGAAAGCTTGGCATACTCTACAAACAACAAAAAAGAGTTTATTAACCTGAAGAATATTGAATTGGTAATGAATTTAATGTTTAAATTCATTAATTGTTTAAACTAATCAAACACACACTAATGACTATATTACAACATGGAAAAACAGGCATTCTTTCCAATGAAAGATGCAGGGTACTACTATTTGGTGGTGTTTAATCTTAAGAGCCCATCGATTCGAATCTTAAACAACATCGATTCGAATCTTAAACAACAGGAAGTGGAATCCTTTAGATGATGAGACAATGATGAAGCGATACGGTTACGTGACAGATGTGCTGGTGAGTTTACATCAACAACATTGTGAATCATTAATAAAAAATTATAAATAAAGATACATGATTCTAACCATTGTCTCTACAATGCAGCAAAGAATGATGCTTCATCACCTAAAAATAATTGGTCACCCTCCATCAAACATCTTTAAGGGAGTTCACCAAGAAAGGGTCACTATGGAATGGCAAACAGCCCACAACATATATGATAGTGGCATATTCCTTATGCGTCATATGGAGAGCTATATGGGCGACATGCGTACGTGGAAAACAGGATTCAACGAAGAAGGGCAACTTCAACAGAACCAACTGAATACACTGAAGAAAAAATATGTTACAAAGATGGTTTTACACAACCATAACAAGAACAAGCAGAAGATGATGAATAAGTTTGCCAATTACATCAAGATCCCTGATGAAGTTAGGTCTCAGATCCTGAAGCAAGCATTCGACAGTAGGTGGGAGCGAATCTGAATGTTTGATGTGTTCCAATTTTCCTTAAACAATGATTAGCACATGGTGTGACTTAACAGTCATGAACATATTATTGCATTTTGGTTTAGAAAGATGATGAATTGAATGAATGTTGGGTTACTTATAGGTTATGAAACATATGTTGGTTTTAGAACAATGATGAATCTTTGTATATCCTGATTGCTACAACTAACTACATAAAAACACCAAAAATAAAATTTCAAGACGGTTCTATATTAGATGATTATCAAACACTCTAAAGTTTTATATTTGTAATTAAGCTATATTGTAAAAAAAACAATGATTAAATAAAGTATTGACAACCACACAATGACAAAAATCATAACAGAAAGTAAGGTTTACACTTTCATAAAGTAACTAGCATTTCATTAGATAATACACAACTATAAACAATAGTAGCATGTACTTTGTTCATAATCACTGCATCCTTACTATCAACATTCCCAAAACGCAAAAAATAGGGTTCTACCTTGACCCTACATTTACACATTGTTACCAGATCATAACCCACTGAATATAAACTACAGATAACTTATATTACATACAACGAACATAACTACTTTTAGACTAAGGAATGTGGAACAGATCGACACCCCTGCAAATGCATGCATCAGACATGGCCTTGATAGTTGCCTTCAAAGACTGGATTTCATCTAAATAACTTGAGATGTCTTCAGCTTGACTTTCGTATTTCTCAAATACCTCATTAAACTGAGCCCTAAGTTCAGCAAGGTTTTTTTCTACATCATGAATATCACGAAGCAACCTCATGTGATGCCTGATAAGTATCCTGATGAATGATTTGGGGCATGAACTTGTAGAAAAAGCAGAGGAAGAAGATGAGTTCTCTGCCATGGTTATGTTGTGAGAGATAGAGATAAGGGTAACAGATGAGTATAAAGAATATGATATGGTTTATATAATGAAAAAAGTTGGGAACTTGACTACTTGATTAGCAAAACCATCATTGCCACCGCCGGCTATTAATCCTCTAAAATGAATATAAAATCCGCATGCAATCGTTACACTAAAATCTAATTATTAATAAAAATGGTGATTATCTTCTACATAAACTTAATAAAATAAATATAAACATATATTTTAATCAAAAGATATTAAACAAATGTATAAACTGAACAAAACAAGATCATCAAACATGTTGGGAAAATCTCTAACTATTATTCAAACCAAATCAGTAATACTATCATATAGATGGTAAGAAGATGACAATATTCATCAAACATTTAACGAAACACCAAACAAACAAAAACAGGAAATGAAAATACGAAACATGTCCAACAAACACAAACCAAACTGAATGTCATTGAAATCAACCTAAAAACTACTATGCATCCGTGCAATTACGCGAATCGTGCCTTGCCAATCGTCCACACTTACGGCACACCCGCTTTGGTTTTTTTGCATCATTGACAGTTTTTTCATGAACACCAATTAACCGTTTCCAGTTCCGCATCCCTTATTTCAAGGGGCAACACATCAACAGTCTCGGGATCGGATACACCAAGAAACTCCTGGATATTTGCATTTTTTTGCTTACGATTACTTTGTGACGGAGACTCAATCCCAAAATCTTCATTCATCTTCTCTAGCTGAGTAACAAACTCAGTAAGAGCCACCTTATCAAACCTCAAACGATCTATGATATTATCCAAGAATGAATAAGCTTTCGCCATCAGCTTCTCCTTTTTTGCGTCCACTTCTCCATAACGAATCTTCGCATGAAACCATTCAATGGGAACTAGATAACGCTGTCATCGACGCAATATGTATTTGTCGGGAATCCTTTCAGCTTCATCATTCAGCAAAACCTTAATTGCATGCCTACAGAGTATACCATTACGTACAAACAACTTACAACTACACTCAAGTGTGCCAAGTTGTGGGTCTTGAACAACCTGTATTCATAAATTCACTATTACACTTGGAGTCAAAATTCATGAATTTAATAGATTAACATAGAATAAAACTTACCGTAAACTTCTGCTTCACCTCAGAATTCTTGTTTCTATGTGTTACAGTAAAAACCTTATTTCCACCAACCTCATATATCCCGTCCCAGCCACAAAACCAAATAGCTTTTTTCAGTTCCTTTTGAAATTCAAAAAAACAGTGCGTGTATATATAGCCGATGCATGCAATTCAAGCTTGCTAGGAGATACCATACGAGGAAAATTGGACTTAGTTTTGACTTCTTGCATAGCATGTTCCCGCCTTTGGGATTCAATCGCATTGTCAAACGAATGAAGGAATACCTGAAGATCACTCCAAAATGCAGCATACACGTTAAAGAAAGCATTCACACTCTCGGACCTAGATGTTGTTTTCATAAGGCCTGACATTGGAAAGTCTTTGAAGTAAGTTGGAATCCAAGAATCTCTAATCCCATACATATACTCAAACCACGAATCACCACGTAAACCAAATCGATCCATCAATTCATTCCATTGAGTCTCGAAATCACATGGATCTAGGTTCACGTTCTACACTAGCTTATTCAATTCAGCAGAAAAGGTGGTGCTCTTCTTCAAATAGGAACTAATCTACAAACAGATAAACATAACTTAAGCATCTGAAAATAAATAGGGTGGGCATTTAAATGCAAAAAAAACTAAAACAATAAGACAATGCAAAAAACATATATATACCTTGTTATCGACCTTATTCATGATATGCCAGAAACATAGACGATGCTTACTCTCAGTAAACACAGCCGGTATAGCCTGCTTCATGGCAGCGCACTGATCGGTCATTACAAATTGTGGTTGTCGTCCATGAGCTTTCAAAAAAGCTTTCAAGACCCAAGTGAAATTGACAACACTCTCATTACGAATCAAGGCTGCCCCGACAACAACAGTCTCTTTGTGATTATCGACCCCAACGAAAGGCACAAATATCATGGCATGCCTACAAGATTAACATAATCAACTTCATTAATATAATCATGAAGTAAACATGAAATTAAATAATAAAATAATACTTACTTGTTAGTGCGGAAAGTAGCATCAAACGAAATAGCATCTCCGAATTCCCTATAATTCAGCTTGGCCGTTTCATCGGCCCAAAAGATGGCTTGCAACTCCTTATCATCACACAGGTACTCATAGAAATATTCCTCACATATTTTATGCCTACTTTCCATCGTATTGATCAACATCTGGGCGTCCTTCTTACCAACGAAGGAACTCATGTCCCTCCTATAGTTCTGGTAATCTCTAACCAATCCTCCAGAACGTCGAACACCACCATTTAAAGCAGAGCGAATTCTGCGACCCTTTGTGACTCCTACCTTCTGAGTACAAGAGTATAATACATTTTTCTGCTCTGCGTAGTTGAGTTTCTGACTAGAGCGAGAAAAAATCATCTCCTCATCATTAAACAAAATGTGGTCGTGCCACTCAACAAACTTGTAAACTTCATACCGGTTACTTTCCTTAACAAAATGAACTCTAAAACATGCCTTACAACCGGTTCTTTTTAGATTAGTATTCATACGCTTCCAAGAACCATGAGTATCTTGCATAGAAGCATAGGACTTGACATATGGTATTCCGTGTTTGCTACATACTAGATACCTAGTGGTCAAGATACCGAACTTGTTAATCTTTTTGCTGGACAAACGGACATCAAATCCACCACGCTGTGCATAATTCCTATAGAACAATTCAGCCTTCTCTACACTGTCAAAGAAATCTCCAATCTTTGGGATTATACTATCTTGCACCCTCGGGATGTAAAACTTATTACCATTGGCAGATTCATCCATATCTTGAGAAATTGTGTCTATAAAATCACATACAACAGTGACTAATTTATTCATGAATCATGCTAAATATGATAATCATGACTGGCATACTTCTAATCATGAATTACAATGCAGGAGTAACACAAAAAAAAAGTAGTAACAACAATGATTAAACTATCAATAGCACTAGTAATTTACAATTCAAGTTATAACATCTACTTCTAAACCTGTAGAAACCAACACACACTAACGAAACAAAAAACCCACAAAAAAACAGGTTACATTATTAAACATGAAAAGTAAATTAAATTAATTGATATGATAAAATTAAGAAATGTCGAAGATCATAAAACAATCAAATCATGGAATAACATTCAATAATCAAATTAACGACAACAAATGAAGAAAAAAACAATCATACACCAAAAAATAAGTAGAATAAATGAAAAATCATACCATCGTGATCGCTATAATCTTCATAATCATTACACTGAATTTTGCCCTTGTCTTCCACAGTAACAATTTTCTCTACTTCTGGATTAACATCGGACAATGCAGTTAGGGCATCATGATCGAGTAATGATAAAGATTCGATACCAGTATCAATTTATGAATCGATTGCGTCAACTATAGAAACATCAATCACCGATTTTAGGTTTTCCATCGAACAAAACAGAACACAAAACTTGTAAAAAGAGAAAACCAGAGTATGATTCAATAAACGAATGAAGAATGAATTTATACTAACCTCTTATGAAAAAATGGTGAAGATATTGACGAGATCGTGGAAAACGGTTTTGGAGTCATGATCAAGGAATGGAATCCCTAAAAATCAGTTGATGGCATACTTGATAAATTTGAATTTAAAATTAATACAAAAATAAATTTATAATATTACTAAAATACCCCCGGCCGTAATTATTAATTTAATTATATTAATTCCTAATCTAGATGAAATGAATGGTAGAGAACGTTCAACAAATTTTGTTACAATTTTCGGGTTTGCAATTGAAACGCGTCATATATATATATATATATATATATAGCTTTAGGTTCAATAGAGAAGTGCAAATATTTAGAGAAGTAGAGAAGTAAAAAAACACGGGTCCGTTCATATATGAACGTTCATATATAAACAGTCATATATGAACGTTCATATGAACGTTCATATGAACGTTCAGATATGACTGTTATATGAACGTTCATATATGACTGTTTATATATGAACGTTCATATATGAATGTTCATATATGACTGTTATATGAACGTTCATATATGACTGTTCATATATGAACGTTCATATATGAACGGACCCGTGTTTTTTTACTTCTCTATTTCTCTAAATATTTGCACTTTTCTATTGAACCTTTCCCTATATATATATATATATATATATAGAGAGAGAGAGAGAGAGGGCCCTTCTTTTGCTAACCAACCCATTGGTACTAACCGTGCTAACCAACTATAACTGTAGATTAATTAGATCAATGGCTATAATTTAAAACTGATTTTATATTCTAATTTATTATGTCTCACGTGCCTTATTTTTTGTGCATAAGTGCATAAGGGTAATTTGGTAAAAAACACACATCATAACAAAGGAAACAAATTCCATCCATATTAACGATTTCCTCTTTTCAAGCAACCCAAATTTCTCCCTATTTGAAAAAACCCACCATCCGGTGGTTTATACGGAAATGGATGGTGGATTCGACGTTAATGGCGGCGGCTGATGGAGGGGGTCACGGGGTTCAAGAGGAAACGGTGATGGAGAGAGTGGCGGATTGCGGCCGATTTTCGGTGGGATGTTTTCTTGCTTCGGTGGTGGTGGTGGAGAGAGGGGTTTGTCGTATAGTTCGAGTTCAAGTTCTGGTGATGGAGTAAGCCAAATAAGTAGATTTATTCCGACGATCTTCAGCAGCTCTTCACGGCGGCACACGTTTGATATGAACAATCGGTCTCAAATGTGGTGGTGAATCGAATTGAATCTTTGTTGAACATAAATATGTTAAAGCCAAAGAATGAATTTCATAATTGCTATACTTTGTATTTCTTTTTCTTTTTGTTAGTTTCCTATGATGATGCTTATGTGCATATGTGCACATAGACTGTGCATATGATTTAGTCTGAGATGGCTTTTGCACATATGCATATGTGCACATATATACATATGTGCACATATGCACATCTGCATATATGCACAATGTCTCATCTGCATATATGCACACCTGCATATATGCACAATGTCTCATCTGTATATATGCACAATGTCTCAAAGAACTTATTTATAGAAAAAAATGTATTAATTGAGTTAATATAATTTCGAAAATATATTCTGAATTAATATAATTTCGAAAATCATGGATTAGATAACTAAATTTACTAATTAAGAGGAAAAATTGGATATAAAATAGGAATGTAGAATCAGTTATTAAATGTGAGATAAATATGAAAGAAATTGGATATACCCATTTTACCCTTGTTGGCGTGCACCTAAACCAAAATAAAAGGAGCAATTTGATTGGTCAATGGTTGGTTAGCACGGTTAGTACCAATAGGTTGGTTAGCAAAAGAATGGGACCCTATATATATATATATATATATATAGGGTCAGGTTCAAGGGAAAACCTCAAATAAACGAAAATCTAAGGAACACTCTGGTAGCCTTTCATCTGGACGGTATGCACTTGTGCATACATGTAATTTGTAACATGCACACGTGCATAAAAACAAAAAAAACAACTTAAGTTACTTGTATGCACAAATGCATACCGTCCAAATGAAAGGCTACTAGGGTGTTCCTTAGTTTTTCATTTTTTAAGGTTTTCTCTTGAATTTCTCTCTCTCTCTCTCTCTCTCTCTCTCTCTCTCTATATATATATATATATAAAGATCACATTTAATAATATACATATTGTATAACATATATTTTTACATATATAGGAATTGAGATGATAAATTACAAAAATCATCCTACATTTATCCACTTCGAATATAAGGCCATCCGTACCCCAAGCGGGATGGCCCTCGGGGATGTCTGCGGGGATGCGGGGATGGGCTACAGAGGTTGCGGGGATGGCGGTAAGGGATGGAATCCGGGGATGGGATCCCGATCCATCCCGAAGGGTTTTAAAAAAAAATTTAATTAAATTTTTTAAAATTCATGCCGTTGAACGGCTCTATTACTAAAAAAAAATTATTTTTCTCAATTTAATCCCACTATATATTTAACCCTCAACCTCTTATTTCTCACACCTCTCAACCTCTTATTTCTCACACCTCTCAACCTCTTATTTTTCACACCTCTCAAATTCTCTCAACCTCTTATTTCTCACACCTCTCAAACTCTCTCAAATTCTCTCAACCTCTTATTTTTCACACCTCTCTCATCATGAATTCAAACAGAACACCTACATCCCGTCGTAACCGACCGAATACACCACAATCGCAAGAAGATCAAGAACTTGGTTTCCAAGCGTTTACACAACAAGGTTATCATCCGCAATTTTCGCAACAAATTCCGCCACAATGGTCGCAACAAAATCCGCCACAATATCCGCAACAATTTCCCCAACAATTTCACCAACAAATTCCTTACCAATTTACACGTCCCGGGTTGATTGAACAAGGTTTTACTCCGGCCAACTTCAATCTCGACGACGACATTGTTCCGGAAACCCAACCTTCTACCCCGAACACACCACAATCTATCCCGACACAACAATCTAACCCGGAACCATCAAATCCGAGACCAAAGAAAGCCGCCAAACAAACGTGGAGTAAAGCCGAGGAACTCGCGTTAGTGTCGGCGTGGGTTGACGTTTCGGAGGACCCCGTGGTCGGTAACGCACAAAGCGGTGGTAATTATTTTTATTGTTATTATTATTATTATTATTATTATTATTATTATTATTATTATTATTATTCTTATACTTAATTTTACATAAATGTAGGAAATTTTTGGGGCCGAATCGGGCATGTGTTCTTTATTCGCATGGGTCGTGAACCAGGTTATAGATCAACCCATCAACTCAATAGCAAGTTCAACGACCTCAATAAAAGAGTTAATTCGTTTGGCGGCATCTACAACAACTTGCTCAATAATAGATCAAGCGGGATGAGTGAGGCCGATATATCCCGAACGGCACACGAACGGTATCTAGCACGCCATAAAGTTGCTTTCACTCACGAACAAGCTTGGGACGTCCTAAAAAAATGTCCAAAATGGGGAGCCGTTCCAACGATGACGACAACTTCATCGCGGGGTTCAAAACGTACCCAACCTTCCGATGATGACGATGACGAGCAAATTCAACGACCCATCGGGAGAAACAAGGCAAAAAAATCATCAACGAGTAATACGTCCGGGGCGAATACGGACGAAAGTGTTACTCAGTTGTTGACGACGTTCAACGACAAAATTGATGATACAATGGAATACAAAATGAAAAAACTCGATCTCGAAATCGAACACTCAAAACTCGAACGACATAGGTTGGATCAAGAACGCGAAATCGAACGCGCAAACCGATTTGATAAAGACTTCGAGTTTTTAATGGCCCCACATGATCACCTTACGGGAAAAGCTTTGAGGGTTACTTTAGCGAGATAAGAGCAAATTCAAAAATTTCATGATTGGTAGTGTTTTGTATTTTGTAATTTTTATTTTTAATGAATGGTATGAATTTTTATTTTTATTATTTATCTTATTTTTATTTATTAAAAAATATATAAATATTTTTATTTTATTAAATAATTAAATGTATAAATAAAAGAATTAAAATAAATGAGGTGGCAAAAGGGTTTGAGGGAATGGGGTACGGGTGTTTAGGGATTGTTAGAGATGGAGTGAGGGATGAGAGAAAAGCTGATGTGACGCTGATGTGAAGTAGAATATTTGAAAGATTATTTCCATGGGGTACTGATGGCCTAAGAAGACATTCTATATTTCAACCAATGAAAAAACACAGAATCTCGTGTTGGAACTTGGAAAGTCTTTCCCGTCTAGAAGTTTCACGCTTTAGAAAATTCAACCCAAATATTATATATATGTCCCCTTTCTTAATTACCTTCTTAATTTCAAATTTAAATAAAAATGTTAATTACAATATATCACTTCTATTTTTATTTTTATTTTTAAAAAAAATGCTTAATTGATCAATTGTTACTTTTACATGAGGTGTGAAAAGCAACGTCTCTAGAATCTAGCCGGTTTCTCATGGAGAACTATGTTTCGTATATTGGTACAATATTTCGATTATTATTATTATTATTACTATTATTATTATTATTATTATTATTATTATATAGAGAGAGAGAGAGGTTCAAGGGAAAACCTCAAAAAAATCAAAAAAATGAAGAACACCTTAGGAGCCCTTTATCTGGACGGTATGCACTTGTGCATACATGTAAATAGTTGACTTATTGGTTTTATGCACAAGTGCATTATGCATTTGTGCATATATGCACAAATGCATGTTACAAATAACTTGTATGCACAAGTGCATACCGCCAAGATGAAGGACTCCTAGGGTGTTCTTCATTTTTCCGTTTTTTTTAGGTTTTCCCTTGAACCTGACCCTAAACCCTAAAAATAATTATATATATATATATATAGTTTTGAGATCATGTGAGACCAGACTATTTTAGTGAGACCATGAGACCAAAAAATTAACACTAAATCTTCATAGCAAACGACTGTGAAGCTACTATGATGGTAAACCTTCACAGTGTTTTTGCTGTGAAGGTTTGCTGTTTTTCTTACCTTCACAATGATTTAGTGTTAATTTTGTGATATCACGGTCTCCCAAAAACATGTTAATCTCACGTGAACCCAACCCTATATAGTCTGGAGTAAACAAACAAACAAATAAACAAAGCTTCTGCAAGTAGAACCAACCCGAAATAAGTCCGTTGAACATAAATACAAAATAGTTCGTAAGTCTGATTTTTAAATATTTAATTTGGTTGTACTTTTATACATCTATTTATTAATTTGCTCTACACGTACATTTCTTCAAAAAGATAAATCATGACTCATAATCCTATATGAATATTTAAGTTAAAGTAAAAACACTGAAATATTCATAATAAACTTCAAACTGTTGTAGGATAAATGTGTCATCGTCTAAAGGATATGACGATAGAGATAGGGATAAAGATAGATTAGAATTGAAATATTTTGTTGTTATCTACTTGTATTCATTCCTATATAAAGGGCTTATGATTAATGAGAATTACGATTCATTCTTTCCATTCTATTGTGTTCTATTCAGTTTTCTCTTCAACACGTTATCAGCACGTATGCTGTAACGACCCGGACCAAAATGGAAGGAAGTTACGTTTTGGGTTAAAAGTTAATATTAAATAAAGTTGAAGGGCTATTTGGTAAAGAAGAGAGGAGGTACTTAAAGGGCACAAAACCCTAGGTAAGTCATGCTATTACTGATTTTGGTTGTTGTTGACGGCTGGAAGATCAAAAGAAAGAAAGAGAAGGAAAGAATAGAAAACAAAGGAGGAAGGAAGAAAAGGAGACAAAGCAAGAAAGGAGGAAAGGATTTCGGATTTGGAGAGGGAAGAAGAGGTCCTTCATCATTCAATCAACCAGGTAAACCTCCTTTAATCTCGAATCTGTGGTTGGGTTATAGAATGTTTATCCTTTTTGAGTTTTGGTTAAAAGTAGAGTTTGAAGGTGGGAGGGAGAAATCGAGCCTCTTATTGTGATATTGTTGCTAAGAACCCGTTAATTGCTAAGTTTATAGTTGTTGTTGCTATTGTTAATCTTTAGTTCGAGAGAATCGAGTTTAGCCTATGGATTTCAGCCCAAAAACGGACCAGGTCGACGTCCGGACACCTTCTCGGGCGTCCGGATTCATTCATGACTAGGAGGTCTCCGGACGTGTGGTTTGTCCGGATAGGAAGTTGTCCGGGTAGGAGTTATGTCCGGTAAAGTATTGTGTCCGGTAAGTTCGGTACCCGGAAAGGGGTATCGTCCGGAGAATAGTAGTTACCCGGATAAGGGTGTTGTCCGGACTAGGTTGTCGTCCGGTTAGTGTAGGTGTCCGGACTCTTTAGCGTCCGGAAAAGTAGGGTTGTCCGGAAAACCTGAGTTGTCCGGATACTTTTGTTGAGTTGTTGTTTTATGCCCGTTTATTCAGGGAAGTCGATTTGGAAGTTTGGAACTGTTTAGGAACGAGAAGTAAGAGCCTCAGGTGAGTTTTCTAAACTAAAACGTGTGGTTTTAATATATTTTTCTAAAGCGGATATATGATGAGAAATGCCATGCTTTATGCTTATGCTTTATTTGCATGAATTGATGTTTAAAACTTTATGTGGGGTGTATGCATACATTAATTTTGATGTAAATTGACTAAGTCGGGAAGGGCCCGCCAGCTCGTGCCGGGAGGGTGTTCCCGTTTATGCCAAGGGCGGTGTGACCCTGCAAGGCAGCATGAGACTGACTCGTTGTCACCTTAGGGTGACTTCAGGGTGTCAATTTATGTGGGGCGGATTTATATCCGAAACGAATTCATCTAAACTGTTTTATGAACGATTCATACTGAAATGGTATTCTGTTTAAATGTTTGATAACTATTTGAGGGACTCACTAGACCTCATGGTCTAACCCTCGCTTTCTTTTAAATTAAAAACCTTTTCAGGAAAGCAGGTAGTGAAGGGCTCTGGCAAGTGAGCAGGGCGTAGCAGGAAGACTTGACCTCTTAGTTACACTATAGTCTTTTAGTTATTTCTCAGTTGTGTAGGTTGATTCCGCCAACCAGATTTTGAATTGATGTAAAAACATTTGGGACCCGTTTTGGGGATAATCTAATTATTATGATTTGAAATGTTTATTTTGTTTGGGTTGTTACAGTTGGTATCAGAGCCGTAGTTTAAGGGATTTAGGTGACCGGACGGGCCTAAACTTAAACTTGGGAGTAGAAATCACAACTGAGAATCAGGAAATGCGTTAGGAGGGCACTAATGTAGATACATGAAACGCGTTAGGAGGACACTATTATAGAGATAGGACTAATAGGGTACTGAGGACTGTCATGTAAGGTAAGTTTGAAATTCCACCTGGCCAGTGTAATTGTGAACTTACAGGTACATGTATGTGCTTAACCTGCCTTATTATTCCGAAGTGGTAGTCAAAAGCTAGTGTTTAGGTCGTGTGCCAAGACTTTAGGATGCCGGTAAGATCACTAAGAAGTAGATTGAGACTCATTGTTGGGAAGATATCGTAGAAGATCAGTTATGATGCGATGTATGTACACATCGTAGAGATGGAAGTTGTTTGGAAAGTATTGAGTCGTCTAGAGTTAGATCTTCGTGGGTTCGAAGAGAATGAGCGATTACTTGTGAGTAAGACTCCTGGTTCAGGAGAGTCCTGATTCTAGAAGTTGTGGGGGAGATCTGTTGGGATGATGGGAAAGGACAATGTCGAGATCTTGAAAGCGTAAGTTCAATAGCAAGTGCAAGATTGGGGCATTGACTCTTTAGTCGAGCTTTTCAGTAGCAGGAACATTGAAGGGAGATATCAGTAGAGAATTAAAAGCGTGTAGTGGTAGAATGTGAGAAAAATTTTCAAGATGAGAATAGTATGGAATGGTTGAGTAAGTGAGATGTGGAAAGCGTGTTCAGCAAGTTATTGCGTGACCGTGAGGGCGACCGTTGGTCGTAGGTATAATGTCAAGGATAAACTCAGCGAGTAAAGCAGTTGACCTTGTTAGAGTGAGTAGCCTTCAAATGCAAGTAGAGTCTCATGCATGGTGTCCTTTTAGGTAACATGAAATTTTCACGATTTAAGTTAAACGTGTAAAGATAAATTTTTGATCGAAAATGAGTCAGGATGTGCACGCGTATGTTTAAAGAAAAAGATGATTTCATTCACATGGCACAATGAAGCTTCGAGTTTTATAATTTGTAAAGTATTTCACTCTTTTCATGACGAGTTAAATATTTGCAAAAAGCCAAGGAAACGATTGAATGCAAAACTTTTATAACCAAAATAAGTATTGACATGTTGAAGTTACATAAATGAGTATGAAAACCGACTGGTTTACTTCGTGTCGGTAATTTCTTTCAGGATGGGGTCGTATGGAAAGATCTTCACTCAATATATATTTCTGTCGTCACGACATATTTTGGTGGAGTAAGATTTAGTTTATGGATAGTTGCATGCGAACGATTCTCGAGATCGTTGTGCAGGGCATTGAATTTTAAGAGTGATGGGGGCATGTGTACCCATTATGCTTTCAAACGTTGTCCATTGGAAATGATAAAAGGTACAAAATGATTTATCTATTGCGTTATCATGCATGAAGGCTATGAACTCACTAGGTCGTAGGATGTTGTATGTTAAGCTAAGGAAGAACTTCAAGCGTGGGGAAGTGTCGGACAAATCAGGAAAGAATGTGTAGCCTTAATATTTGTGTTCAAGAGGAAAGGTGATTAGCGGTAGAGTCGGAAGTGGATTACAGTGTCGGTTGTATGAGGGTTTGCACCCTTGTTCGGAAACTAGAAGTACGGTTGTCAAGGGACGGTTGTGTCCGGAGGAAGGATTTGAAGCCTTCAAGGTGTTGGTTTTGCAACTCGTTATGGGTAGTGTAGTAAGGAAGAACGAAATGCCTATGGCATAGAGGTATGAGTTTCGAGGTGAGCTTGTAATGTTGATGTTACATGAGTAGGTTTCGAAAAGAGGGAGACAAATCATGAAGCTGTTTATGTTTTGTTGGAAGAGTTGGGTTCCGTGAGCAACCCTTGTTAAAGACTAAGTTAAGAAAGTAGTTTCAGGTTGTCAATCGATGTAAAAGTCGACAGTGGTGTATGATGGCCGAGGCCGACGACCTGAACCAGAAGGGTGAAAGTTGATAGAACACCTTGTAGGGGTGCTAAGAGGATGAGAAGTTATGATTTTGATTAAGCGTTTTATTTATGAAGTATGGAGAGATCGTAGAATGACGAGGTATGAACCCGAGCGAAGTTAGTATGTAGGTTTTATTGTCCAGTAAGGGGCTGTGCCCAGCTTATGTAAGGGCTCGGATCGTGGATAGCTAGCTAGAATATTTGTGTTTGAGTTAATTGAGAACTCGTGAGTTATAGTTCGACAAGCCGGGAGAGGACTAAGTAGCGAGATAGACTCGTTTGTGTTTGCGTGAAGATGTGAAGGCAAGTATAAATGGTGTAAGAATGGCCATGAGAGATTTGGTCTGCAGTATGATGTGATGAGTGAGGAATGTACAGATAGGTAATGGCATTAATTTCCGAGTTAAATGTACCAGCTGGTATCATAGTGATGTGATGTTAGAAAGAAAGGAAGCTTCAGATAGAAGCCTTTTGGGGGTTTCGTACGAGATATACGATTTGTTAACCAAATTGTTGGAGCATGTAGGTGTAAGTGACGTTGTGATATGATTATGTTCAGAAGGAAATGTCGAAGCGGGAGTGAGTGATTACCCAAATAAGAAACCAAGTGTTTTTTATTGTGTGAGTCGATAAGTAGGTATGTGGTTGAAACCTTTGGAAATTTTAGAGAAGGCGATGGATGGGTTAGTCAAAGATGTGGGGTAGTAGATGCGAAATCTTTGAAGAATGTGAGTTGTTTCTTAGGTATGGAGGAATGATTAGAGGATGTATTAGTGAGAGATCCAAAGATGTGCAATGACTTCGAACACAGATGTCATTTCGAGATGACTTGTTTGAATTCCTTAAGTTAGAACTTTGATGCCACCGTTTGGGTGTGTTTAGAAACGAGTAAACGTTTCAGCAAGTGAAAAGGTTGGAAGAAAGAGGCAAGTAATGTTTGAGAGGTGATGCTTCACGTTATTGTGGGGAGGTGAAGATAGTACGTTGGGATAGAAGAGAAGGTTAGAAGTAGTAAGCTGGTCAGTAACACCAAGAGGTGGAGTAGCGTGAATAGCTTGCCGGTAAGTGTGTGAACTTCTAGAAAGAGTTTTGAGGAAGGGGATTTTGTACGTCTGGTGCAGGAAAGAAGCGGATAAGATAGTCGAATGTTTCGAGTCGAGTTGGCGATATTGTGAGAAGCGGTCAAACGAACTGATCGTTCAGTGTAAGCTATTGAGAACAGTAGAGTGCGACCTAGGTTACTCTTCCAAGTTGAGAGAGGATAACCGAAGTTATGTTATGAGACTGGACGTTTGTGGCAGTCAGTAAGAAGTTGATGAGCCTTCGGGATAAGTTCAATTCGAACAGGTGAGCACTACAATAAAGAATTTTAGAGTTTCCCATTTTTTGCCACGATTAAATGTGAAATGATGATGTGGTGAGAACGTGCGAGTTAGTTGTCGAGCGGTAGCCGATGTGATTCAGGAAGGGAATATGGTCTGCTTAGGCGCATATCGGTTGGAAGAAGTGGAATAGAATTACAGGTAACTCGAGGAGAGAACTCTTAGGTGTGAGTTCGTCAAGAGGTGCAAGGGTGGCCTTGCGCCAAGTGGTCAGGAGAGTGATGATTCCTGGTCTTAGAGTCTCGTTGTAGTGGCGGGGAATTTCCGCCAAGTTCCTTCTTTTAAGGGAGTAAAGGGGGTATGAGAGACCGTAAGTAGACGTGTTGAATAACCGTGAGTTCCGACGTGGAGGCGGAAGCGAGCAAATGGAGGCGCGGGTGGCCTTGGATTCTTCTAGTGGTGTTTAAGCGAGTATAGTATTCGAAGAGGTTGCAAGTAAATAATGCAAGATGACACGTTTTAGCAAAGTGGTGACTCGCCGAGGGCGGTTTTCTGAGTATGGGGTGCGGTTATGTTCCCCATCAGAACGGTTTGGGGGACTGAGCAGGATTGAGCTGGTTGGATTGAGGAACATAAGGCTTTTGAGCCTTGAAGTTTGAGAGATAGGTAAGATGGACTAAGTCTGTGGAGCCGTCGAAGTTATGAAAGTTGAATTAATGGTGCGCGATCTTGAGGTACTCGGCGAGATTTGGAGAAGAAATCTTTAGTGTGTTACACGTCTCTTTCGTGGAAGAGCCGATGTGGAAAGTGAGATGATAGCGATCTTGCGAGAAATACAGGCTATAAGAAGTTGACTTTCGCCATTAGTGAACGAGTTAGAGGAGCGGTATACGTGTAAGACTGGCTAGAGAAGTGAATGGGTGTCCATCCGACATTTCATGTCTCGAATCTAAAGTAGTGTTTGTCAGAAGTCGATGTGGTTGATTCTTAGAGGGGACATCAGTATTGATGAGAGTTTGACTTACGTAGGAGGACCGATTGAAGTTGTGAGTAGTAAAGTACGAAAGTCGAGACACAAAGAAGTACGCTGAGTGAAGTTTCAGTGGAGGTATCTTAAGAGACGAGAGGCATCATGGAAGTCGGATCAGTTATGCAGACCTGATACCCTCACCTTTTTGTAAACGGAATTCCGGGGACGGAATTCTTTTGAGGGGGAAGTGTTGTAACGACCCGGACCAAAATGGAAGGAAGTTACGTTTTGGGTTAAAAGTTAATATTAAATAAAGTTGAAGGGCTATTTGGTAAAGAAGAGAGGAGGTACTTAAAGGGCACAAAACCCTAGGTGAGTCATGCTATTACTGATTTTGGTTGTTGTTGACGGCTGGAAGATCAAAAGAAAGAAAGAGAAGGAAAGAATAGAAAACAAAGGAGGAAAAAAGAAAAGGAGACAAAGCAAGAAAGGAGGAAAGGATTTCGGATTTGGAGAGGGAAGAAGAGGTCCTTCATCATTCAATCAACCAAGTAAACCTCCTTTAATCTCGAATCTGTGGTTGGGTTATAGAATGTTTATCCTTTTTGAGTTTTGGTTAAAAGTAGAGTTTGAAGGTGGGAGGGAGAAATCGAGCCACTTATTGTGATATTGTTGCTAAGAACCCGTTAATTGCTAAGTTTATAGTTGTTGTTGCTATTGTTAATCTTTAGTTCGAGAGAATCGAGTTTAGCCTATGGATTTCAGCCCAAAAACGGACCAGGTCGACGTCCGGACACCTTCTCGGGCGTCCGGATTCATTCATGACTAGGAGGTCTCCGGACGTGTGGTTTGTCCGGATAGGAAGTTGTCCGGGTAGGAGTTATGTCCGGTAAAGTATTGTGTCCGGTAAGTTCGGTACCCGGAAAGGGGTATCGTCCGGAGAATAGTAGTTACCCGGATAAGGGTGTTGTCCGGACTAGGTTGTCGTCCGGTTAGTGTAAGTGTCCGGACTCTTTAGCGTCCGGAAAAGTAGGGTTGTCTGGAAAACCTGAGTTGTCCGGATACTTTTGCTGAGTTGTTGTTTTATGCCCGTTTATTCAGGGAAGTCGATTTGGAAGTTTTGAACTGTTTAGGAACGAGAAGTAAGAGCCTCAGGTGAGTTTTCTAAACTAAAACGTGTGGTTTTAATATATTTTTCTAAAGCGGATATATGATGAGAAATGCCATGCTTTATGCTTATGCTTTATTTGCATGAATTGATGTTTAAAACTTTATGTGGGGTGTATGCATACATTGATTTTGATGTAAATTGACTAAGTCGGGAAGGGCCCGCCAGCTCGTGCCGGGAGGGTGTTCCCGTTTATGCCAAGGGCGGTGTGACCCTGCAAGGCAGCATGAGACTGACTCGTTGTCACCTTAGGGTGACTTCAGGGTGTCAATTTATGAGGGGCGGATTTATATCCGAAACGAATTCATCTAAACTGTTTTATGAACGATTCATACTGAAATGGTATTCTGTTTAAATGTTTGATAACTATTTGAGGGACTCACTAGACCTCATGGTCTAACCCTCGCTTTCTTTTAAATTAAAAACCTTTTCAGGAAAGCAGGTAGTGAAGGGCTCTGGCAAGTGAGCAGGGCGTAGCAGGAAGACTTGACCTCTTAGTAACACTATAGTCTTTTAGTAATTTTCTCAGTTGTGTAGGTTGATTCCGCCAACCAGATTTTGAATTGATGTAAGAAATTTTGGGACCCGTTTTGGGGATAATCTAATTATTATGATTTGAAATGTTTATTTTGTTTGGGTTGTTACATATGCCCAATCAATTCAGCAATAGATTTTCGGTCTTCCAACTTCATCAATCAATCTCCAATAGTTCTACAATTCAAGTAAGCATTCTTATAGTTACGAGCTTCATTGATATAATTGCATGTAATGTTGTACTATCAAAAAAAAATATATATATATATATATATATATATATTCTACAAATAAAATTCGTAAAAGAATTATTTGTATTTCAAACAAAAACAAAATTGATATCTAGTGCCAGAAATTCAGACCGGACATAAACCTTCGAAATAAGGATTTGAGTGACAAATTCCCTTTGTGTTCATCATAGGGTTTCCACTTTCCACTCCGGCAGCTTTTATTTAGGATTTCTCTGTTTAAAGCAAAAATGCAAAATTGGCAGTTCTAACCCCTAAACTTTGGATTCTCATTGTTTATGGGTTTTTTTCCAATCGTTAATATGTGTTTAATCTAAATGTTTTAAGCATATTATTTTTTCGGTAACTTATTTATTTAATTAATTTTCTTATGTATTTAGATGTTTTACCATAAGTTATGATTTTTTACATCAGTTACACTTCCACTTCTTATATTTATTTTGTTTTGATTTAATGTAAAAAGAAAAAGAAACTCCTTAAAATCCTACAATATCTAAATATCTAAATATGAAATATTCAATTTTAATTAGGCATGGTTATTTATGTGGATCAATTTGAGTTTATAATAATTATTAAAGCATGTTAATTATGTAGTCTTATTCATTATTAATTTGGTTTAGTTACGACTTTAATAGTTTGAATTAATTAGCCACAAAAAAAATTGCATATTTATCATAATTCATAATGTATAAAGAAAGTTACACTTTGAAAAAATTCCTATATTTTTGTACATTTTGTCAAAACCTTCTTATATTTCCTATAAGTTTTACTTCAAATATGCATCTTAAAAAAATGTATGCATGCATCATTACTTGAAATCTTGAATTTTAGTAATATGAATCGATAAAGAGTATTTTATGCATAAAGAAAATTGGTTTTTAATATGTTAGTCATGTATTGTTGATAATATGGTTCTTAGAATATGAAATAAGTGAAAGTATCACTACTACATACTTGTAACAAAAATTATTATATATGTCCCTCTATATATATTATTATATATTTGTTACTAATCTTGTTATTTATGCTTGTTCTTTCTATTATCATTATCTATTATAATTCTGAAAATTATGATTATGATTATGATTATCTATTAATTATGATTATAATTATTATTGTTATAATTCAAATACCTATCTTGATCATGAGTTCCTACTCATTAATTCCAATCTTATAAATAATTTTTGGAAGTTACACTTTCAACCCCCTTATATTTGGTATTTTAACTAAATATCCATAAATACTATTAAGATAAAGATTTGAATTTGACTTTATGTCAAAACCAATATTTATTTGTCTAATGACAAAATCTCTTAAAACACTATTATGGTTTTAAAACATTAAAATTGGCTTCATATGCCAAACCCATATTCTTTTCGGCCTCCTGCCGAAAGCTCTATAATTAACAATGTTATTTTCAAATTAAATCGCAAGATATCGATTTGGATTTTGTCAAACGGGTGTAAATAACCCTAAGGTTTGTAGTGACTTAAGAAATCCATGTGATTCCCCTACTACTTGGAGATCCAATAAATTGAATGGTTTTTATTCACAAATTGAATTATTGATGAAGTATTATCAACAAAATGTAAGAATACAAAAATCCAATATTATTATGATAATGGAAAATTTCATGCATAACATAATAATGATAAACCATAATTCACTATTTTAGAAAATAATATGTTCTCCATTCTCTACGACATCTTTGAATCAAAAGTACTTGATTACCATAAGATAGGTTCGGAAAAACACAAGAAAATACGCAAAAGTCATCGAACCATTTTGACCCTAAAGAAAAAACACTAGATGTTAAGATACAGTTAAATACTTTAAAACTTTTGAGACGATACATCAGTCACAACCTTCAGAGAGAATAACTAGAAACCCCCAAGAACCGTGGGTAGTCCCAAAAAGTAAATTCGGGAATATTCAGTACCATATATTTCTCAAACTAATCATACAGTGGAAAGAAACCAACTTACTTTATTACAAGAAGGTAACTGATTTTGACAAAGAAATGTCATGTCTCAAAATGCATCTCAATCTTTGTGGCAAGGAACTCACAAAAGATTATGCGAATAACATCTTTTCATCTTTCCTATATCACCAATCATACTAATGAAACAGTATAAGCTGCAATATAACTTTTAACAAACTCATTAACTTAATGCAAGTGGTTAAGAGTTGTATCAATTTTTTTTAACAACGCTAGACATACCCGGATAAAGAAAATTCTTGAGGTTAATAAGGCAAGCGTTGGAGGTGGAAAGAACTCCAAAGGATAGTGAGTTGAACATATTGATCCACACACATATGCTAAATATGTACCATATGGACAAGGTTGTGGAAAGGGTCAAAGTCGGGAACGAACTCCTAGTAGAAAATGGAACAAGTTATAAATGAACTATGTCATATCTAAGATTGGTTAAGTATAAGTTTATATACTTTAACAATAAAATTAATTGCATTTGTGTATATATATACACCTGAGTTTATAACCATTAGAGATGTAAATGATCACATCAAAAAAAACAAATGCTAAACTCTCAACGTTCTTCGTTCCATGTAGGAATGTATCGAGGAGAACTTGATTGTTTTTGTGACATATCATGCAATCATAAGAAATAGATTGTTATTCATTGAATTAATAATTTTTAATTCCTCCAAACACTTAGACGATGGACTGTCACTTGTTGCTTAATGACACAAGATCAATCACTAAAGCACTATATTAATAGAAACCTTGTTAAGATACTCGTACCAATGGAAAATCATATTATAAGAATGGAAATGGGTATATGTACATCAACTCTAATGATATGAAAGCAACGTATATTAGAGAATTTAATGTATCAATTTAATGGATTATCTATTTCATTAAATCATATTTTGTCACCAATAAAGAACTTTGGGATAATGACACATATATGTTTCGGCATGACCACGTGGGACATCATGGTCATGACATAGTGATCCATGTATTGAAAAATACACTTAGATACATTTTCTTTCGAATGAAAGACAAAACGAGGGAATTAACCAAATTGCAACTGTTGACTTCTACTAAACAAGAAGCAACACCACCATCATAATATACCCTCTCTAATACCTAGAACTTTTATACCCTGATCCTTAGCCAAAACAGGAATGAGACCATCCTAAAGCTAAGGACATAATATTTCATTCTTACAACGAATACAAGGTGATATTTATGGACATAAACATCCAGAATGCGGGCCATTAAAGTACTTTATGGTTCTGGTTTTGACACGATGAACACGTGTCGTATTATAGTCCACATGAAATGTTGCACTCCTACATTAATTATACGTTTAAGGACTCACCACCCTGATTTTTTTCCATCAAGTCTACATGACTTAGAATGCTGGAGAATTTACATCATAATTTGATGATTATTGCATTTGTACCGCATGCGTATATATAAAATGGTTTCGTAGAATGATAAAAGTTGTCATCAAAAGAATTTAGATGGTAGCTAGGGCATTGGTTATGAACACCAATTTATCCACATCGGCATGGGGTACTGCAATATTACATGCAACTTTACTTATTCGTGTTTAGACCCACAACCAACCAACCAAACTTATGTGTACCAGTTGGTAACTGGATATAAGACTGATATTTTACATTTACGTATGTTTGGTTGTGTTGTATATGTGCCAATTACGCCCCCACAACGTACCAAAATGGGTCTTAAAGACGAGTCATCAAATGTTGGATATGAACCCCCAACAATTATCCGCTAATTAGAACCCTTGACGAGTGATCCCTTTACCGCTAGATTTGCGGGTTGTCACTTTGATGAGACAACCTTCATGTCGTTAGGGGGAGATAGGAAAAAGGATTTTCCATGGGAACGACAGGAAGTGTCATTGAATATTTCAATTGTGTCTCATGTTGATCCCCAAAAACTTCACAATGTAAAGTTGAAGTCAAACGAATCAGACTCGATACCTGATATGTTTAATATTATCTAGAGTGACAAGATCACATATACGAGCTGCAAACATACTCACAAGGTCAAAAGTCCCCAAACAAGGGCACAACGTCGCTGGAAGTACGTTGCAATCACACATGGTGGAGGTGTGGTTGAGGTCGTAGCTCCCAAAAGGAAATGGGGGAAGCTACTTGGTTCGATAGATACTCATCTAAAGGAAGAGAAGAGTAAGGCACAACCATATATCATCAATACACGGGATTATCTCTGATTAAATTTATGTCTATGAATCATTACTGGAGGACGCTCCGAAGTTATACTGATTCCAGAGATCAAAGAAATCTCAAATGAATGAGTCGATGGACAGATCATAAATACTAAATGATGATATTATTGCATATATCGTTGCTTATGAGATAATAGAGCACGATGTCATCGAACCATGCTCAGTTGAAGAATGTCAACAAAGAGAAAATTGGCCTAAATGAAAAGAAGCAATCCAGGATAATTATTTGACAAATGAACAGGTATTTGGTTCGGTAGTGCTAACCGACCAAGTGTAAAGCCTGTAGGACAAAGATAAATCATTTGTCAGAGAAGCGTAATGAGAATAATTAAGTCATAATATATAAGGCTCTCCTTTGGCGCAAGGTTTCTCACAACGCACTGGATTGACCACAATAAGACTTACTCTCTCGTGATGGACAACGTTCTGCTAATTAAATTAGCCAAGTAGTTTCCGAAGGACTGGAAATTGCAGCTCAACGATGTAGTTACTACATATCTCTATGGGGATCTAAATTCAGAGATATAAAAGTGCTTGATGGCATTATACCAATATCAAGCAACTTTAAACTATGAAATGTGATTACAATAAAATTGAAACACTCACCTTATAGATTAAAGCAATCTATGCGGATGTGGTATACCCCCCTGAGTGAATACTTGATTGGGAAATGATAAATAAGAACGATGAATTGTGCCCTTGCGTATTCATATAAGAAAACAAGTCCCAGATTTTCGTAGTAGCTCTATATGTCGATGTTATGAATATAATAGACACTCTTGATGAAATAAGAGAAAACACAAGCTACTTGAAATCTGAATTTGAGATGAAAGATCGTGGGAAAACTTGGCTTTGTCTAGATACTTGAGTTACGACACCGAGTTTGTGGAATATTAATCCACCGATCTGCATATGTCTAGAAAATGATCAGGCGACCTAATATGGACAAAGTGCATCCGATTAGCACTCCCACGATCGGTCAAAGTGTTGGATATAAGGAAAGATCCATTTCGTCTAAAAGATGAGGACGGAGAGGTGTTAGGAGCTGGAATTCCATACCTAAGTACAATAAGCGCATTATTGTACTCAACATAATACACTTGACCGTATTGTACTTCTCACTGAACTTGTCAGCTAGATTTAGCTCAGCGCTAACTCAACGTCATTGGAATGATTTCAAATTAATCTTTTGGCACCATTGACGTGGGCTTATAATTTCCCTACGAAGATAAATGGATTGATAATGAAACTTCAATACCTACTTAGATTGTGAGCGGCAAAAGTACTGGCTCTTATAGAAAAACACCAAACAATGCCTTGGTATATATTTACTGATATTAGGTAAATGTTTGATTCATATAAAGGTTGTTCCCAAACTGGATAAGGAATTATCATATGGAACATGCCGATTGCTTGGAAGTAAACTAAGCAAACCATTAATAGCTATCCTCTTATATTATCAACAATCTTACTCTCCATGAGACTATTCAAGAGTGTATATGGTTAAGGACTATCATTACACATATAAGAGGAGCTAGTAATTTCAAGTTTAACCACTATACAACTTGCATGTATGGAAATAGTGCATCAAGTATCGAAGAAATGAAAGTAAAATATATCAAGGGTTATAACACAAAACATATTTTTCTTAAGTTTTTATATAATCAATTATCCTTAAGATTCAAGTGAACTGAATAAGATGCGAGGAAAATGTGACATGTTTGTTTACCAAATCAATACTTAAAACCATATTTGGGAAACATGTAGAAAGTATTAAAATGAAAATGTTTTAAACCTCCTTTGATTAATGCACGAATCAGGGGGGTGGTAGAAAAAAGGGGGAGTCTACTATATATGTAATATTGGTATGTTGTGCTCTTTCCTTCAACCATGGTTTTATTTTTCCCATTGGGTTTTGTTCCTTGGTGTAAGGTTTTAGTGAGGCAACAGTTTATATACCATCATATTTTCTTAACTCTCATGATTAATGTACGAATCTAAGAGAAAACTAGACTAAAGGAAAAGTCTATGTATTGCAAAGAAGCTAGTGCGTTGCACTCTTTCCTTCGTCATATTTTTATTTTTCCCACTGGGTTTTTATTTTGGCGTAAGGTTTTAACGAGGCAACAATTGTGCACCTTCACTCCTTTGACTCGGCACAAGGGGGAGTGTTGTAGGATAAATGTGTCATCGTCTAAAGGATATGGCGATAGAGATAGATTAGAATTGAAATATCTTGTTGTTATCTACTTGTAATTCATTCCTATATAAAGGGCTTATGATTAATGAGAATTACGATTCATTCTTTCCATTCTATTGTGTTCTATTCAGTTTTCTCTTCAACGCAAACTTTAAAATTGCCGTAAAACACTAGTGAGTGAGCCATATCTAAAATCAACTTCTAAACACAAGGATTCATTTTCAGGTTTTCTTTTCATCCAACTCCAATTTATAATCGAAAATAACTTTTTTTATTTGAAAAAATAAAACCCAAAACATAAAATTATTTTAAATTTAAATTGAATTGAATGAAAAAATTGATATTTAGTTTAGTCGAATATGATGTAGAATACATATATATTAGATACGGGTCGGGTTTCCGATGAAAAGTGGTTGGATGAGATGCACCGGATCAATTCCCTTTTAAGGCGCAATTCATGGGAGGGTATTTGATTAAAAGTGGTATTAGATCGATATTTGTGTTAAATAACTTATATTCGATCTCTATTGTATCTGCAGGAAAGGGTCTCGGCCTTAGGCCGGTCCACGTGATCGAAGCAAAGCAAGAGAGAGGATGTGAGGCAACTCAGCTGAGGCGATATATAATCTCTATCTAGTTCAGACTGAATTCAGATGAGATGAGATGAGATGAGATGAGAGAGGGTGAGAAGCATGAGCCAATTGTGTCATTGTGTTCTTGTATTTGTTGTTTGTTTGGACCGACCTAGATATATAGTGCATGTTTTTTAACAGCAGGAAAGCAAAAGCCTGGTTGCATGGTACCTTACATAATACTTCTTTGCTTTTATTTAGCTGTTATTACAACAACAAAAACAATCATACATACCAACTGTTTGTTGCATTATAGTTTGTACTGGTGGAGGATTGATTGCATTCGTTTCGTTCCAAAACAATAATTTGACATAAAGCAATTTACAAATAGCAACACACATAAAATAATAAAAGCATTCATTTGATGACATAATAATTAAATGAGACAGTGATGATAAAATCAGAGGCATGCAGGTGGATTTATTAACAACATGATGTCTTGTAGATTATATACAAACATTTGTATCATCTTCTTGGACAAGTAGTAGTTATGATTGCCAAATAGAAGCCAACAATGACAGAAAGAAACAAGGTTACTGCTCCCCGAATGTGTTCTCTCCACTGTATGTAACGTAAAGAAAACCATCTTCGTCTTTCTTTTCTTCGTATATTGCAGACATAATTGCCCCTACAACAACAACATCATCATCATCATCATCATCATCGTATTACAGCTTTGCTTAATTAATGGAATACAAATACAATTCATTAAAATGTTACCAGTTGGTGGCAACGCATTGTCAACGAATATAAATATCGCCTTTTCTGCACTTAGCTTAATCCTTTTGCGAATTACATACACGAATTGACCTACTGTCAAGTCAGCCGGAACAAGGTACCTGCAAATTTCCAACATTCACCTCAACTACAATATGCTGCTAAATTCAACCCACAATCTGCAACTAATAAACCAAACTATATATATCCCACCCGAGGGTGGGGTTATAACTTAATGATGTCAAAGAGTAAAGCAGTTATTTCCGTGAAAACCCTTTACAAATTGACCAAGGAGGAAAATAAAGTATATTTCGTACTTTTTCTTATCAATATTGGGAACATCACTTCTTTCTGCCTTCTCTACGATCACCTTGAAATATGACAAATTGCATCAAATTGTTCAATCTCATGCTAAATGCAATAAGTAGTCATCAGTCTTCTAGAGAAAGATCAATACTCACCGGAATTCTATCAGAGTATTTCTCTCTAATTCTAGCAGCCTCAGCACGCCTCTTCTCTGAAACAAACCAACACATAACTCACAAGCTCAATGACAATTAACTCAATCCACCGGACGCGCCTTAGCTATGCAAGGCCAGGGGCAGACCTACTAAGGACCGTGGGGCGACCCCCGCTCACTTGATTATCGCAAAAGAAAAGGATTTAGGCACCTTGAAGGTGCACCTGTTTAATTTGGAGGAAAGCCGAGTTTGTAACAGAATTCTAGAATGGGTGGCATGGTCTTAGTTGGCCGGATTAAGGCTCTCCTTATAGGACGTCATGGGTTTGATTCCGACTTGTAGCAAAAATGTATATTTTTTGGTTCACAACTAGAGAGCCAATAACTCCTATTCTCACTCTTATCTCTTTCAATCCTGAATCACTTTCACAAACGCCCTAAATCACTTTAAATAACACATTGGATACTCTATTAAAATTCATCTCTGTTTCCAAATTTGTTTCCACTTTTTGTTGATTAATTGCATCCTATTTGTTGTTGATGATCATGTTCTTGATCATTAACTTTCCACAAAAGTATGAGTTTTTCCTCTTGGTTTGCTTGTACTTGTAATTTGCTTTTAGTTATTGATTTGATTATGGTTACCTGAAATCCTAGATGCATAAGGAAGCCAAATAAGATGTATGGTTAATTTTGATTTGCAAAACATCCTATTTAATACTAGGGGTTTTGGAAGCATAAGGAGATGAAATTTTTGAAAACCTAGAAGAAAAACAAAGGACAATCAAAATCAAATACTAAAAACTGGAAAATTTTATGAAATCAATCAAAAAACCAAAAAAGTTCCTTGTAATGGTGGAATTCTGGAATTCAGCTAAAAACACGCCGGGTGTAAGACGTAGTCTTGTGTTTTGCATAAAAGGTCAAGGTCGATTCAATTAGAAGAAAAAATGTATTTTCATTCCCGAAATCGACAGGATTAAAAGTGCACCCGCTCAAGATTCAAGAAAAGTCCTGGGTCTACGGCTATGCGAGGTCTTTGCGCACAAAGTTTCCCTTGTATTTTCACAAACTACAAGCTGAATAAGATAAACCGCAACCCACCAAAAAAAAGGGGTTGACCAGGTGCACCAAGGCTCCACGGCTTCGGAAGGGTTGGTAAGAAAGTCTTTGCACGCAACGCTTAACTTGCATTGTCACAAAGAAATTGTTCCATTTGACTCGAACCCATGATCTTTCCAACTTGAACTGGAAAAGGGGGCAAGCCCACAATACAATATGAAGAAATATAGATATAAATAAGGAATACATACCAAGATCATGCTCTTGCTTGAATGAACTTTTGGCCATTTCACTGCAGTTTAAATGAAATTTAAAAAAGGGAAAACAATGAGCAGCCACGAAATAGAAAGGATAAATTCATTTGCTTGATGATCAAGTCTAACCCACATAAAATCAATAGTCAAACTTTAAATTCAACTATTTAAAAAAAAATCAAGTCTCGCCTAAATATGATCTAGATATAACGATAATAATTGATCGATTTTCACAGGTTAATCGGCACAATCAGATATAAAATTAACATAACCCTAATTGTAAGCTTCTAACTCATAACAAGTTCAGAAAAATTCAAATCAAAAGTTGACCCGTCTGATCACAAACTTGACAAACCTAAAAAAATTGGTGGGCTTCGTTTCCTCCAAATCATCGCAACAAAAACAAAGATGAACACAATAAAGTATATAAATGAAAAGCAATTGAAGAAACGATCATCCAAATAATTGAATAGAACTAACCTTTTGATGAATTATAGAGCAAAACCCGATTGGGGTCTGAATTGTTTGTTTTTCGAGGATAAAACAACTATGGCTTTTGCTTTGTTTATTCAACTCCAACAAAGCGTGAGTGTGTATAAAAAGGCGAAAGCTTGAGGTAAGGGCTAAAGTTGCATTTTACTCCAGATTATTTACATATTGTCATTTTAAACCCTTATTTTTATTAAATTTTGACAGTTTGGTCCTCCCAAGTTCCTTCATTTGACAAATACCACGGGTATGGATCACGGTGCAAACTAGGGGTGGCAAAAAGTGACCCAACCCGCCAAGGTTTACATCATAGAGGTTAGAGATAGTGTGAAGTACTATAGAGGTTCTCAAACTAGGAGGCAAAGGTTTTTAAGTAGTGTTGCACATGTAGAGCTACAATCTTCAAAGGGTTTACAACAAGATGTTCCCACTCGATGGAACTCGACTTACATTATGTTGGAGTCGGTTTTGTACTATAAAAAAACGTTTATTCATTTGCAAAAAACCGATGCTAATTATATGCATTGTCCAACAAATGAGGAGTGAGGTAGAATTGAAAGAACTTTCAAGTTCTTGAATGTCTTTTATGAGGTATTGCAATTTCATTATGCTCGTCGACAAACTCCATAATCGTTGTGCTTCCTGAGGATTTGTAAAGAAAACACAGAGATTCTAGGGAGAAGAGGTTAGAACGAGAGAGAGAAGAAGTTAATGCGAAGAGTCGTTATGAACTTTGGCGGGCAAACAGGGGTATTTATAGCAGTATTTGCCCTAGATTTTCAAAAGCAGTATTAACGACATATGCAGTATTAACGACTGAGCAGTATTAACTGCAAGGCAGTATTAACTACCCAGCAGTATTAATTACTTAAGCAGTATTAACAACAAAGCAGTATTAACTACTTAAGCAGTATTAACAACGGAGCAGTATTAACTACACAAGCAGTATTAACTACTGAGCAGTATTAACGACTGAGCAGTATTAACTACATAAGCAGTATTAACGACTGAGCAGTATTAACTACACAAGCAGTATTAACTACTCATTGGCAGTATTAACTGTGCACTAGCAGTATTAACTACGCACTGGCAGTAGTAACTCTGCACTGGCAGTAGTAACTCTGCACTGGCAGTAGTAACTCTGCACTGGCAGTAGTAACTCTGCACTGGCAGTAGTAACTATACTTGCACTTTGCAGCACTAGTCAAATCCTCAAATGTCATCTTACCTTCTGACATCACCTTTACTTTTACCACTTATCTTACCTCCTGCAGGATTATTTTCAAAAGTAACATGTCCTCCATCAATTCTTTTGAAATTCTTGAGGCAGGCCATGTTACCTGTCATGTGCCTGGAGCAACCACTATCAACATGCCAGATGCTCTTCCCCTTGAGCTGTTGGTTGCCCTGCACCTAAGATAAATCAATTAGTTTTTATTGGGAACCCAAGCCGAAGTGGTCTTGGGTCTCCCTTGCTCATCAAAGTACTTGCATTGGGTTTTGATGAGATTTTCAAACTTAGGTACTGCAGTACTGGAGTACTTTGTCAATATGATTGGTGTAGCAGCACAAACACTAGAAGCAGTATTAACCTTAGAAGAAGTACTAACAGAGTTAGCAGTACTAACAGAGTTAGCAGCACTAACAGAGTTAGCAGCACTAACAGAGTTAGCAACACTAACTGAGTTAGCAGCACTAACTAAGTTAGCAGCACTAACAGAGTTAGCAGCACTAACTGAGTTAGCAGCCCCAACTGAGTTAGCAGCACTAACTGATTTAGCAGTACTAACACTGCTAGCAGCAGTATTGGCAGTAGTATTGCTTCTAGCAGCACTAACCTTGTTAGCAGTATTGCTTCTAGCAGCACTATCCTTTTCAGCAGTTCTATCTGAGGTATTAGTGCTTTTGGAGACCCACATATTGACACATTCCTTTTCAGTCTTTTTCCTCATGTGGCTTTTGGATTTAGCTTGTTTCTTAGCCACATGGTTCCTTGCAGGCTTCCTATAACCATTGGATTTATAAAAAGGTCTTTGAAAATTCATCCTTTGGTTAATAGGATTGAAATAACAGTGTTTGGCAAGATGATTCAATCTGCCACAGATGAAACAAGGTTTTGGTCTGTTAATCCTTTGCAGATCAACTCCTTGCTTTTGTGCCCACTGGTTATTCCAATTTCTTTGATTTCCCCTCTTTTTATCATGTCTTTGGGGTTTATTCTCTTGAGATTTCTTGCAAGAACAATGTTCACAAGTTTTAGAGTTCACAACAGTGGTCTGTGTATAATGAACTCCCTTTCCCTTTTCAGTCCTTTTCATCTCATTGTTCTTAACACATGGACTTTCACATTCCTCATCAGATCCTACTTTTTCAGTCTCATCCTCAACAACTACTTTATCTAATGGATCTACTTCAGTGGCTCCTTTAGGTAAGTCCTTCCTATCCTTGGTTTCTAATAGGTCTGACTTAGGAGGGATGTAGTTGTTGTTATAGGGTGGGGGTGTGGCATTGTACCCTATTCCTGGTTTCAACTTACTATGGATTTGAGAGTTGATTATGTTGTCCATGACTTTGGAGGCACAAGTAAACTTTTCTACATCAAGTTTAACTTTCTCAAGCTCTCCTTTTAGTTTCTCACACTCTTCCCTAGACTCTTTCAGTTGGAACTCCAGACCACCCTTTTCCCACTTCCAGTAGTTTGTATCATATGAGTGTTGAAGTTCATTGGCTTGAAAAGCCTTAATTTGTTCTTCAAACCTTTCAACAATCAATACATAATCTCTTATGTCCTTTTCTAATCTCTTAAGGTCATCACACATTCCCTGATTGTGATCTCTATACCTTTTAACAGTGTCTATACAAGATTGAGAACAGAGATTAGATTTTACCTCCGTAGGAATATCTGAGACTTCTGCCATGAGTGCATGATTCTGGATTGCCTCTTCTGCTTGATCACTCCAATCAAAAGTACTGTTTGATTCAATAGAATTTTCCATAATGATTGTAGAATTCTAAGAAACACAAGCTCTGATACCACTTGTCAGGATCGAATCTTAACAAGATTAACAATACTTAGAATTCAGAATTAAAGAATCTGCGGAATAGAACTTTAATTCTCACAATCAATGAACAGAATATCAGAAAACACACAATTTTTGTATTCACTGTTTCGACTCACAATATTACAACCAAACCTCAATCTTGATGAACAAACTCAATCAAGACGACTTCTACTTCTCTAGAAATAGGGTTCTTAAACCTTGAGGTTAATTCTCTCTAAAAACACAATCGAATTTAGAATTTTCTCTTGTATGTTATGTCATTAATAGCTATCTATCAATAAATATATATACTGAATAATTACAAGATAACTATCAAAATAAGATTGATCTTCAGAATATTCTTTTAAGTATATCTTCAATCAATCCATCTTTATCTCCTTCAATCTCGCATTCCATGTTCTGATCACAAGCAGTAGTAACTTCATTCTTCTCAAGCAGTACTAATAATCTTTCAGCAGTAGTAATGTTTGATATGCCCAAGCAGTACTAACAGTTTTCGTAAGACACCAGCAGTACTAACTTTTGTTCAGCAGCATTAATGATATTCCAGCAGTAGTAATATACCAGCAGTATTAACTTTGTTCAGCAGTATTAACCATGTACCAGCAGTAGTAACTTTGACAAGCAGTACTAACCTAACATAAGCAGTATTAATAATGTTCCAGCAGTATTAATATCTCAGCAGTACTAACCTTGAACTAGCAGTAGTATCTTTGTTCTGGCAGCACTAACATTGATCTAGCAGTACTAACTTGATCTGGCAGTAGTAATGTTGTTCTGGCAGTACTAACCATACTTAGCATATCTTCAGTTCCCAACATAACTCTTGCTTTTTCTGGCTCTAAATATACTACCACGAATTTGTATTTTGCAAATGTTTTGACGGTTAGAGTGTTGTTACACAAAGAAAAAGATAGTCATGATATGTTTATGCAAAAGATGGCTACTCGGATGTATGTGAAGTTTGAGAAATATTGGGCTGATTTTAGCACAATTATGGCGTTTGTGGCTGTTTTGGATCCACGGTATAAGTTTCAGATTGTTGAATGGGGTTTTGAGAAAGCTTATGGGGACGAGTACAAATCTGAGTTGGCAATAGTAAAGGACAAATTGTTTTCATTGTTTAAAGAGTATGTGGATGAGTCAAATTTGAATTAAACCAAAGTTGGTGAACCTAAGAATGGCTTGTTGGACTCCAATGAAGGATCTCAAGATGTTGTGCTAGATGAAGCTTCTGCTTCACTTCTAATGGTATGTTATATTATTATACATTTACTGTTTTTCCGTTTATTCATTTTCTATTTATCTCATTATTTTTATTTGTTTTTTAGGACTTTGATAACTTTTCAACCAAGGTGACTTCTCAAGCGGTAAAGTCTGAACTTGAATGTTATTTAGAAGAGAAGCTCATGCCTCGCGTGAGCAATCTAAACATTTTGGACTATTGGAGAACTCATGAGATTCGGTATCCAACTCTTGCTCGGATGGCTAGGGACATCTTAGCTATCCCAATATCAACGGTGGCATCCGAATCTGCTTTTAGCATTGGTGGTAGGGTTCTTGATGCTTATAGAAGTTCATTGAAGCCTTCTACAGTTGAGGCTATTATTTGTCTAAGAGATTGGGTATACGGAGAAGGTTTGTTCTAACTTGTTATTTATATATTTCGTAGTAACTTGTTTATTTATTTCTTTTATCGTATTAAGTTGGTTAATTTATTTATTTATATAGCACAAATGGAATCGCAACTTGAGGCGCTATGTGGAGCAATCATGACGGAGAAGATGGAAGATCAAGTGGAGAGTAATACTAATACCGAGAGTGAAGTTGGAGTCGGTGAAAGTGGAAGTCGAGTTACTTAGAGTTTAGAAACTTATTTTTTTGACTTTATGATTGAGATAATTAAACTTTGAACAATTTATTCCACTTTATGGTTGTGAATTATGGAAACTTTGGACAATTTATTTGGTTTTGTGGTTGTGACTTGTGTATTTGTCATGGAATTAGGTTTAAGTTCTTTTTTATTTTACTTAAAGTTTCAAAATAAATGGGTCAACCCAAGTTCAACCCATTTTTTAAATGGGTTGGATTGAAAAAATCATAAACAGGTCAACCCGCTACCAACCCAGGTTGAGTTTGGTTGAAAATTTCAACCCATTTACCTAAACAGGTCAGGTTGAGTTGAGGTTTTCCACCCAATTAATAAATGGGTTGAACCCGAACCCGAACCCAACTCAACCTGATCTATTTACACCCCTAGTGCAAACCCATGAGACACGTGGTTGGCACATGTTATCCGTCTATAAGTGCCTCTTTTTTCAAGTTATATGGGACACTTTTCAAAAATTTAATAAATATTAGATTATTCTTTTTATAGTAAAATACATAAATGGAATAATAATAAATAGATCACGATAAGTCTTTTAGACATGGGATTGCTTAAATTGAATGTGACTTAAAAGAAAAAGCAAACTATCATATTCATATACTATTTAATTGCATATTTGCATAACTTTAATATTTAAAACATTTGTTTTTTATACTTCAAGATATCTAAAAATATACATATTGTTATGTTTTTTGAAAGCAAAATATAATTAATCCTCAAAATAACAAATTAACTTGTACAAGAAAAATAATATGTTTTGGATGTCAACACCAGATACAACCACTTTGCTCTTATTATACCGTCAATTCTTTTGATTTTAAAAAATTTCTCCAACACCAATAATCTTAGGAGTTGTTTGGTTCGTTGAATTCGAAAAAATCTGATGGAATTAAAATTACATATTCCTTTAACCAAATTTTAATTCATTTGATTGGTTTAATTCTTGAAATGGATGGAATTTTTTGTATTCCTTAAATCAATAATTCATCATTCCTTAACTTAATGGAAGGAATTAAATTTCATCATTTTACCTTCCTTTTAACCCACACTGACCACCCCCTTCCCCACCTCGATCATGCAACTATTGTCATCGTCACTGTTACACCCCCCATCCCCAATCCCCATCCCCACCCCTGCCGCCACCCCCACCTTGTCCTATTACCCACCTTCCACCACTGCCACCCCCACCCAGCCATACCCCTGGCCCCTTACCCCACCCCTACCCCCAACGTGCCCCCTTGCCTTGCCCATCTTGACCACCCACCCTCCCATCTTAACCCATTCACCCCCACCATGCCCCCTTACCCATGCCCCACTATGCCTACATATACCCCCATCCTGCCCCAATCCTTGCCACATCCCAACCCTTTTGCCCCCGCCACCACCCTCTCCCCAACCAAAAATGGAGATTCCAATTATATTTAGAGATTTCATTCCAATGTCATCCAACCAAACTCAATTAAAGTGTGTGATCAAATTTCATTTCAATTCTTCAAAGTCAAATTTCTTTGATGGATTCCAATTCCACCAGATTCCATTTTGTGAACCAAACGCCCTATATTGTTTTAATGTCTCCAAAATGAAACCTTAGACCTCCAACAAAATCACCTTGATCCAAACATTTTTGACGCCTTAATGGCACCGAATAACGTTTATTATCTTCAAATTTCAAATTCTTGTGATGTTTGCTAGTTGAAGTAATTTTAATTTCTCATGATAATTTAAAGATTTTCAATTCAAATATTATGTTAGTATGGTGTTTTAATTGTAAAATATGCATAAACGTAGGATTCATAAAAATGTGATTTCTCATCGACCTGTACTATTTGGTATGGTATTAGGGGTTGTTTGGCAGTTGCTGAATGGTTGGTGCAGAATGATTTAAGTGGTTAGAATCATTAAGAGACTCTTATGATATAGTACAAAATGAATTATGGTTGTTTGATAATTGTTCAGAATAAAATCATTTAGAGGGTTTTAGAACCATTAAGAGTAACAGACTTTTTTTTGCCAAACAAGATTTACCCCTTAGGGATTCAGATGTTGCCTCTTAATGGAACTATTAAGAGGTAAACAAACATCCCCTTATATATACTTGATTGGTTGTATCTTTGCCAAGCTAGGCATGCTAATTGGAATATTGATGCCTTCGGTGAAAGAAATAGAAAATTGTTAAGCGGCGTTTATACTTTATCCGGTAGGATTCTCAATAAAGAAATAGAATATTGATGCCTTCGATCATTGTAATCTCTTTTATCCGGTAAGATTCTCAATCATTGTCACAGGTACAACGAGCGAGTAAGCACTTATTGGGAAAGCGTTCAATAACCGGACCCTAAGAGTGTATGTATAATGTATTGCTCAGTTCTAATACTTAACTGTTTAAGAAACAATTCAAAGATCTCTTTCAAATATAAATATTTTGAAACAGCAAGTTTTCTATATGACTGGTTTTGATCAAAATTTCCTTAAAAAGTTGAAGGATTTTGGAGAAGTCTAAGGATGTCGATTATTGGGTAAAGAAAGTTTGATTGATCCCCCCACCATTTAACGCATACTTGAATAATAAGTTGGTAAAAGACGATTAGAGACAGATAATCCTAATGGCTAATACAAATATGTTTTTTCTTGGAATGTTGTGTACTTTGGCTAAAGGGTTGTTTACTAGACGTAACTTTATCTCCCAAGTGTTTACCGACAAACTTTACTTTAGCAATGGAGAATCCCATCTGCTAAGAACAATTTTAGGGATAAAAATGTTGCATACAATTTAAAATATTACATGAAAGGTTAAGTGAAAGTGATAGAGTATTACCCGTAAACACTTACTAGATAACTGTGTGGTAAATGGGCTCCTAATGTGATTGTGAGGGTTGGGCATTTCGGCAAACAACTTAGGATGAAATACAGCAGGTCAAGCACCAAACAATTTATGGCAATGAATAGGAAACATCTTTCACGATGTTTACCATGGATGGCAACAAATTCATCTCAAAATTCACAAAACTCGGTAACATCATAAGTCCAAACTTGCAAATTTAGATCATATTCAGCTTTTCCAATTTTAATTACTAAGCAAAATCCAACAAAATCGCAATTCAATTTTGGTCATTGGAACCCTAATTTGATTAAATCCCGATTACTTTTGGGGGTCTTTTTATCGGAAGCCCCTCTAATTGAAAATAAAACACAATGGGGCTGGCAACTAATTATAAATCAAAACCTGGGAGAAATTGATTTGTTAGTTGGAAGCATCATCGTCGTCTTTCTTCTTGGGTTTGCGATAATTTTCTTCATAATGCTTGGCAATAACAAGACCTGTCTTATAAAGCTTGTGAATGTTGGGAACGTCGTAGTTCTGAGCAACGTAGATCCCGAAAGCTGTTCCCATCATGAACGAGAAGCTGCTTTTGATTATACCCATGGCGGATTCTCGAATCAATCACCAATCGATTTAGAGCCAACTGAAATGGGTTTGATCGTGATTTCCTCCCAACTCCAAGTCCTTGCAAATGAGGGAATAATTCAAAGATTGGTACGTGCGACTTGCGAGATGCGATGGGTTCTGTCTGCAACAAATTTCAAAAGAATTACCTATTGGGAAAAAGGTTTTTATATACCAATAGAGTAAATTACATAACCAGTCCTTATGATTTACCAAAACTTTGGTTTTTAGTCACTCGACTTCAATAACCTTGTGGTTTGTAATTTGTTACGGTTTTTGTTTTTCACCAAAAGGTCATTTTATCAAAAATAAAACTATTAATTTGTTTTTGGTACAAGTTTTAAAGCTTGTATACATACAAGTGTTTATAAGAGCACTTTCAAAAGATTCCCATAAATAGAGAATGACAAGTGATATTCTACATTGTTCTCTAAAATAGAGGGAAATGGAACATTCCAAGTTTAGAGAATTGGTTGAAGCCTGTCAGAAAAAATAAAACTGAGGATGAAACAACTAAAAAATGGTTGAAATAAACGGTCTAATGGAATGGTGACGGGTTCATGCTAATTTACATTTCACCATTTTATAAACTTTTGTACAAGCCCATGTGAACTAAAAACTAAGGCTCAAATTATCATGAGCAAATCGGAACCAAGTGAAGTGAGTGTTCCGTCCATTTCTCACGAGCTGTGAATATTTATAAACCAAACTTATACTGTAATATCTAACATTATAAATAAACTTATAAGTATCATAACAAAAATCTTAAATAGAAGAAATTGTGTTCGAATTCAAAAGCCTTTTCAGCTATAGTTTATGTTTCATGATGGAAAAATCATATTGGCTCCTATGAATTATATAAGACTAACGGGTTTAAGAATAAATTAGACATTTGGTCCATTTGGATACAAGTTATTGGGCTTATTGGACTTGTAAAATGTCATATCAAAATGGTCAAGACTAACAGACCAATACTTGATCAAATGTGGGCTAAAACAATAAACCTTGTTTTCCCTATTAGACTTTATCTCTTTTGATTAAAGATTTGCATTGATGTATTTTAATTACGAAAGACACACCTGGATTGATGTTATCTTGAATACCTAAACTATTAATGAAGACGTAAACCGGTAATCTAACAATCATGTAACAGAAATTGACATGATATTGATAGGCAAAGTTTAACTTTTTGTTTGTTGATATCGATTGATGGGTCGACACAATTTAGTGATTAGCTTATCAAACATCTATATTGACTTTAATGAATTAGATAAAGCATGTTATTCAAAGTCATATATGATTCATGAATTAAGCAAAAAGGAAGGTATATGTCCTTAAAATTGGGCCAAATTAAGACTCGATGTAGGTGTGACACCACTATCAATGGTTGCAACTTGTTCCCTCTCCATTTGTCCCCTTCAATTTCACTAATGTTTGCCTAAATTTAGATACATATGTACCTTTTGGAGTATCATCAACGTATAGGTATACTTTGTCGAAAACCAAAACATTAAAAAAAAAAAAAAACAATGTTTGTGTGTGGTGTTACTTTTAATATTCTTAAGTTTGATAGTTTCGTGTTTGAGAAAAAATTTAATATATAATGTCGTTTTTATAACATCCTAAACTAATTGTATTAGACGATATTGTCTTCTTTATTCACATCTGGACTTACAGTTTTAAAACGCACTTGAAAGATAAGGTATACAGTCCAACATTTGTTTCCCTTCCTAGCCGATGTGGGATCTTACATTTTTTATCATTAACTTTACAAAATCAAAGATAATATACCAACCAAATTATTGGGATATATTCATTTCTAAGCTAAAGGTTGATATACTATTCATGTGGAATAGCTAGCTTTACGAAAATTATTGTAATTGGATGGAAAACAAGAGTTGAGATAGCTTACAAGAACAAAGATAAACGAAAAACAAGAAATAAACTAAGATTAATATTGTCCGGTGAAATCATGGTCTGCACATATTTGAAGTTCCATACATTGTTGGTTACTTGGGTTCAAATATCGAAATCATATTAGATGCAACCGAATTATAAAGAACTTTTTTTAGTATATAATAATTATATACGGCAATTGAAACAAATAAAGCTCACACATCCTCCTCACTTTTGGCGAGGTTTGAACCCATCACCTTCTACAAGGCCAAGGGCTCCAATTGGAAAAAGAACTTTTCAAGATGCAAACTTGGAGTTGTATATACCAATTATCAGAAGAACGATTTCAAATTGAGAAAATTCAAAAGATATATTTTAAATCTTATAATAAATGTAGAAAGCAACTCAAATAATACGGGATTAAAGAAAAAAGAAAGCACCAATGCTCTCCATCCACTTTTTTTAGTTGACTTTTACAGATTATACTTATTCAACTTTCGTCTTAATGGGTAAGAATTTACCGTAAGAGACGCTCTTTACCATGAAAATGGATTATTAGTGAATGTCTTGAACCCGATAAGCGTTTACCGAGTAGAAGTTCTTTTCTCACTTACCAGGTAATACTTTTGGTCTTTGTTATGCCTCTTATCGGGTAATATTATTGGTTCTTATCATGCTCAATCGGTAAGATAAGTGATATTCGTAATAAACATGTACCCTATAAGTGTTTAGTAAATTACCTTAGTCTATTTCTTAAAAGAAGTGGAATTTGATTTAATCATTGGATATCATTCATTTTCAACAAATCATTGGAGTAGTTTTTAACAAACACATAAAAATGATGTTCACCCTTTTGGATACCTTTGGATAAGGAGAAAGACAAGAAGTAATCTTTATCCTTGGATCAATTCTAATTAAAGATCAATAGAAACTATTTTTATAAAATTATTTTTAAGTAAATTATAGAACTTAATTTAAACCATTATATTAACACTAATAAAAAATGATCAAATGTCTAAATCCCACCTTAACTCCTATCCATTCACATGTATTTATATATACATACATACATACATATATTAGTAGACATGTTTGAGGTTAGCATAAAAAACGTAAGAAAGTTGATTTGAATCATTGTTCACCTTTAATCTCATGCATTTCTATAAATTAGGTCTTAAAAAGAAATTGATACGATATATCTCAATATAATATACATCAATTTCTTATTTAACAATTAATAACCATTTTTTATATTTCTGACGTTAATCTAAGGGCATCTCCAATGCAATGTGTAACGACCCAGACCTTTTTTCGAAATGTTTTGCGTTTAGTGTGGAGTTTTAAGCAAAAGTAGAAGTTGAGGGGCCAGTTTGTAAATATGAGATAGGGTATATATGGGCACAAAACCCTAGAAGAAACTTTCCATTTACTGAATTTGATTGTTGTTGACGGCTGGGTTTGGTGAGAAAGGAGGAAAGGGTTTTCTTGAGGGTTTTTGTGCATTTGGAGGAGAAGAGTCTTCAAGTCTCGAAATCAGAAGGAAGAGAAGGATTTGGAATTCGTTTCTGCGAGAATCATACCAGGTAATCTTTAATCCATAACTCCATTTAGGATTTGGCAGATGATTATTGAAGTAGTTGAGAGTTTTCTTTGGTTAAAGTCATTTGAGGCCAAATAGAGGGATTTAATCACCTTTAATTATGTTTTGATAATGATAACTGACGGGAAATCGATTACAGATCATTTATTGACAGTTTATTAGCTTATCTTGAGGATTAAGAGGCATGTATTAGGATTTTCAACCATTAAACTCGTCCAGCGCTCGTCCGGACACCTTCAAGCATGAGAGTGTCCGGGTGAGTGTCCGGATAGCTTCTTGGTCGGGTTGTGGAGGTGTCCGGATATTGTGTTGTCCGGATGAATTAGTCGTCCGGATAAGTGTGCCATCCGGATAAATTAATCGTCCGGAAAAGTGTGGTTGTCCGGAAAAGTGTGGTTGTCCGGAAAAGTAGTGATGTCCGGAATTGATTAGGGTGGCAAGTGAGAAGTGTCCGGATAGTTCTAGTCAGCTTATAAATCTGTCCCTTCGTTCATGTAGGCAATTTGGGAGTAAAGAGCAGAGTAGGAAAAAGCAAGCAAACGTATCAGGTGAGTTTTCTAAACTAAAACGTGTGGATTTTAACATGTTTTCTAAAGCAAGTACATGATGAGAAATGCCATGTTTTATTCTTATGCTTTAAATTGCATGAAAGTTGTTTACAGTTTTAAATAAGATTTGTGTATGATTTATGGGGCGGGCCTATCCCGTCTATGATCTATGGGGCGGGCCTATCCCGTGTATGATTTATGGGGCGGACCTATTCCGTGAATGCTTTTATGTGAAAGTTTTATGTGAGATGTATGCATACATTGTGTAGACGTAAATTGGCTAAGTCGGGGGGAGGTTCCGCCAGTACTCACGTCGGGGGGAGGTTCCGTTTATGCCATGGGAATGAGTCCCAGTAAGGCAGCGTGATACTGACTCGTTGTCACCCTCGGGTGACTTCAGGGTGCCATTTACGGGAGCGGATTTATCCGTGAAAGATTTTTACTGTTCAGCTATGTGAAAGTTTATTATTGAAAGTCTTGTATACATTTGAAAGTTATGAGAAAGTTTTATTTGAAAGTTAGAAACTGTTTTTAAAAGTTTTGAGGACTGTCAGGAGGGACTCACTAGACCTCATGGTCTAACCCTCGCATTTTCCAAACTAAACCTTTTCAGGCAAGCAGATTGCATGAGGCTCAGGTAGTCGAGAAAGAGCAGGATAGAGCACAGATGCAGATAGAGATATCGTCACTCGTATTCTAGTAATAGTTATTCTCAGTTGTGTATAGGTTGTTTCCGCCAACCTAAGTTATTTAGTCAGATGTAAAGAAATTTTATGGATCCAGTTTTGTAATTGTTTAATATTAATGCTAGTTATGCTTAATTTAGACTGGGTTGTTACAATTGGTATCAGAGCCATAGTTTAAGGGATTTAGGTGACCGGACGGGCCTAAACTTAAACTTGGGAGTAGAAATCACAACTGAGAATCAGGAAATGCGTTAGGAGGACACTATTATAGAGATAGGACTAATAGGGTACTGAGAACTGTCATGTAAGGTAAGTTTGAGATTCCACCTGGCCAGTGTAATTGCGAACTTACAGGTACATGTATGTGCTTAACCTGCCTTATTATTCCGAAGTGGTAGTCAGAAGCTAGCGTTTATGTCGTGTTCCAGTACTTTAGAATGTCAGCAAGATCCCTGAGGGGTAGACTGAGACCCCCTATTGGGGAAGTTTCATGAGAAGTCGTGGTGATGTAATGTACGTATACATCGTAGAGAAGAAATGTTGTATAGAGTATTACGAGTCGTCTAAAGGTAGCTTTTCGTGGATTCAGAGAGGAAGAATGCTTGAGTTTGAGTAAGACTCCTGTTTCGAAAGAGTCCCAATTCTAGAAATCATGGGATAGATCAGTCAGGATGGTAAGGAAAGTCAGTGTCAAAACCTTGAAGGTATCAATGGAGCCCTGGGTTCTTGGTCGAGCTTTCCATTAGCTGGATAAATGAAATAAGATACCTATAGTGAAATGAAACCATGTAGAAATGGAAAGTGAGATAGTTGGTCAAAACGAAATAGTATGAAATGGTTGAGTAAGTGGACCGTTGAATGTATGTATAGCAAATCGTTGCAAGGCCGAGAGGGCGACCACTGTTCGAAAGTAGAGTGTCTATGATAAGTTGCGTGAGTAAAGCGATTGACCTTGTTTGAGTGAGTAGCCTTCAAATGCACGTAGAGTTTCATGCGTTGAGTTCGTATACGTGTACATGAGATTTTTCATAATCGTGTAAATATCAAATTTGATCGGATATGAGTCAGCGTGTGCAAGTGTATGTTTAAAGAAAAAAAATACAAATCCATTTACATCGTACAATGAAGTCTTGAGGTTTACGATTTGCAAAATATTCCACTCTTTTCATGATAAGCCAAGAAAACATTTGAATGCACAACTTTTATGACCAAGATAAGTATTGACATGTTGAAGTTATATAGTGAATGTGAGAACCGACTGGTTTACTTCGTGTCGGTAAGTCCTTTCAAAAATTTTGTCGTATGAAAAGATTTTCATCCAATATTTATTTCTGTCGTAACAATATATTTTGGTTGAGTAAGATTAAGTTTTATTTGAGTAAGATTAAATTGCATGCAAACGATTCCCGAGATCGTTGTGCAGGGTATTGAAGGGGTCGTGTGTACCCAAGTTGTTTCCAAGTGTTGTTTCTTTAAAATAATCAAAAGTGTGATGATTTATTTATCGCGTTGTCATGCATGAAGGCTATAAACTCACTAGGTCGTAGAGTACTACATTTTAAGCTAAGGAAGAACTCTTAGAGTGGAGAGGTATTGGACAGATCAGGGGAGAATGTTCGTAGTGTTGGTACTTATGTTCAAGAGGAGAGATGAGCAGTGGAGGAGTCAGAAGTGGACTTTAATGTCGGTTGCATGAGGGTCTGTACCCTCGTGTGGTGACTGGAAATACAGTTGCCGAGGGACGGTTGTGTTCAGGGGAAGGACTAGAAGTCATCAAGGTATTGGTATTAGCAACTCATTATGAGTAGTGTGGTGAAGTAGTGATGAAGTATCCGCGACATTGAATAATAGTTTTAAAGTGATCTTGTAATGTTAACGTTTCACGAGTGAGTTTGAAATGAGGACGACGGGATGTGAATTTGATTATGATATGTTGGAAGGATTTGGTTCAGTAAGGGACCCTTATTGAAGAATAGGTTAAGGAAGTAGCAACAGGTCAACTATTGACGTTAAAGTCGGCAGTTGTGTAAGGTGTATGAGACCGAAGACTTGAATTAGAAGGTTGAAAGTTGAAGGACCACTTTGTAGGGTGTTAAGATAGTGAGAAGCTGCTATTTAGATAAGCGTTTTACTTATGAGATGAATGGTTCGTAAGGAATGAAGTATTTAGCACAAACGAAGTGAGGGTATAGATTATGTCGATCTGTGAGGAAATGCGCCATGTCGATGTAATGGTTTGGTATTGCAATGAGCTAGCAAGAATCGAGTATGTTAGAATCAATCAGAAACTCGGGTGTTGTGGTTCAACTAGAGCTGGGGAGAGACAATGTAGCGAGATAGACTCGTTATTTATGCGTGAGGTCTTGAAGATAAGTTTGAGTTGTGTATGAATGGCCATGAGAGTTTTGGCCTGCAGTGTGATGTTACGAGTGAGGAATGTACAGTTATGTAGTGGCAATAATTGCCAAGTTAAATGTGCCAGCTAGCGTCGTAGTGATGTGATGTTAGAGAAAGAGGAAGCATCAGATAGAAGTTTTTGGGAGTTTCGGATGAGGTGTTCGAGTGTTAACCAGGTTGTTGGAGCACGTAGGGTGTAAGTTGACGTGGTGATATGATTATGTTCGGGATATCATCACGGAGTGGTGGTGGGTAGTTACCCAAAGGAGAAACCAAGTGTTTTTAGTTGTAAGAGTCGCTAAGTAAGCGTATTTTGGGATCATTGGAAGTTTAAAGAAGAGGATGGATGTATTAGTCAAAATGTGGTGGAATAGATGTGAAATCCTTAAAGAATGTGAGTTGTTGCTTATGTGTGAACGAATTGTCTGAGAAAGTAAAAGTTGGAGTTTAAAGAATGTATAGTGACGTCGAACTTTGGTGTCAGTTCGAGGTGATTTAGTCGAAAGCCTTAAGTTAGAATTTTAGTGCAACCGTTTGGTTATGTATAGTAATGAGACAACTTTTTGCAGCTTGAGAATTGTCGGAAGAGAGGGACGAGTAATGTTGGTGGGCAGTGCTCCACGCTAACGTGGGGAGGTGAAGACAGTATGTTGGAATAAGTAAGTAAATCGGAAGTAGTAAACTTGACAGTAATGCTGATAGGCGTAGTGTTGTGTAGATTGTCCTTGATAAATGTGCGAACTTATGGAAAGAGTATTGAGGAAGAAAATTGTGTATGATTTCGTGTAGGAAAGAAGTGGATAAGACAACTGAATGAGTTAAGTTAGTGACTTTGTGAGAAACGTTCAACGAACTGATCGTTCAGTGTAAGCTATTGAGAATAGTAGGGTGTGATCGTGGTTACCCCTCCTAGTTGAGTGGGAGTAACCGAAGTTATGTTATATGACTGGACGATTGTGGCAAGCAGCGAGAAATTTATGAGCCTTCAGGATAAGTGCAATTCGGATAGGTAAGTACTCCAATAAGGAATTATAGAGGTTTTCTACTATTAGACACGTTAAGTGTGAAATGATGAAGTGGTGAGAACGTACGAATAGGTTTTCGAGTTATAGCCGATGTGATTCGGGAAAGGAGTATGATCTGCATAAGACGAGTGTAGGTTGGAAGAAGTAACCTAGAAATTTCAGGCATACCGAGGAGAGGACTCCTGGGAGTGAGCTTGTCGAGATGTACAAGGTTGGCCTTGTGCCGAGTTGTTAGTAAGTGAGTCTTCCTGGTGGAAGATCCTCGTTGTTGTGGCGGGAATTTCCTCCAAATTCTTTCTCTTAAGGAAGTATAAATGTATGAGAGACCTTATTTAGACGTGTTTAAAACCGTGAGTCCCGATGTGTGGACGGAGGCGAACAAATGGAGGCGCGGTTGGCCTTGGTTTTATCAGGTAGTTTTAAGCGAGTATGGTGATCGAAGAGGGTACAAGTAAGTAGTGCAAGAGGGCACGGTTTAGAAAGTGGTGTCTCGCCGAGGACGGTTTCAAAGTATGGGGTGCGGTCATGTTTCCCATCTGAATGGTCTGAGGCAACCGAGTAGAACTGAGTGGTTGGATTGAAAATAAAAATAAAAAAAATATGAGCATTGAATTTTGAGAGCAAGGTAAGGTGGACTATGTATGCGGATCCGTCGAAGCATGGAAGTTGGATAGATAGTGTGCGATCTTGAGGTACTCGATGTGAATTTGAGAAGAAATTCGTAGTGTGATGCACGTCTCTTTTGTGGAGAGCCGATGTGAGAAGTGAGATGATGGCGACCTTGCAAGAGATGCAGGCAATAAGAAGTTGACCTTGTCATTAGTGAGCGAGTTAGAGCAGCAGCATACAAGTTAGACTGGTCTGAAGAGTTAAAGAGTGTTCATCCGACATTTCATGTCTCAGACTTAAAGAAGTGTTTGTCAGGGGTCGTTGTGACTGTTCCGTTGAGGGGACATCAGTATAGATGGGAGGTTGACTTACGTAGAAGACCCGATATAAATCGTGAGCGGTAAGGTTTGCTAAACTAGGAACATAGAAGTTTGTCTAGTAAAAGTTCAGTGGAGATATCATAAGGGACGAGAGACAACGTGGGAAGTAGAATCAGATATGATGTCCAGATACCCACACCTTTTCGAGAATGGAATTCCGAGGACGGAATTCTTTTGAGGGGGAAGTGTTGTAACGACCCAGACCTTTTTTCGAAATGTTTTGCGTTTAGTGTGGAGTTTTAAGCAAAAGTAGAAGTTGAGGGGCCAGTTTTTTAACGTCCCAAAAATTACAAGCAAATTTAAATTTTTAAATAAACAATTCATTGATAACAACTCAATAAATGATCCCAACGTTTCGTTTGCAAACACATAATTAATGTCTTTATAAAATAAAACCAGCGGAATAAACGTTTAATTATTAAAATCATAAAGCAACCAGCTCTTCTCACGCGCCAGTGTGTACTCGTCACGCCTTGGAGCCGCCCGTACCTGAAACCACAGTTTATTGGGAAAGGGTAAGCACGAAGCTTAGTGAATTCCAACACATGCGCAGATAGGAATTATATACACATCACCCCTATCCGCACATAAGCAACAACATCACAGTTACATAAAACGAGTAAACATCTACAAGTAATTATGTATCCAACACCTCAGTACCATCGAGGCCTCGGTCCCACCGAATTGTAATGTATCCAACACCTCAGTACCATCGAGGCCTCGGTCCCACCGAATTGTAATGTATCCAACACCTCAGTACCATCGAGGCCTCGGTCCCACCGAATTGTAATGTAACCAACACCTCAGTACCATCGAGGCCTCGGTCCCACCGAATTGTAATGTAACACATTTATACCAAGCATTCAAACCAATCAAATATTACACACCACAAACAACTAGTTCACACCACAAAGACAATAGTACATACAAACTATTATGACATGCATACAACCCCTAACTACACAGTGAGAGAACTCACCTCGAATGCGCGCCCAGCTTAACAACACAATTCAAGCTCCACAATTACGGTCACTTCCCAGCACCTAAACGCATGTTAAAACGTGTCAATACGAGACCCGGACCCTATGGCACGACACACGCTTAAACCGTCACTAAAACTATCTTCCGATCACCCAAAACAGGCCTGTTCGGGACCTGTTTCGACCCCTTTAAACCCAGAAAATTCCCAATATTATTTCATGACCAGAAAGTACTCAGAGTTAGGATTCCGAGGACATATAATACGCCTCCTAACGATTTTTCTACAATTTACTACGGATTTTACAAAAACAGTTTCCAGAACAGCGAAATTCAGCACCTTTCAGTATAAAACGACAATTTGACCCATGCTACGTCCCGAACTGGGTTTTTCACAAAACATAGAAAAGTTTCTAGACTCAAAAAGGGAACTTTTGACACCAGTTTCACCCCAAACCGAGTTACGAGCAGAAAGTTATGATTTTCGCAAGATCGAGGCAGATTCCAGAAGTTTTCACATGAAATGACGAAACACCGAACTTGCGACCACTTTTTCGCCCAGTTAGAGACCGAACCAGTTTTTCGCTAAAACACGGAAAACGTGCTCGACCCTGAACTTGAACCGTGGGCGCCAGTTTCGGCTCAAACGGAGTTACGACGGAAAAGTTATGGTTACATGAAAACTGGACAGAAAACTAATTTTCACATAAAATGACGATTGTAATTACGGTTACGCGATTAAGGTTACGGGTTGGGGTTTAGCTAACAATGGTTTACGAAAACTAGACAACACCCGGCACCACTCACTGCCACCTCCATACGTGGTGGTCACCGGCGGCGGCGGTATTTCCGGCGACTCTTATATACACGCACACGCACGCACACCCTCATGCACACACCACTCCATCCTCGCACCACCGCTCTCCTTACTCCCGATCGTCCCACGCAAAAAGACACATACACCCACACAACCCGCCGCCCACCCACGGCCACCACAGCGGCGGCGTGCGGCGGTGGTTGTTCCACCGGAAAAACGAAAAGGAAAGGAAAGCGAAACGAAACGAAGAAACGACTTACCTTGCGACGTCTACCCTCTTCCCCTCGACTTCTCCGACGAAAGGTGGTGTTGGCGGCGACCTCCGGTGACCTCCGGCGGCAGCAGCGACGATCCTCCGGCGTCTCTCTCTCTCTCTCTCTCTTCGTTTCTCTTGTTCTCTTCCTCTCTCTCTTCTCGGTTCTTCCCTCCGGCTGACAACCACAAAAAAAACCATGGAACGAAATGCAGCCGTAAGGGTTTTTGTGGTTTCTTTCTTTTGCCTTTCTCCTCACGTCACCAACCCACACCCAAAATACATGGACTTTGATAAGTTTTCTGCATGGGCCGAACCCATGAGGGGGGGGGGGGGGGGGGGGGGTGTTTGGCCTTTGACACATATAACCCCTCAACTTACAAACCTCTCGCAACTAACCAAAAATTCCGATACTTAACGATTTGACCCAACTCGACTAACCCCGTTTACGGAAACCACAATAATCGAACTTAAAAGAAAATAATTAAGACTAATAAATTACATACCGGGATACGGGATTTACAACTCTCCCCCACTTGGATTAGATTTCGTCCTCGAAGTCTCTGCCTACGAATAGCTCCGGATAGTTTTACCACATCACAACCTCGGGTTCCCAAGTCCACTCAGAACCCTTTCTGAGTTGCCACTGGACTTTCACTAACTGGAACCTAATTTCTCACACCGTCTAAGAATCTCCCGAATACTTCCTTACTAACGACACTCCTTCAAGAACACTGAAAACGCGATTGGAAGAACACTCCAACAATCGGAATCATTCCTAGTTAAACGACTTCGGTTGTCTCCCAACCTTAGGTGATTCATACCTCCCGATTAAATTTCAAGCTCTAACCATCCTAAAGTGCTTACCAATGTACCCTACAGGATACTCGAATCCGATCATTCCTACCATTAACTGCCGATTAACTTCTACGAGTTCTACTAGACTCCCAAAATTCACAATGAATCACATTAACAAACATCGGCCCCCCGCCGAATATCGGTCCAACCGAATAAATACAACCATCGGCCCAGCCGAATATCGGTCCAACCGAATACAATAACAAACATCGGCCACCCGCCGAACATCGGTCCAACCGATTACCATGAATCACATAAGCGTGGTATTATCCTAGACACTAACACAAATAGATATCCCCTACAATCAAGTCCACTAGCACACACGTAGGTCATTCCCTTAACCGATACTACCCGGCCTACATTACCAACACGCGTGGAATACCCAACCTCCCACCGTCGACGTATCCCCCACACTCGCTCTACAAAGCTAATTTATCTGAACCGAGGATACACCCTGACGCCTACCTCTCAGGTAACGCCTCAGGGCCCCTCACATCGGAATTACCTCTCAGGTAAGTGTCCCCAACTATATCCTCCTAGCACATACTAGAAAGCCTAGGCTATAACACTTGAACACCGGGGCCTCACCCCGAGATACCCAACCGACCACTACCATCGACTGACTAACGTGCCTAAGGATCCAGAGCAAAACAGCCTACCCACAAGTGCCTATTCCGGATTGTCTCCCTCACCCAAACGGGTAGATACTCGACGTGCAATGAATGCCAAACGGTGCGACAAAACACTTCATCAACAAGACTCCACCTTGAGTCATTAAAACCGAGCAATTGACCAATGACTAACTCAAAGTCAAAACCGAGCAAAACGCTCCACGCTTGCTAGACCCATAAGTCGGTCAAAAACGCGTTTAAATAAAGTCTAAGCAAGCAATACTCTAAAATCAACATTAGTCTCAGACTCAACACGGGTTAAACAAAAGAGTTTTCCAAAAGGACTCATACCCTGAAAATTCTCGAAATGACACATGACACTTAAAAGCACATTTCCCCAAATGGTTTACAAAAATCATTTACAAAATATTTTCAACATCAGGATTTTCATCTCAAAAAGATCGTAAGCAATAAAACTACTATTACCAGATCGATAGTTACGCAAAACTGGACACGCTCGTCCCACATAGGAAAAATCACGTTGAAAATCGTTCCATTGCAGTTCGGTTTACTCACACAAAAGCAAAGCGTAATAAATAATTTCTTTAAAATGAACCGCCTCGATTCCAGTATGGATTGACTCATGACATGCACTTAAGGTAACCGCTTGACCTTAAACAGGGTGCGACAAAGGTGTGCACATAATTCAAAATAAGTTTCACGACATTTGATTCAAAAATTCTTCTTTTTAAATCATAAAAATGACGTGGCACAGGGTTCGCCACAAATTTTTCGCGCGTCAGCTAGTCACACAAAACGATGACACGGTCTACAAATATATTTTTGTTTAAACACAACTGTCTCGTGTAAGTTCCAAACTTGAAGACAGAAACCAGGCCGCTTCTATTAATTGGAAATATCGACTAAAACCTCATAAAATCTCAAACTGGGGCAGACATGCAAGCTTGTAACACTTCCTCAAGTTTCGTACTTGGGACATATAACGTCAAAACATTATAGTTTAAAAAAAAAGTATTTATCGAAATGCTCAAAATACTCGTTTCCTCCAAAGCAAAAGTTTTTAATTTCCCAAGAAGAATGATCGGTAATTCTAAATTAACCGAATGTCAAAAATCTACGCACTTATATTTCCAAAATATAACACATTTTAATCGTATGCATGATGCTCACAACATTAAAACACTCCTTGGATCAAATGGTCTTTCATTTCGACAAAAAGGAACTAAAACATTTTCATGCACGACTCGTTCATCAAAAAGTCGAGAACAAAGGTTACCCCAGTATGCATACCCCTAAGTCGATAAATCGCATTTTCATGGAAATGTCAATAAAACCTTTAGCTGACTAAAAAGCGCACTAAACAACTCCTTATGAAATGTTACCAAAATTCCTCCATGCATCACTTATGTTACGCATGAATCAATCCACACACTGAACTATTTGCAATAAAACACTTAGTAATACAAACTCTCGAACGAAAAGTTAAGCGACACTGGAAATTCCAAACTCATTTTAAACAAATCACCAAATTCACCTTTATACAGACATCGTGGAATGTAACTTTTCGTCTCAACTTCAACACATGTGGAGGAGTTCCAATGTTAGAGTCTTAAGCCGTAGTCACTTACCCAACATCTTAACCACCACAAAACACGGATATTATCGTACCCGAAAGAACCGTTGGAAAATAATCAAATGAAACAATCTTTTACAAAGTTTTCAACTCCCGTGATAAAACGGTTTCAAGCATTTTCAAAACTATAATTTATCACATTGTGCGTGTGCTAAACATTTCCCAAAATTCCAAAACATAATCCATATAAGGATTATAAACACAAAAATTAGTTATTGCAATCCTATTTTCAAAATAACTTCGTGCATGACTCATTCAGCATTCAACGTCTCGACTCATGCTCCTCTCTACCTTTCCAATCCACTATCGTCCTCCGGACCTTTAAGCCTCTTAGGGCAAGATGGAAAATTACGTCAAATAATCCCTACGATTTTTCCTCAAATCAAAGTCGGCTCTATAAGCCTATGACTCTAGCACAATCTCCCATCTTGGCCCGAAATGATCTGCTTACAACAAATATCATCCTTATCGTCACTCCAAGTGACTAATACTATAATCGTCTTCATATTCCAATGACTGCTAGTTTAGAACCTTCGACACTACCCCAACGATCATCCCATCAAAGCAAGTCAAGTACACACATGTACCAGTGGATCTACTATATTTGTCTCTCCTCGTGACGGCTATTCAGGGTAGACAATACAACGCGTTATTAGCACATAATAACTCATACCAACAACACTCACGCTCAACTCCTTGGATTCCTCGTGACTTCCCCGACTCGAGCATTGATCCTGTGCTTCCGGTAGTAGGAGCTCTACTACTACCATCCACACCTATCATCACTCGTTCCGAGTCCCATCCCAAGGATCCAAGTAGTTTCTCGCCGAAACTATACACATAATGCAATTAATCCACACATGCCAGTTCGAGAACATATCCTAAACAGGCAACTCATACAACTACTGTATATATAAAACCATCGGTCTCCCCGATCAGACAACCACAATTGCATACATAATAAACCATCGGTCACCCCGATCATACAACAACAATTAAATATATAAATAACCATATGCCTGCACCAGCATATATATACATCCACCCTTCCCAGCTCCCTAGGAATTTCTTCTTATCCCACTACCCTTGCTACTACCGAATCCCTACTAATTATGACGAGTGACCTTGCGAATACCCGATTATATGCAGTGCGAAATAAATAGACAGTCGAATACAAGACTCTATCCTAGAACGGTTGGACTCAAACAAGAGCTGCGCAATAGAACTAAATCGAATATTCTAAGGCTATAAATCTCTTACTGCATACAACCTAGAGGGCATCCACTTAGTAACCTATCATAATTCGCATAAATTCCTAATAGCAAGCAGTTCAACATACCGCATAGTGTCCACAACAGGCAATCTAGCATGCATACTCTATGATCTAGAAAGCAATAAAACACTAAGTACTGTACCTTTTCCCTTGGCTCCGGCTGACTGTACACACTGCGCCATCGATCACCGTTTCTCAAACGGGTTTTCCTTTCTTTTATTTTCCAAAAAGATTTAATAAAGAATTTGAAAATTTCCCAGCCGCAACTTGAGACCAAACACACCGAGGTGCGTTTGATTCACTCAAGCTGTGCTCTGATACCAAGTTTTAACGTCCCAAAAATTACAAGCAAATTTAAATTTTTAAATAAACAATTCATTGATAACAACTTAATAAATGATCCCAACGTTTCGTTTGCAAACACATAATTAATGTCTTTATAAAATAAAACCAGCGGAATAAACGTTTAATTATTAAAATCATAAAGCAACCAGCTCTTCTCGCGCGCCAGTGTGTACTCGTCACGCCTTGGAGCCGCCCGTACCTGAAACCACAGTTTATTGGGAAAGGGTAAGCACGAAGCTTAGTGAATTCCAACACATGCGCAGATAGGAATTATATACACATCACCCCTATCCGCACATAAGCAACAACATCACAGTTACATAAAACGAGTAAACATCTACAAGTAATTATGTATCCAACACCTCAGTACCATCGAGGCCTCGGTCCCACCGAATTGTAATGTATCCAACACCTCAGTACCATCGAGGCCTCGGTCCCACCGAATTGTAATGTATCCAACACCTCAGTACCATCGAGGCCTCGGTCCCACCGAATTGTAATGTAACCAACACCTCAGTACCATCGAGGCCTCGGTCCCACCGAATTGTAATGTAACACATTTATACCAAGCATTCAAACCAATCAAATATTACACACCACAAACAACTAGTTCACACCACAAAGACAATAGTACATACAAACTATTATGACATGCATACAACCCCTAACTACACAGTGAGAGAACTCACCTCGAATGCGCGCCCAGCTTAACAACACAATTCAAGCTCCACAATTACGGTCACTTCCCAGCACCTAAACGCATGTTAAAACGTGTCAATACGAGACCCGGACCCTATGGCACGACACACGCTTAAACCGTCACTAAAACTATCTTCCGATCACCCAAAACAGGCCTGTTCGGGACCTGTTTCGACCCCTTTAAACCCAGAAAATTCCCAATATTATTTCATGACCAGAAAGTACTCAGAGTTAGGATTCCGAGGACATATAATACGCCTCCTAACGATTTTTCTACAATTTACTACGGATTTTACAAAAACAGTTTCCAGAACAGCGAAATTCAGCACCTTTCAGTATAAAACGACAATTTGACCCATGCTACGTCCCGAACTGGGTTTTGCACAAAACACAGAAAAGTTTCTAGACTCAAAAAGGGAACTTTTGACACCAGTTTCACCCCAAACCGAGTTACGAGCAGAAAGTTATGATTTTCGCAAGATCGAGGCAGATTCCAGAAGTTTTCACATGAAATGACGAAACACCGAACTTGCGACCACTTTTTCGCACAGTTAGAGACCGAACCAGTTTTTCGCTAAAACACGGAAAACGTGCTCGACCCTGAACTTGAACCGTGGGCGCCAGTTTCGGCTCAAACGGAGTTACGACGGAAAAGTTATGGTTACATGAAAACTGGACAGAAAACTAATTTTCACATAAAATGACGATTGTAATTACGGTTACGCGATTAAGGTTACGGGTTGGGGTTTAGCTAACAGTGGTTTACGAAAACTGGACAACACCCGGCACCACCCACTGCCACCTCCGGCCGTGGTGGTCACCGGCGGCGGCGGTATTTCCGGCGACTCTTATATACACGCACACGCACGCACACCCTCATGCACACACCACTCCATCCTCGCACCACCGCTCTCCTTACTCCCGATCGTCCCACGCAAAAAGACACATACACCCACACAACCCGCCGCCCACCCACGGCCACCACAGCGGCGGCGTGCGGCGGTGGTTGTTCCACCGGAAAAACGAAAAGGAAAGGAAAGCGAAACGAAACGAAGAAACGACTTACCTTGCGACGTCTACCCTCTTCCCCTCGACTTCTCCGACGAAAGGTGGTGTTGGCGGCGACCTCCGGCGACCTCCGGCGGCAGCAACGACGATCCTCCGGCGTCTCTCTCTCTCTCTTCGTTTCTCTTGTTCTCTTCCTCTCTCTCTTCTCGGTTCTTCCCTCCGGCTGACAACCACAAAAAAAAACCATGGAACGAAATGCAGCCGTAAGGGTTTTTGTGGTTTCTTTCTTTTGCCTTTCTCCTCACGTCACCAACCCACACCCAAAATACATGGACTTTGATAAGTTTTCTGCATGGGCCGAACCCATGAGGGGGGGGGGGGGTGTTTGGCCTTTGACACATATAACCCCTCAACTTACAAACCTCTCGCAACTAACCAAAAATTCCGATACTTAACGATTTGACCCAACTCGACTAACCCCGTTTACGGAAACCACAATAATCGAACTTAAAAGAAAATAATTAAGACTAATAAATTACATACCGGGATACGGTCTTTACAAGTTTGTAAATATGAGATAGGGTATATATGGGCACAAAACCCTATAAGAAACTTTCCATTTACTGAATTTGATTGTTGTTGACGGCTGGGTTTGGTGAGAAAGGAGGAAAGGGTTTTCTTGAGGGTTTTTGTGCATTTGGAGGAGAAGAGTCTTCAAGTCTCGAAATCAGAAGGAAGAGAAGGATTTGGAATTCGTTTCTGCGAGAATCATACCAGGTAATCTTTAATCCATAACTCCATTTAGGATTTGGCAGATGATTATTGAAGTAGTTGAGAGTTTTCTTTGGTTAAGTCATTTGAGGCCAAATAGAGGGATTTAATCACCTTTAATTATGTTTTGATAATGATAACTGATGGGAAATCGATTACAGATAATTTATTGACAGTTTATTAGCTTATCTTGAGGATTAAGAGGCATGTATTAGGATTTTCAACCATTAAACTCGTCCAGCGCTCGTCCGGACACCTTCAAGCATGAGAGTGTCCGGGTGAGTGTCCGGATAGCTTCTTGGTCGGGTTGTGGAGGTGTCCGGATATTGTGTTGTCCGGATGAATTAGTCGTCCGGATAAGTGTGCCATCCGGATAAATTAATCGTCCGGAAAAGTGTGGTTGTCCGGAAAAGTGTGGTTGTCCGGAAAAGTAGTGATGTCCGGAATTGATTAGGGTGGCAAGTGAGAAGTGTCCGGATAGTTCTAGTCAGCTTATAAATCTGTCCCTTCGTTCATGTAGGCAATTTGGGAGTAAAGAGCAGAGTAGGAAAAAGCAAGCAAACGTATCAGGTGAGTTTTCTAAACTAAAACGTGTGGATTTTAACATGTTTTCTAAAGCAAGTACATGATGAGAAATGCCATGTTTTATTCTTATGCTTTAAATTGCATGAAAGTTGTTTACAATTTTAAATAAGATTTGTGTATGATTTATGGGGCGGGCCTATCCCGTCTATGATCTATGGGGCGGGCCTATCCCGTGTATGATTTATGGGGCGGACCTATTCCGTGAATGCTTTTATGTGAAAGTTTTATGTGAGATGTATGCATACATTGTGTAGACGTAAATTGGCTAAGTCGGGGGGAGGTTCCGCCAGTACTCACGTCGGGGGGAGGTTCCGTTTATGCCATGGGAATGAGTCCCAGTAAGGCAGCGTGATACTGACTCGTTGTCACCCTCGGGTGACTTCAGGGTGCCATTTACGGGAGCGGATTTATCCGTGAAAGATTTTTACTGTTCAGCTATGTGAAAGTTTATTATTGAAAGTCTTGTATACATTTGAAAGTTATGAGAAAGTTTTATTTGAAAGTTAGAAACTGTTTTTAAAAGTTTTGAGGACTGTCAGGAGGGACTCACTAGACCTCATGGTCTAACCCTCGCATTTTCCAAACTAAACCTTTTCAGGCAAGCAGATTTCATGAGGCTCAGGTAGTCGAGCAAGAGCAGGATAGAGCACAGATGCAGATAGAGATATCGTCACTCGTATTCTAGTAATAGTTATTCTCAGTTGTGTATAAGTTGTTTCCGCCAACTTAAGTTATTTAGTCAGATGTAAAGAAATTTTATGGATCCAGTTTTGTAATTGTTTAATATTAATGCTAGTTATGCTTAATTTAGACTGGGTTGTTACACAATGTTCTTACAAACAAAAAGTGTAGTGGCATGTAAGAACTACCATTGTGGAGAGTTCTTATAAGAACCCAACCTCCTCTAGGTTCTTAAACAAGAATCTTGGTTCTTAACTTGATTTTTGGTACGAAGTGACATATTACTCATTTCTATTGGTATTAATTTAAATACTTGATATTTATTTATAAATATATAATAGTTTTTTATGTTGATAAATATATGATACCTATATAAATGAGGTTCTTATAAGAACTATCATTGTAGATTTTTATATAAAATTTTAATTTAATGAGTTAGAAATAAAGTGATAAAAAATAGAAAAATGAAGTTATTGTAAGAAGCTCCATCGGTCATTTGGAGATGCTCTAACCCACTTTTAATAGACATATGATTGATTGATCATGCACGGTTATACATAAATACATGTGGCGTGAACTAGAAAGCGACGGCAGAGTCTAGCTTTTGAAAATGACAAAGGAGTCCTGTTTTATCGAGGGCACTGCTAAATGTACCTAATTTTATTAAATGCACCCAAAAAATAAGTTATTAATTGCATTTAATTTCGAACCAATCATTACTTGATTTAAATAATATATATATATAATATATTTATAATATATATTTATTATTTGACATATATTTATATTATTATTTATTTGTTTTACATATATATATATATTAGAATATATATATATATATATATATATATATATATATATATATATATATTAGGGTAAGGATCAAGGGAGAACCTTGAAAAAAGAAAGAACCGAATAACCATGAAAAAACGAATTAAAAAATATTTCAAAATGGATGTCAAATTAAAGATAATAAAATGATGAATTTTTTGGTGTAATTTATTTCGCTCTAATTTCTGTCATACTTCGCCAATTTTGAATTTAAAAACAGAGGGTAAATACTTTTTTTATTAAAAAAATTGGTTATAACTACCTTTTAATTCATAACCATTGGATCATCTTAATCTAATGGCTTGGATAAGTTCTTCGGTTCTTTCATTTTTCCTTGTTCTCTCCCGATTCCATCCCATATATTGTAATATATATATATATATATATATATATATATATATATATATATATATATATATAGAAAGGTTCCGACAAAATTGTGATATTTAAAAATACAATTTTTTACAAATTATATCATGGTATTCGTCTCGTCAATATCTTCGAAATGAGCCTAAAATTTACCCCCTTTTTGATTTAATCATATTGGACTCATTTCGAAGGAATTGACGGGACGAATACAAACGTGATGCGGCGCGAAGTATCTTGAATCTAAAGCTGAGAATTCGAAAAAATAATTTTGTTTTATGTTCATATTTATTCGCTTTTAGATCGCATATCAGATATATAAAATTAAAGGTCAATATGGTTAATTGGTCAAAAATCGTGAAAAATATTCGTTCGATAGTGGGGTCTTCAAACCCATAACATTTGTGCTCATTTTGAAGGTTTTGATGAACGGTTATAATGGTATAATTTATAAAAAATGAAAACATATTTGTTTGATGTATTTTAGTTTATGTATATTGATATGATAAAGATGTAACATAAAAATGAAAGAAGAAGAGATAAAGTAAATTAAATAACTAATTATAATGGTATAAAATAATTTTATTTTTAATTTTATTTTTAATTATCATGTTGAACGTTGGAGGTTTTAAAACTTTTAAACGTGTACACGATGTATTAAGATTTGTACTTCTTAAATATTCAAGAATAAACGTAAATAAAATTATTTTTAAAGGAGTATATTAGATAAATATAGATAAAAACGTAAAATGTACAAAAAAAAAACTATATATATATATTTAAACAAAAAGAATAACAATATATATATACATATAAAACAAATAAATAATATATATATTATTATATTATATATATATTATATATATTTAAATAAAAAATGATTGACACGAAAAAATAGGTATTCAACACCCTTTTTAGGTGCATTTAGCAAATCAAATGGTGCGTTTAGCCTTCCCTTTTATTTATTTTACTACTATCCAAAATCTTTTTACCGCCGTAGTTTTTATATTACTAATTTACTATATAAAGGAGTCCTGTCAATGTGCTGTCGTGCCGCCGTCCTTTCTACGGTTTATGACTTTGCATTGACCAACGCGCTGATCATGTGGCGTGTTACGCACCTTCCATGTAGTAGTTCTAGAACGTTGACAGCACATTGACTAGCCCTGGCCCACCTTCTTTTACATAAACAGTCCCTCAACTATTTCACTTCTAAAATTATTGTACACGTGTCTATCATTGTTCTGTGGTATGTTGCAACGATCCTTCCTTATCATCCTCGTCGATCATGTACTGTTGGAGAAATAAGGTCATCACCGATAACTTAAGTCATCGTTAATCAATTAGTTAAAATGTTATCTTAATCGATTAGTTAAAAATGTTATATGTTGACTTACTTACAGATGGGTTAAAAGTTAAGGTGAGTAAAATCGAGTATCAGGCCAAATTTTATGGAATCGGAATCGGAACTGGAACTGACGGTTTCCTATAATGAAGGAACCGGAACCGTTTACATCGGTTCTCTATATTTTGGAACCAATCTCGAACCGCCGGTTCCGGTTTCAGGTACCCGGTGTCAATTTGTTTTTATTTTAACATTTTATATAATAAAAATGTAATTTTAAGTCTATTGCAAATCGGTAACAAACATATTAGAACTTTTTGCTTAAAATTTTCGTTGTATGTAAACTATCTTTGAATGGTAAATCTATTAATTCTGTTTTAATTTTTATTAAATATTCACATTTAATAAATATATAAATTTTGTTTATTAAAATCCGTCGGTTTTGGTTCTGGGTACCCAGCGGGATCGGGTACCCGGTTCCGAAACCGGTCCCAACGGGTACCCAACGGATAATGGTTCCAAAAAAATAAGAACCGGAACCACTCTTAGTCGGTTCTGTATTTTAAAAAGCGAAACCGAAACCAATCATATCGGTTCTGGTTCCAAAGACGGATATCAAGTTCCGATGATCATCCCTATTAAAAATCACCTCAAAACATATATTATTAAATATACTTTAACTTAAATAGAATGTAATTTTGATAAATAGTTTATTTTAATTGCTTAAAACTTAAAAATTATAAGAGCATCCATACACGTCTTGCAAGACTCCTTGCAAGATGACATGACATGTCATGTGTCTTGCAAGGTCTTACAAGACAACCACTTTCTTTCACAATTAAAAAGGTCTTTCACAAATATTATATATTAAACAAATGTATTTTGTTTAATTTAATTAATTAATTTATTTGTTTAAACATTAATTATTAATATGTTTATTAATTTATTAGTTTATTTGAACATTATTTTTTTAATATTTTTATTAAAATTTCTTACCCACAGCTTTATTTTAAAAAAATGATATTTTTATGCAATGTTTTTTTTAAACTACTAAATTAAAGTACATTAATGTAAAAATTACGAAAATATAGCTTCTCCAAAATTTCTACAATATGGAGAACCAAAAGTCAAAATCCCTAAAAAAATTACATTCATCTCCAACAGATTCTCCATTTTGGAGAAAAAAACAATAATTATAATATTAAAATATTGTATTTATCTATTAAAATATGATTTCTCTATCTAAATATTATTTTTCAAAGATTTTTATTAGTGCTCTCACTAAGTAATCATTTTTTGGGTTAACTCTATATTTGGAGAAAAACTCCTCCTCTCCTACTTTCTCTATTTTGGAGATAGTTTTGTGAAAACTGTTGGAGCAAAAAAAAAAACAACCCAAAATCCTCATATTCTCCATTTTCTCCAAAATGGGGAAGCTGTTGGAGATGCTCTAAGTAAATACAACATAAATATTATTGTGTATTTTGTGTAATATTTGTATTTTAGTAAACGTTGCATGCTTTCAATATATCTATGTATTTTATTTGTTAATTAAATTATATTTACACAAAATATAGTAAAAGAAAAAGTAAAATTTTAGTTATCTATATTTTATAATTAATTTATTAGTTATATTATAATTGTCTATATTATTTATATTATAATTATCTATATTATTTATATTATAATTTATTAGTTTTGAAAGAAGTTTAATCTTGCATGTGTGTGGAATGTGTTATTGCAAAGCTGATGTGGCACTTTAGAAAGAAGTATGGTCTTGCAAGGTGTGTGGATGGTCTAAGACCATCCGCATCCATCCCATTCTAACCCACACTTTTTCACTGCCACATCAGCACCACATCATTTTTTCCTTCTAACCCACAAACCCCCACATCCATCCCACACCACCATCCCATTTTATTTATTTTTATTTAATCTAAAAAATAATAAAATAACAAAAAATAAAGGAAAAAGAGTGCTGGGCCCCACATCCATCCCAACCCAGCTCGGGTTCCCCAACCCGGGAGGACCCCATCCCATGCCAACCCCATCCCCTGCGTTGGTGTTCATTTCCAACCCCATCCAACCCAAGGGGACCGATGCGCATGGTCTAACAATTAGCCATTTGAATAAAATTAACTTAAATAATATTTTATATTACAATACGTGAAAAAATATTATTGATATCTCGTTAGCTAAGTTGTTGTTTGCTTATCTATACTATATTATAAAACATTTGAGAAAAACTCTTAAAATAAGTTTTATACATCAAGTACTGATATTGATTCATATTACTTAAAATTCAAGATTACAATATTACTTAAAATTCAAGATTACAATATGTGAAGAAATATTATTGATATCTCGTTAGCTAAGTTGTTGTTTGCTTATCTATACTATATTATAAAACATTTGAGAAAAACTTTTAAAAACAAGTTTTATGCATCAAGTACTGTTATTGATTCATATTACTTAAAATTCAAGATTACAAGTGATGATCCATGAGTACAACTATTTAAAGCTATATGTTTAAATTCATAACTAACTGATAAAGATAATCAAATACAAGATAGACATATTATTTTAAACTAAAAGTCTACTCACGCAATGCAACGCGATATATCTCGATTTTAATGTTCTAATTTATTTTAATGTGTGGTTTTGAGAACGGTCATGTTTTTTTTTATATAAATTTGTTTAAAAAATGACGTTTTTAAAGAGTTAATGATTTGAAGATTTGGAAGTAGTTAGAGATAAGGATTAATTAATAAGAGTCCACGATTTAAGGATTTGAAGATTGTTATAGATAAATATTAATCAAGTAATTGGCATTAAAAGCGGTACATAAAGCTTCATTAGTTGTTTTTAAGAGATTTTAAACAATTAGCATTAAATAGCGGTACATAAAGCTTTAGGGGTTGTTTTTAAGAGTTTTTCATAAATGTTTTATAATATAATATAGATATAAAGAATTTAAAATATAATTAAGATAATGATTGAATTCTAACCGAAAACTTAATTATTATTTTATAAATATCATTACATTATTAAACCTAGAATAAATTACATCATTATTACACCTAAACTAAATTGTAGTAAAACTTAATTAAACGGATTTATAAAATCAATAAAAGCAAAAAAATAAAACGAAACATTAAAATAGATATGTATCGTCGGTTTTGGGAAGTCTTCCATTATACCTTTTCTCGTTGTATCGGGTCCCGAGTGGAGTGCTAAGGAGCTAGAGAGATTGAGAAGTAATTTTTTTTGGGGAGGGGGAGGGGGTGGTGGAAATGAGAAGAAAGGTATAGCATGGGTAAAATGGGAAAACACGGTGTAATAACCCAAATTCTAGTAGGTTTAGAAGTTTAGTGGCTAGAGCGAAAGAAATGAAAGTATTGGTGAGGGACTCATTTGCAAAGTATGAAAGATACTTGTTTGGACAAAAACCCTAAGTTTTAAGACTGAACATTCTATTTTCATTTGGGTTGGCGGCTGAGTATGAAATCGAGAGAAGAAGAAGAAATCAAGAATTGGGCAAGCAAATCAAGAAGGGACTCTTTGTGGTAAGTGTAATTCTCCTATTATGTTATCTCTCTAATTTCTGAGTTCTCCATTAAATCTAAGTTAGGTTCCAATCCCATGTTTTAAGCAGTGAATATATGTTAAGAGGGCTTGAGAATTATCCTAGAATTTGACGAGTACTGGTTTAGCTTTAACCTTGTTTATGGATTATTAAAGTTGGGAAAATCGCATTTAAACCTGACAATAAGAAAAGATCGACTGAAAACCCCATAAGGGTAGATGTTAATCGCGGTAGTCTGAGTCCCGCAATCGCCTAGTTTCGGGAGTCGAGTCCCGCTATGCTTGGTACCGGGAGTTGAGTCCCGCAAAGCTTGGTACCGGGAGTCGAGTCCCGCAATGCTTGGTACCGGGAGTCGAGTCCCGCGAGGCTTGGTACCGGGAGCCGAGTCTGTTGATCCAAACCCTCAGTGATTTGATAATGACCCTCTCTTAAATACTTAGTGAAAATTGTAAGTAAACAATATGTATCAGAGTTTCACTATCGCTGATAAGTACTAAGATCTTCCAGTACCGCTGATAGGAACTCTCGCTCTTTAAGTTAAACATTCAGCGAACACTGTTCATCATTAATGCTCTGAGTCTGTTCAGTCATTATGATGATCGCTGATAAGTTAGTTGTTTACTTATGATCCTTGAAGACAAGTTTCACGTCAACAAAGGTTCTACGCTGAAGTCGAAGATCAAGCTCAAGAACCAGCGACAAGTCTCCTAATGAACTGATGCGGATCAACGAAGACTCAGATTTGTCCACTCAACGTGAAGTATCAAGTACAAGACTTCAGCTATCGCTGAACTCTATCATTCGCTGATATGAAATGATAGATCGCTGAATCAACGAAAGACGATCATGAAGTCCTCCGTACAAAGTACTTTTGTCTTAACCACCCTTGCACGACTCCGTACGAAATGTCAGAAAAGAACCTCCGAATATCTGAAATCGTACAACCACTCTGATACTACATTGTTCATCCATGCGGCTACTAAGGTTGTCAACAAAGGTCAATGACATGCAACCAACCAGCTGATGACACGTGTAAAGTATATACTGACTTGCATTAAATGCATGCAGCATATAAAGAGATGAACTCACTTCATTTTGAAGTAACTTGCTAACTCTGGACAAGTTCAATCTCTTATCTCAAGATAGGTTATTATTAGTAATTTCCTTATCTCTCTTAGTGCAAGAAACCTTAGTGTTCCAACTTGTTTAGATTTAGGTTTATCCTTAATCTTGTTTCCGCAACAAGCTGTAAATTGTTAATGATTTATCAATAAACAATTTAGAAAAGTAAAATATGTGTGTTTGTATTCAACCCCCCCCCCCCCCCTTCTACAAACTTGTATAGGCCTTCGGGACCAACAGAGTCCCACAGCGTGTGGTACCGAAAGTTGGGCCGAGTCCCGCAAGGCGTTGAATGGGCTTGCACTGTTCAAATGTCTGGGTCGGTGATGTTTGTCCTTGTGAGCCCAACTCGCTTTGGGTTTAGGCTAATAGTAATGGGCCTAAGGATTTTAATTCTTGGATTCTAGTAATGGTTTAAGACGAGAGATATTAACTAGTTGATAATTCTGAGTTGTTATTAGAGATCGAGTCAAGAGGAGAACTTAGGGCCAAGATTTGAGTTGCATCTAATTAATTCATAAATTATACATTAGGTGTACGGACGGATCGAGACTCGAGGTTAGGACGGAATTTGCTATCAGGTGAGTTCCCTAAACCTTATTTTGACGTAAATGTTAAATGATTCTTTTACTGAATATGGTTTTATCAAGCATGAAATGTTTACGATCTGATATGCATGGAAGGAAAGGAATGTTTTATATGTTGTATTGATGCACATGATTTATAAAGTGTCAAATGCTTTTATAATATGTATGTGCATGTTATGTGATGTCGGTCTGTACTGTGGGATCAATGAGCTTCGGGATCTGATGGTCCCTTGGTTATGTACGACGAGACGGTAGGTTGGAATTCGTTTCCTCCTAAACGGGTATCGGGGAGTCTGCTTGGGCCCCGATACGAGAGGGAGAAAGGGGAGTCTGCTTGGGCCCCGATCGCGATTGGTTAAGCGATCCACCACACAGTGCAGTACCATATGTGATGCTTTACGATGTATGATGCATTTTTAATAAAATGATTTCGTATTATTTATACATGTTGTTTTATGGAGGGAATTCACTAGACCTTCTGGTCTAACCCTCGCTTTTTCAAAAACTAAACCATTTTCAGGTAAGCGACCTTCGAGTTCTTCTAAATAGAATCAAGAGGTAGCAAGGAGGTGATGGAACGTGTGAGGCTCCCAGTTTTGCTTTGCAGAATATAGATAGTGCTCGGCTGTGAGCTTAGAGACTTCCGCTAGCAAGTTTTGTTTAGTATTGTTTACTGATGATATTAAAGACAAGCTATTTATGTAATTTGGATGTTTAACCTATGATTTAATGCATGCTATGTCATGGGACGTTACAAATAGAGGTAGCAAGGAGGTGATGGAACGTGTGAGGCTCCCAGTTTTGCTTTGCAGAATATAGATAGTGCTCGGTTGTGAGCTTAGAGACTTCCGCTAGCAAGTTTTGTTTAGTATAGTTCACTGATGATATTAAAGACAAGCTATTTATGTAATTTGGATGTTTAACCTATGATTTAATGCATGCTATGTCATGGGACGTTACAAATGGTATCAGAGCCTTAGTTTAAGGGATTTAGGTAACCATTCGGGCCTAACTTAAACTGTAAGATGAGGAACACAGCCGAGACATAGGATTGCCTCTAGGAACGATCACTATAAATGCACTTAGGAATAAGGTGCCAAGGACAAACGTGTAAGGTAAGTTTGGGATTACACCTGGCCAGTGTAATTACGAACTTACAGGTACATGTGCGTGCTTATAATACCTTACTTATAGAAAATTTATTGTGTCATGTCTAGCAAGGATTAATTACCGGTTTCTTTCAGTTTAGCACTATGGCTAGGAGAATTTTGAGGAGCAGGTCAGTACCGGTTGTTCCCAGAAATCAAGATGAGGATGTCCTGAATAATGGGCCAGTAGAACCGTACCAGATATATCTGTTACACTATTGTATGCTTAGCCTACCTTTTTGTTCCGGAGTGGTAGTCAGAAGCTAGTGTTTATGTCGTGTTCCAGTACTTTAGAATGTCAGCAAGATCCCTGAGGGGTAGACTGAGACCCCTTATTGGGGAAGTGTAACAACCCATATTCTAATAGGTTGGAAGTTAAGTGTCAAGAATGAAAAGATGGAAAGTTAGCTAAGGACCTTTTTTGCAATTAGAGGAAAACTACCTATAAGACTCAGATTTGTCCACTCAACGTGAAGTATCAAGTACAAGACTTCAGCTATCGCTGAACTCTATCATTCGCTGATATGAAATGATAGATCGCTGAATCAACGAAAGACGATCATGAAGTCCTCCGTACAAAGTACTTTTGTCTTAACCACCCTTGCACGACTCCGTACGAAATGTCAGAAAAGAACCTCTGAATATCTGAAATCGTACAACCACTCTGATACTACACTGTTCATCCATGCGGCTACTAAGGTTGTCAACAAAGGTCAATGACATGCAACCAACCAGCTGATGACACGTGTAAAGTATATACTGACTTGCATTAAATGCATGCAATATATAAAGAGATGAACTCGCTTCATTTTGAAGTAACTTGCTAACTCTGGACAAGTTCAATCTCTTATCTCAAGATTGGTTATTATTAGTAATTTCCTTATCTCTCTTAGTGCAAGAAACCTTAGTGTTCCAACTTGTTTAGATTTAGGTTTATCCTTAATCTTGTTTCCGCAACAAGCTGTAAATTGTTAATGATTTATCAATAAACAATTTAGAAAAGTAAAATCCGTGTGTTTGTATTCAACCCCCCCCCCCTTCTACAAACTTGTATAGGCCTTCGGGACCAACAAGTGGTATCAGAGCGGATTTGTTTAATCTCATAAACAAGATCTAATCTAAGATATTTCTCTTCCATGCTATTATCTGAAAATGGCCACCAACACAAACACAAATTATATAGACAATGGTTCTCTTGCTAAACCCCCTAGATTTTCCAAAGATAACTTCAACTTATGGAAAAATAGGATGACACTCTTCTTAGAAGGTGTAGACCCTACTATGCCTTACTATCTCGAGAATGGTCCATTCATCCCTGTAAGAATTGATGCTGTAGTTCCAGGCGCTGAGAATAGACCTGCCATTCCAGAAAGGCTAGTACCTAAGGAAATCCTTCAATGGACTGACGAAGATAAGAAGAAAGTGGCTATAGATACAAAAGCCAGATCCATACTATCCCTGGCTCTTCCTGACGAAGTCTACCATTCCGTCATGAATCTGAAAACATCAAAAGCCATGTGGGACACAATATGTGTTCAGTATGAAGGAACGTCTGAAGTCCAGGACTCAAGAAAGATCAACCTGGTAAGACAATACGAAAGCTTCATTTCTGGTAAGAATGAAACTCTCTCTGAAGTTCACCATCGTTTTAATTGTTTAATTATAGATCTGAAAATTGTTGGTAAGGAATATTCTAACTTTGAAGTGCTGACAAAGTTTCTAGAATGTTTACCTGAAAGCTGGGACAATTATTCTATGTGTCTCAAGCTGTCAAAGGATCTAAAATCAATGACCCTTGCTACCTTATATGGCACGTTGCTGAATCATGAGCAATCAAGCCATCTTAAGAAGAATCTTGTAAAAGATTCCAAAAGCACCCCTGTTGCTTTAATCTCAGAGGACTCTCTACTCAGCGACCCTCGGTCACTATCACTGAGTTAGAGAGTAACTCTGAAAGGTCATCAGATTATGATTATTCAGATAATGATGAATCTTTGGCTCTCCTAACTAAGAAGTTCAGGATATTTGCCAAAAAGAAAATGTTTAAAAAGAACAAACCTCTTTCCATAACTGACAAGCCTAGATCATCAGCTTTTGTTGACAAGGCTACTGCTACTTGTTTTAACTGCGAAAAGACAGGACATTTCGCTAACGAGTGCAGGTCTAAGAAAGTTTCTAGACCCTCAGCTTTTGCAAAGAAACCCTTTGTTCCAAGAAATAAAGATGACAAATATTCAAAGCTGAAAGAAAAATATGCTAAACTGAAAAGCTTTAAGAAGAAGAATAAAGGCCTGATGGCTGACTATGATTGGGCTGCTTCTGATGAAGAAGCATCATCATCTGACTCTGAAGATGATGAAGCAAATCTATGTCTTATGGCCAAGATTGAAGAAGAGGAAGAAAGTTCAGACATTCCCTCCACTTCAACATCTGCTATTCAGGTATCACCTTCTTTCTTTACCAATATTGCAAATATTGATGAAGCTGATAGTCTTCGTAAGATCGATCTCTTGACTAGAAGTTTATACGAAACCATGAACGGCAAAACTGTGGTTGAAAACCAAAATCTTGATCTCGCTGAAAAGCTTAAAAACTGCCACCTTCAAATAGAAAAGCTTTCTAAAATTGAAGAAGATTTTAAAGATCAAGTATATTTAAATCAGCTAGTCAAAATCGAACGAGCAGAAGCTATCGCTGCATTAAAGGCTGAAAAAGCTACTGTTGAAGGATGGTGTAATTCTTCAACAAAGACCACTGAGATAATAAAGTCTCAGATTCCCCTGAGTGATAAACGTGGGTTGGGTTACAAATATGAAACTCCAAAATCAACCACTGAGCGTTCAATGCTTAAATTTGGAACGTTCGTATCCTCAGTCGCTGATACTTCATCTTCTCAGTGCTCCTCGTTCGTTACACCAATCCCTGAGGAAACTCCCACCTCCTCAAAAGGCAAGGAGAAAATGGTTTATTCAAAACCTACCTCTGTCTTTAAAGACAAAGGTAAAGGAATTGTTATTTACCAGAATCCTCAGAAGGGTACCTTAGTACCAAAACTGAATGCTTCTAAAGCTTCAGTGGCTCATCCCTCTGGATCAAGGAAGCAGATATCTGGATTTATTCAGCGATCTACTCCTAGACTCAGATTGGATGTCCTTGGTAAGAAATCTGAAGAATTGAATGTTCGTCCCATTTCTAAAGCAAATAGTTTACTTGGTGCTGGCACTTCTAATTTGAAATTAAAAGCTCAGCATTCAAATGGTCCTAGAACTACTTTTAGTTATAGGAAATGTTATCACTGTGGACTTACCGATCATATTGCTAGTAAGTGCCCCACATCCACCAAAGCTGAAAAGATAGCTAAGGTGAAGATTGCCCCCAAGGCAAAGAAGACCAACCCTGGTGCAAATCAGGTCAAGGTGAATTCTACCACTGAGGTTAAGAAATTAACCAAAGTGAAGAAAGACAAAGCTGAATCTTCAAATGCTGCGAAGACTGCTGAACCTTCCATTCCAACTACTTCCACTGACAAACGTGTATACATGGTTAAGTGGGTACCCAAGAAAAACTAATCTTCCTTTGTATTGCAGGTTAAGAAGGGTATCTGGTATCTTGATAGCGGATGCTCTAGACACATGACTGGAAAGAAAAGCCTGCTCGCTGAATACAAAGAAGAGAAGGGTCCCTCTGTGACTTTCGGTGGAAATGGAAAAGGACATACCCGAGGGTATGGTGTACTTTCAAATGGTACAACCTCCTTCAGAAGAGTCACATATGTTGAAGGGCTGAAGCATAATCTTCTAAGCATCAGTCAACTTTGCGACATGGATAACAATGTAATCTTTACTAAGGAATCCTGCTTTGTCTCTGACAAAAAGGAGAAGATAGCTCTCAGCGGTTATTGTTTGGAAAATGTTTATGTAATAAACATGGACTCAACAACCACTGAGAACTCCTGTTTCTTCTCAAAGGCCTCATCTGATGTCAACTGGCTATGGCATAAGAGGCTATCTCATCTAAGTTTCAAGACACTGAACACTCTTTCTTCAAAAGAGTTAGTCACTGGTCTACCTCAGCATTCATACGCCAAAGAGTCGTTATGTTCAGCGTGTGAAAAAGGGAAGCAGACCAAAGCAAGCTTTAAGTCAAAGCAAGTTTCTTCAGTGTCATCTCCTCTACAACTACTCCATATGGATTTGTTTGGCCCTGTTAACAAACAATCCATCGCTGGAAAGAAATATACGCTGGTCATAGTTGATGAATTCTCTCGCTTCACTTGGGTAATGTTTCTCCGTTCTAAGAGTGACACCCCTGAAGAACTCATCAATTTTGTTCGGAAGATGGAAACCCTGGACAATCTGACCGTTCGCTCAATAAGGAGTGATCATGGGACTGAATTCAAAAACAGTTCTCTTGATTCCTTCCTTGAGAGTAAGGGTATTTCTCACAACTTTTCTTCAGTGAGAACACCGCAACAAAATGGAGTCGTTGAAAGAAGAAATAGAACAATTATTAAGCTGCACGTTCAATGCTCAACGATTCTCACCTGCCTACTCAGTTTTGGGCAGAAGCTGTCAACACTGCTTGTTTTACGCAAAACAGGTCGTTGATAGTCAAAAGATTCAAAAAGACAGCCTATGAACTTTTTCATGGGAGAAAGCCTTCAATCAGCTTTTTTCACATCTTTGGATGTCAATGTTTTATACTGAACAACAGAGATGCTCTTGGAAAGTTTGATCCTAAGGCTGATGATGGAATCTTTCTTGGATACTCCTCAGTTTCCAAAGCCTTCAGAGTCTTCAATCGTAGAAGACAAACTATTGAAGAAACTATTCACGTCACGTTTGACGAATCCCGTTCAGCGAACTCTAAACCGTCCGCTGATACTGAAGAACTGAATCAATGGATGTTTTCTCATCTTGGTGATTCAGAAGTTATTCCCACTAATGCTCATCCAGTAGAAGATGATAGTCCTATCATTCCAAATATGCAGAACAGTGAAGCTGAAACTTCTTGGGTCTCAACTGTTCCTATAAACACTATACCTAACGCTGAACCAAATGTCTCAGACATTCCATCTACTTCTCAGCAATCAGTGAATATAATGACAACTGCATCCATTCCTCTCTTGGCTGATACTCCTGACGTCGCTGAAGCTTCATCTTCAGCTCCTCCAGTTCAAGTTGAGTCAGCGTCTCACGCTCCGGCTCAGCGATGGACTATAAATCATCCAATTGATCAAATTCTTGGTGATCCAAACGCTGGGATTCAGACTCGACGAAGTGCAGGTAATATTTGTTTATTTGTAAATTTTATTTCACTAACTGAACCAAAGAAAGTAGATGATGCCCTCAAAGATCCAAACTGGGTCAGCGCCATGCAAGAAGAGCTGACTGAATTCGAAAGAAACAAAGTTTGGAAACTTGTTCGGAGACCAACTGATAAAACAGTAATAGGCACTAAATGGGTCTATCGAAATAAGTTGGACGAACATGGTACTGTAACCCGCAACAAAGCTCGACTTGTTTCTCAGGGATACAGACAAGAGGAAGGTATAGATTATGACGAAACATTTGCTCCAGTAGCAAGACTTGAATCTATTCGTCTATTCTTAGCATATGCTGTACACAAAAACTTCAAAGTACATCAGATGGATGTTAAGTCAGCGTTTCTGAATGGAAAGATGAATGAAGAAGTGTACGTGGAACAACCTCCAGGATTCTCAGATTCTAAGCGTCCAGGTTATGTTTATAAACTGGATAAGGCACTTTATGGTTTGAAGCAAGCTCCTCGTGCATGGTATGACACTCTTTCTACTTATCTCCATATTGAAAATTTTAAGCGAGGTAAGATTGACAAAACTCTATTCTTTAGAAAAGTGAAAGGTCATATCATTTTAGTTCAAATATATGTTGATGACATTATATTTGGTTCTACTAACCCTGAGCTTTGTACTCGTTTCGCTGATAGAATGAAAGATGAGTATAAAATGAGCATGATGGGTGAACTAACATATTTCCTTGGTCTTCAGATTAAGCAAACTGAGAAAGGAACTTTCATAAATCAGGGAAAATATGTTAAAGATATGCTGAAGAAATTCGACTTAACTGAAAGTTCAGCTATGAAAACCCCTATGGCACCACCGCTGACACTTGATAAGGACACTAAGGGTGTTCCTGTCAATGTCACGTTGTACCGTGGGATGATCGGCTCTCTATTATATCTAACAGCTAGCCGACCCGATATTATGTTTGCAACATGATTGTGTGCACGATATCAAGCTGAACCTAAGATATCTCATATGAAAGCTGTAAAGCGAATCTTTCGATATCTTAAGGGTACAGCGAATCTAGGTCTTTGGTATCCCAAAGATTCAGGATTTGATCTAACCGCCTATTCAGATAGTGATTTTGCAGGTTGCAAAATGGATAGGAAAAGCACCACAGGAGGATGTCAGCTCCTGGGTGGAAAGCTGGTAAGTTGGACAAGTAAAAAGCAAAATTCAGTGTCCACTTCCACAGCTGAAGCTGAATATGTAGCTGCTGGAAGCTGTTGTTCTCAAGTCTTGTGGATGAGAAATCAACTACTAGACTATGATCTTCAGCTCTCCAAAATTCCAATCTATTGCGACAGCACTAGTGCCATCGCTATAGCAAACAATCCAGTACTACATTCAAAGACCAAACATATAGAAATCAGATATCATTTTATCAGAGATCATGTGATGAATGGTGATATAGAACTTCATTTTATCCCAACTGATTATCAGTTAGCTGACTTATTTACCAAACCTCTTGATGAGACAAGATTCAACGTTCTCATCAGCGAGCTTGGAATGCTGAACTTTGAAGGATAAAATCTTCAGCGGTTCACATTGATCAGCGAAAGGATAAAATCAACTTGTATAACCCATTCTATCATCTTCTCTCTGAATAAACTTGATTCACTGATATCAAGGTATGTTCTCTCTCTGACAATCGCATGAAAATGCAAGATTTCAAAACAAAATGCATCGCTGAATATCTCTTCCTTAACAGCGATATTTTGAAATTTCTTAAAACCTTCACTGAATATTTTCATTCAGTGCTTCATGTTTTCAAAAGTATCTCTGAGTTTTTCAAAACCTCAGAGACAACCAAGAATATGAAAGGACAGTTGTGACGTCATTACAACGGATAAAACCCCGGCACGTTTTCTCTTCCTGACACACGTTTGCACGTCTCGTTCAAACTTCCAATCAAATGCAAACACGTGTCCGTGTCATGATGAAAATCTTTTCCCGCTCAAGATTTTCTCTTTCTAAAATCTCTATATAAACAAATTCTTTGTTTATATTTTTCTTTTACGCGATCAATCTTCCTCCGCAAGAAAGAATTCTCTGTTGCATTTGTGATTTCAAAAACTTCAAGAACTGTTCATCATCTTCTTCATCAAACATCAAGGTTAATATGTTCTTTCGTGGTTTTATGAACACAACCATTTCATGGTTGTTCTTCAAGTTTAAATGCAAAATCTTAAACTTGTTCTTCATTCGTTTCCAGAATCTTTTTCTTCAATAGAAAACTGGAAAACAAGAAAATGGGTTTTACATTTCGTTTCAAAAATCAAGAAAAACCCTAATCTTCATTAAGACATTTTGTCTGAATGAAATGGACAAAATTCGAACCATCTTAATGGAAAATCTTTCCATATTAAGATTATTCTTATTTGTTAATCTTTGGTTGAACTGATAATACAGGAAATGGCAACGTCTAACATTCCTACTACCGCTGAGAACATCTCTACTGACTCTGAGGAAATAGAAATCATCAAGGCTCCTCAGGTTAAGTTCACTCTGGATCAACTAGACTGGACTAAGATAAACAACCTTTATGCGCTTCTCGAGTTTCCTCCTCGAAAGCAAGTCACACATCTGACAGATGCTGTGAATTTCCTGAAGAATTGCTGCATTTCAACAGCCCTGACCATTTCACCCCCTGCAAGTCAGCTGCTACTATCTCAGTTCTGGTACTCTGCCAGACACTCTCAGCTACCATCCGCCAAAGATCCCTCCAAAACAGTTGATTGTATCCTCTGCGATACTGAATATGGCACGATAAAGATCACACCTGCCATCATTCGCAAAGCTCTGAACTTTCCCATCGCTACAAAGGAAAAACCTTTTGTTCCTTTCCCTGACCATAAGAAGATCGCTGACAAAGAAGCTCTTATTGCATTTTTTGATGCAATGGGATATGTATGGGAAATGGGCAGAGACAAGAAGCCTGAGAAGAAGCTAACACTGCTGAAGAAATCGAAAGGGCCCAGCGAGATGAACTTCATCTTCGCTCACCTTATCAGCTGCATGACTGCCAAGACCGGCTCTTCTGATCAAGCCGCTCAACCTCAGCAAGCTATGGGATACGCTCTGCTGAAAGGTCTACACATTGACTGGGCATCTCTCATCTATGATGACTTGCTGCAAAGAGTAGACTCTGCCGCTGACAGGCCTGCATGGGTTCCCTACACCCGATTCATCAGCACTATCTTTCAATATGGCCTGAAGGACATCTACCCGCAAGAGGGCGATCTAAAACTCTCTCAGATTGGCCCTAAGGTACTCGACTTCAAACCTGTTGAAAATGAGGTACGTCTTTCTACCCTCTTAACTCTTCTCAACCCTTCTTCTACTTTTGTGGCTCCTTCAGCGACAATACCCATCGCTGATACCCTGGCCACAAAATCCTCTCCTAAGAAAAGGAAACATTCATCTACCCCACTTGATTCTAAAAGGATCAAGAAAACAAAGGAGCAACCCCAACAATCTCATGTTGAAGACTCCTCAGCTCTTTCTGCAGAGCTGAAGGAACGTTCAGTGGTACGCTCTGCCACACCTGAACAAGCCATCCCTTTTATCCAAACTTCAGCGTCTCTAAACGCTGAGGTTACAAACTTGGAACCGACCCAACCTCCTTCAGTCTCTCAAAAGACTGATGAAGTGATTGTCAGCGAATCCAACGCTGAACTCATAACCCAACCCCCACTCTTATCTGTAAAGCCCGTATCCCGGTATGTAATTTATTAGTATTAATTCTTTTTTTTAGAATTATGTAACGTGGTTTCCGTTAGCGGGGTTAGACGAATCGGACCTAATTGTTAAAAATGTCGGAATTTTGGTCAATTGCGAGAAGGATGAAGTTGAGGGGCTAAAAGTGTTAAAGGGCCAAAACACTACATGGGTTTCGGCCCATGCAATTCATAAAATGAAACCCATATTGTATTTGGTTTGTGTGTTGTGGCGTGATCAGCAATCAAGAGATAGAAGAATAGAAAAAAAGGAAATCTAAACCCTAAGCCTTCTTCAATTCCTTCTCCCATCGTGAACTCCGACCGTGAGTTAGAGAGAGAGAGAGTCGCCGGAGTAAGAGAAGAGAGAGTCGCCGGAGAGAGAGGGAGAAAGTTCGCTGGAAAGAGGGGAGAATCGTCGTCGTTTCTACCGGAAAGAATGGAGGAGAAGTCACGTCGAGGTAATCCCGTGTTCCCGTTCTTTTTCGTTGTGTTTTCGTTGTCGGAACGCCGTAAACCACCACCACCACCGCCGCAGCCACGGCTGCCGGCGGTGGGGCCGCCGCTGCACGCCGCCGTGGTGGCGACAGAGGGGTGGGTGCAGGGTGCGGGTGCGTTTTGCGAGTGTGTCGGGAGTGGGTGACGTTGGGAGGTTCTCGCCGGAAGGGTTACCGAAACCATCGTCGCCGCCGCCAACCACCACCGCTGCCGGAGTCAGATGTGGGTGGTGCTCGGTGGTTGTCCAGCGTAGTACAGCCCTTTCCAGTAAGCTTTTAGGCTGTTCGGGTCTGTTTGAATTAAGCATTGACTTAATGGGATTATAACCTTTAGTTATCATTTTTATGTGAAAACGTTGTCTGCCACTGTTTTGCGACGGCCATAGATTTTCCGTCGTAACTCCGTTTGAGCCGAAACTGGCGCCCACGGTTCAAGTTCGGGGTCGGGCACGTTTTCCGTGTTTTAGCGGAAAACTGGTTCGGTCTCTAGCTGGGCGAAAAAGTGGTCGCAAGTTCGGTGATTCGTCATTTCATGTGAAAATTTCTGGAATCTGCCTTGATCTTGCGAAAGCCTTAACTTTTCACTCGTAACTCGTTTTGACGTGAAATTGGTGTTCGTATTTAATTCGTAATAAATTGTAGAAAAATCGTTAGGAGGCGTATAATATGTCCTTGAAATCCTATCTCAGAGTACTTTCTAATCATGAAATAATATTGGGAATTTTCTGGGTTTAAAGGGGTCGAAACAGGTCCCGAACAGACCTGTTTGGCGAGAACGGAAAATAGTTTTAGTGACGGTTTAAGCGTGTGTCGTGTCGTAGGGTCCGGGTCTCGTATTGACACGTTTTAACATGCGTTTAGGTGCTGGGAAGTGACCGTAATTGTGAAGCTTGAATTGTATTGTTAAGCTAGGCGCGCATTCGAGGTGAGTTCTCTCACTATATCTAATAACGGTTGTTTTATCATTGTTGTAGTACGTGTGTGGTAGCTTTATGTGATTGTGTTGTGGAACTAGATAGTGGGGTGTCTAGTTGATACTATGTTGTCATGTTAACTCGGTGGGACCGAGGATCCGGCGGGGCCGGAGATTTTATACGCGGGTGGCGTAGAGACTCGGTGGGACCGGGGATTCGGCGGGGCCGGAGATGTTATCATGTGGTCGGTGGGACCGACTTGTGCCTCTTAGGTGGGTGGGTGTGGATATGCATGTTTATGATTTGTTCGTAGACTGGTATGCTTGTTTATGTGTATCTATCTGTTATAGGGGTAATGTGGAATAACTGTGTTATTTATGGTGTTTGAATTCACTAAGCTTCGTGCTTACCCTTTCCCAATAAATTGTGGTTTCAGGTACGAGTGGATCCAAGGCGTGACGGGTACACACTGGCGCGCGGGATGAGCTGGCTATATTATTAACATTATTTCCGCTGGTTTCTGGTTACATGAACAATATTTATGATTTTGCAACTGATATGTTGGGATTATTTAATGGGTTTTATATACGAAATGTTTAATTAAAAAAAATTAAATTCCTTGTAATTTTTGGGACGTTACAACTTGGTATCAGAGCACAACTTGAGTGAATCAAACACATCTCAGTGTGTTTGGTCTCAAGTTGCGGCTATGAAATTTCAAACTCTTTTACTAAAATCTTTTTGAATGAAAGAAAAAGGAAAAACCCGTTTGGGAAACGGTGATCGAGGGCGCAGTGTGTACAGTCAGCCGGAGCCAAAGGGAAAGGTACAGTACTTAGTGTATTTATCGCTTTCTAGATCATAGGGTATGCATGCTAGATTGCCTATGTGGTTTACACTGTACTGTATGATGATTGCTTGCTAGTGGGAATTAATGCTAGTTATAATAGGTTGTTAAGCGAAGGCCCTATAGGTTGTATGCAGTAAGAATCACATAGCCTTAGAATATTTGATTTAGTTCTATTGTGCAGCTCTTGTTTGAGTCCAACCGTTCTAGGATAGAATCTTGTATTCGAATGTCTATTTGATTCACGCTGCATGCGACTTGGTATTCGCGAGGCAACTCGTTATGGCTAATAGGGATTCCGTTGTAGCAAGGGTAGTGGGATGAGATGAAATTCCTAGTGAGCTGGGAAGAGTGTTTACATATGAGTATATATGCGAGATTGCTTTCTAGAACATAGGAGTATGTATGCTAGATTGCTTGGTGCTTATTACACTGTATTGCATGTTTGTTGCTTGCTAATAAGAGTTTATGCTAGCCTTGATAGGTTGTTAAGTGAATGCACTATAGGTTGTATGCGGTAGGAACCGAATAGCCTTAGAATGTCGGATTTAGTTCTATTGCGCAGCTCTTGTTTGAGTCCAACCGTTGTAGGATAGAATCTTATATTCGAAAGTCTATCTGGTTTTACACTGTGTGCGACTGTGCATTCGCGAGGCGACTCGTCATGACTAGTGGGGATTTCGTCATAGCAAGGGTAGTGGAGTTAGGTGGAATTCCTAGGGAGCTAGGAAGAGTGTGTACATATGCCGGTGCGGGCATATGTGTATAGTTTTCGGCAAGGAACTACTTGGGCACTTCGGGACGGGACTCGAAACGAGTGAGGATAGGTGTGGAAGGTAGTAGTAGAGCTCCTACTATCTGAAGCACATGATCCGTGCTCGAGTTGGGGAAAGTCACGAGGAATCCAAGGAGTTGAGCGTGAGCGTTGTTAGTGGGAGTTATTATGTGCTAATAACTCGTTGTAATATCCACCCAGAATAGCTATCACAAGGAGGAACGACTATAGTAAACCTACTAGTACAGGTGTGTACTTGATTTGCTTTGATGGGATGATCGTTGGGGTAGTGACGAAGGTTATAAATTAGTAGTCGTTGGAATAAAAGGACGATTCTAGTATTAGTCACTTGGAGTGACGATGAGGATGATGTTTGTTTCGGGTCAAGATTGACGATTGTGCTAGAATTATAGGCTTATAGAGCCGACTTTGATTTGAGGAAAAATCGTAGGGATTATGTGACGTAATTTCCCAACTTGCCTAAGAGGTTTAAATGTCCGGATGACGTTAGTGGATCGGAGAGATTTGGAGGAGTGGGAGTCGAGGCGTAGAATGCCGACTGAGTCATGCACAAGGTTTGATTTTGAAATAGATTGTATTAACAAATCTTTGTGTTTCAAATCATTTATTGGATGGTGTTTTGGAATTTTGGGAAATGTTCAGCACACACATAAGATTTTGAAATATGGTTTTGAAAGTGTATGAAATCGTTTTATCACGGGAGTGCAAACTTTGTTAGAATTTGTCTCATTTCATTATTTTTCCAACGGTTCTTTCGGATAAGATGACATCCGTGTTTTGTGGTGTTTAAAATGTTGGGCAAGTGACTACGGCTTGTGACTTTAACATTGGAACTCCTCCACATATGTTAGAGTTGAGACGGAAAGTTACATTCCACGACGTCTGTATAAACTATTTGAGTGATTTGGTTAAAATAAGTTTTGTTTTACGGCATGTTGAGTCGTGTGGGTTTAATTTCACGAGGTGCATATCTTATTTGCTTATGTGACCATTTGGGGAAATCTTGGAAATCAATTTAAAGAACCCCACCTTTTGAGATTTTATGAGATTTTAGTCGACATTTTCAAAGGATGGAAGCGGATTGGTTTTTATCTTTAAGTTTGAAACTTATACGAGACAGTTGTGTTTTAACAAAAATATATTTGTAAACCGTTTCATCGTTTTGTATGACTAGCCGACGCGCGTAAGCTTTGATTAGTGAACCCTGTGCCACGACATTTTTGTTGAAAAATAAGAGGAATTTTGGGGTCAAATATCGTGGAACTGATTTTGAAATTATGTGCACACTTTTGTCGCACCCGGTGTAAGGTCGAGCGGTTGCTTTAAGTACATGTCATGAGTCAATCCAAACTAGAACCATGACGGTTCATTTTTAAAGAAATTATTCATTACGCTTTGTGTTTTGTAAGTAAACTGAACGGCAATAGAATGAGTTTCAACATGATTTTACTATGTGAGACGAGTGTGTCCATTTTTGCGTAACTACCGACCTGGTAATAGTAGTTTTATTGCATACGGTCGTTTTGAAATGAAAAATCTTGACGTTGAAAAAATTTTGTAAATGATTTTGTAAACCATTTGGGAAAGGCGCTTTTAAGTGTTATGTGTCATTTTGAGAATTTTTAAGGGTGTGAGTCCTTTTGGAAAACTTTATTTAAACGCGTTTTGACCTATTTATGGGTCTAGCAAGCGTGGAGCATTTTGCTCGGTTTTGACTTTGAGATAGTCATGGGTCAATTGCACGGTTTTTAATGGCTCGATGTGAAGTTTTGTTGATAGGTTGTTTTGTTACACAGTTTTGCACTTATTGCACGTTGCGTATTTACATGCTGGGTGAGTGAGTCATTCTGGGATAGGCATGTTGTTGGTAGACTGTTTTGCATTGGATCCTTGGTCACGTCAGTCAGTCGTTGGTAATGGTCGGTTGAGTATTTCGGGGGGGGGACCCCGGTATTCATGTGTTATGACCTTGATTTTCCAGTAGGCACTGGGAGGATATAGTCTTGGGCACTTACCTGGGAGGTAGTTCCGATGTGCCGGGCCTTGAGACGTACCTGGGAGGTAGACGTTGAGGTGTATCTTGATACGGTGTAACTAGGCTTCGTAGAGCGAGTATGGAGGAATAGTAGACGGTGGAAGATTGGGTATTCCACACGTGTTGTTAGTGTAGACCGAATTGTGTCGGTTAAGGGATTGATGCCCTTTGTAATTAAGAGAATAAATGCGCAGTGATCTTTTTGAAGTAAGTAGTATATTTAGGGGTCGACTTTTGGGCTTAAGGCCAAACACCTTTAGGGGCTGTTTACTTGTGACTTATTGGTCTTAACGGGGAAACTGGCTTATTCGCGCAAACAAAATTAGGTGTTTACTTATGACTTAATGGGGCAGAAGCCGGCTTATTCGCACAGTTAGTTTTTGGCACTTGTCCCCATTCAGACGAAAAAAGGACCATTATACCCTTAGAAGAAGAAAAGAACCTAAAACAAAAACCCTACTCTTCTCTCTTCTCTCTATCGCGACTGCAGCAATCCATTGAAGCTGCTCTCCGGCTGCTTTCTCCGGCTGCAAGCTATCTCCGGCAACAAGTTCTTTCTCCGGCGCTTTCTCCGGCGCTGCTAGCCGCTCCTCAGGTCACCTACTCTCTCTGCATCCCCTTCCTCCATTGTCGCTTCTCCTTACATCTCCTTCTCTCATAATCGAAACCCTACATCTCCTTCTCTCGTAATCGAAACCATTGTTGCTTCTCCCAAAATCGAAACCCAACATCCCCTTCCCAGATCGATTCACATAGCGAACAAAAATGAAACTGGAATTTGATGCTTTGGATATGGGGTACCTCTTCAATTTTGGTTTTTTTTTCAATCTCCTAGTGTTATTTTCTGCTGCAGTTGATTTTTGAACTTCTCCTAGTTGGTTTTTTGCTAACCTCCTAGTTGGTGTTTTGCTAACCTCTTGATGGTTTTGTTTTGATAATTCATTGGATTGTTCTGATTTTGAATGAAATGGTGTGAACAAAATATGGCTCACGCATTGGATTGCTATTATTTGGATTCATTTTTTGGTTATTACATTGATTGGTAATCTGATGATAAGAGATGCACACCCATGGGTAAAATAGTCATTTCCACCATTCAGATGGTTGATTCAGGCAAAAAAGTAAACACCAAAACTTTTTTACACGGACAGAAAAATTTATCTGGTAAGACAAATTTATCCATACAGGACTTAATGAGAAATTTGGTAAACAGCCCCTTAGTGTAATTGGAGATTTGTAGCCGATTTTTAAAATAATTATGGTGATGGTAGTAGTAACCCTGAGATGCTTACTTGTGATGAATGGTTGTGGTGGACTGACCTTCGTGGGTGATTATAAATTTACTGGTTTAATGATGCGTGTGAGGTAAGTTTTGGGAGTCTATTAGAACTCGTAGGAGTTAATCGACGGTTAATGGTAGGAATGATCGGATCCGAGTATCCAGTTGGTATATTGGTAGGCAACTTTAGAATGGTTAGAGCTTGAGGTTTGCCTCGGGATGTATGGAATATCTAAGATTGGGAGACAACCGAAGTCGTTTGGCTAGGAATATTTCCAATTGTTGGGGTGTTCTGCCGATCATAATCCCAGTGTCCTAGAAGGAGTACGTTAGTAAGAAAAGTATTCGAGAAGTTTTAGAAGGGGTTTCAAGTGGACTTGGGAACCTGAGGTTGAGATGAGGGAGAACTATCCGGAGCTATTCGTAGGCAGAGACTTCGAGGACGAAGTCTAATCCAAGTGGGGGAGAGTTGTAAAGCCCGTATCCCGGTATGTAATTTATTAGTATTAATTCTTTTTTTTTAGAATTATGTAACGTGGTTTCCGTTAGCGGGGTTAGACGAATCGGACCTAATTGTTAAAAATGTCGGAATTTTGGTTAATTGCGAGAAGGATGAAGTTGAGGGGCTAAAAGTGTTAAAGGGCCAAAACACTACATGGGTTTCGGCCCATGCAATTCATAAAATGAAACCCATATTGTATTTGGTTTGTGTGTTGTGGCGTGATCAGCAATCAAGAGATAGAAGAATAGAAAAAAAGGAAATCTAAACCCTAAGCCTTCTTCAATTCCTTCTCCCATCGTGAACTCCGACCGTGAGTTAGAGAGAGAGAGAGTCGCCGGAGTAAGAGAAGAGAGAGTCGCCGGAGAGAGAGGGAGAAAGTTCGCCGGAAAGAGGGGTGAATCGTCGTCGTTTCTACCGGAAAGAATGGAGGAGAAGTCACGTCGAGGTAATCCCGTGTTCCCGTTCTTTTTCGTTGTGTTTTCGTTGTCGGAACGCCGTAAACCGCCACCACCACCGCCGCAGCCACAGCTTCCGGCGGTGGGGCCGCCGCTGCACGCCGCCGTGGTGGCGGCAGAGGGGTGGGTGCAGGGTGCGGGTGCGTTTTGCGAGTGTGTCGGGAGTGGGTGACGTTGGGAGGTTCTCGCCGGAAGGGTTACCGTAACCATCGTCGCCGCCGCCAACCACCACCGCTGCCGGAGTCGGATGTGGGTGGTGCTCGGTGGTTGTCCAGCGTAGTACAGCCCTTTCCAGTAAGCTTGTAGGCTGTTCGGGTCTGTTTGGATTAAGCATTGACTTAATGGGATTATAACCTTTAGTTATCATTTTTATGTGAAAACGTTGTCTGCCACTGTTTTGCGACGGCCATAATTTTTCCGTCGTAACTCCGTTTGAGCCGAAACTGGCGCCCACGGTTCAAGTTCGGGGTCGGGCACGTTTTCCGTGTTTTAGCGGAAAACTGGTTCGGTCTCTAGCTGGGCGAAAAAGTGGTCGCAAGTTCGGTGATCCGTCATTTCATGTGAAAATTTCTGGAATCTGCCTTGATCTTGCGAAAGCCTTAACGTTTCACTCGTAACTCGTTTTGACGTGAAACTGGTGCCCAAAGTTCCCAATTTGAGTTGGGGAGGTTTTTCGTGTTTTACCGAAAGTCTGATTAAGCCCGTAGCTAGGCTGTTTTGGGCTGTTGGCGCGGCTGGTCCGAAAACGGACAGTTTTTGTGGTCGTTCGTATTTAATTCGTAATAAATTGTAGAAAAATCGTTAGGAGGCGTATAATATGTCATTGAAATCCTATCTCAGAGTACTTTCTAATCATGAAATAATATTGGGAATTTTCTGGGTTTAAAGGGGTCGAAACAGGTCCCGAACAGACCTATTTGGCGAGAACGGAAAATAGTTTTAGTGACGGTTTAAGCGTGTGTCGTGTCGTAGGGTCCGGGTCTCGTATTGACACGTTTTAACATGCGTTTAGGTGCTGGGAAGTGACCGTAATTGTGAAGCTTGAATTGTATTGTTAAGCTAGGCGCGCATTCGAGGTGAGTTCTCTCACTATATCTAATAACGGTTGTTTTATCATTGCTGTAGTACGTGTGTGGTAGCTTTATGTGATTGTGTTGTGGAACTAGATAGTGGGGTGTCTAGTTGATACTATGTTGTCATGTTAACTCGGTGGGACCGAGGATCCGGCGGGGCCGGAGATTTTATACGCGGGTGGCGTAGAGACTCGGTGGGACCGAGGATTCGGCGGGGCCGGAGATTTTATACGCGGGTGGCGTAGAGACTCGGTGGGACCGGGGATTCGGCGGGGCCGGAGATGTTATCATGTGGTCGGTGGGACCGACTTGTGCCTCTTAGGTGGGTGGGTGTGGATATGCATGTTTATGATTTGTTCGTAGACTGGTATGCTTGTTTATGTGTATCTATCTGTTATAGGGGTAATGTGGAATAACTGTGTTATTTATGGTGTTTGAATTCACTAAGCTTCGTGCTTACCCTTTCCCAATAAATTGTGGTTTCAGGTACGAGTGGCTCCAAGGCGTGACGGGTACACACTGGCGCGCGGGATGAGCTGGCTATATTATTAACATTATTTCCGCTGGTTTCTGGTTACATGAACAATATTTATGATTTTGCAACTAATATGTTGGGATTATTTAATGGGTTTTATATACGAAATGTTTAATTAAAAAAAAAATAAATTCCTTGTAATTTTTGGGACGTTACATTATCCTTCGCTCCTCCCTCCACTCATTTGGTCTCTACTCCAGATCTAACTGGAGCTGCCATCATTTCCTCAGAACATAAAGCTGATTCTCCAGGAATGATGAAGACAGGACCTGCAGAAAAATCCATGGGCACTTTTGAAGATGACATGGAACTTTACTCAGGAACCCGTGATTTCGATGAATTCACCAATCCTCCTGCAGGTAAACAACAACCCATAAACACTGTGACTAAACCCCAAACTTCTGAGCTTTCCTCTGTTCACAATTTTTTATATGTTACATGTCCTAATTTGGGAGATATCAACGCCTCTCTGAAGTCCGTGGAGACAAAGCTGACAGGTCTCACCACTACTCTCTCCAATAACTCTACAACTGTAACAAACGCTGGAGAAAATCTGAACAAACTGACAACGGTGGTGGAGAAGAAGGCTTCCACAGATGACATGAAGCAAGTTGATAAAACTCTCAGCGACTTCGCCAAGGTGCTCGCTGATATCTACACAGACTACACCTCTCTCAAAAATTCAGTTTCATCCATGTCCAGCGAGGTAACAACGCTGAAGACATCGGTTGGAACACTAGAGGGAGATATGTCTGCTGTGAAGACAAATGTCAACACTCTGACGACTGACTTAAGCTCTGTAAAGACTGACGTTGGTTCGATGAAGACTATGATCGAACAGCTGCTGCACAAGGCGAATACTCCTGCTCCTGCTCCTGTCCCTGAATCTGAACATTTTACAGCGGCAGATCGCATTGAGCTCGGGAAGATCAATCCTGCTATTTCTGGCCTTGAAGACAGATTAGCAAAGATTGAAGTTTGTGTAGGTCTCTCTGGCCAAGAAGACAGAGAACCTACCAACGCTGCTGAATCTAGCCATTCCTCCCCCAGTTATCATGAAAAAGAGGGGGAGAAGAGCGCTGAAGACCTCTCCAAGAGCGCTGAAGACCTTTCCCATGATGAATCTATCAGGGGAGAGAAGACGAATACTGAAGAAACCACCGCTGGACCTCAGGGAGATGAAAACCCTGAGGAAACCGAGAAACTCGCCTCTGTATCTGAGGGGGAGCAACTTGAAGAAGAAGCTGAGAAAACTGAATCCAAAGCAGAAGATGATGAAGCCGTCGACATCCCTGATGATGAACCATCTTCTTCTCCAAAGAATGATGATGATGATGACGAAGATGACGATGACTTCTTTATCGTCAAACCTGCTCAAAAGATCAAAGCTCTTAAGGGAATCTCGATAAATGAACCTTCAGGGGAGCGGACAAAGACAAAGCCCTCAGCCTCTGGAGCTGAGAAAGGCAAAGGCAAAAGCGTCGCTGAAGATGACAATCTGATGATCTTGCTTGAAAAGCCGGCTTGTCAGGTACACTAATCATCTCTCACTCCATCCCTCCTCTATCATACACTATCAGTTCCTTTACCCAAGCCTATACACTTGAACCAATTCTCTCTATCTGATTCTACCCAAGTTCTTACTTGTAAGATCGCTGTGTTTCAGCTAGTCCTCTCCCCTGTTTGAGGATATCGCTGAAGCTCCACAACTGCGACTTCACCAAAAATACCAGCTGCTGCTGAAGAAATAATCCCAGTCTTAGATTTAATCTCTGAGACTGATGAACCAGAAGAACAGCTACTCTCGCATAGAGGCAGACCTTCCTTAGCTCCTCAAAAGCTAAGTGAAGAGGATCAGAAAAGAAGAGAGGAGATAATAAAGCGATTCGAGGATCATCGAATCATTCTGAGGCGTGATCAACTTCCTTCAGTTCCTCCAAATTTCAGAATTTCCAAAAAGGAATACAAGGAACATCTCAGAGCTGAACGTCTAATAGCTGAAAGAAAAGAAGCTGAAGAAAAAGACAGAGAATACGCCATCCAGCTTTCTAAACGTTCAATAAAAGACCCCAAGCTGAAAAGAGTTCCCATTGATGTTCAACGTCAGCTCTGGGAAAACGCCAAGAAGATAACTGAAGAAAAGAGAACCGTGTCTCAGTCAACTTTAGCCTGGTGCAAAGAAAAGGTCAACTACAGAGACTCTCCTGCCAAAATCAACAAGGTATTCATCTCTGGAAGAACAACCCTTGTTTCAATCGCTGAAATCGAGATATTCAGAGAAGATAAGAAGTACGAAAAATTCTATGCTGAAGCCATAACGAAGTACGGTCTCTCTGAATGGTTGGAGATTAGGTTAGCCATCCAGAAGTCCAAGTCGAAATACAAGGAACATGTTGAAAAGCTGATCAACAAACAAATCGACTTAGTCTACTCCTGTGTGGATATTCCTCCTCCTCCTCTCGAAAGTCAGAAAAGAAAGGCCTCAGCGAAGAAGAAGAAGAAGAAATCTATATCTTCAATTGATGGCCCTGTCATTCGAAATGAAACAGGTATTGGTTTTTCACGTGCTGAAGTCCTTGGTCCTGATCCTGATCTTTCCATGCTTGACACATCTCTTCCTCCGGGTGAGACTTTCATCCCTGGCAAAGTCATAAGCGAACCCTACGAGATATTTTTTCATGACTACGATGGTGGAAAGCGTTTTCAACGGATCGCTGGGCTTCCAATCACTCCAATCGAACAGCTCAGAGATCTCATCTACTTGTGTGACTTCTGAAATGACCCTCAGGCACGACATCTGAAACCCTTGATTTTTGAAGAAGCGCTGATCAAAAGAAAACAAGGTGTAACCGTTCCTGACTGGATGATTCCCACCACATCAATGACCCTTGATGAACTTCTCATTAAGGAAGAACCTTTGTAAGCTGATAGGATCGCCTCTTTCATCTATTCTATCAGTTATCCTTTTGTACTTGTAATTTATTTCGCTTGTACTTGTAATCTTTTCATTTCTCTTTGTATCCTGATTCAAAGTTTTAAAGAAAGATTTCAGCGAATGTACTTTACTCCATCAGTACTGAAAAGATCCCAGAAAACAGTAAAAGGGACAAATATTTTATGAGTTCTTTTTATCCTTATGTTTTCATTAAATAGCAATTTTCTTTGTTGCTGTGTCATAATCAAATAGGGGGGATTGTTGATCCAAACCCTCAGTGATTTGATAATGACCCTCTCTTAAATACTTAGTGAAAATTGTAAGTAAACAATATGTATCAGAGTTTCACTATCGCTGATAAGTACTAAGATCTTCCAGTACCGCTGATAGGAACTCTCGCTCTTTAAGTTAAACATTCAGCGAACACTGTTCATCATTGATGCTCTGAGTCTGTTCAGTCATTATGATGATCGCTGATAAGTTAGTTGTTTACTTATGATCCCTGAAGACAAGTTTCACGTCAACAAAGGTTCTACGCTGAAGTCGAAGATCAAGCTCAAGAACCAGCGACAAGTCTCCTAATGAACTGATGCGGATCAACGAAGACTCAGATTTGTCCACTCAACGTGAAGTATCAAGTACAAGACTTCAGCTATCGCTGAACTCTATCATTCGCTGATATGAAATGATAGATCGCTGAATCAACGAAAGACGATCATGAAGTCCTCCGTACAAAGTACTTTTGTCTTAACCACCCTTGCACGACTCCGTACGAAATGTCAGAAAAGAACCTCCGAATATCTGAAATCGTACAACCACTCTGATACTACACTGTTCATCCATGCGGCTACTAAGGTTGTCAACAAAGGTCAATGACATGCAACCAACCAGCTGATGACACGTGTAAAGTATATACTGACTTGCATTAAATGCATGCAGCATATAAAGAGATGAACTCACTTCATTTTGAAGTAACTTGCTAACTCTGGACAAGTTCAATCTCTTATCTCAAGATAGGTTATTATTAGTAATTTCCTTATCTCTCTTAGTGCAAGAAACCTTAGTGTTCCAACTTGTTTAGATTTAGGTTTATCCTTAATCTTGTTTCCACAACAAGCTGTAAATTGTTAATGATTTATCAATAAACAATTTAGAAAAGTAAAATCTGTGTGTTTGTATTCAACCCCCCCCCCCTTCTACAAACTTGTATAGGCCTTCGGGAGCAACAGAGTCCCGCAGCGTGTGGTACCGAAAGTTGGGCCGAGTCCCGCAAGGCGTTGAATGGGCTTGCACTGTTCAAATGTCTGGGTCGGTGATGTTTGTCCTTGTGAGCCCAACTCGCTTTGGGTTTAGGCTAATAGTAGTGGGCCTAAGGATTTTAATTCTTGGATTCTAGTAATGGTTTAAGACGAGAGATATTAACTAGTTGATAATTCTGAGTTGTTATTAGAGATCGAGTCAAGAGGAGAACTTAGGGCCAAGATTTGAGTTGCATCTAATTAATTCATAAATTATACATTAGGTGTACGGACGGATCGAGACTCGAGGTTAGGACGGAATTTGCTATCAGGTGAGTTCCCTAAACCTTATTTTGACGTAAATGTTAAATGATTCTTTTACTGAATATGGTTTTATCAAGCATGAAATGTTTACGATCTGATATGCATGGAAGGAAAGGAATGTTTTATATGTTGTATTGATGCGCATGATTTATAAAGTGTCAAATGCTTTTATAATATGTATGTGCATGTTATGTGATGTCGGTCTGTACTGTGGGATCAATGAGCCTCGGGATCTGATGGTCCCTTGGTTATGTACGACGAGACGGTAGGTTGGAATTCGTTTCCTCCTAGGCGGGTATCGGGGAGTCTGCTTGGGCCCCGATACGAGAGGGAGAAAGGGGAGTCTGCTTGGGCCCCGATCGCGATTGGTTAAGCGATCCACCACACAGTGCAGTACCATATGTGATGCTTTACGATGTATGATGCATTTTTAATAAAATGATTTCGTATTATTTATACATGTTGTTTTATGGAGGGAATTCACTAGACCTTCTGGTCTAACCCTCGTTTTTTCAAAAACTAAACCATTTTCAGGTAAGCGACCTTCGAGTTCTTCTAAATAGAATCAAGAGGTAGCAAGGAGGTGATGGAACGTGTGAGGCTCCCAGTTTTGCTTTGCAGAATATAGATAGTGCTCGGCTGTGAGCTTAGAGACTTCCGCTAGCAAGTTTTGTTTAGTATTGTTTACTGATGATATTAAAGACAAGCTATTTATGTAATTTGGATGTTTAACCTATGATTTAATGCATGCTATGTCATGGGACGTTACAAATAGAGGTAGCAAGGAGGTGATGGAACGTGTGAGGCTCCCAGTTTTGCTTTGCAGAATATAGATAGTGCTCGGTTGTGAGCTTAGAGACTTCCGCTAGCAAGTTTTGTTTAGTATAGTTCACTGATGATATTAAAGACAAGCTATTTATGTAATTTGGATGTTTAACCTATGATTTAATGCATGCTATGTCATGGGACGTTACAAATGGTATCAGAGCCTTAGTTTAAGGGATTTAGGTAACCATTCGGGCCTAACTTAAACTGTAAGATGAGGAACACAGCCGAGACATAGGATTGCCTCTAGGAACGATCACTATAAATGCGCTTAGGAATAAGGTGCCAAGGACAAACGTGTAAGGTAAGTTTGGGATTACACCTGGCCAGTGTAATTACGAACTTACAGGTACATGTGCGTGCTTATAATACCTTACTTATAGAAAATTTATTGTGTCATGTCTAGCAAGGATTAATTACCGGTTTCTTTCAGTTTAGCACTATGGCTAGGAGAATTTTGAGGAGCAGGTCAGTACCGGTTGTTCCCAGAAATCAAGATGAGGATGTCCTGAATAACGGGCCAGTAGAACCGTACCAGATATATCTGTTACACTATTGTATGCTTAGCCTACCTTTTTGTTCCGGAGTGGTAGTCAGAAGCTAGTGTTTATGTCGTGTTCCAGTACTTTAGAATGTCAGCAAGATCCCTGAGGGGTAGACTGAGACCCCTTATTGGGGAAGTGTAACAACCCATATTCTAATAGGTTGGAAGTTAAGTGTCAAGAATGAAAAGATGGAAAGTTAGCTAAGGACCTTTTTGCAATTAGAGGAAAACTACCTATAAGGACCAGAAATCTAGGTATTGTATATTGTTTCATTCTTTTGGTTGGCGGCTGAGTAACGCATCAGGAGAAAGCGAGGTGAAGAGGTGTAGCAGCAAACGTGAGAAGAAGAGCCCAAATCGTTGTAAGTATCCAAACGTTACAGTAAACCTCTGGTTGGTCTTGATTGCTTGATTTTGTATCTGGGTAGAGTTTAAGAACACTCTGAAGGGTATGTAATCAAATATTGGATTTCTAATCAAGGAAATGTGATAGATTAAAGGTTTTGGGTGTAGGGAAAAAGATGTAGCAGTTTGAGTATAATGTTTTGGTCATTGGCCGCATAAATTGAGAAGGATAGGAAGCTTTGACTTTAGAAATGAGGGGTTTTCGTCGTCTGTTCGGGTATCGAGAGTCGCCCGTATCGGGAGTCGCCCGTATCGGGAGTCGCCCGTATCGGGAGTCGCCCGTACCGGGAGTCACCCGTACCGGGAGTCGGGTACCGGGAGTCGGACCCTACCGGGACTGTTGGTCTGGGCTTCGTCTGTCAGGCCATAGCATCGAGCTACTTGGGCCGATGGACCTAGAGTTTAGCTCAAGTCTCATGGGCTTAGTAAAGGATAAAAGAAATACAATAATAAATCGATGGACCTAAATGAGTAGTTGAGATCGGATTAAGAGAAACGTAGGACGAGAATAGAACGTTCATCTAATTGAATCTGTGAATCATTAATTAGGTGAGCGGTCGGTGCAAAGATTCGAGGTTATAGGAGGAAATTGCAGTCAAGTGAGTTCCCTAAACCCTTTTTCGACGTAAAGTGTTAAATGTTTTGACTGATTATGGTTTCATTTACGAGCATGAACGGTTTATAATTGTCACGCATGTTTTTCCATGAATACATGTTTTATTTAGAAAGCTTATTTGACATGATGAAATGAGAACGATAAATTTCAAGATTGAAAGTGCATGTTTTATGAAATCAATGATGTGCTATGTGGAGTCGGTCTGCACTGTGGGATCAGAGATAGATCCTCGGGTTCTGATGACCCCTTGGATATGTATGACAGACCGGTAGGTTGGAATCCGTTTCCTCCTATCCGGTAGAGGGGAGTCCAAGTGGGCTCCAGGAAGAGGAGTCTGCGTAGGCTCCGGGAAGGGGAGTCTGCGTAGGCTCCGGAAGAGGCGAGAAGGGAACCTGCGGGGACCCCGATCGAAGAATGTTTATGTGATCCTATACACAGTGTAGTACCATGCCTGATGTTATGTTAAGGTTTACGATGATATTTTTCTATAAACAATTTTATACTGTGTACATGTTGTTTTCGGAGGGAATTCACTAGACCTTTTGGTCTAACCCTCGCTTTCAAAACTAAACCATTTTCAGGTAAGCAGGTTAAGGGTTCTTCAAGTAAGAACTAGGAGGCGATAGGAAGGACTTGAAGCATAGAGTAACTGCAAGTTTTGGGTATGATGGCTATAGAATAGCTCTCGGCTGTGGATTTAGAGACTTCCGTTGTCAATTTTGTCTAGTATGAATTATTGATGATGTAAAGACAAGATTTTATGTAATTCGAATGCTTATTTATGGTTGTTTGCCTCTTATGAAACGAGGGACGTTACAAATGGTATCAGAGCCTTAGTTTAAGGGATTTAGGTGACCGGACGGGCCTAAACTTAAACTGTAAGATGAGGAACACAGTCGAGACATAGGATTGCCTCTAGGAAAGATCACTATAAATGCGCTTAGGAATAAGGTGCCAAGGACAAGCGTGTAAGGTAAGTTCGGGATTACACCTGGCCAGTGTAATTACAAACTTACAGGTACATGTGCGTGCTTACAATACCTTACTTATAGCAAATCTATGGTGTCACGTCTAGCAAGGATTAACTATCGGTTTCTTTCAGATTAGCGCTATGGCTGGGAGAACGTTGAGGAATAGGTCAGCAAGATCCCTGAGGGATAGACCGAGCTCCATTACTTGGGGAAGTGTCGTGTAAGCGTCATTATGATGTGATGTAGACATCGTAGAGAAGAAACGTTGTAAAGAATGTTATGAGTCGTCTAGAGGTAGCTCTTCGTGGATTCGGAGAGGATGAATGTTTGAGCTTGAGTAAGACTCAAGTTTCGGGAGAGTCCTAGTTATGGAAATAATGGGATAGATCAGTTGGGATAGTAAGATAGAACAGTGTCAAAACCTTGAAAACATCAATGGAGCCCTGACTTTTTAGTCGAGCTTCTCGTTGGCAGGACGAATGGAATAAGATGCTTTTAGTGAATTGAAAGCATGCAGAAGTAGAAAGTGAGGAAGTGGATCAAAGCGAAAATAGTGTGAAATGGTTGAGTAAGTGAGATGTGGAACGCATGTACATCAAGTCAGTGCTTGACCAAGAGGACGACCCTTGGTCGTAAGTGGAGTATCAAGGATAAGCTGCGTGAGTAAAGCGATTGACCTCGTTGAGTGAGTAGCCTTCTATTGCAAATAGAGTCTCATGCATGGCGTTCTTTTATGTAACATGAAATTTTCACGATTTAAAATAAAAATGTAAATGTCAACTTTGAACAAAATGAGTCAGCTTGTACGAGTGCACGTTTAAAGAAAAAGCGATTTCAGTACGTCGCACATTGAAATTTCAAGGTTAACGATTTGCAAAATATTCCACTCTTTTAATGATAAGTCAAATTTGTTGCAAAAGGGCAGGAACATGGTTACCTACAATTCTTTTATAACCAAAATGCTTTTGATCCATCAATGTCATACAAATGAGTGTGAGAACCGACCGGTTTACTTGGTGTCGGCATTTTCTTTCAGAATTGTGTCATATGAAAAGATTTTCATGCAGTTAATTACTGTCATAAAAACATCGTTTGGAGTGAGTAAGATTAAGGTTCACGGGAAGATGCATGCAAGCGATTCTCGAATCTTTGTGCAGAATTGAAGCTATAAGAGTGATGGGGTCATGTGTACCCAAGATGTTTTCAAGTGTTGTATATTTAAAATGATAAAATGTACGAAATGATTTATCTATTGCGTTACATGCATGAAGGCTATGAACTCACTAGGTCGTAGGATGTTACATGTTAAGCTCTAGAAGAACTTCAAGAGTGGAGAAGTGTCGGACAAATCAGGAAAGAATGTTGTAGCCTTAGTACTTGTGTTCAAGAGGAAAGGTGAACAGGGGTAGAGTCGGAAGTGGATTGTGGTGTCGGTTGTATGAGGGTTTGCACCCTTGTTCGGTAAATGGAAGCACGATTGTCAAGGGACGGTTGTGTCCGAAGGGAGGACTCGAAGCCTTCAAGGTGATGGTTTTGCAACTCGTTATGAGTAGTGTGATGAGGAAGAATGAAATGTCTATAGCGTGGGAGTATGAGTTTCGAGGTGAGCTCGTAATGTTGATGTTACATGAGTAGGTTTCGAAAAGAGGGAGACAGATCATGAAGTTGATTATGATATGTGGAAGGATTAGGTTCCATAAGGAACCCCTGTTATAGAATAAGTTACGAAGGTAGTTACAGGTTGTCAGTTGACGTAGAAGTCGATGGTTGTGTAAGATGGTTGAGGCCGAAGACTTGAACCAGAAAGTTGAGAGTGATAGAACACCTTGTAGTAGGGCTAAGAGGATGAGAAGTTATTGTTTGATTTAAGCGGTCTATTTTACGAGGTGAGGAGGGTCCGTAGAAGGACAAGATGTGTAACACAAGCGGAGTGAGTGTAGACTATACAGTCAGTAAGAAAATGTGTCGTGTCTGAGAAAGGACTCGGGTCATAAAGAGCTAGCTAGGATGTTTGTGTTTGAGCTAAGTAGGACTCGTGAGTCATAGTTCAACAAGTTGGGAGAGAACTAAGTAGCGAGACAGACTCGATTGTAGTATTCAGGAGAATATGAAGGTAACATGGTAATCAACATAATACAACTTTTAATCGCCCTCTTGGCTTATCTCTAATTTAATCAAATCCACATAGAACATCTTCATGCATACATATAAAGCATCTAATTCGAGATTAATTACTGAATTTTAAAGAGAGTTGAATAAACTCACCTCGATTGGTTACCGAATTTCCTTCTTAGCTTTTTCTCGAGAAATGCGATCTTTCATTCCAGGCTTACCGAATCTGGAACAATTAAAAATACAAGTATTTCTTAAAGGCTAAGAATCTTAAATAATCCAAAATCCTCGTCTAAAGTCGCAACCCATTGTTGAGACTTCGACACTATTCACTATTCCAAGTCTCAATCCACTACTGAGACTTCAACACTATTCACTATTCCAAGTCTCAATCCACTACTGAGACTTCAACACTATTCACTATTCCAAGTCTCAATCCACTACTGAGACTTCAACACTATTCACTATTCCAAGTCTCAATCCACTACTGAGACTTCAACACTATTCACTATTCCAAGTCGCAACAGGCCATTGAGACTTCAACACTATTCACATCTTCAAGCAAGTCTCAATCAACTGACCTTCAAGCAAGTCTCAACCAACTGACCTTCAAGCAAGTCTCAACCAACTAAAAACGTAAAAAACCCAGAAATCTTTAGTTTTAAGCCATGAATGTTTATGATATTTTGCAGATATGCTTAAGGCCATAAATACCATCTATCCATAAACTTAGTTTTTCCAAAACATCCATAGATTAACAAAACCCACTTATCATCTTATTTAGCAAACTTATAAACGTAAAGAGGAAAGATTATACGGGATTGTTACCTTGTTTTTCTTCAGTTTTATACTAGAAATCACAGCTGAAATCTTCGATCTCTTCTTCTCTTTTCCTTGAAAACCCACGGCTCCCTTTCTCTCTCTCGGTTTTCTCCTTGACAAACCGTACATACACACAAGCACACAATGACACTCACAAAACCCATTTACTTAGATTACATAGCCAAGTTAATGACACCTCACCAAGTTAAGCATGAGTCATAGGCATAATACCAAAAAACCCTTATCTTTCAAGAAAATACACAACCAACCCTCAAATTGGAAATCTCTTTCAACCAACACTTTTAAACAATTACAAATTTAGCCTCAAGTTAATTTATAATTCTCAAAATAGAATGACAAAACTCGGGATGTTACAATGTACAGGGTTGGCCTTGTGCCAAGTTGTCAAGTAAGTAAATGGTTCTTAGTAAATGAATCTCGTGTTGTAGCGGGGAAATTCTCCAGATTCCTCCTTAAAAGGGGTAAAAGATGCACGAGAAGCCTTATTTAATCTTCTATTGTTAAGACCGATCGAATAGGAACTGTAGCCTACGAGTTAGAGTACCGTAAGAACTGAAGGGAATGCATCCAATGTTTCATGTTTCGAAATTTTTATGAGGTGGTTGACTGTGTCAGGAGTGGCTTTACCTAAGGGAAGTATCAGTATTGCTGTGGGCAGGATACCCACATCTTTTCCCAATAAGGAATTCCGGGGACGGAATTCTTTTAAGGGGGGGATGTTGTAATAACCCAAATTCTAGTAGGTTTAGAAGTTTAGTGGCTAGAGCGAAAGAAATGAAAGTATTGGTGAGGGACTCATTTGCAAAGTATGAAAGATACTTGTTTGGACCAAAACCCTAAGTTTTAAGACTGAACATTCTATTTTCATTTGGGTTGGCGGCTGAGTATGAAATCGAGAGAAGAAGAAGAAATCAAGAATTGGGCAAGCAAATCAAGAAGGGACTCTTTGTGGTAAGTGTAATTCTCCTATTATGTTATCTCTCTAATTTCTGAGTTCTCCATTAAATCTAAGTTAGGTTCCAATCCCATGTTTTAAGTAGTGAATATATGTTAAGAGGGTTTGAGAATTATCCTAGAATTTGACGAGTACTAGTTTAGCTTTAACCTTGTTTATGGATTATTAAAGTTGGGAAAATCGCATTTAAACCTGGCAATAAGAAACGATCGACTGAAAAACCCATAAGGGTAGATGTTAATCGCGGTAGTCTGAGTCCCGCAATCGCCTAGTACCGTGAGTCGAGTCCCGCAATGCTTGGTACCGGGAGTTGAGTCCCGCAAAGCTTGGTACCAGGAGTCGAGTCCCGCAATGCTTGGTACCGGGAGTTGAGTCCCGCGAGGCTTGGTACCGGGAGCCGAGTCCCGCATCGTGTGGTACCGAAAGTTGGGCCGAGTCCCGCAAGGCGTTGAATGGGCTTGCATTGTTCAAATGTCTGGGTCGGTGATGTTTGTCCTTGTGAGCCCAACTCGCTTTGGGTTTAGGCTAATAGTAGTGGGCCTAAGGATTTTAATTCTTGGATTCTAGTAATGGTTTAAGACGAGAGATATTAACTAGTTGATAATTCTTAGTTGTTATTAGAGATCGAGTCAAGAGGAGAACTTAGGGCCAAGATTTGAGTTGCATCTAATTAATTCATAAATTATACATTAGGTGTACGGACGGATCGAGACTCGAGGTTAGGACGGCATTTGCTATCAGGTGAGTTCCCTAAACCTTATTTTGACGTAAATGTTAAATGATTCATTTACTGAATATGGTTTTATCAAGCATGAAATGTTTACGATCTGATATGCATGGAAGGAAAGGAATGTTTTATATGTTGTATTGATGCGCATGATTTATAAAGTGTCAAATGCTTTTATAATATGTATGTGCATGTTATGTGATGTCGGTCTGTACTGTGGGATCAATGAGCCTCGGGATCTGATGGTCCCTTGGTTATGTACGACGAGACGGTAGGTTGGAATTCGTTTCCTCCTAGGCGGGTATCGGGGAGTCTGCTTGGGCCCCGATACGAGAGGGAGAAAGGGGAGTCTGTTTGGGCCCCGATCGCGATTGGTTAAGCGATCCACCACACAGTGCAGTACCATATGTGATGCTTTACGATGTATGATGCATTTTTAATAAAATGATTTCGTATTATTTATACATGTTGTTTTATGGAGGGAATTCACTAGACCTTCTGGTCTAACCCTCGCTTTTTCAAAAACTAAACCATTTTCAGGTAAGCGACCTTCGAGTTCTTCTAAATAGAATCAAGAGGTAGCAAGGAGGTGATGGAACGTGTGAGGCTCCCAGTTTTGCTTTGCAGAATATAGATAGTGCTCGGCTGTGAGCTTAGAGACTTCCGCTAGCAAGTTTTGTTTAGTATAGTTCACTGATGATATTAAAGACAGGCTATTTATGTAATTTGGATGTTTAACCTATGATTTAATGCATGCTATGTCATGGGACATTACAAAAAGAGGTAGCAAGGAGGTGATGGAACGTGTCAGGCTCCCAGTTTTGCTTTGCAGAATATAGATAGTGCTCGGCTGTGAGCTTAGAGACTTCCGCTAGCAAGTTTTGTTTAGTATAGTTCACTGATGATATTAAAGACAAGCTATTTATGTAATTTGGATGTTTAACCTATGATTTAATGCATGCTATGTCATGGGACGTTACACACGGTGAGTAGTTTCGGGAAAGGGGGGTTAAACATTGGCAGCCTAAAATCGTCGAATTGGGCCTTACTCGGAAAATGGTGGTGGCGCTTCCGCGTCGAAAAAAACTCCTTTTGGGCAAAAACCATTAAAAGTATATACGGGGAGGGGGGGCTGTCCGCTAACCATGATTTGGGTGTTGGTGCAGGTTCGGTTTGGAGCAGCATTGCACGGATCGGTGCGGAACTGGACAAGATGGGTCTCAATTTCACAAACTCATTCCAACAGAAGATTGGTGATGGAAAGGAAACAAAGTTTTGGAACGATATATGGACAGGATCCACAACATTAAAAGAAGACTTCGGTAGACTCTTCCGCTTAGATCAAGACCAAAAGGCAACAATCTCGGAAAGAGGTATGTGGACGGGACAAGATTGGACATGGGACTGGAAATGGAGAAGACCACCAAGGGGCCGGGAAATCGGGGAGCTGAAACTTTTGACCCGAAGAGTAGCGGATATTCAAATTGAAAGAAATCGAGAAGACAAAGTGGTGTGGACGCTAGACGGATCAAGGAACTTCAATGTTAAGAAACTAAGAGAAAAAATGGAAGAAGGTGGTATGAATGTCAATCGGGAACCTACAAGATGGATGAAGATCCTTCCAAAAAAGGTATGTGTATTTATTTGGAGGGCAAGCAAGGAGAGAATACATTGTCGAAAAGTTCTCGACAAAATGGGTATGGACCTCCATACGGTATTATGCCCAAGATGTGGCGATGTGGTCGAATCGGTTGATCATGCGCTAATATCTTGTCCGGAGGTACATCAAGTATGGAAAATAATGGGAAGATGGTGGAAAAAAAATTTGGATACCATTGCCTCGGTGCAAGATTTAGTCCAAGATGGAATGAGTTCGATAGCCAATAATTGTCACGACTCGCTTTGGAATGGGGTAGTTTGGGCTACGTTATACCTAATTTGGGAGCATAGGAACAGGATGATTTTCAGAGGTGATAAAAGGAAAATTGTTGACCAAGTATATGAGTTTCAGATGATTATTTTTGAATGGATCAAAAGACGCAATAACAAAGTTTCGATGGACGTCAACACGTGGCTTGCAAACCCGTCCCTGCTGCAGTAAATCATGTCAATGATTCGCGGTCAGGTATGGGTTTGCAGCTCGCAAACAACCTGCAGTTTCGTCTACATGGTGCTGGTGGCAAGGTGGGGCTGTTTGGTCAATGATATATATTCCACCCACTGTGACTTTTGGCAAGGGTTGGTTTCTTTGTTTGGAATCCTTGTATATATATGAGATGATGCTGCACATGTAATTGGTTGGTTTGGTTGGTTTGGAATAAAATCTGTTGCCTTTCAAAAAAAAATATGTATCGTGCTGCATTACGCGAGTATACTTCTAGTAGTAAAAATGTATAAAATCGTATAAAAACTAGGTTATCAAGAAATCAGTAAAAATTGTATAAAAAATATACAATAAAAATTAAAAAAGTTGATTTAAAAGTCTATAAAATAAAAAATAAAAATTGGGTTGTTAAGAAATGTACAAATTGTATAAAATTATGTCAAATTTTAGATATTAATTTAAGGGGAATTGACCCAACTAGCCATTTTAGAGCATCTCCAACATGTTTTCTATACTTTTTCTAAAATAGAGAATTAAGAGGTAAAATCTTTAAAAATTATTATTAATTTTCAACAGATTCTCTATTTTAGAGATTTTAACACAATTATATTAATATAATATTTTTCTAATTTATCTTTCCAATACGTTTAAAAGAACTTTATATAAAATGATAAAAGTGTAATCTCATTGGTGAGACTGAAATAAAATAATCATTTCTCTCTTCTACCACCAAGTTTTAGAGAATTCTATAAACCTGACAAATTTTCAAGTTTTTTCTATTATAAAAAACAAGATAGCAAAGCTGTTGAAGATGTTTAGGGAACAAAAAAGTCAATTTTTTCTATTTTAGCAATGTTGTTGGAGATGCTATTACACTAACAAATTGGTTTCCTGCCCATTTCTGTAACAGCCCAAATTCCATAAAACATAATTACAAGAAATACAACCAAAACGGTCCCAAAATTGTACACATTATATCGATTCTAACTCTAAGTGCGCAACGGATAATCCTCTTCACAACTGAGATACTACAGGAAGCCCGACGGTAATCTACAAGTCTTCACTAGATGATGCCTCTTCTATAGCACCACAACTTTCCAACTTCACCAGATGGAATCCCATACAAAACTCCAACCTGAAAATGGTTTTAATTTTTGAAAAGCGAGGGTTAGACCATGAGGTCTGGTGAATTCCCCTTGAAAAGCGTTTTCACACAAGCCATTTAAAAAAATACAATGTCGTTCCACAAAGAACAGTAACACATTTCAAAGGCACGAATCCAAGCAAGGGTGTAGCACAGTGGTCTCCACGTCCATCACCTCATATGAGGTCAACACTCGGTCCCCCCCACAGTAGATCCCCACGACCCCCAGTAGATGTCGTATTCGTGTGCACACTGTAACATCCTGAATTTTCAGTAATAGTATTCTTAGATTTGAGAATGATATTGTAACGCCCCAAAATCTGGGACAATTTAAACCTCGAGTTACAACAGGTTATGATAACATAAACTTCAACTTATATAAATAGCAAAGGAATTAACCATCAAGAGTATATTTACATTACAGGATACTTCAAATAACCTATCAATCTAATCACGTCATACTAATCAGATTAATTGAGTTATCTAAGCTATCCTTCAAAAATCTCCTCTTGGATAATTACCACTTCTGCTATTTCAAAGTCACTCGTCCCACAACCCTTTATCTGCCTGAGCCAGAACCTGGTAAGAAAACATCACATGAAACGATTAGGCCAACGCCTAGTGAGAACATTCGTTTCAATAATAACATTTGCAAAAATCAATGTAAACAAGTTATAACAAACCTGGTTACTCCTTTTCTTACCGTACATAGAACTCTATTCCTTTACACAATTTTATCCACTCCCATGACTATGACTGACCACAATTCCATCAGTATATCATACCCCCAGAGCCACACTATGAATCTTCTCAGATTCTAGATCAATGCTCTCCACCAATAAATCGCGATTACACACGCCCATTTATCAGCATATCATATCCCAGAGCCACACTACGAATCTTCTCAGATTCTAGATCAATGCTCTCCACCAATAAATCGCGATTACACACGCCCATTTATCGGTAAGGAAGCAGAGATTACAAGCACTTATGTCAACCTCACTCTCTTCCTTAGAAATCAGGAATAACGATTAAACGAGTAATACCACACGCCTATTCCATGATTTCCCACACACATTGGAATAGCGATTAAACGAGTAATACCACACGCCTATTCCATGTGATTACCAAACTTCAGTGCCTACGGATCCGTATGACCTAATTGTACTCATACAGGTATTTAATCAATATAAATTCCTCATAGCAATCATATAAGCGAATATCATATTTATACCTCATAAATTCCTTATAGCAATCGTATAAGCGAATTATTTATCTCACGTAGATTTCTCATAGCAACCGTATGAGCAAATCACCTTTAACACATTCCTGCCAACTATCACACTAGCGCAGTCTATAAACCTAACATACTACTCTTCAAGGTACGTATGTTCAAACAACATAAGATATATGTCAATTCTTAAATCGCACTTTTCCACGATTAATGAAACTATACATTCCAATTTCTAGAATGGTACAGATAATACAAAGTCTCTAAATACCTTAACTGTTACATTCTTAAGTTCATATCCAGGATCTATTACAAAGTCTGCAAACTGACTCTTTTATCCAACTCCCCGTATTCCCCACTCCCGGTATCCCCATCTCCCGGTATCCCCATCTCCCGGTATCCCCCAACTCCCGGTATCCCCACAGTATCGGGACTTCACCGGAACTCGTAAGTACCGGGACTCGTCTGTACCGGGACTTGCCTGTACCGGGACTTCACTACCGGGACGCTATTGTACCGGGACTCTATTGTACCGGGACATTCAACTTCCGGTACTTTTGATCATATCGGGACTGTACCGGGACAAACTAGTACCGGGACATTTTAGTACCGGGACTACGTACAGTTCATTTCTAACAAGTCCACAAATCGACTTAACTTGTGAAATTAGTTCAATCTATGTATTCCATTCAGTCCTTAGTCAATTTATACAGCTATATCAAGATCAGTATAACTTAAAAACACTGATTTGTACAATGAATCGAATGAACTCACCTTATTTTCAAAAGCCCACTTTTCTGTACGAATTCGATTCCAATCTATTGTTACTGATTTCAGGAAACCAAACGATGAACAAATCCTTGATTTCTTCTTCTTTTCTCTTTTCTCTTCTTCTGGTTCTCTACACCGACTCCCACAAGACAAATGAGATATTCTTTCCATCTCTCAGTCTATATCCACACACATACAAATAGGAATTGACCAAACACACCCTCTAGTTCCATTATTTTCATAATCACACCAAACATCAAACCCTTGTATTTTAACCTTATTGAATTATCAATTACAACATAATTCAAGGTTTTAAACCAAAATACAAGTAGATCCCAATTCTCATTAAATTACTATTTCTGAAAATTCAGGATGTTACAATACTCTCCAACTTGAAAATGATTTCGTCCCCGAAATCAGAATCAGGTGAACAAATGAGGATACTTATCTTTCATACTCTCTTCCGACTCTAAGGTCACATTAGTACCTCGATGGTGTTTCCACTGTACTTTCAACATAGCTACTTCCTTATCACTACGTAGCTCTCTAACTGATCTTTCCAAAATTGCCTCTGGTTCTTCCATACATCGACTCTTTTCATCTACTCTCACATCAGTGAGTGGTATCACATCCTCTTCTTCGGTTAAACACTCCCGAAGATAACAAACATGAAAGGTATTTTGTACCCCTCCCAATTCTGGCGGAAGATCCAAATGATATACATGTAAACCAATCCTCTTAGAGTAATTATTATCATCAAATCCATGTTTGACTACTTCTTAGTCTAACATACCGTTATCATTTCTCTCTTGCTTACACGGAATATCCACCACACAGCTACAGTCCAAAAGGACAGTTTCTCTAAAAAACACCAGTTAAGATCTCTAGCCAAGTCCTTGTAACACTGAGAACTGCATTCGATGTATTTCTTTTACATTTACTGAATACTCCAACACTATAGCTTAACGGTTACAGTATTCTCTTCACCTAAAACCAATGGGATTGAGAAGAACAAAAGTCTTCCTTTCACCCCATCATCATCACAACTCACTCTCCAGGTCTCAAAATAACATTAACATGTACTACCTGAAATTTCCACGTACACTGTAAATTAAGCATACTCGTTACTATTAAATACTTCAACAACCACGACAGTCCATTATTACATCCATGACTTACACGTTTCTTCGGTATAGAATGCTATCACTTCCTCACATCACTATCTCATCGCACAACCACAATACAACCAAGCACCACAGTATTGAACATCAAAAGTGATAACTCTATTGAACCTGCAATATGATTACATTCTTAAGTCCAATCTTTCTATCATAGGAAGCAACTCACACAATCAAAATCACTTTGGGTAAACACCCAATACCATTCCGACATTCTGTTTCGATATTAGCCATATCACTACTCCATCTTACAAACTACATGCCCTAACAACTTTAATGACAAAGTGGTACTTTTCATTCGGAATCCCCGAAAAGACTTCCATCAGATGCTTCCTAGTTCTAACTTCATAATACATACTAGTTGACACATTTATCTTGGCAGTTGATACCAATACTCACTCGTACATTCTCCACACATAACCTTTCACCACAGACCAGGTCTCTCACAATCATTCATACACATATTAACCGAGTTTATTTCACTAAATATCTCCTCCCCAACTTTAGTTGAACTACCACTCTCGATTTGCTAAATAACTTGAACTTATTCGTTCATACTAGCTCCTTGTGATTCCAAACCAATACTAAAACACGGTACAATCCTTCACAGATCAACATTTTCCATACCTCACTTCATTGGTGCCTAATACTTTCTCCTTTGTAAACCATCCACATCGCAAGTAAAACACTTCTATAACACAACAGTCTTTCATAATATTAACACTCTTACAAAGTGGTCATTCAGCTTTTATTTTTCTGATTTAAGACTTAACAATAATTAAATCCAAAAGAATACCCAAAACATTCACATCATGCAAACTTCTATTTTAATACAATCCATGTAATCCCAACCCAAGCCTACAACGAGCTTATTAAATCGGGTCAATGCTCTTAAGACTCAACTGAGTTCAAAACCGAGCCATCTACTCCAAGGATCAATGATCATTATGCAACATACGTTCCGAGGCATGATAAATCTATGACTCCTTCATTACTAATTTCCCCACAAAGTCAATTTATATAGGTATATGCAACTCTTATATACTTCACAATGTATATAGTAGGCCAAGGTTCGTTAGTTCCAAAGGTATTAAAAAAACGCGAGAATTATCAAACAGTCTTTACACTTAAGACCGACACTTATTCAAATAGAATGCAGTTAAGCATATAACACAACCAAGACTCCATCTCGAGTCATTAAAACTCACAAACATTCAAAAGACTCATTTGAATATCAATCAAGCCTTTAAGGCCAAAATAAACGTTTGGTTAAACATGTGTCACGCACACAATTACATAAACCAAAATACATTGTTACCCATTTCTTTACCTTTTTAATCCCTTAATTGGCCATCGGCCCCAAAACAAAGTTTTACTACTCTTAAAAACTTTACATGGTCGGATTTACCAAAATCCTCCAACTCACATGTTCACATTTTTTTAAAACGTAATACCTCATAAATATTGCACATCCACAAAAATATTAAAAGCGTGTAACAATAGTTCGAAACTTCTTTCATTAGTGATTTATTCGTCAATCACTCAAAATCCTTAACCATGTCGTACACAATAATATTTGCTTTGCGCATACCCTTTGCATATCAGCATACCAGTGCCGCTCACAGTCTTTGTTCCTGTCCGCACGGGCATACGCGGGACGCACCCAGACCGCACCCAATGACAGACGAAAGGTCTCATACACCTTACACAACTATCGACTTCAAAGTCAATACCTGACATGTCGACACTTCCTTAACCTTAAGGTCCTTAACTGAACCTAATTCTTCCTCCGGACACAACCGTCCCTCGGCAACTGTATTCCTAGTCAGCGAACAAGGGTACAGACTCTCACACTGTTCATCTCTCATTTGAACACAATTACCAAAACTACAAACTTTCTCCCAAGGTTTATCCAACACCTCTCCACTCTTGGAGTTCTTTCTTAGCTTATAACGTAATACTCTATGACCTAGCGAGTTCATAGCCTTTATGCATGACAAAATCATTTCGCACATTTTCTCATTTTAAATAACCCTAATGGGAATAACTTGGGCACACATACCCCAAAGTACTGCACAACGATCTCGAGAATTGTTTGCATATTAAATTTCCGAAAACTTAATCCTTCTCAACCAAAACAGTGTTGTTACGACGGTAATATACTAAATGAAAATCTATTCGTACGACAACAGTTCGAAAAAGTTTGACCGACACGAAATAAACTAGTCGGTTCTCTCACTTATTTATATGATGTTTAATAGGTCCATACTCCTGTTAGTTATTAAACGTTTTGCTGACCAACGCTTTCTTGCTGTAATTCAACTTTTCATGTAAAGTAAGAAATACTTTGTAAAAACTTCAAAAATTTCGATGTGCGACGTAAATGGGATTGCCTTTTTCTTTAAATACACTTTCGCACATGCTAATTCAACCTTGACTAAAACTGTTATTTATGCATTTGGTTTGAAATCATGAAAACTCATGTAACACACACTAAAACACCAGGCATAAAACTTTCCTCGCAATTGAAGGCTACTTACTCAAACGAGGTCAATTGTCTTACTTACGTAACTTATCATTGACATTCTACTTCCGACTAGTGGTCGCCCTCTCGGCCTTATAACATTTGCTATACTGGCATTCCACGATCCACATACTCCACCATGTCATACCATTTCCATCTTGATCAATCATCTCATACTCTATCTCCACACATATCAATCCACCTACTAAAGGTTGCCTTGGCGGACGTTCATGAGTCCCGCAAATTTCCAGGTTGTCCTTCCAACCCCCAATCATTTACCGATCTGTCCTCCAAAGGATTTTGGTGGCATATTCACCATCGTTCTACTATAACCTAAAGGGATAACCATAAGAAATGGTTATGCGCATACCCCTATACAAAACGTACTTTACCGATCGTTAGTCACTGTAACAATTTAGAAATAAGCATGCTCGCGTAACAATGTATTCATAATAACAGTAGCTAATTGAAATTATGAACATATCATACATGAGAATCCTTGTTACCATTATCACAGTACTAATTTCACGTATTTCCGTTGACTCTAAGACTATCCCGTCTTAGTATTTCTACCCAAATCTCACAAGTCATAACTTAATTCATCTCATCTTAAGTCTAAGTATCTCATCAGCATACTTAGTTCGCTTAAACTATTGCTCTGATACCATATTGTAACGCCCCAAAATCTGGGACAATTTAAACCTCGAGTTACAACAGGTTATGACAACATAAACTTCAACTTATATAAATAGCAAAGGAATTAACCATCAAGAGTATATTTACATTACAGGATACTTCAAATAACCTATCAATCTAATCATGTCATACTAATCAGATTAATTGAGTTATCTAAGATATCCTTCAAAAATCTCCTCTTGGATAATTACCACTTCTGCTATTTCAAAGTCACTCGTCCCACAACCCTTTATCTGCCTGAGCCAGAACCTGGTAAGAAAACATCACATGAAACGATTAGGCCAACGCCTAGTGAGAACATTCGTTTCAATAATAACATTTGCAAAAATCAATGTAAACAAGTTATAACAAACCTGGTTACTCCTTTTCTTACCGTACATAGAACTCTATTCCTTTACACAATTTTATCCACTCCCATGACTATGACTGACCACAATTCCATCAGTATATCATACCCCCAAAGCCACACTATGAATCTTCTCAGATTCTAGATCAATGCTCTCCACCAATAAATCGCGATTACACACGCCCATTTATCAGCATATCATATCCCAGAGCCACACTACGAATCTTCTCAGATTCTAGATCAATGCTCTCCACCAATAAATCACGATTACACACGCCCATTTATCGGTAAGGAAGCAGAGATTACAAGCACTTATGTCAACCTCACTCTCTTCCTTAGAAATCAGGAATAACGATTAAACGAGTAATACCACACGCCTATTCCATGATTTCCCACACACACTGGAATAGCGATTAAACGAGTAATACCACACGCCTATTCCATGTGATTACCAAACTTCAGTGCCTACGGATCCGTATCACCTAATTGTACTCATACAGGTATTTAATCAATATAAATTCCTCATAGCAATCGTATAAGCGAATATCATATTTATACCTCATAAATTCCTTATAGCAATCGTATAAGCGAATTATTTATCTCACGTAGATTTCTCATAGCAACCGTATGAGCAAATCACCTTTAACACATTCCTGCCTAGTATCACACTAGCACAGTCTATAAACCTAACATACTACTCTTCAAGGTACGTATGTTCAAACAACATAAGATATATGTCAATACTTAAATCGCACTTTTCCACGATTAATGAAACTATACATTCCAATTTCTAGAATGGTACAGATAATACAAAGTCTCTAAATACCTTAACTGTTACATTCTTAAGTTCATATCCAGGATCTATTACAAAGTCTGCAAACTGACTCTTTTATCCAACTCCCGGTATTCCCCACTCCCGGTATCCCCCAACTCCCGGTATCCCCACAGTATCGAGACTTCACCGGAACTCGTAAGTACCGGGACTCGTCTGTACCGGGACTTGCCTGTACCGGGACTTGCCTGTATCGGGACTTCACTACCGGGACGCTATTGTACCGGGACTCTATTGTACCGGGACATTCAACTTCCGGTACTTTTGATCATACCGGGACTGTACCGGGACAAACTAGTACCGGGACATTTTAGTACCGGGACTACGTACAGTTCATTTCTAACAAGTCCACAAATCGACTTAACTTGTGAAATTAGTTCAATCTATGTATTCCATTCAGTCCTTAGTCAATTTATACAGCTATATCAAGATCAGTATAACTTAAAAACACTGATTTGTACAATGAATCGAATGAACTCACCTTATTTGCAAAAGCCCACTTTTCTGTACGAATTCGATTCCAATCTGTTGTTACTGATTTCAGGAAACCAAACGATGAACAAATCCTTGATTTCTTCTTCTTTTCTCTTTTCTCTTCTTCTGGTTCTCTACACCGACTCCCACAAGACAAATGAGATATTCTTTCCATCTCTCAGTCTATATCCACACACATACAAATAGGAATTGACCAAACACACCCTCTAGTTCCATTATTTTCATAATCACACCAAACATCAAACCCTTGTATTTTAACCTTATTGAATTATCAATTACAACATAATTCAAGGTTTTAAACCAAAATACAAGTAGATCCCAATTCTTATTAAATTACTATTTCTGAAAATTCAGGATGTTACAGATATGAGCTGTAATATGTTGTTATGCATATACGGTAGTAAAGTGTAATGGATCCATAGGCACTAGTGTTTGGTAATCACATGGAATAGGCGTGTGGTAATAATCGTTATTCCAGTGATGTGTGTAGTACTAATGGTTATGTGCACGTGGAATAGATGAAGTTAGTCATTATTCTGATGTGTGTAGTACTAATGGTTATGTGCACGTGGAATAGATGAAGTTAGTCATTATTCTGATGTGTGTGAGAAACCCTGGAATAGGCGTGTGGTAATAATCGTTATTCCAGTGTGTGTGGAAATTGTGGAATAGGCGTGTGGTAATAATCGTTATTCCCAATTTCTAAGGAAGAAAATGGGATTGACATAAGTGCTTGTAATCTCTACTTCCTTTCCGATAAATGGGCATGTGTAATTGCGATTTATTGGATAAGAGCATTAATCTAGAATCTGAGAAAGATTCGTAGTGTGGCTCTGGAATATGATATGAATGGAAATGGGCATGTGTATATTGCGATTTCTGGAATAAGAGTATTAATCTAGAATCAGTAAAGATTCGTAGTGTGGCTCTAAGACATGATATGATGATGGAATGTGTGTCAGTCATATTCATGGGATTGGATGAAAATCGTGTTAACGGAATAGAGTTACACGTATGGTAAGAAAAAGGGTAATCAGGTTTGATATAACTTGTTTACATTGATTTTGCAAATATTATTATGGAAACGAGTGTTCTCACTAGGTGTTGGCCTAATCGTTTCAAATGATGTTTTCTTACCAGGTACCGGCTCGGGAAAATAAGGGTTGTGGGACGAGCGTTTTGGAATATCAAGGAAGTCAATTAACAGAAGGAGATTTTGAGGGATTGCTTAGATAACTTAGTTAATTCGATTATAGTGACATAATTAGATTAATAAGTTATTTGTAGGATCCTGTATCTGTAAATGTACTCTTGATGATTAATTCACTTGCTATTTATGTAAGTTTGAAGTTTATATTATCATAGCTTGTGGAAATTTGAGGTTCAAATTAGCCCAGAATTTTGGGGCGTTGCAATATGGTATCAGAGCAATAGTTTAAGCGAACTAAGTATGCTGAGGAGGTACTTAGACTTAAGCTGAGATGAATTAAGTTATGATATGTGAGAAAGGGGTAGAAGTACTAAGACGGGATAGTCTTAGAGTCAACAGAAATACGTGAATTTAGTACTGTAGCAATGGCAACGAGAATTCTCATGTAAAGTATGTTCGCAATTTCAATTAGCTACTGTTATTATGAATATGAGTTACACGAGCATACTTGTTTCTAAATTGTCACAGTGACTAATGATCGGTAAAGTACGTTTTGCATGTCTATACTCCTATAACCATTTCTTATGGCTATCTCTTTGTGTTATAGTAGAACGATGGTGGGTACGCCACCAAGGTCCTTCAATTTTTGGAGATTAGATCGGTAAATGATTGGGGGTTGGAAAGACAACCTCGAACTGGCGGGACTCATGAAAGTCCGCCGAGGCAAACTTTAATAGTATGAAATGGTTGAGTAAGTGGGACATGGAATGCATGTATAGTAAGTGTTACAAAGCCGAGAGGGCGACCACTGATCGGAAGTAGAGTATTATTGATAAGTCGCGTGAGTAAAACGATTGACCTTGTTTGAGTGAGTAACCTTCATTTGCGAATAGGGTTTCATGTATGGTGTCCTAGTGTGTGTTACATGAGTTTTTATGATTTCAAAACAAATGCATAGACAAAAATTTTAGTCGAGGTCGAGTCAGCATGTGCAAGTGTGTATTTAAAGAAAAAAAAAGCAATTCCATTTACGGCGCACAATGAAAATTTAAATTTTGCGAAATGATTCATTTATCAAGTTGTCATGCATGAAGGCTCTGAACTCACTAGGTCATAGAGTATTACACTATAAGCTAAGAAAGAACTCCGAGAGTGAAGAGGTGTTGGATAAATCATCGGAGAATGTTCGTAGTTTTGGAATTTGTGTTCAAAATGAGAAGTGATCAGTGGGAGAGACGAAAGTGGACTTTAGTGTCGGATGTATGAGGGTCTGTACCCATTGTTCGATGACTAGAAAAGCAGTTGCCGAGGGACGATTGTGTCCGGAGGAAGGACTAGAAGTCGTCAAGGTGATGGAATAGTGTGGTGAGACAGAAAGGAAACATCCTTGACGTCAAATAAGAATTTATGGTGATCTTGTGATATTAACGTTGCTCGAATAAATTGGAGATGAAGACGATGGGGTGTGAATTAGATTATGATATGTTGGAAGGATTAGGTTCCATTAGGGACCCTTGTTAAAGAATAAGTTAAGGAAGTATCGACAGGTCGACTATTGACTTTGAAGTCGGCAGTTGTGTAAGGTGTATGAGGCATTTTGCCTGTCACTGGGTGCGGTCTGGGTGCATCCCGCGTATGCCTGTGCGGGCGGGAACAAAACCGTGAGCGGTACCGGCATGCTGTTATGCAGAGGGTATGCGCAAACTGGACAATATCGTGTACGGTGGACTGGGGATGTTACAGAATGGTATGTATTTTGTGAAACACCCACTTTTGGGAATTTGAGTGATTGACAAATTAATCGCGAGTGAAAGAAACTTTGATTAATTTATTGCATAAGAGAAAGCTATGTGGTCAAATTACGCTTTTAGAGTTATTGTGGTTGTACAATAATTATGATGTGATATGTGCTTAATTGCATTTTATTTAAATGAGTGTCGTTTTAAGTATTGGTCTTATGTTAGAGGACCGTTTGATGATCTTGTATTCTTAGTACCTTTAGGACTAATGAACCTTGGTGAGTGATATACATTGTTGAGTATAAAAGAGTTGCATATATGTGTACATATAGATACATATATGGATTGACTTCATTGGGAAGGTAGCAATGAAGGGGTTGTGAGATTATCACGCTTCAGAGCGTGTGTTGCATGATGTGAGTTAGATATATTAATTTCATGAGTAGATGTTGATAAATAATCATTATATCCTTTGAGCAGATGGCTCGGTTTTGGATTCGGTTGAGTATTGGGATCATTCGCCTGGTTTGAATAAGCTCGACGTAAGCTTGGGGTTGGAATTATATGAATTGTATTATAATTAAAGTTTACATGAGATGAATACGTTGGTTATTTCTGAGATCATGTACTAATATTAAGCCTGGAATCAGAAGATTAAAAGTTTAAGGACCACCGTGTAGGGGTGTTAGGATAGTGAAGGGTTGTTGTTTTAGATAAGCGTTTTCTTACGGTGTGTATGGTTTATAAAGGATGAAGTATTAGGCACGAACGAAGCGAGTGTATAGACTATGCCGATCCGTGAGGGATTGTGCCCTGTCTATGTATTGGTTTGGAATCACGAAGAGCTAGCAGGAAACAAGTAAGTTGAAATTAATTAGAAACCGCGAGTATGTGGTTTGTAAGATGGTGTAAAGATATGGCTAATATCGGAATAGAATGGCGGAAACGTAGTGGTGTTTATCCAAAGCGATGTTGGTTGTGTGAGTCGCTAGGTAAGTTTATGTTTTTGAATCATTGGAAGTTAACGAAGATGATGGATATGTTAGTCAAAATGTGATGTAAAAGATGCAAATCCTTAAGGAAGATGAGTTGCTTCTTATGTGTGAAAGAATTGTCCGAGGAAGTATTAGTTGCAGATTAAAGAATGTGTAGTAATTTGGGACGGTATGTCGTTTCAAGATAACTTAGTTGATTGCCTTAAGTTAGAATTTTGGTACAACTGTTTGGTTATGTATAGTAATGAGAAAATGTTATCAGTGTGTGGAAAAAAATTGGGAGAAAGAGACAAGTAATGTTTGGAGGGTAGTACTCCATGCTAACGTAGGAAGAAATGATAAAAAGATCGGACCTAAGAATGTAGTTATACTACAGGTTCAATGGAATTACCACCCTTGATATACAGCACTTTAGCATTTGGTTGCAATATGGTCGCATAGTGCGATAGTGGTGTGAGGAAATGGTAGCACTTTGTACTAAAGAAACGTGTGAGTCATGGATGTAACAAAGGTTTGTCGTATTTATCGGAGTATTCAAAAGTGGTGAGTATACTCAATTTAAGGTGAGTATAGATTTTCAAGCAGTAGATGGTAATGTTATTTTGAGACCCGGAGATCGAGTTACGGTTAATAACGGTATGATAGACCAAGAAATAGTCGTGTAAAGATTTGATGATGAACAGTGACTCTAAGGAGGTTTGCAAATCCAAGTTGGGGAGCGGATGCTAATGAAAGAGTTAAGGTTCAGAAAGTATGAAAGGATGAATTCTTGTTCTTTTTGGACTTTTAATTGTGGTTAAGTATGTAAGACTTAAAGGGAAGAGATGTACAAAATATTTCATGTTGGTATGATGTGATTTCTTTTACTAAAGTAAGAGTGGATGAGAAGAATTGTTGTGTGGAAGAACCAGAGGCAATTTTGGAAAGATCGGTTAGAAAGCTACGTAATGGCAAGGAAGTAGCTATGTTGAAAGTACAGTGGAAACACCATCGAGGTGCTAATGTGACTTTAGAGTCGGAAGAGAATATGAAGGATAGGTATCCCCATCTGTTTACCAGATCTTGATTTCGGGGACGAAATCATTTTCATGTTGGGGAGTATTGTAACATCCTGAATTTTCAGTAATAGTATTCTTAGATTTGAGAATGATATGAGCTGTAATATGTTGTTATGCATATACGGTAGTAAAGTGTAATGGATCCATAGGCACTAGTGTTTGGTAATCACATGGAATAGGCGTGTGGTAATAATCGTTATTCCAGTGATGTGTGTAGTACTAATGGTTATGTGCACGTGGAATAGATGAAGTTAGTCATTATTCTGATGTGTGTAGTACTAATGGTTATGTGCACGTGGAATAGATGAAGTTAGTCATTATTCTGATGTGTGTGAGAAACCCTGGAATAGGCGTGTGGTAATAATCGTTATTCCAGTGTGTGTGTGTGGAAATTGTGGAATAGGCGCGTGGTAATAATCGTTATTCCCAATTTCTAAGGAAGAAAATGGGATTGACATAAGTGCTTGTAATCTCTACTTCCTTTCCGATAAATGGGCATGTGTAATTGCGATTAATTGGATAAGAGCGTTAATCTAGAATCTGAGAAAGATTCGTAGTGTGGCTCTGGAATAGGATATGAATGGAAATGGGCATGTGTATATTGCGATTTCTGGGATAAGAGTATTAATCTAGAATCAGTAAAGATTCGTAGTGTGGCTCTAAGACATGATATGATGATGGAATGTGTGTCAGTTATATTCATGGGATTGGATGAAAATCGTGTTAACGGAATAGAGTTACACGTATGGTAAGAAAAAGGGTAATCAGGTTTGATATAACTTGTTTACATTGATTTTGAAAATATTATTATGGAAACGAATGTTCTCACTAAGCGTTGGCCTAATCGTTACAAATGATGTTTTCTTACCAGGTACCGGCTCGGGAAAATAAGGGTTGTGGGACGAGCGTTTTGGAATATCAAGGAAGTCAATTAATAGAAGGAGATTTTGAGGGATTGCTTAGATAACTTAGTTAATCTGATTATAGTGACATAATTAGATTAATAAGTTATTTGTAGGATCCTGTGTCTGTAAATGTACTCTTGATGATTAATTCACTTGCTATTTATGTAAGTTTGAAGTTTATATTATCATAGTTTGTGGAAATTTGAGGTTCAAATTAGCCCAGAATTTTGGGGCGTTGCACACACGAAACGGATTCGAGGCACACGGTATAAACCATTCACCAAGGATTCTCAACAATCCATGGTCCAACACACCACTGTGCAACCCGACTCCACACATAGCAACAACTCACAAGAACATGCAATCCACACTTACGTAGAAAAGAATGTATAGACAACTTGCATGCGTTAATAAACATTTCCACATCGTATAATAATAAAGCCTTTCAAAATATTTAATCATGCCATCATGCTCAAAACCATATTCAGTTATGAAAACTTTCGCAAAACATTTCATTTGCACATAAAAGAGTTAAGAGAACTCGCCTGCAACTCGGCTAATTGACACCCTAACCGAAGCTCACTTTTCCACCAACCGAACACCTGAATTGGGGTTAATAGAAGTGATGTTAAACTCCCTAATTATGCCCCAAAACATATCTAAGACAACTCTTAAGTGATACCACAATTATAGCCTAAAGCAGTACGCGAAACGAAAACCGAAAACGCGAAACAGTGTCCGGCGCTACTGCCCGCGCTAGCCAACTCGCGCCACAAAGGGCGCGGAGCACTGGACAGATTTTGGCGCCACTTCCCGCGCTAGCTAACTAGCGCCACAACTAGCGCGGAGCACCTGCACCCGGTTTTTCAGCCGAAAATGGCTCATTCTCACTCCCAACTCAACCCAAGTCGATTTTTGAGTCTCCCAATCGAGGTAATCGATGAACTAATCTTTCCCCACAATTCCCCAACTAACAAAACATCAACTAGACCCAAGAATTCATTCAATGATTCATCCATTTTAAATCCCAAATCTCAAATTTGTTCAAAACCCAAAACCTCCATTGGAGTGGTGTAAGCTCTTCAAGAGTAGCTCACAACCTACCAAGGGATTCATTAATCCCACCCTCTCCAATGGTTTTTAGCCCAAAACTTGGAATTAAAAGAAAGAAACATTGAACTCTACCCACATTCTTTCCCAAGACAAGCAAGAAGATATAGATTAGAAGGGAACCATACCTGGTGGATGAATCTTCTAGCTACAAGATGAAATTCTCCTTCTCCAAACTCTCAAGAGAAGCTTCTACACCAAATCCCCTTCTCCTCTAGCTCTCAGCCGACAAATGAGGAATGTAGGGTTTTCATCTTATTTAAATTCCTGATTTCACCCCTTGAGCACTTAAGTTCCAAGTTTCACACTTTGGCCCCAAAACTTCCATCTAATCCAAAAATTTACAAGAAGGAAAATATGAGATGTTACATCACCTCCCCCTTATTAGAATTCCGTCCACGGAATTCCATCATTGAAGAGGTGCGGTTACTTGGTCCTCAACTCGGATTCGGTTTCCCAATTCTAGACCTTGCGATCTCTGATCGTCTCAGTTCCTACAACAAAATCTAACTTTGCATCCACTCGCATTCTGCTGGGAGGTCTCCCGCATCAAACTGTCCCCTAACTGGAGATTCAAAGGACTCCTGTTTTCCATCCAATCAAAATCATTCAATTATCTAAACAGTTCTGATCAAAATCACAACGTACGATCTCCCTTGAATAACCACAACTTCTCATCCTGATTAATTCGTAACAATTATACCTGTAACCTCTGTGACCAACTATACTACATATAGTCTGCCTTGCCCGCACACTTGGACCTACGGTTCTAAAACACGCCAAGGTTAAGGGTCCCACACACCACTGCACTTCTTTAAAAGACAGAATTCTACCAAAGTCAACCCCACAACGTGACTCCTTTACTAAAATAATAACTACTCACTTCGCTAACTTAACGCGAGGTCAACTTTGATTATCACAAGTAACTCATAGCTAAGAGTCCCTTCATCAGATAACATGCAATTCCAAAATTCAATTCTCTCCACACGACATACTACTATCACAAATATCAGTTTCCTCCCCGAACCATAATGACCACAACTCGTCAATGTTAGCCAGTGCAAACACACCCACCACGTCATCACCCATACTGTCCATAGCTACTAGAAGAATACACCAGCTCTAATTGGACGAATCATAGTGACACACACTTCAATTTCTCATCGCATCCAACAATCGTTCAACCATTTTTCGAAATTAAAACAAGTTTCGCTCGTTCCAAAAATGACCAAGCTCACACAGAACCATTCCAAACAGCTTAACATTAGACGTCAGCTTACTTGGGACGTTTTCCCACGGCAATACCAAGTCTAATCCGATGCTCTTTCATTCCGAGTACTACCTTCAACCACCTTTTTCCATTTTTCGAAAGCATAAAACTAGCTTCCAACGAACTACTCACTAATAGGTGCAAGCTTTAGACCAACATCACGAATTAGTTTCCCCAACACTTTAATCATGACATACGCGATAACCTCTTTCTCAAACCATCACTAGGAGTTCACATATCTTCCAATGGAAAATCTATAAGCATGACTCCACGCTTTCTGTGTTACTTGTCAAACTTCTGACCTTCAGTTAACGCACTTATTCTGACACACTATCTTCACCCCTTCGCTTGCATAAAACACCGCTTACCCAACATTACTTACTCTATTTTCCGACCATTCCCAAATGCATCGACGACACATATACATTACTATGCTTAGCCAAACAGTCTCACCACAATTCTCACTCGAGATATCCAACCAAGTTCTCCCAAAACAATGCTCAAGGCTCTATAGCACTATGCATCTCTCTCACTCCAAACATAATTGTCTTGTCCGCTAGAATCCTTACGCCTGAAGGATATTTCAACATTCCCACGAATTTTCATGTCTACTACAAAACATCATAAACTAATCAATCCGATGTTTCATCAATATACAAATTGGATAAGATGAACTCGCCCACCCACTAATCGGAACCAACTAGCATGCAAGTTCCTCTACTATGTAGTCACCAGCTAACACTTTAATCCTTCACCCACATGGTAGTAATGCCATAGCACTAACTAAAATTCCGTACATCTTAACAACATACTTGCCACTTTTGATATCTCACTAGAACTTCCCAAGCAAAGATTCACTCAAACACTTATTTGTTTAGCCACGTCAACTCATCGCTTAATATAACGACAACCCATTATCGCATCAATGATTTACACATTTCCCTTGGCACAAAATGCCACCAACTTCCCCACACAACTACCATACCACGATATCATACTACACTCAGTCCTTCATGAGCCCCTTTACACACTTAATAGATACTGACTCCTGCGTGCCAACCCTAACACATTTGAAGCTGAAGTAAAGTCGTTTCCCGACTTTGTCTTTCCCGGATCTAGACGAACCACATGTCATGATCATCTAATCAAAGCACACTCGCTTCGGTTACACTAAATATTTCATTCTTATATGGATCATCAAACCCCATAGAAAATCACTTATGCAACCACGATCTTTCACTTTTGTAACACTCACACAAGATGGTTCAGCGTCATGCCGGATACACACCTTTCTCCGAACGACTTCTTACATCGTTGTAAAAACTCAACAAAATAACCACACTATAGTTACTTCTCCAATTCCAGCCTCCTGCCAACCATCTAGCAGAACGGTCATTGATTTCAACATCGACAATCGACATGGTGATGCTTCAACGATCTCACCAGCAAACAAAGATTCCCAATGGAACCTACCTCTCCCAAAACATCTTATCTTAACTAACCTTATCTCTCACAGTCCTCTCTTGAAGGAAGCACAAGACCTTCTTAGAGCAAAATTAATTTACAAGACCACACCAAAATCAGGCTAAAAGCCGACAACATTTCATCAAGGCACCACAACACGGCCTAATAACATGCCACTATTAGGAACACTTAGACAACTTCGAACTTCACCCCGAACATAACCATTCTCAAATGGACAAACAAGAGTCTACACTAGAAAACGAATCTTACCAAATTCATTGCCCTAGACCCCCGCTATTCACCGTCCTCTTCTAGCCGAAACACTAAAGTCTTCACCCGACTATATTTTGTTCAATCGACAATTTCAACTTCCTAAGCCCTTCCTTATCTGTAACTGTAATATCCTTCACGACCGAGCAAGTTCATAGCCTTCATGCATGTCGACACAACAATTTAAATCATTTTTCACATTTGAAAATTTCAAAACTACAACATCATAAAACAACATTGAGTAGGAATGACACAACCCCCTCAAGTTGAATAGTAAGCACAACGTCCTCGAGGATCGCTCACATGCAATCCCACGATAAATCACAACCTTATCCGACCAAGTCGATGTCGTGTAATACCCCGTGTAAGTCCGTTAGTTAAATCCCCTTTCCGTTAAGTTAAGTTAACTTTAAAGTTGGATTTTAGGGTAAGATTGGGTTAAATTATAAGTTAAGGGTGGTTGGGTTATTATTGAGAAGTCCAAGGACCAAAGTGGTAAATTAAGTTTGATATTATCATCTTAGACTTCAGATATTATTCACAACTCAGAAACATCAGATATTTAGTATAGTGTGTGTGTGTTTGGAGGCAAGAAGAAGAAAAGAAGAAAAGCTAGGTTAAGGCTTCAATTGGTATGATTGGAAGTGAATCTGAGGTATGTCTCTGTGTATTTTATGTTTGTAATTGGTATTAAAAGGTTTCTGTCGGATTAGAATAGTTAAATACACATCTGAGGTTGATTCAGTCGGATTTCTGGGTAAAAAGGACCAAACCGACAGAGGTTTCCGGACACAGTATGAATGTGTCCGGGTAGTTCTTTGGTGGTGTCCGGGTAGTTTGTTGATAGTGTCCGGATGATTTGTTTGATGGTTTCCGGATGATTTAGATACCGGATGGCATCCGGATTACTTTGGTGTCCGGATTCCTTATGCTGTTCGGAAAGGTTGGGTTATCCGGGTTAGTTGTGTTGTCCGGAAAAGTTGTCCGGATTGGTCTGTGTTGTCCGGATAATTCATGTTATCCGGGTTAGTGATGCTGTCCGGAAAAGTTGAGTTGTCCGGGTTGCTTTGGGCTGTCCGGGAACTATAGCTGTTTGGTTGTTTTGATGGCGAGAGTTAGGTAGATATATCTAGAGTTTATGTGTTCAATTGGTAAGGGGATATTTGTATTTAATCTGTTTCAGATTCTGTGGATTTGGATTGAAAGACTGAATCTTTTGGAGAAAGGCTTGGAAGTGTTTATGGATAAGCGATCGAGGTGAGTTTTACTTTTAAAACGTTTTCAACTGGGATATATATATATGTGATATATATATGAGATGGATATGTATGGATTGGATACGTGATATATGGTGTGATTACGTGTTTATGGTTGAGATGGATATGTGATTGAAATGTAATGAAAGGTTTATAAATGACAATATGATATATTGGTACATATATATTGTATTTATCTGTGCATTACACTACACGAATATATGTTAGCCGAAACTATAGTCGGCAGAGGTGTTTGCTGTAGTTGTTGTACAGCGGTGTTGCTGTAGTTGTTGTACAGCGGTGCTGTAGTTGTCGTACAGCAGTGTTGTTGGCTCGCAACCAACTAATATGGCCATGGGAAGGAGAATGAGAAAGAGGATGAGGAGTTGAGCACGATGCACGAGTCTTGCTTGGTAGTTAATAATTGTGGTATATGTGTATTTTAAAAAAAAGGGATTTCTAAACTGACAGGGATTATCTCACTAGACCTTTAGGTCTAACCCTCATTTTGTTTTCAAAAATATGTATTCCAGGTCAAGGATCTTTTGTTAGCAAAGGGAAGAATAAAGCATAGGAGGCAGTTGCTAGCTGACGAAGATTAGGATATGTTTACATTTCTTTTGTATTGTATAGTTTTGAGACTTTGGGACCGAATGTGAATTATTATGTATTTTGTTATGAAAGTAATGATGTTATGTATAATATGTTAATTGATGTATATTATGTATGTTATGGGATACCGGGTCGTTACAGATGGTATCAGAGCCCTAGTTTAAGGGATTTAGGTATTAGTATCTGTACCTAGACTTAAACTGCATGTGAAGTAGGATGTCCTTGATATATTAGAACCTTGGGATGCTAAGTATAAAAGGTAGAAGGAACATCATGTAAGGTAATTTCAGATTACACCTGGCCAGTGTAATTGTGATCTTATAGGTGCATGTTTGAACTGGAATACCTTGTTATATGGGGTATGTGCTTATGTGTATATTAACCTTGTTGAATCGACAGAGTGGCAAGTCGAACTCGACGTATGGATATAAACAAAGACAAGTATATTTATATAAACTCTACACGTGCTAAAGTGCTATTTGACTTCGGTACAAACCAAATTAATTGTGTTTTCGTTCTTTTGTTGCTTATTTGCATTAGAAAAGAACTTGATAATTGTGTTGGAAATATAGATGGGTGTGGAGTGCCTATTAAGTTATTTTCGATAATCTTGTTAGAATTCGAGGTAGTAGTAAGCATAGGATGGTGTTGGAACTTGATCTTGTTAAAACTTTTGATTAGGTAATGATAAGTGATCCTCGGTAATTCGGTATGAGAAGATAAAGTTGATATACTGGAATAAGTATGGTTATGATGAAAGTAAGGAATTGTTGGGGGAGTGATTTAAAGTTTTCAATTGTTAGCAAGTTCAATTGGAAGTGTAAAGGAAGAGCTGCAGCATGGTATGAGTCATCTTCTTCAAAGTTTGATTTCTTCTTCTTTTCTTCTCTATATTGATTAGGCAAGTTTATGGTTGGGGATTTGATAATCCAATTGTTGGTTGAGTTTTAATCCATAAGACAAAAGGCAAATGATTTTAGGATGGATTCCCTATGAATTTTGATCAAATCAGTAAGAAGCTTCATCATGTTTGCTTGATAGATCTTCATTTTTCCATGGATTGAGTTTTTGAGTTTTGCAGTAATAGATTTGATGAGTTTTATGTCATTTAAAATGATGGTTATTAGCTCTTAACGTTTATGGTATCAAAAATATTGATTTGGGAGCCTTAGAACTGATTTGGGAAGTTTAAGGATGAGAAACCCTTGATTTTTGGGAGAAGTCTCGTGAAGGGGGCAGACCAGTGCTCTGCGCATCTGGCTGCGCGTTTGGAGGCGCGCTAAGCCCTGTTCCCAAAACCTTGTTCCCGTTTCGCCGTTCGTTCGGGTCTAGGATCGAGGTGTTGATTGGGGGTTTGGTCTTAGGGATTATTGGGAATGTTTTGAGGATGTAATTAGATGGTTTAACACCATTTTTGTAGTGCCAAATTTAGGTATTCGGTTTGAACTAAAGTGTATCCCGGAGCGTGTGTCGAAGTGCTAAGGCTAAGGTGAGTTCCCTTACCTTCTTTGTGTGAATGAAAAGTTTTACGAAGGGTTTTCATAACTGATTATGGTTACGAGCATGTTGATTGGATTAAATTATTTAAAAGGTTTTATATTATGCGATGTGAAAACGTTTATATAAGCATGCGAATTGTTTACATGTTCATTTCTACGTAATTGTTGATTGCATGCTGTTGTGAGGTTGTTGCTATGTGTGGAGTTGGGTTGCACAGTAGAGAACAATTATGAATGCCGTGTCTGGCTTAATAAGATGATGAAAAGTTGAGACCACTGTGCAATACCCTTATGTGGAGTCGAGTTTTTGAATTCGGAATGTCAGTATGATTGTAGTTTGAACTATTGCTTGGTTATGTAAGAATGGTTTTATTTATGATAAGATTTGAAAGGGTTGAAGTAAATCCTTGTGGTGGAATGGCAATAAGTAGCGTTACGTTACTTGATGTAATATTATCGACGATGGGTCTGGGTACTGGATAGGTTGAAAATTTGATTTTTTTTTACACTATGAAAAGTCTTGTGTTTTTCCTCAAGTGAGAACGGTGGGGGTATAAATTGGTTATGAAGCTTTGGATGAAGTGGGTTCTGTTAGGAAGTATGATACTATGATGGGTGTGCTTAATTACTGTTGTTCTGATTTTGTTAATGTGTGAAGTGTGATGGCCTGAGTGTAAAGAATAATAGTAGTGTGTGGAACGTGAGGATTATGTGTGGAGAATAACGGTAGTGTGTGAAGTCTTGACCTGGTCATGAAGGCGACATTTTAGTGTGTTGTGAAGATTATACTCATTGTGATTGTTGACGCAATAAAAAAAGGGTATTGTTTAAATGTGTGGGGTGAAGTGGATAAGATGGTGGCAGTTTATAATTAATGAGCGTGCGAGGTGTGGAATTAATGAATTTTTGTAAGTTAAGTGGCGGATTAGTGATGATATGGGATGAGTGTAAATGAAAACATCTGCTCGGGATTTTGTTTATAAGTTGTTCAGATATGACAAAAGTATGTGTGGAAAGGCAGGGATGTCTAGGTGGTGCGTAGTATTGTTATTCGAGAATAAGAGAATGGAGTGGCAGTAGATGGTTAGCTAAGGAGTGGAGTATTACCGTTTGAGAAATGAAAAATGTGTGGTTGCTTCGAGCATTGAGTGTGATTTCAGATTAACTCGGTTAAGTTCCTGGAATGAGGTGTGGTGAAATTGTTGGTTAAGTATGGTAATCATTGAAATTGGGTGTGTGCGATTGGTTTGGAAGTGAAAGAAAGCTAGCTCGTAGGTGAGCACCTCCTAGTGAGCTGTCCTTGGGGAAATATGTTTTATATTGAGAAGAGAGTGGAGGAAAGTAGTTGAATGTAATGTTCAGGATGAAGGACCATTGGATAGGATATGGTAGTAGTGCGAGAATGATGTTGTGGCAAGTGTGGGAATCAATTGTTATCTATGGTTCGTGATCGGTGTAATTCATGCAAGAAAGTGTTGTCTGTCTTAGACGTATTTTGGGTTAGAGAAGCGACGATAGAGTTGTGTAGAGTATATGGAGAAAGGTTTAACGGCAGGTTAAGGTGATACTCCAAGTTGATTCTGTGATTTATGGGAGAGTAGAGTGTTGTTATTTTTGGGAGTGTTGGATTGTTATTGTAACTTTTAGTGGAACTGTTTGATTAGACTTGGTCTTGCATGTATGAATATGATTTTGATGAATGATTTAGTGGCAAGAGTAATTAAGTATTGATGTGTGATTATCTTGGTTATGCTATGCTAGCATGAGAAATGGGAATAGTAGAATGAGGTATACGGGTTTGTTAAAATAAAGGAACTTATCCCTATTATAAAATGATTTTTTGTTGAGTATAATTTTATTTCATGGAAGAGTATAAGAAATAGATTGTAATTGCTAAACAAGTTTTATATGGAAAGTGTATGTTTATGTTTTTGAGTTAGTATTGTAAAAGTGTAGAACACGACGTTCGTCGTGAAAGATTGATGGAGTAAAAAGTAATATTAGCGTAGTAAATGTTCCGAGTAAGCATAAAATGTGGTGTTATTTGGATTAGTTTCATGGGGGTATAAGTTAATTTCTTTTTGTGATATAAGTGATCTATCGAGTTATTTTGAATATTCGGGGGATTTGATTATTGGGTGATTCGGCATAAAATTTCGATTATGATTATTTTAAAATTGGGATCGACTTTGTGGGATGGAATAATTGAGTAAATTGCGGATGATGTGTGTAAAGTGTGGTTAGTATTAATAAGTTGGTGGTTATCATTGTTTTAAAAAAGGTGGAATTTTTGTGTGGAATTAAAATTATTGGTGTTTTGGTAATATTGAGAATAGTATACTTGTTCATCAAAAGGTTAATAGTTTGACTCTAAGTGGAAAAGAGAATGGAGGGATGATCTTATTTTAAGATAGTAGAATATTTGTTTTTGATTGAATTTGAGGTAGTAGTGAAAACTAAGTATTTATACCTTTTCGCTTAACCGAATTCCGGGACGGAATTCTTTTAAGGGGGAGATAATGTAATACCCCGGGTAAGTCCGTTAGTTAAATCCCCTTTCCGTTAAGTTAAGTTAACTTTAAAGTTGGATTTTAGGGTAAGATTGGGTTAAATTATAAGTTAAGGGTGGTTGGGTTATTATTGAGAAGTCCAAGGACCAAAGTGGTAAATTAAGTTTGATATTATCATCTTAGACTTCAGATATTATTCACAACTCAGAAACATCAGATATTTAGTATAGTGTGTGTGTGTTTGGAGGCAAGAAGGAGAAAAGAAGAAAAGCTAGGTTAAGGCTTCAATTGGTATGCTTGGAAGTGAATCTGAGGTATGTCTCTTTGTATTTTATGTTTGTAATTGGTATTAAAAGGTTTCTGTCGGATTAGAATAGTTAAATACACATCTGAGGTTGATTCAGTCGGATTTCTGGGTAAAAAGGACCAAACCGACAGAGGTTTCCGGACACAGTATGAATGTGTCCGGGTAGTTCTTTGGTGGTGTCCGGGTAGTTTGTTGATAGTGTCCGGATGATTTGTTTGATGGTTTCCGGATGATTTAGATACCGGATGGCATCCGGATTACTTTGGTGTCCGGATTCCTTATGCTGTTCGGAAAGGTTGGGTTATCCGGGTTAGTTGTGTTGTCTGGAAAAGTTGTCCGGATTGGTCTGTGTTGTCCGGATAATTCATGTTATCCGGGTTAGTGATGCTGTCCGGAAAAGTTGAGTTGTCCGGGTTGCTTTGGGCTGTCCGGGAACTATAGCTGTTTGGTTGTTTTGATGGCGAGAGTTAGGTAGATATATCTAGAGTTCATGTGTTCAATTGGTAAGGGGATATTTGTATTTAATCTGTTTCAGATTCTGTGGATTTGGATTGAAAGACTGAATCTTTTGGAGAAAGGCTTGGAAGTGTTTATGGATAAGCGATCGAGGTGAGTTTTACTTTTAAACGTTTTCAACTGGGATATATATATATATATATGTGATATATATATATGAGATGGATATGTATGGATTGGATACGTGATATATGGTGTGATTACGTGTTTATGGTTGAGATGGATATGTGATTGAAATGTAATGAAAGGGTTATAAATGACAATATGATATATTGGTACATATATATTGTATTTATCTGTGCATTACACTACACGAATATATGTTAGTCGAAACTATAGTCGGCGGAGGTGTTTGCTGTAGTTGTTGTACAACGGTGTTGCTGTAGTTGTTGTACAGCGGTGCTGTAGTTGTCGTACAGCGGTGTTGTTGGCTCGCAACCAACTAATATGGCCATGGGAAGGAGAATGAGAAAGAGGATGAGGAGTTGAGCACGATGCACGAGTCTTGGTTGGTAGTTAATAATTGTGGTATATGTGTATTTAAAAAAAAGGGATTTCTAAACTGACAGGGATTATCTCACTAGACCTTTAGGTCTAACCCTCATTTTGTTTTCAAAAATATGTATTCCAGGTCAAGGATCTTTTGTTAGCAAAGGGAAGAATAAAGCATAGGAGGCAGTTGCTAGCTGACGAAGATTAGGATATGTTTACATTTCTTTTGTATTGTATAGTTTTGAGACTTTGGGACCGAATGTGAATTATTATGTATTTTGTTATGAAAGTAACGACGTTATGTATAATATGTTAATTGATGTATATTATGTATGTTATGGGATACCTGGTCGTTACATGTCGTCACCACAAAGTGTATTCAATAAAACGTTTCCAATACGACTAGGAAAGTTCTGATTGAAATCATTTGTATAAAGTGATCCAGTCGGCTCCCACACCCATTTATATGATAATAAGTCAATAGTCATTTGGTTATAAGACTTTGCAGTCAAAACGTTTCCATGATTTTCGCAACGACGATTATCTCAACAAAAAGATGAAATAATTCGCAATTTACTACGTTCAAAATTTTATCAAGCAACTCGAACAAATTTATCTTTTTCTTTAAATACACGCTTGCACGCATCGATTCTTTTCCCAAAACAAAATTTTTCATTATGCACGTATATCCTTTTAACATGAAAAAGCTTTTGTAACAAATTTAAAGACACAATGCATGAAACTCAATTTGCAATTGAAGGCTATTCACTCTAACAAGGTCAATCGTTGTACTCACAACAACTTATCGTTGACACCATACTATGGCCAAAAACCGCTTTCTTACCCTTGCTACCACTTGTTGTACAAGTGCTTCACAACCTACTCGATCGACCACTCCACATGATTTCCAAATTGACCAAGTTGACCAGTTACCTCACCTTCTACTCTTACACGTACTTCAATCCAATACTGATATCTTCCTTCATTATCCTTACCACTAAACCGCTTGACCAAACAGTCAAAGGCTAGATTTCCCTTACTCGATCTTGAATTAAAGCTTTCAAGATTCCAATATTGTCTTCACTCTCTATCCCAACTGATCGACACCTCAAACCCAAGAATGGGGACTCACTATAACTAGGAGTTTGCCCTCAACCAACCATTCATATCTTTGAATCCCAAGGATTATACCCTAGACGGTTAACTGACATACCGAACAATACTTCTTCTAGAAGGTAAAAGCATCACATTATAAGTGATCACCCATTATACACCAGCCATTTTGCTATCAAATGCAAGGTTATAACTTTCTACATACTGTCACTCTCACCAATCGTCCCAACAATGGAGATTGAGTACACCCATGCACCTGTAAATTCATAATAGCATTGGCCAGATGCGATTTTGAATTTACCTTACACGAGGGTTCTCACAACCATTGTCAAGATATCCTATGATTAAGGTCTTTCCTATTGACTTCCTATATCTCAGTTGTGTCCCCCTCCACTCCGAAGTTTAAGTTTAGGCCCATCCAGTCACCTAAATCCCTTAAACCTGACTCTGATACCATTTGTAACAACCCAAATTCCATAAAACATAATTACAAGAAATACAACCAAAACGGTCCCAAAATTGTACACATTACATCGATTCTAACTCTAAGTGCGCAACGGATAATCCTCTTCACATCTGAGATACTACAGGAAGCCCGACGGTAATCTACAAGTCTTCAGTAGACGATGCCTCTTCTATAGCACCACAACTTTCCAACTTCACCAGATGGAATCCCATACAAAACTCCAACCTGAAAATGGTTTTAATTTTTGAAAAGCGAGGGTTAGACCATGAGGTCTAGTGAATTCCCCTTGAAAAGCGTTTTCACACAAGCAATTTAAAAAAATACGATGTCGTTCCACAAAGAACAGTAACACATTTCAAAGACACGAATCCAAGCAAGGGTGTAGCACAGTGGTCTCCACGTCCATCACCTCATATGAGGTCAACACTCGGGGCCCCCACAGTAGATCCCCACGGCCCCCAGTAGATGTCGTATCCGTGTGCACATGAAACGGATTCGAGGCACACGGTCTAAACCATTCACCAAGGATTCTCAACAATCCATGGTCCAACACACCACTGTGCAACCCGACTCCACACATAGCAACAACTCACAAGAACATGCAATCCACACTTACGTAGAAAAGAATGTATAGACAACTTGCATGCGTTAATAAACGTTTCCACATCATATAATAATAAAGCCTTTCAAAATATTTAATCATGCCATCATGCTCAAAACCATATTCAGTTATGAAAACTTTCGCAAAACATTTCATTTGCTCATAAAAGAGTTAAGGGAACTCACCTGCAACTCGACTAATTGACACCCTAACCGAAGCTCACTTTTCCACCAACCGAACACCTGAATTGGGGTTAATAGAAGTGATGTTAAACTCCCTAATTATGCCCCAAAACATATCTAAGACAACTCTTAAGTGATACCACAATTATAGCCTAAAACAGTACGCGAAACGAAAACCGAAAACGCGAAACAGTGCCCGACGCTACTGCCCGCGCTAGCCAACTCGCGCCAAAAAGGGCGCGGAGCACTGTACAGATTTTGGCGCCACTTCCCGCGCTAGCTAACTAGCGCCACAACTAGCGCGGAGCACCTGCACCCGATTTTTCAGCCGAAAATGGCTCATTCTCACTCCCAACTCAACCCAAGTCGATTTTTGAGTCTCCCAATCGAGGTAATCGATGAACTAATCTTTCCCCACAATTCCCCAACTAACAAAACATCAATTAGACCCAAGAATTCATTCAATGATTCATCCATTTTAAATCCCAAATCTCAAATTTGTTCAAAACCCAAAACCTCCATTGGAGTGGTGTAAGCTCTTCAAGAGTAGCTCACAACCTACCAAGGGATTCATTAATCCCACCCTCTCCAATGTTTTTTAGCCAAAAACTTGGAATTAAAAGAAAGAAACGTTGAACTCTACCCACATTCTTTCCTAAGACAAGCAAGAAGATGGAGATTAGAAGGGAACCATACCCGGTGGATGAATCTTCTAGCTACAAGATGAAATTCTCCTCCTCCAAACTCTCAAGAGAAGCTTCTACACCAAATCCCCTTCTCCTCTAGCTCTGAGCCGACAAATGAGGAATGTAGGGTTTTCATCTTATTTAAATTCCTGATTTCACCCCTTGAGCACTTAAGTTCCAAGTTTCACACTTTGGCCCCAAAACTTCCATCTAATCCAAAAATTTACAAGAAGGAAAATATGAGATGTTACAATTTCTCTTCCACTTTGACAGAAATATAACTACGTCTGTAAAATTTAGGTCCGCAAATGCGAACTGAGTTAAAAATTACAGATGTAGTGAGATTTTGGTAAAAATAGAAGATCGGCTAGAAGACCAATTTATGGGTATAAAATGACTATTTGATTCAATTTTTCTTAATTAAAATATTTAATTGCTTTATTTATGTATTGGACATGAAAACTATTTGAAAATGTAAATTGTGCAATTGCTAACTATGACGAAAAATCTTTATGTCAAAAACCTCTCAACTACGTAAAAACCTTAAAATGAGTTAATCTCCTAAAAACTTCACAAAAACCTCCCCAAAAAACATGTAGTTAATGGTTTGTTTAACATGTCCTCATATTTTGTTAATGTTAATGAATTAACAAAGTCAACTAATAATTTATGATATGAAAGCTTCAGTTAAGGGGTTTAGGGATGAGATCGGGACCGGACCGGTACCGAACCGGGACCGAACCGGTTGGTACCGAATTTTTTTGGGACTAAAAAGTGGTACCGAAAACCGAACCGTATATACCGGTTCGGTTTCGGTTTCGGGACGGGAAAATCGGTACTAGTACCACTTGGGACCGAAAATATGAAAATGCATCGAATGTGTATCAAAACCAATAGCAAACCAAAACATCTTCGTAATATTTCAAATGTGTTTCAAAGCAATTCCCGAATCCCAAATTTGTCGATTTTTTGATGTGTTTGTAAGGGTACCGATTTTTTGATGGTTATGTATGCGGGGTCGATTTTTTGGGTTTATGGAGAAGGTTTGGTTAGTTTAGAAGATGATATATTTTGATTAGCAAAGATAAGTTTAGTTTATATAGGAGATGATATGCATACTTAAGTTTTTTTTATAAAAACAATGACTTTTAAAATTCCGGTTCAGTTTCGGTATTTTCGGGAAAATCCCGGTACCGAATACCGAAATACCGAATACCGAATTTGAAGATTATATGGAACCGAATACCGGACCGAATACATGGTACCGGTTCGGTACCGGTATGGTACCGGTTCGGTCCCGGTTCGGTTCGGGAAATCGGTCTGATTTGCTCATCCCTAAAGGGGTTGTTTGTTTACCTCTTAATGGTTCCATTAAGAGGCAACTTCTGAATCGCTAAGAGGTAAATCATGTTTGGCAAAAAAAAATACATGTCTCTTAATGGTTCTAAAACCATCTGAATGATTTAGCATTCTGGGCATCCCTTAACCATTCAGCACCATGATTTCATTCTAAACAATCATCAAACAACTATATTTCATTTTGCACTATATCATAAAAGCCTCTTAATCATTTTGACCACTTAATCATCTTACACTAAACCATTCAGCAACTGCCAAACAGCCCCTAAGTATCACGATTCATACATAATTATTTTCAACGAAAATCAAAGAGGATAAATATTAACTCCACAAATATATCTTTATGATATTAGGGGGTGTTTGGGATTGCTTATTTTTTTGACTTATTTGATTATTGTTTTTTTTCAGCGCAAATAATTTATTTTTAGTGTTTGGATTGAAAAAAAGAAAGTGTTTATGATTTTTTCACACCACAAATAAGTTGTTTTTGATAAGTTAATTCATTATAACTTATTTGTCCAAATTACATTTTTAACCCAAACTTTGCTTTAAATAAGGAAAAAAATATAATATACACAACCCAGATAAAATATATTGTCAAACAAACAAAATTATATTTTAAAAAAATAAAATATATTTCGAGAAAATAAAAAAAATGTATGAAATTATATTATATAAAATTAAATTAAAATATAAAATATAAAAATAAAATATGAATATGAATATGAATATAAAAATAAAAATAAAATCAAAATATAAAATATAAAATAAAAAACTAAAGTATTAAATTAAATTATGTTATATTTAAGTTAAAGAGTATATTTGGAATTATGAAAATACAACATTCCATCAATTCCAATTCCATCAAAATCCTTCAAGATTGCTAAGAAATGTCAAATTCACTTATTTATGGAATCTGATGGAATTGGACATTCCATTCCGTCGAAAAGAATGAACCAAACGAAGGAATGAAATTCGGTCAATGGAATTCGACATTCCAATTCCATCAGAATCCGTGAACCAAACGCCCCCTTAGTTTTTTTCATTTGGTTTAGAAAAAGACTGTATTATTTATTAAAAAATAATACATAAAATTAAAAACTTTTGCACGTTAAAAAAAAGTATTATTTTCATAAAACCAGAGTCCAGATATATTTATGAGATATGTAAATAAAAATATTTAAGCTAAAGAAGGAGAGGATATAGATAGAGAGTATTTCCGATATTATTTATTACTAGGAAAGAAGGTGAAGGAGAGTAAAAGTACCATTTTAATTTATGGTGCACGCATCCGTCCATGACTCAACACTGAACTGAATCCACCCCCAAAATCACACACTTGGAATTGGAATTGGAATTGGAATTGGAATTGGAATTGGAAGCCATGGAGATGGAGGTCAAATGGTGATGTCTGTGGATGAAGATAAAAGGTTAGTTTTGTCTCATTTCACTCCAAATCTCCCCCAACATTTCCATTTCTTCAAACTTTTTTGCTTTATTTCCTTTTCTGTTAGGTTTCTGTTTATTAACCACAACTTGCAAGATTTCTTGAATATTTGTTCTTGGTTTTCTTTTCTTAGGTGGGTTTCTAGTTTGTTCAGTCATCTCATTGCTTGAAAATGTTCATTTTTGGACCCAAGATTTCTTGTAACTGTTTCTTCTCATTTCATCAATTTTATTTAATCATCTGGTGCTTTAGATCTTAAAGAACCCGCAAAATAACTTCATTTTTGGATTAAACCCCCCCAAGATTTCTTGAAACTTGTTCATTTCTTTTTCCTGTTTAATGCTTTTAATATCAAGCAATCCACATAAAAAATCCAAGATTTCTTGAAACTTGTTGCTTGTTAGGGTTTCCTTTCTTTTTTGGGTTCAATCATCTTAATGCTTCAAATCTTCAAAAAACTATGCATTTTTGGACCAAAAGAGAACCAAGATTTCTTAAAAACCTGTTTTTCTTATGTTGGCATTTTTTTTGGTGGAGGTTTTAATCTGTTTTTTTGCTGGTTAATTAGGCTCATTTAAAACCTTTAAATTTTCAAAACAAACCCCAAATAAAAGCCGAAGATTCTTTAGGGTTATTGTTCATTATATTCGTTTGATTCATGTTTGTAAATAGATGAGGGGAATGGCACATGAAGTTGCAGTTTTCCCACCTCCTATACAATCAACCGATTCCAAAGAACGCAGCTTTGGCAGCAATAACAGTAATGAACCTATCTCTGTTCTTGACACACGGCGGAGCCCTAGCCCTTCAACCTCTATATCTACTCTTTCCTCCTCTTTCAGCGGTGGTGGAAACGGTGGCACAACCAACATCGCAGCAACTGTAGCTGTATCAGATAACAACATCCAATACCAATGCCCGGAATATTCTGTTCCTCAAGAAATGGGTATTTCTGGGTGTGTGGCAAATCTTGCAGGTGATTGCCGGAAAGATGAGTGGTCGGAGCTACAGCCCATTTCTACGGAATTTGAACTACAGCAAAAAAGATTTGGGGTTGGATTAGATGACTGGGAAAGGTTGTTATCTGGTTATCAGCAGCAGGACCAGGATCAGTCTCAGTCTCTTCTCCGGTGGATTTCTGGTGACGTTGATGACACTTCCTTTAGCCTCAAACAGGAAACCCAAATGGACGAAAATGCCCCTCCCACCACCGTTTTCAAAAACTCATCACCTCTAAATCTCACCCCTCAATTCCCCACCTTCCCTTACCCAGGCCAAAACCCACAAAATTTCAACTCACAAATGGTCGTTAACCCGCCACTTCGGGTTCAGTATCACCAATCGGGTCTTCAAAAACCTCCGGCTTTCGACCAGAGTCATGAATTTCTACTCAAGAAACAAAACCAGCAATTGTCACTCCACCAGCAGAGATCGATGATGGCGGCTGTGGCAAAGCAAGAACCACTATCACCACCAGGTGCCGCCGCTCCACCGCTCCATCACCACCAGAAACAGCAGCTTATCTGTGACCAGCTATATGCCGCGGCTGAGCTAATGCTATCTGGAAATTTCTCCCATGCGCAAGGGATATTGGCGCGGCTCAATCACCAGCTTCCTTCGGGCATGGCACCATATAAGCCTATTGAAAGGTCTGGTTTTTATTTCAAAGAAGCTCTGCAAATGCAGATGCAGATGCAGATGCAGATGGCTTTTCTGATTTCAAAGAGGGTTGTTCCAACACCCTCCAATGGCATGTTCAAGATGTGCGCCTATAAACTTCTTTCCGAAGTTTCTCCAATTATACAGTTTATGAATTTCACTTCTAATCAAACACTACTTGAAGCCCTTGATGATGCTGATTACATCCACATTATCGATTTCGATATTGGGTGTGGTGCTCAATGGGCTTCTTTCATACAAGAGCTTCCTAGAAGAAAAAACACCAATGGTGGTTGTTCGTTGAAGATAACCGCGTTTGCTTCACCTTCAACCCATCACCATGTTGAACTCGGTCTCATGCATGAAAACCTCTCTCAGTTTGCTCAAGAAATCGGGATTTCCTTCGAGCTTGAAGTTGTAAACTTTGATTCTTTTGATCCTAATTCGTTTTCGGTTTCTGGGAACGCGGCGGCGGTGGGTGTGAACTTCCCAATCTGGTCAACTTCAACCCACTTGGCTGCTATTCCCGCTCTTCTGCACTTGATAAAACAGCTTTCGCCAAGGATAGTGGTGTCGCTTGATCGAGGGTGTGAAAGGACAGATCTACCCTTCCCACAGTATCTGATGGAGGGCCTTCGGTACTATGAAGGTCTATTGCAATCCATTGATGCTGCCAACATTCCTTCGTACACAGCTAACAAGATCGAAAAGTTTCTATTGCAACCTGAAATTGAGAGCATGGTGATGGGAAAAGTGGAGTTCCCGGAGCCAATGGCGCATTGGAAGACATTGTTCATGGCTGGCGGTTACTCGGCGGTGGGTTTAAGCAAATTTGCAGAAGCACAAGCAGACTGTGTTGTGAAGAGGAGTGAAGTTAGGGGGTTTGTGGTAGAGAAGAGGCATGGGTCGCTTGTGCTTTGCTGGCAGAAGCGTCAGCTCATGGCGGTTTCAGCCTGGAAGTGCTGCTGATTAAATTTGTCGAGGTTTTGACTTCTTAACCTGCATGGATGTTTTTATGATTAGTAATTTACTAAATAATATTCAAACTAAGCTTAATTATTGTTGTGTAGTAATCATGATTGGTGGAAGTGCTTCATTTGGTTGTGCATCATCATTATCATTATTATTATGTGTTAAATACTCGGGATCTTGTATACAACTATATGTTAAAAGATAACGATAACCGAGCACATAGAGATTTATGTTATACGTGAAATTTGACCAAATTCCATTCTATCGATTGGTTTGATGAACTTTGAAAGTCCATAAATCAAGGAATCGTATGTTCCTTTCATGTACCAAGGACGGATTTCTATTCCCTCACTGTGCGCGAAGAGCACATTCGATAGCATCCTCTTAAGGTTTAAAGATCCAAACCTTCTTATTCTTAGCGGCAACGCACATAATTACGAATAAAAAGACTATTTTACCCTCGCACGCCGCTAACCCGTATCTGTCAACCACCACCATCAGGCCAACAAAACCACAAAATGGTATTTTTTTTCAAGGCAGATGCAAACTTGAATTAGACAGGTGAGCTTGGAAGTCAATTTTATTGAACTAGTACCTGAAATGTGTATTGGCTTAGCTATGAATTGAAGCCTTATATTTTGTTGTGAATTTTATGTTTGTTGATTATCCATCTAGTAAATTATTTTATGAATATAATTCTCTCAATGTGGTTTTTGAATATTTAAATAAATAAAACCAAAATAAATTGAAGTAAAAAATGACGTGTTTATCTTATCATGGATTATAATTTGATTTATTCTATCTTTATTATTTCATCAATACACAATAGCCTAAGTAAATAATAAAAATTTTAATTTTGAACAGGGTATTTTAGTTTGGCTTTTAAGCAGTTCTTTGTTTATGACTTTTTTTTTGAAAGCAAAGGAAAAGAGACCACTATCGGGCTTTGGCATTGCCATCACCCGGCGGGATCTCGTTCATATCATTAACGACGAAGTTGTTACAATCATTGTTGATAGAAGACATGAGAAACGGGGGCATGCTATCAAAAGAGACATGATAATCTAGAGTACATGCATGCCTAGCCACAAGGTGAGCCGGGCCATTTGCAAGGCGATTGATCCAATGAATGGATATGTAATCTTTCGAATTCAGAATGCGTCTAATGTCCTTGATGATATCTCCAAACTCCGAATTGTGGACGCATGTGACATAAATCGCTTCCACCACTACCTTCGCGTCGGTTTCAAGGATGACATGACTATCGTATCGACCGGACAACCAACGGAGTGCTTCTCGAATAGCGATGGCTTCTCCTTCTCTAGTGGATGGGAGAAAGTTGCATGGGGAGGCAAGAGCCGAGATGAAGGCACCCGAGTTGTCACGGAGGATGACACCAACGCCCGCTTTAGACCCCGCTTCAAAAATCGCGGCATCCACATTGCACTTAAGAAACCCACGACGAGGCGGGTGCCAAACGGTGGAAAACGGTAGATCGGGAAGGCAAGGTGGTCGAATAGTTTGGTTTTTAGTGCTGATCCAATCCGATAAAATAAGTCTAGCGAGGTGAACCACCTTAGAAGGGTCTCGGGGTCCATCATTCCAAACCACATCGTTACGACGATACCAAATACTCCATAAAAGCATGAGGAAAAAGTCCCGGGATTGGTTGGGGTTGTCGAGGATGAATTTAAAAGTAAGCTCGCAGAAGGAATTGGACAAGAAAGTAAATTCCTCAATGGTATTCCCAAGACCCGCTTCGTGCCAAATTTGCCGAACCAAAGGGCAACCCACCAAAGCATGCCAAACATTTTCCTCGTTGCGGTTGCAAAGCGGACAATTGGTGGAGATTCTAATTCCCCTCGTTTGAAGGGCGGATCGAGTGGGTAACACATCTCTAATGGCACGCCAAGCGAAAATTTTTACCTTGCAAGGGAGGGACGTTGGCGTTCCAAAGGTTTTTCCATTCGCCCTCAACAAATAGATGATTTGTCGGGGCAATTAACTCCGTGATAATACGATAGCTAGATTTAAAGGAATAAATTCCGTTGTGGGACCAATGCCAAATGAGAGTTGCGAGTGCCATATACTCCTCCAAATGAAGCTAGGAGCATTACCCAAATTGGCCGTCATGAAATCTCCATTCGGATAATATAGGTCTGTAACTTGATTATAGTATATATTTCCCTACTTTAAAGATTTGCGTTTTTACTCTATAGATATATCCACACTACATATGGTTGATTCCTTATCTGTTGGAGAAGGAAAAGAGCTTAATGAATCTGTCTGCTTGAGGTTGCACAATGCATGCCAATCGTCGATGTGCACAAGTTGGCCCGGATTTAAATCTTGAATGTTTTTCATTTCAAGAATTCTTAAAATCTCTTCCGTTTCTCCAAAGAGAAGAAGCGCATGCCGGATATTCTGCTCTCTTTCCTCTTTCACGGCATTCTTTGGAAATCACATGTTGAAGGTTGGTAAAAGAAGCCGAATATATTTTACAGATCATGACCGATAACTTTTCAAATAATGTTTGGCTGCTTTCGATCTCGGGTGACAACAGAATAGTTTCACATATTCTGTACATAGAATTTGCAGCCAGCATTCGGATACACCATCGAGATGCATGGCTCCTCCTTTTGAAACCACTCATTCGTATGCATCAAATGTATCTCCCCATACTCCATGAATCTTTTCTTTGAAATATCCGAAAGGGATTTGATAGTTTCTTTAATATTCCCCTTTCCTTCGACTCCCATCTCGCCAAGATCAACATCTAACCATTTGCGATCTAGTTCAATTCCTGACCAAACTATTTCTTCAGCCATTCTTACATTTTTCAAGTTTATCTTCTCATCTAGATTGTTTTCGATCTCTCTCACGTACGTTAACCCTTCGTGTTCACCGCTAACCAGTTGCTTGATTAGTTCTTGATCAATGGAGGGAAGTGCAAGTGCGATGCTTGTTAACGTCACAACTGGGAGACCCCAATTATTGGGAGGTTCTGCAAAACCCAGCGATGGAACAGTGTCATTATCAAACTCTCCAACTCCTGTAAATTGTGATGAAGATTCGACTTTCTCGACAAGTTTTATGAGATTTTTGGGCTTTTGGTTTTGACCGATTTTTATCCAGCGATCAGTGGCGTCACCATTGTTTTTCATAATCAGTTCCACTAGTTCTTCTTCTCCACCAAGATGAATAACAAAACGACTTAGATTCGTGTGTGATCCTGACTCCGAGTCTCTGCTGGAAATGCTGTTTTTGCATCTAATAAACCTCTTGAAATCCAACAACTTACCTACAAAGAAGATGGAAATGAACCTAACAATTTGGCATGAAAAAACAATCCCTTTCTGTAATCCAATAAACAACCTAAAAGTTAGATGCTTTGCTCTATGAACCAACTTTCTGCCATGGTGGCCACATATTTTGAAGTCCAATGGCTGCAATTGCCACACAAGTAGCTTCTTTATCCAGTAAATCTCCACACCCAACTCTCTATTGAAGGCCTGTTTTGCTTTGTTTGAAGAGCTGAAATTGATAGCCATGAACCATCTAACTGCAGGTGCAATTGTACCAATCCCCACTGCTATGGTTTGACTTATGAGCACCATTGTAGTTGACCACTTATAATCAGATTCTCCACTGCAGAACTTGAGAGACCATGGCATCAAGTATGATCTGAGTATTGCTTCTGCTAAGATCAGTGTTTACAAGACAAAATGCACCTGAGGCTGTGCATGGTGCTGAGCGTCCGATCACAAATTGAGGACTAGAAGAAGAATAAGCCAAGATCCAATATTTTCTTAAATCATCTCTAATTCCTTCAGTTAGCGATGAACTTTTCTTTCGAAAGCACTCTATACTCGTCAATTTCAGTTTCTGGGTATATTTTACATCCAAGTAACACTTTGTTGTTGGAATAGCCAAAGATAAAGAACACCCAATTGCAAGTAAAATAAGCATGATGAGCAGAATGAAAGCATGTTCTATCCAGAAAACAAAAATAACCCCAGTACCCATTTGTATGCAGACGTTGGAGATGACAGTGATAACAAGAATCCCTAAAGCTACAATACTGATGAACAATTCAGTATTTTTCATGGTTCCTAAAGAAGGTAACAAGTCAGCCATTACCGTACACATGAAAGCAGAGCTGCTTACTTTTGCTAGCTGATCTTGACGGTGAGGCATAGCGGCATTCAGATCCATGGAGAATTTTATGGCTATAGCTATAAGAGTTAGGGTTGTGGCGTTAAGGGAAAATAACTTGCAAGGGAACCAGAATCTTTTGTATCTGAAGGCATGTAAGGTATCTATGGCGATGGCTGTGGTACAGACAAGAGATGCGGTTGCCACGTAGATGCCGATCCATGGCAGCGGCTCATCGAACTTTGATTGATTCAAAGACCCATCGGGTTTGCAGCCACCATTAGCCATCTTCTCTCTGGTGTGGATCTTTTGTTGCTAATTATTGGTTAATATGTTTTTATTGACTTATGGTATGAGTTTGAAGAGAGTTGTAGAACTTCTTGTTAATTGATTGCATGATAATTGATCATATGCATGCCTATGATTATGAACATACATATCAAACCGTCTTCTTCTGTTTACTATTCAGAGCAGATTACGTGTTTATGTAGCCAAATAGAAACTTATTGTAAGAAGTTACACTTTAATCCCTTTGTTTCATATCTTAAGTGATGGGATTTGTAACTTCATCCAACTCTGAGGAGTAAAAGGAAAACCTTCATTAGTTTAAAGTATGTTATCATGAGAAAATTTTCTACAGTTGAAAATGCCTACCAACTGTTCGACTAAATGCCTGAGCAATAACAAAGCGAGTCTCTGACCGGTTCTTTTCTAAAATGGCAATTGCTTCATCCTTGTTTGCGCATGCGCAATCAATCATCAATGTCAACTCCACTTGTTACATTCTGTCCTATCTCAGTTGTTCTTAATGAGTCCAATTATGTGCTGTTTCCAACCTGAGTTGGTTCCGGACTTTAGTTCCACCAGTTAAAACTTAAAAAGGAAACTTTATATACAACAATATATAGGAGATTTGGCAATGATCGTAAATTCAGAAGATACTGTTTGGCTAGGAGTTGAATTCTATTCTACGTGGATGGGGCTTTTGGCCCTGAAAAACTTACCCTCAAAGTAAAAAACCTGAGGGGAGAAGCTCCAAAAACTAGGAGATACACGAAAAGTGGCGGGTCAAGATTCAAGAAGATGATGAATAGAGATCCAGAAGAGAACCCTTGCAATTGGCCAATCAGAGTAATCACCGCTAATTTGATGTATAGAGTAAGTCAAACCTTACTTCTGAATCATACCAGCAAATAGCAAGGAAAATGAGATGGTATTTGAGCGATTTTCCATTATGATAGCTGATATAATAGGACCTTTGCTTTACTAACTTGCCACGAGTCGTAAGCTTAAAATGCTATCTTAGTTGCATAGAAAATAGAGAAGAGATTGGTGAAAACATCATCTAAAAAAGAGAAAGCCCGAGTTGAGGTTTTGATCAGGGAGCTTTTATTCACGAGTGTCACATTTATGAAGTATTGAATTTTGTGTTTTCTTCCATTAACCAGAGAGATTCTTTTGCTCTTCTGACCTGCACATAAAACTAGTTTCTCGGGTCAAATTTACAAGCATGGTATGCCTTCATTAGTCCTTACCCAGTGTCAATATGGGGTTTTGTTGAAAAATTTGATGTCTGTCTGATTTGGAATTTTGTCAAAATAGTTGCTGTTGGCTATATGAATCATGTGTTTGTGTACTTCATTTTGTAGCACTAGATTGTAATATCATGCAAGAGCTCCTGAAGGGGAATTCCTGTAAATTTGGAACCACACTGAGAACAACATCATGTTTTCTTTGTTATCTCCATGTATGGTGCAGTTTTTGCATTCATAACGAAATTTCACCTTAACTAGTTTTACCACACAGATGTTAAACTTCACTTGACAACAGTTGTTTCAGAGACTTGGGTGATTTCTTTTTGCAATTGTTAGATTTAATATGCCTGTTCAGTTTGATGGAGGACAATACAAAGTGTTGATAATTAGTCATTTCTTTAGTTGGTCCCAAGGGGCACAAGCAGTAACCGATGATCTACGTACCATCCCTTGGTGTTATTGACACGTTCAATTAACTGTGGCTATTACGAAATTTTTGTAGAAAACTTGGCCTGGTTTCCTTGAAACTTTATCCTTTAACAGGTATTGTGCTAATATTGTGTTTAGTGATGAAACTGTTTAGAAAATTTAACTAATATTGATCTCAGAAGGCCAGAGCACCGTTTTCTTTGTATAATTTATAATTAACTTGGCTAATTATTATTTGTAATCTTATACATATTTTTATGAGTGTCTACCTTATAGTTTAGTTATATACACACATGTAAGCATTAAACATGTAAGATAAACCTAGAACTAAATAGGAGAAAAAGAAACTGAAGTTATATTCGAAGCTTCATTGAACATCGCCACTCATCAATATATGCCATTTGATGCAGGTCCAGGCCGCTAGGGAGTTCCCTTTCCGAAAGGATCTTCAAAATCTCTTCTGTTTCACCAACAAGACGAGCTGCGGTTCGTACACTTTCTTCCCTCTGTCCAATGGCACTGCTGTAACACTTGATAGATATGACATGAGGTAAGTTCATGAAACAAGCACACAATATATCAGCTATCGTTTTTGAAATTTTCTCGAAAAGATTTTCACTTCCTTGGTCATCGAGCATTATGGTTTCACATATTCTGTACATTGAATTAGCAGCTATCGCGTTGATTGACCAATTGTTAGAAATCTCTTCATCTCCATTTGAAGTTCTCTCTTCCATAAGAATGGATTTCGCTTTATCACTCAGCCATTGAAGAGTAGTCTCATTAGATTTCAGCAATTTGTTCTTGAGACTATAGTTTAGCCACATATCACGAAGCTCAACCCCACGCCACACATCACCACTTGCTTTTCTAACGACCGCCAAATCTCCTTTGTAGTGCAAGGTTTTCTCTACGTGTTTAACATACGAGAGACCCTTTTTCACGCTGTTTAATAAGCGATCCATATCATCTTTTTGGATGTCGGGTAGTGCCAACGCAATGCTGGTCAAGGTTATCACGGGTAAGCTCCAACCATTAGGAGGTTCTTCGGAATGCAAGTGTGGAACTTGATCGTTATCGAAATCTACCACACCTTTGAAGTCGCTAGATTTCGCTAGAAGATCCATTAGATTTCTTGGCTTTCGCTTTCTTGCTGTCTCAACAAATTTCTTAATACCATTGGTAATGTTGTTTAGTGTTCTGTCGGAAAGTTCCACCGCATCGTGAAACTGCAAAGCGTAACGTCTTAATGGTTCTGATTGTGACACGAATGTGTTGGCATTGTGAATGGCTAGATCACTGGACTCGTTCATACATTTCCTTTTTACTAGATTGAAACCAAAATAGCCGTAGAATATCAAGATCACAAAGAAATTTGCGAGGAGTCTGATTGTTTTGCTCAATACTGCGATTGCTGTAACGAGCACGATGCAGAAATCGAGAAGATGATTCTTGACGTCATGGGCACACTTTCTAAACACACGCCCCCCAATCGGCAAGTCATCCAAAGGGCTGATTTGTTTCCACTGCACCAACCGTTGAGTCCAGTAACTCTCGATTGGATACACTTGCAGGTAGTTCTTGCTCCATTTGCAAGAAATCTTGAAACTGAAGGCTGCTAGCAACCTGAATATCGGAGCCACACTACCCAAAACCACCCCGGTACACTGGATGATCAAGATTATGAGGATCGAATCCTTATAAACGGAATCACAGTTGCGGACATTATCATATGCCAGCGTCGATTTTGCAGACAACATTAGAAAGACGTCGACTGTGAGACAAATTACCCCACAAGCACAACAGGCCTCGGAACAAGCCATCACGAATTGGGGACTACTTGTGATTGCCATGACCCAGTATTTGGTAATTTCATCCTCCAGTTTCTCGATCTTTTCCTTTCTTGTATAGTTTCCGGAACCTACGATCTCTCTATGCATCTCTCGGTATTTCAGTTCTAGAACTTTCCTAGAGGCCGAAACTGTAAGAGCGGAACAAATCATTATCATTAACATAAGAAGCATGCACCAAAAGGTTACAACAAAGAGTAGTGAGAATGCAGGAGCGATCATTTCAGTACTTATCTGGATAGAAAGATTGACTAAAATGGTGATGACCATGATGGTCAAGGCTAGCATGTTCATCATAAGCTCGAGGCCCTCCATGGCTCCAAGAGAAGGCATGAAGCTAGCCAACATGGTGCACGCGAAAACCGTGCTGCTAAACTTTGCGAGCTGATCGAGTCGGCCATACATGGGGTTATTTAGATCTACTGGCAACTTCATAGATACGGCTATCATCATAAGAGAAGTCGCATTGAGAGCGAAATATTTACAAGGAAACCATAGTTTGCTTCGTGTGAAACTTTGTAAAGTATCGATGGTTATTCCGATGGTACAGATCAAAGAAGCTGCTGCGATGTAGAAGCCGATCATGGGCATTGGTTGGTTGAATCGATTTTCGAGATTCTGGCGGTTACGCGTATCGCCGGAGGAAGAAAAGTCGTCATAAATGGTTTTAGCCATGGCTTCCTTCTTGGTATGGTATTTTGGTTGAAACTTTTTTTTTGAAAGAGTATTTTGGTTGAAACTTAGTTTCTGTGCAAAGGGGACTCTGAGTTGATAGATTTTTTGTGGAAGAAAATGATCAACACTTTAGGCTTTTTAGTCTACTTTACTACCCAAATGACCCATTTTCCAGTAAATTCCTTTGACTTTTATGTCCTTTGATTTTTATACTTGTTTGACTTCTAAACCTTCAAACTATTGTTGGTATTTGTGTGTGTGCAGTGTTACTAACAGAGACTATAAAATGTCTATTGATTGAAATTTGAAACATTTTATTTTGGCTTACGTTTATAAGTAATAAAAATATTGCGGGGGCCTGTTTGCTATTCCCCATTAGTCTTGGGGCTAAGTTTGAAAATTCTGAGATTAATACAGAAGTCGAAAAGTATTTACAAGACCTACCCGACTGATTTCCGTTAATTTTGCCCGGAAGAAATGGGAACGAGATCAAACATCTACAAGAACCCTTCTTTTACATACAACAAAGATTTCGATCTCAACTCTGTTCTGCAAAACCTAAAGGGTAAACATATAATTTCAAATTTTATATCTTCAGTTCTACACAACACACAATCTTTCTGCTGATTTGATGATTTTTTTTTGCCTTATTTTCGTTTTTCTGATTACATCTTATAGCTTATAATGCTGCCACCGGAAACCCCACTCCACCGGAGGAAGAACCAGTCTCCAGCAACGAAAAAGTCGGCTTACAATCCAACCGCCGCAAGCGACGGAGGATTTCGTCGCCTCCGGATAAAAAACATAAAATTGAAGAAAGTGATGGGCCCATGTCTCACCATGATTATATTCAGAAAATGAGGTGATTTTTGTTATAATCTAATTGTTTTTGGAAAAAAGGATCTTTAGTCTATATGCTAAACCATGGGGCTTTTATTTGTTTGCGTATGACACAGGAAAGAAGCTAATTCAGCCCAAGCCTTTGAAGAATTAAATAATAATGTGTTGGTAAACTCCATTTTTGCATTTTTTTTGATACATTCATAAAATTTGCTTCAATGTTGAGTTAGTTCTCGTCTGATGCTAGGATTTTTAATCCCATGCTGTTAATGCAGGAGGGTGGTGGGCTATTAGTGGGGTATGATAGTAAGTTCATCCATCACCAATATGTCACTTGTGAAATTAATAAGTACAACATGATGGTGTTAAGGCGTCCATGTATAATACCCACTGTCAATCTGGGGTTTTGCTGCAAACTTCAATTTCTGGTTTTATATAACCTTGGTAATGAATATACAGGTGATAATAGTACATTCTCCCAAGGTGAAGAGAATCAGGAGCCTCACATATGTGGTTTGATCCCGAATATCTGTGAAGACAAGGATCCTCATATTTCTGGTTGGTTCTTGTGAAGATGGTTTCTCGAATGATTTTTAATGTTTTCTGTTTTGTTATATATATAAATTTATTTCAGGAAATATAAACACTGCCAATCATGTAAAAGAAAGAAGTGAGCAGCGGTTTCCTGTTCCTGGAGAGCCTGCATGTGTGATATGTGGCAAATATGGGGAATATATATGCGACGAGGTGGGTTGTCTCGAGGACCTAGTGTGTTATTTCTGGTCCCTTTTACACATGCCATATTCAAACTAAAAGACTTTAATTTGGTTGTTTTGCAGACTGATGATGATATCTGCAGCATCGACTGCAAAGCTGAGCTACTGGAGAATCTCAAGAATTCTCAGGTAGTAGTATTCTTCATAGGATATGTCTGTTTCACTTTTTCTAATTTTTATATTTAACATTTTAATAAATTTGTAGAGGCCTCCAACTCCAAGCAACCAACGTTTAGTTGAGGTGTCATCTGGACCTAAATTCCCGTTACAAATTGCTGAAAGTGGAGGAGACACTTGGGATTTCAACCGTCATCGCTGGTCAACAAAGAGATCTAGCCTATGTACTTATGAATGGTACGTTCACTTTTCAACCTACACCGAAACATAATAAGCAATAATTACCTAAATGTTACTATTATTATATTAGTTGGAAGTGTAAGAAAGCCGGTCATCTCGCTGAAGATTGTTTAGTGATAACGTCAATTCCTCAATCTTTCTCCTCTGGCCTCCAGGTACTGTTTCTACCTTTGTTGAGATCTTGAATTCAAGATTTTCAGTATCCTTCTGGAAGCTAAAAGAATATGATCACATTTGAGCTCGTTAAATTGTTTCTTTTTATGCAGGCCTCATCAACTACAAAGAGATCAAGTGTTATACCCAAGGATCTTCTTGAACTATACAAAAGGTTAATTAGATATTTCATCATTTAAAGATTTCACAACTTAAAAAGTTCAAAAAAATGGTGTAACCATATCCATCTGTTGGAATAGTCGTAGCTTAAGACATATTTTGACCGTACTTTGTCTTTTTATTATGTGCAGATGCCACCAAATCAGCAAGAAGTCCACATCAGCCAAATGCAACGCCTGCCATAGTTTATCTACTTTGGCCATGTGCCTTGATTGTGGCATACCATTTTGTGATAGGTGACCAACTCTCGGTTTTTGAGGATGCCATAACACATAGTACGTTAGAGATTGAACAAGATCGTTGATTTCCAGTGCAGGACACTTGGTTGAGCATATCCAAAGACACCCTTCCCACAGAAAGTACTATTCTTATAAGCTCAATCGTCTTGTGAGTATGCCAACTTCACATCCAGATTATGATTTTTTTTTTTCGTTTGGCTTTCTTTCTTCACATGGTTTTCTTGTTTTACAATTTCTGCATTTTGATGATTAACTGGTAATTGGCATAGGTTAAGTGTTGTAAATCAAGTTGCAAGGTGACTGATATTAAGGATCTTCTTGCTTGTCACTTCTGCTTCGATAAAGCCTTTGACAAGTTTTATGACATGTGCAGTGCAACCTGGTATGTTGTCATCTTCATCGAAATATGCAATTTCTTTTTCATTTTAATCTTCAATATAATTTCAAGAGTCTTGTATACTCATAGCCTGTGTTTTAAAATCTGGAATTTAGGAAAGCAGCTGGACTTTCAATTGTTGCTAGCTCCATTTGTTGTGAAGATCACTTTGATTGGTATGGTTCACATTTTTCACAATACTTTTTCTAAGAAAAAAGAATTTGTGAACTTGAATTTTTACTCCTTAAGTAGTTGAGTAAATTGTTTGATTGATTTGTTAAGTATCTAAAACACCCTTCAACAAAGAAAATATTTGAAAACAATCCCAGATTGATACTGTGGATTTATCTTAATGTTGTTGATGGGGAAATATGTAATTTTAATGTGAACACATCCCAAAAAGAATGAAATGTTGCAATTTGAAAGGGGGTATCTAATCAAAAGTCAACTCTAGTTTCTGAGATTGAAATGTTACAATTTATGTTATTCATGGTTGGATGATGCAGGCATAGGATGAATTGCTTGAACGCGGGGGTTGAAGATGGTGCATATATCTTCCAGAAGCAGATGCAGAATGAGAAGCGATCTCAGCTGAGCGATTTCATATTCTAAAAGCGTTTTCAGAATGAAAACATGTATTTTGTTTCCATCCCATTGTGATTATTGAAAATTATTTGATATTATTGTTTTTTAGATATTTGCTTTGTTGCATTCTTGTTGGATAGATGGTTACAGATTTCCAATAATTCTTGACTTCCCTAGAGGCTCCATGTGCCTATCTCCATGAATGCTTAGTAGTATATACCAAATTTTACATGTCTTTATGGGTTTGTTTGGTATGCGGGATAGGATAAAACAAAATTTGTTATTACATATTAGTGCAATTCGAATTTCGATAATAGACAGGAACATGAGTGAGACATTTTTTTTTATTTTTTAATCTTACCTAAATAAGTGAAACAAAAAGATTGGTGAATTACTAATTCATGACAAATATCTTATAGGACCAAAAAATAAAGTGTTGTATCTAAAAGTGTTACAATAAGTTTAGTAGACGTTTGTGGACATCATAAAAATAGAATCTTTGTGAAATAAAATGTAGTATTAACTATTTAGTATGACACTGTTTGAAAAAATATCTTATAAACTCAAGGCTCTTATAAAAAGACGAATGTACATGACATTTCTCAAGAGTATCATTTAAAATAACTAATACGATACTTTATTTGGAAAAGTTTTAAAAGTCGTCCAAAAACGACATACAAACTTATTGTAACACTTTTAAATACGATGTTTTATTCTTTGATTCTATAAACTTAAATCTTATAAGTCACTTTAGGACACTTAAACACTTTAAGCATCCTATAAACCCTATTTTCTTGTAACGGCTATCAATCATGTTATCGATTTATGCTAAAATTTTGATAAAAATAATTTAGGTGATACATTTATAAAGGTATAAACATTTATTATTCATTAGTTTGTATTAATTTCTAAGATGTAAGGGTTGAGTTCTGGTGAGAAGTGTCAAATTTGGTGAAAAATGTGAGAAGTGGTTATTAATCGTTGGATTGGAGAATGGACAAATATTAGGATGAGATGTACCGAGAATTCGAGATACACAGTATCAATTTTTTTTAAGCCGTAATTCATGAGAGAGGATATTTGATTAAAAGTGATCAACCGCTTAAAAGCATTTCTCACGTTTCTCAAGCGATCCCGTGTCAAAAGATGCCATGGGTAGAAAGGCGGTATTTGTTTAGAGGGGAGACGGCAATTTCCCCTTTCGTAATCTGGTTGGAAACCCTAGCATAACAAACCAAGAATTCAAGATCATCATCCGACACATATTGCAATTCCCAGAGATCTACCATTCCGCCATGGGAGGCCACGGAGGTCTAAATATTCTCCCTCAGAAGCGCTGGAACGTTTACAATTTTGACAACCGCGAAAAAGTCCGCAAAGATGAAGAAGCCGCTGCCAAAGAAGAACAACTTAAACGCGAACAATCTCGCAAGCGCGATACCGAGTTCCGCCTAGAACAGCTACGCCAAGCCCGCGGCTTGGCTTCCGCTTCAGCTTCCTCCTCACGCCAATCCACCGCTGTTGCAGTCGAGTCACCATCCGCACCCGAACCCCAACCGGAAGTGGAAGCGGAGCCAAAATCGAGACACATTAATTTGTTCGAAGGAATTAGAATTTTTGATCCAGTTGAGATCGTGGATAAGAATAAAAGTGAAGCAGGGGATGAGAAAAGGAAGGGGTATAAGAGGATGAAGAAAGAGGCGGAGGCGCCGAAGGTGGTTTTACCGGAGGATGAGGTGTATCGATTAGGGTACGGAGTGGCTGGAAAAGGCGTAAAGTTACCTTGGTACCTGGAAAAACGCCCAAATGGCGATGATAATGGAATCGATAAGGACGATGACTGTGAGTTGGAGACAGTAAGTAAGAGCAGTAGAAAGAAGAGTGTGGAGGAACTTAGGGAAGAGAGGTTGAAGAGAGAGGGAAGAGAAAAGGAAAGGGAACGAGCTTTGCTGCTACACAAGGGTCGACGTGGAGCATTGATTCAGAATGATAGAGGATATTCAAGGAGGTAAGGGCTTTGTCTGTTACTGCATTCTGTTTCTGTTTTCATGTTGTTTAATATGAATAATGTACTTATTTGAGGTGGAAACATAATTTTCTTGATATAGTTTCGTTGCTGTTAGTTTCAAAGTTTTCATCAAAATGATATAGTGAAATGAAATACCAAGTCCATTGAAGACATAATCTTTATGCAAACTAGTGAAATGACTCATTTGAGCTTTATGAGTTTGATGGTACTTGTGTTAAAATTAAACCTTTCAAGTAGTTTAGACTATTGGAGTGGCAATGGTGAATATGATTCACTTGAAAATGAATATTGGAAAATATCTTTAAGAGGATCTCTGATGGAGGAAAGCAGTATGAATGGTGGATGGATCAAGTTTGGGAGCCAATGGAGATATGATTGAATATGATTCACTTGCTTTGTTTCTGAATCTTTTAGCTTTGATGAAAAAGGAAAATGAATGGCTTTTACAGCATAATTTAGTTCTTACCCTTATTGTTTACCACTATACTTTTATACTTGTCCATCAACTTATATTGTCTTACTGTTGTTTTTACCAAATCTTTACTCCATGCCCATATTTCTTCCCACAAGATGCTTGATTTCAAAGTTAAATCAATTATTGCTGTAACACACCTTTCAAATTCCTTGTATCCATAAAATGCAAATATTTTTTCAAACTTGTAATCAGGAAAAAATAAGTAGTCAAATTTAAAAGTTGAACAACTATTTATTTTAGTATTAAACTAGTTATGTACCCGCGCAATGCGGCGGGAGTCAATATTCAGATAAATTCAAGAGAAAATGCAAAGTTTAATACTAAAATAAAGCATATAGTCGATTCCATCTTACATAGCGTGTGGGAATTGGTAGAAAACAAATGGTATTATGGCTATAAAAACATTTTCCTTATGTATCAATGCTTGTTAGAGTCCATATACAAACATTTTATTTATTTATGTATCAATGCTTGTGTTTTCATTTATGATCCAATTAACATATACAAATTTAAGGTGAGTATGCATTGTTTACATGGATTCAACGGTAATTTATCTTGTATATATTTGAAATTTGAATATGTTTATCAACTACTCTTCGGTTAACTTTATGAAATTCAGACGTACTTTTTAAAAAGTTGTACAATTGATAGGAAAACCGATAATAGGAGATTAATGAAGTTATATGTTAAACACAAGACTATTATTATGTCTGTAAGAAAGTGGAGATTCACAATTCCTAGAGGAACATATGTATGATGGAACATTTGGAGCAATCAATTTTTTTGGAAGAGTGAACCGTCATGAGAAATTATGTTGCTTTTGTAGCATTCTCTACCATCAAAATCAATGGTTAGTAGGCAGACTGTCTATATCTAGTATCAACGGAATGTTTGGTTTATATACTTATGTTTTGATGTCTACTACATTTATACTTATATGTTCGGTTTATATATCCATCCATAAGATTTAGAATAAACACCAAGAACCAGTCCCCTCATCTATCATCTATAACATCTCTCGGATCCATGACATGACCACTAAACACATATACAATAGGTACAATGTCTAGAATTCCAACAAGAATAAATATTAACTCAACCCTCCAAGCCAAAGCGTTATCCAATCGAGAATTGAACCAAGAGATTTCCAAAATACAACACAAAGTCTAGAGCCTTCAGTTGCCTCAATAAAACCATCTTCCGTTCATACTTAATCTACCAGCAGGCCAATGAAAATCATCTATAAAAAAAAACTAAATTCGTCCATTACCAACTACAAACTGAAGCAATAACCCATCAGCAGTCATGACATTCCTGGTCTACGACCTCATTTTGTTGTTGTTGTTTCTTTTTATCACGTAGAGCCACCTGCAGTACCTTTAGAAAAAAGAGAAATGAGTCCATGAGCTGATAAGTTAATGGAAGCTTTGAAGACACTGAGGACTGAGATATCACCTCTTTCGATTAACAGCAACAGAGTCCATGAGCTTTCTTCGTTCATTTTGTCTCCAACATACAGGATAAGTGATGGAATTTCTGGTCAAGGAATGGTCAAATCAAAGACTCGGTCAGAGCTACTTGAGGATTTGCAAAAATTGTTTCACAATTCTTCTGTTGGGGAAACATCATTATTCACTGATCATCATTGTGGAAGAGATCAGATTCCTCAAATAGCTGATCATGAGAAGGGAGTTGTGGGTTTAATCTCCTGCAGTTGGTAAATGTGTATTCACAGGGCTGAGGCTGACTGATAAAAGCATAATAATGTGGGATTTGGATGGTAAAGAGATAAAGAGAGTTTGAGAGGCCAAAAAACTATTAGGATCTCTGACTTGCAAATAACAAGCGATGGGAAAATAATAATTACAATTTGTAAGGAAACTATGGATATATTGGATTTGTCGTTTAAATTGTAACAACCCTCGTTTTCATCTCTAAACCGAGACCAAGCAAAGGGTGTTATGGACATTTTTCTTTTCTTAAATGTTCATATAAAACCATTTAGATGGATTGTAGTTGCTATACACAATCTAGCTAACCTTCTAATACACATATACTAAGACATGGCTGATACAAAAACTCGACCACATCGCAATCTTGGTAGCTCCCTTGAACTATTTACGGCATTCTTCAAAATGATACTAATCTACGGTACATACTTAACTATTAAGTAATTATATGCTTAGTGATTACACGTTTATACATCAAAATATCATATAACAGCCTCAACGAAAATAAAATTAATGTTCCAAGAAATCAAATTCATGCCTACAAAATGTCCAAGTACATGGTTATAAAAGTAATTTACCCTTCAAGTAACCTACCTACAAAAGTAATTCACTCCTATAGTGACCTATCAGATACACGCACCTCACCAAAAAAATACATAAATTAAAGAAGGGTACCACCAAAAAAGAAATAAACAAAACCTTCATAAGCCTTAAATAAACAAACACAGCACTCAAGAAATGGAGATTGAATGCAGATCGATGCATGCGACTTAAATCTGTGATGGAGTATTATAAGGTGGCAAGGATGTCTTACCAACTGCAATCCACTGAGATTTAACTATGGGGCTATTTACTTACAGCTTTACCTAGAAACAAATTCATACAACAAAAGATTGGATGGGTTTCTTCAAGATCTAAAATTGGAAGGGTCGATGGATTATTTCAAGTTCAAAACTGATATAGGTTTTGAAAGAATTTTTTTATAACCAAGCTGAAATGATTTGACCTAAAAGGTGAAAATAGATCTGTAATTTGAAATTAGATGGATGTATAAATTTCCAGCCCATTTGAAATAACTAAAAACTCGTCAAATTATTGATCTAGTGAGTATCAAAATAAACGTAACTAAATCAATCAAAACTGAAATAAAATGCAGCATCAAGATTTCCCAATCCAAATCAAGAAACCAAAATGAGAAAATGAGGAATTCAGATCTAAGCAAAATGCAAACCTGAATTAATAATAATTCTTGGCAATTGGATCAACATATCAACTACATAAGAAAAGGGAAAAATAAGATTCAAGTAAAACAACTCAAATGAAGGGGTTATGAAAGAGCAATGGGTTCTTTATAAGAACACCAAAGAACAAAATGCATAACCATTTGGAGAAGACTCGATAGAAAATGATGAAACCTGGTAGATGCAACCATGACTTCCTCTTGTATCTTCCATATAGCAAATCCAACGCAGCAAGCTCACTTGATAAAGAATCTGATACAAGTCTTACGAAAGACTAAACTTTCAAGAAAAGAAACCAACATTAAAACTGAACTTTCAAGAAAAAACCAACTAAAACTAAACTTTAAGAAACATGATTAGGGTAAAAGCAAACTGATGCAAATAAAATTTTCAAGAGAGCAAACTGATACGAATATGATTAGGGTAAAATCAAACTTTCAAGAAACATGACAACAAAAAAGGGGAAGATGAACAAAACATATTAACCATAAAGCGATGGGTTGAAAACGGAATGAGGAACACATTACCGTAAGAGATATATGACTGATCGCTGTGTGGATTGAAAACAAAATGTCGAACAAATTTCACTGTGTTTCTGCTGGAAGTGATAAAAGGTGTTTCCATTCCCTTTCGAGATTCGATCAAGCTATAGAAATCATCAAAACAAAAAGAGAGAGATGCAAGAAAATTCAGAACAAACCACCCTAAAGAATCGCATATAAGAAATCATTATAGATAAAGAACATGTGAAATTACCTATTTTTCATGTTGTTGATCGTAGATCGATTCAGAGAAGATGACGATTCAGATGAAAGAACCCTAACACGGGAGATTTCGGGATGAGCCGATGAGATGTTTGAAATTTGAACATCATACCTAATCTGGGAGATTGAAACGTCTTTCTTGGGACAATGAAAAGCCACGTTGGGCGACATAAAAGTATTTGTAAACCGTCGATGGACATAAAAAAGTATCAAAAGGCTTCAATACTAAAGTACTTTCTCACTCTAAGATTTAAGTAAATAAGCTTTAAATGATTGTACATAAAGCTTAAAGGGTTGTTTTTAAGAGTTTGAGGGTTATTTGCTTTATAAAATAGTATAGATATTCTAAAGAAGCAATGAAGTTTTGTTTTTTCTTTGAAAGAAGTTCTTAAATTTAAAAAAAGAGTAATTACATAAATCGTTTCTGTGGTCTCTTCCAACTCCTCCTTTTGCCATTGCTAGAAAAGAAGATTACACCTCTCAATGTTTTGATTTGATTTCATTTCTATTCTACAATTTAACAAAAACCAGGTATGCTTTAGGTGAGATTTGGGTCGATCTTGTTGTTCTCCTCATCAAATCTGTTGCTCTACAATCGAACAAAAATTAGGTATGATTTGGACGATGCTTTCGTTCTCGATTCTGCAGTTTTGTTGGGCATAAGATATTGATTGATCTTAAACAATACTAAATAATGGTATTATTGGATTTTAATCCTAAAATTGTTAGCTAGTTTACTGAGTGGCATCCACTTTTTTTATGGGTGGAGTGGATCACAACAGCAAGAACAGAGCCCATTGAGGTAGATTGTGAGGTGATATATGGGGTTAATCCATTAGGGATCTGATGAGATAATAGGAAGTTGTATCTGTAGTTGTAAAAGAACCAAGCGACATAATTCCATGGGTAGAAGTAGAACTAGAAGTATTTGACCCTTTTTAGGAAACAATATACCTCGGCTTGTGTTTTTTTCTGTGCATAATTTTATGATGGATTCCCTCTTAGAAGATAATGAACCAATGGAAGTATGAAAAAATTGTTGTAATGTCCTGGGAAGGTATGTTGACATTAATGAAGGCTAGATTAAACATTGCATGTGTTATCTCTCAATAACCATCTGAATACTAATTAGAATCGATACCAAAACAATGCAAAGAGATGCAACAGAATGGACAGATTGCAGCCAATAAAATCGAAAACTCATACACCAAGATCGTGGAAAACAAAATCATAAGCAAAAATTGACCTCTTAGAAGCCAAGATCCAAATAATCGACAAGTTGTTTTGCTCCTTCGTTAATGATACAGGAATGGAGTTAATTTTTAGATGTTTGGGTTTTTGTCTGAGCACATTGGGTACCCGTTATTGATGATGTTTGTAATAACCAAGTTTTTAATGTAAAGAATTGTAAGATGGAGGGAAGGAAAGTGAAAACTTAAGCTTGAGGGACCAAAGTCTAATTTTGGGAAAGAGGGTATAAAATCCTCATTTTGGGCACAAAACCCTAGGCTTATTGCAATTGAGAGCGGCTGAGCATCTTTGGGAAGCAAGAAGGAGGAAATCAAGTTGTCTCTGGAGAACTTTGAAGAAGGCAAGGAGGGTGTGTATCTGGGATTATTTCTATCGTCATCTTCATAAAGGTAAACCCCAATCTCAGATTCTCATTGCTTTGTGATTTAGTTTCCTGTTAATAGAAGTCTCGGGTGTGTTGAGGACTTGAGCGAGGAGCTGTGGATTTAGTATTTATTCAATGGAACAATTGTGAGCTAGCGATTTCTGTAATAGACCTTATCAGTAGCAAATTGAATACCTCTGTTCGGGTCGTGTTTGAGTGTCTAGTGTAATTTTTAAGCAGGTCGCCTAATCCGGAACTGGTAGACCCCGAATCCGGAAAATGATCCGGACTTAGGAACCAGAAGCATGTGATATGGTAAAGGAGATTCCGGAACAAAGTCCGGTATAGTGGATTCCGGGTTAGGAACCGGATGCGGAGTCCGGAAGTCATCCGGGATGTTTGGAATCCAAAATTTAATCCGGGTTAGTAGCGAAGACCGGAGGTGAATCCGGAGCAAGGGCAGAGTCTGGAACTCTGGTTCCGGATTCGGTTGTCCTTTTTAGCAAATTTTGGGAGTATGATCAGAATGTTGCGAGTGGCATCTGAGCCTTATTATTCTTAATCTTTTTAACCTCATATAGGAATCGGGGACGCGCGAGGGAAACATTGTGCAAGTCGACAGGTGAGTTTTTCTAATTGAAAATGTGTTGACTCGTGTATGATTTTGAATGCATGAAATGTTATGAAACTGCATGTTTTATCTTTTATATGAAATTGCATGTTTTTGCTATTTGAGAAAGTTGAGATATTATGTATGCATACAATTGGAAGTGAGCATGTCTTGGCTAAGTCGGGGGGGGGGGGGGGGGGGTGGCCCGCCAGTGCTCATACCGGGGGGAGTATCCCGTTTATGCCATGGGAGGCGTGACCCAATACTGCAATGTGAGACTGACACGTTGTCACGGACGTGCGTGACTTCAGTGTGTCATGTGCATGAGTAGTTCTTGCATGTGAAAGTTAAACGTTTTAAAGATGAGCAAAGTTTATAAATACTCATGAACTGTTTAAAATGTTTTATGTGGTGCAAATGTTTGTTATTTGAGGGAACTCACTAGACCTCATGGTCTAACCCTCGCATTTTAAAAAAAAACTAAACCATTTTCAGGTAAGCACTAGTAGAAGGTTCTAGTAAGGGCAAGAAGAAGAAGGCGTGAGCGTGAAGTTTGGGTCTAATAGGAAGTCTATATATTTTAGTATGCCAGGCTTAGTAATGTAGAAATCTCAGTTGTGTAATAGGTTGTTTCCGCAAACCTTGTGATGTACTCATATGCTTATGTTAGTATTTTGGAGCCGTTTCGGCGAGTTGCTTAAATTATGTTGTTCAAGTGTCATTCTTCGAGTTGGGTCGTTACAGTTGGTATCAGAGCCATAGTTTAAGGGATTTAGGTGACCGGATGTGCCTAAACTTAAACTGTGGAGTAGAGGGTAGCACAGGTGAGATATAAGATCATGTAGGAAAGGTCAGTTGAAGTGCGTTAGTAGTAGAGTAGCGAGGACCGTCATGTAAGGTAAATTTGGAATTACATCTGGCCAATGTAATCGCGAATTTACAGGTACATGAGTGTGCTCAATTGCTCTTGTTGAGAAGGTCGAGGGGTGTGGTAGTATATAGTGAGTTTTGACTTTGCAATGGTAGCAAATGGTTGAGGTATCGTGAGAGATCACACATGATATAATGTTTATATTTTCTAGAAGAAGTGTTGTTTGGAATGTTATGAGGCGTCTAGAGGAAGAATTTCTTGGGTCGAAAGGAGCGAATGACTGATTATGGGTAAAAATCCTGGTTTCTAGTGGGTCTCAGTTCTCGAAATCGTGGTGTAGATCAGTTGGATGGTGAGGAAGGACGGTGTCAGAATCTTGAAAGCTTTAATTCAAGAGCGAGTGGAGGATTGGAGCCCTGACTCGTTAACCAAGCCTTTCAGTGGCAGGAACATTGAAGGGAAGATATCAGTGGTGGATTGAAAACGTGTAAAGGTAGAATGTGAGGTAATTGGTCAAGACGAAAATTGTATGGGATGGTTGAGCAGGTGGACTGTGGAACGCATGTATGACAAGTTGTTGCAAGGGCGAGAGGGCGACCGTTGGTCAAGGTAGAGTGCCATTAATATGTTGTGTGAGTACAATGGGTGACCTTGTTAGAGTGAATAGCCTTCAATTGCAAGCTGAGTTTCATGCATTGTGTCCTTATAAGTGTTACATGAGCTTTTCATAATTAAAAGTAATCGCGTAAATAACAAATTTCTTGTTTAGAAATGGGTCGACGCGTGCAAGCGTGGGTTTACAGGAAAAAACAGAACTATTTACGTTCCACAATAAAAATTTTGAACTTAGTGATTTGCGAATTATATTGCTATTTTTCATGTTGAGAAAATCTTCGTTGCGAAAATCATTAAAGCATTTGACCGCAAAGCTTTTATAATCAAAATAAGTATTGACATGTTGATATCATATAAATGAGTGTGGGAGCCGACTGGTTTACTTCGTGTCAGTAATTTCATACAGAACTTTTCTAGCCGTATAGGAAAAGTCTCGTTCAAATTGTTCTGATGTAGCGACATCATTTTGAATGGTTAATGTTGTGTTTACTGAAAAGTTGCGTCCGAACGGTTCTTGAGATCGTTGTGCATGACTTGGTAGTTGTGAGAGTGTTGGGTCATGTGGACCCAAGTTGTGTCCAAGTGTTGTTTTCTTTTTAAATGTTAGAATGTGCGAAATGATTTAAATTATCACGTCGTCATGCATGAAGGCTATGAACTCACTAGGTCGTACAAATTATTTCATTCAAAGATAAGGAAGGGTTTCGGGGGTGGAGATGTGCCGGCCAAGCCGGTCGCGAGTGTTTTGTAACCTTGGAATTCGTGTTCAGGAAGAGAGGTGAATAGTGGAAAGGTCAGAAATGGACTTTGGTGATTGGTTGTGTGGTGATAGTTTGTACTCTTGTTCGGTAATTTGAGGTGTGGTCGTCGAGGGACGGTTGTGCCCGGGGGAAGGATTGGAAGTCGTCAAGATATTTATTTTAGAAACTCGTTTTATGTAGCATCGAGATTCTTTGATGAATATTGTCGGCGTTGAGCCTGAGAATTTGGGAGTGGCCTTGTAATGTGACCTCGCATCAGAAGAGTCTTGAATTTTCTCCAAGTGAGGACGGCAGAATATAAAGTTGATTATGATATGTTGGAAGGAGTAGGTCTCGTTAGGAACCCTTGTTGAAGGGAAGATGTTGGAAGCATCATCATGTTGCCTTTTGATGTTGGAGCCGACAACTGTTTAAAATATTTGAAGCAGAATCCTTGGATCAGGAGGTTGAAAGTTGAGAAAATTACCCTGGTGTGTGTAGAGTAGGAGGTCATCCAGGAAAGATGTATACTTGGAGGATGATGGATCACCGTGTGTGGGCGTTGTGATTGTGAAAGATTGCTATTTGGATGACTGTTTTCCCTATGAGGTTTTGATGATTCGTAAAAGGAGAAGGTAGTTAGCACGACCGAAGTGGATGCATTGATTATATCGATCTGAAAGAGAATGTGCCCTATAAATTGGGAAGGTTTCCTAGGGACAACAATGAACCGACAATGTACGATTAGTTTTGAGAAAATTGGGAAATCGTGAGTTGTGGTTCATCTAGATTTGGAAAAAAGACGAAGTCGTGAGTTACACTTGGTTATATTTATGCAGGAGATTATGAAGGCAAGATTGAGTATGTGTACAAGTAACCGCGAGAACGTGGTCTATGGTGGGGTGGGGTGAGTGGAGAACGTGCGGACAAGTTAGTGGCATCTTTTGCTAAGGTAGATATGCAAGTCAGTGTTATGGTAATGTGTTGTTAAAAGAGGTGAAGCATCAGATGAGAGCCTTTTCGGGGATTTCGGATAAGCTATACAATTTGTTAAGCAAGTTGTTGGGACGCGTGGTTTATAAGTTAGCGTTATGATATGGCTATTCTCGAAATAAAATGGCAGAGCGGTAGTGGGTGGTTACCCAAATGAGGAACCAAGTGTTTTTGGTTATGTGAGTAGCTAGGTGAGTATATTTTTGGGATCATTGAATGTTTAAAGAAGATGTTGGATTGGTTAGTTTACGATGTGGTGTAGTAGATGCAAAATCTTTAAGGAATGTGATTTGTTTTTTTTTTATGTACGAAGGAATTATCCAAGAAGGTAACGGTTTGGAAATCAAGAAGTGTGTAGTGGCTTCGAGCATCGGTGTCATTTTAGGATGACTTGGTTGGATACCTCAAGTTAGAATTTTGGTGCAACCGTTTGATTATGTATAGTAATGAGGAAATGTTATCGGCGCATGTAGAAAGGTCGGAAGAGGGGAGCAAGTGACGTTTGGTGGGTGGTGCTCCATGCTAACGTGGGGAGGTGAAGATAGTATGTCGGATTAAGTGAGTGGGTTGGAAGCAGGAAGTTTAGCAGTGACACCGAAAAGGTGGGGTAGTGTGTGTAGATTGTCATCGGTAAGAATGCGAACTCCTGGTAAGAGTGTGGAAGAAGGGGATTTGTGTATGTTTATGTTCGAGAAAGAAGTGGAAAAAGGTAGTGGAATGTGGTGCTCGAAAAGAAGGACCATTGGATTTGAGCTGGTGATATTGTGAGAAATGTTCAAGCGAACTGTCGTTCAGTGATAAGCTATTAGGAATAGTTTTGTGTGAGCACGGTCACTCTTCCTCGTTGAGTAAGGGTAACTGAAGTTATGTCATATATGATTGGACGCTTGTGGAATGCAGTGAGAAATTGATGTGTCTTCAGGATAAGTTCAATTCGGATAGGTGAATTTTTCAAATGAGGGATTGTGGAGGTTTCCTGCTTTTAGCTATGTATAATTGTGGGGTGTTGACGTGGTGGGAGCGTATGAATTGGTTGATGAGCTGTAGCCGTTGTGTTTCGAGAAATGGAGTATTAGCTGTATAGGCGTGTGTCGATTGGGAGAAGTAATCTAGAATTGCATGTAATCCGATGATGGAACTCTTGAGTGTGAGTTTGTTGGGATGTTCAAGGTTGGCCTTGTGCCAAGTTGGCAAGTGAGTGGTTGTTTCCTGGTATAAGATTCACGTTATTGTGGGCATGTAATTCCGTAAAGCTCATTCTTTCAAGGAAGTGAAGTTGTATGTGAAAACCTTGTGTAGACGCGTTTTAAAATCGTGAGTCTAGAGGTGTGGACAAGGCGGACAATATATGGTACGGTTGGCCCGAAATGTTACAAATGGTATTATTAAGCAGGTATAGTTAATCGGAGAGGTTGCAAGTATATGGTACAAGATTGCCCGACATAGCAAGATTGTGACTCACCGAGGACGGTTCCGAAGTATGGGGTACGACTATGTCTTCCATCAGAATGGTTTGGGCAACCGAGTAGAACTAAGTTAGTTGGATTGAAAAGCATAAGACTTCTGAACCTCGAGTTTGAGAAAGGGGCAGTTTGATGCGGGAGACGTCCCCATAGTTTGGAGTGGTGCATTCGGGAGAAAAGTGAAGTGGACTACGTTTTTGGATCCGTCAAAATTATGAAAGTTGGAGTTACCGAAAGAATTAAGGGGGGGGGGGGGTATTTTATAAAGGTGTTCGGTTGAGACAGATGTGGCAGTACCATTGGAGGATATCAGAATTGGTGAGAGGTTGACTTACGTAGAGGAACCCGTTGAGATTGTGGTCAGCAAGATTTGTAAGTTAAGGATCGAGGAGATCAGACTGGTAAAGGTTCCGTGGTGGTTTCTTAAGGGACAAGAGGCAACTTGGGAAGTAGAGACGGACATGAGGTCCAAGTACCCTCAGCTTTTCGACAATGGAATTCCGGGGACGAAATTCTTTTGAACGGGAGGTATTGTAATAACCAAGTTTTCAATGTAAAGAATTGTAAGATGGAGGGAAGGAAAGTGAAAACTTAAGCTTTGTAACACCCAGATTTTTGGCTCGGAACGTTTTGGAGCGAAAAATAAATATTTGGCATTTTGCGACGTTGTGCCATTTCGATCATATCTCACGCGTCTAAGCCCAGATTTAAGTGATTCGAGTTTTATTAATTCAATACACAAATTCAATCTTCCGTGTTTTGAATTGTTTGCAAATTAGATTAGCACAAGGCCCTAATCCAACGTCGAACTCTTGAAAAAGGCTAATCTGACGGATATAAGATAAAAGAATTAAAAGTGCAGGTATGACAAATAAAGGAGCCGTGGCAGGGTGGAAGGGTTGCTCACCTGCATGCTGTTGGTCTCGAGGTCGAGTCTTCCAAGCGGCAATTTTCAGTATTTATTTTTGATAAAGATCTCGGCCCATGTTGTAGGTGAGGCCCAATGATGTATGTAGCAGCCCCCAAGGCCCACAGTGAGATTCATCTCTAGGGCATTGTTTTCTTTTACAAAAGAAAAGTCAGCAACAATGCAATTATTTTTCTTTACAAAGCAGCAGTAGCCTAAAGAAAGAAAGAAAGAACCGCGACTGCTACAAAAGATTAAGTTTGGTGATTTTCTTGGGTATTAAAGAAGATTAATGTAATGCTAGTTTCTCAATGGGGATATTACAAAAGATTAAGTTTGGTGATGGCTTATAATTTTTCGAAATTGAAAGGTATAAACTCCCTAACTTTTAATCTAAGATTTATGTAATTGTTGGGTATAAATTTAGGGTCCTTGAATCTTTACGATTTTGATGTTTATTATAGTTATTTGTTAGGATAAAAATCCTCTCATAGTAACATTGAGTTTGTTTAGTATTTTGTAGAATTGAGGAATTTAATCTTATTGATAAACTCATATGGGGTTTAAGGGTTTCAAATCTTGAAATTCAAATATATAGCTTTTAGATGAATTTTGACGGATTAATCTATGCGAAGTAAGATTTGGGGATGGTTTTAAATCCGTTGGAAGTGGTCCTTAATGAGTTGAAAAGTTCAAAAAAGAGGTCTAGATATTTTGTTTAAAGTCCTTCCATTAATTTGTTGATTATACATGGTTTATTTAGGTAACAAATAGATTACACCAGTTGGATAAGAATTAGGTTTAACATAACCTAGCAAGGCGAGTTCAAGTTACTTTGCGAAAATTTTGTACATGACAAAAACGTCCATTTTGAAGTATTAAAGTGTTTACTTTGTGTTTATCAAATGTGTTGCTTATTTGATGAAATTTACGGTGTGGATACATTTGATTTATAAATATTGTAAAATGCCATTCATTTGGTGTCTTTGAACATTTTGATAAAGAAATTATATTAATATGTCTTTTGATGGTTTATTTTTAAAAAAATGGAGGTCATTTGACGTAAAATCACTTTTAATGTATTTGGTTTTATAAGACGTGTGGAACATGTATATTTTTGAGTTATATAATGTTTTGGAATTATAAAAAGTATAGTTTCAATGGAAAACTATTTATCACCACTCATAAATCACATTTTAGGAGCATTGTAATTGCATAAACGTTTGTTAAATACATTTTATTGCTTATGATGACTTCTATATTATAGTCAATGGTGTTGTTGAGCTATTGACTCGACTTTGATTTTAATAAGTCTTGGGGAACATTTGTCCGGTTTAATTTTGATTTATGTCGGGCTTTCGAAGTTATATGCAGTTATGACATATTTATCTGAAATGTTACATGCTTTGAATGTGTTGTCATTCATTTTGGGTCATGTAAATTTAGACTGTAATGCAATGGATCCATAGGCATAGGAGTCAGTCTTTATTGTTTTAAATGAGATTTAAATAACATTATTTTAGTTTCCCGTCTTATATAAATGATGAATACATAAGGTCCTTAATTTAGACTATATATAAGGTCTGAATTATTTATTATTGATGTGTTTTATCTTAGATTGCCATTATTAGGTAATCAACTGTTGACATTTAGAAAGGATTATTCCTTATTTGATGTACTATCGAAAATTTAAAACTAGTCGCTATTTTCAGATTTGAGGGTGTTACAAGCTTGAGGGACCAAAGTGTAATTTTGGGAAAGAGGGTATAAAATCCTCATTTTGGGCACAAAACCCTAGGCTTATTGCAATTGAGAGCGGCTGAGCATCTTTGGGAAGCAAAGAAGGAGGAAATCAAGTTGTCTTTGGAGAACTTTGAAGAAGGAAAGGTGGGTGTCTATCTGGAATTATTTCTATCATCATCTTCGTAAAGGTAAACCCCAATCTCAGATTCTCATTGCTTTGTGATTTAGTTTCTTGTTAATAGAAGTCCCTTGTGTGTTGAGGACTTGAGCGAGGAGCTGTGGATTTAGTATTTATTCAATGGAACAATTGTGAGCTAGTTATTTCTGTAATAGACCTTATCAGTAGCAAATTGAATAGCTCTGTTCGGGTCGTGTTTGAGTGTCCAGTGTAATTTTTAAGCAGGTCACCTAATCCGGAACTGGTAGACCCCGAATCCGGAAAATGATCCGGACTTAGGAACCAGAAGCATGTGATCCGGTAAAGGAGATTCTGGAACAAAGTCCGGTATGGAAGGATTCCGAAACAAAGTTCGGTATAGTGGATTCCGGGTTAGGAACCGGATGCGGAGTCCGGAAGTCATCCGGGATGTTTGGAATCTGGAATTTAATCCGGATTAGTAGCGAAGACCGGAGGTGAATCCGGAGTGAGGGCAAATGTTTTAAAGATGAGCAGAGTTTATAAATACTCATGAACTGTTTAAAATGTTTTATGTGGTGCAAATGTTTGTTTCTTGAGGGAACTCACTAGACCTCATGGTCTAATTTTCGCATTTCCAAAAAAAAACTAAACCATTTTCAGGTAAGCACTAGTAGAAGGTTCTAGTAAGGGCAAGAAGAAGAAGGCATGAGCGTGAAGCTTGGGTCTAGAAGGAAGTCAGCATATTTTAGTATGCCAGGCTTAGTAATGTAGAAATCTCAGTTGTGTAATAGGTTGTTTCCGCAAACCTTGTGATGTACTCATATGTTTATGTCAGTATTTTGGAGCCGTTTCGGCGAGTTGCTTAAATTATGTTGTTCAAGTGTCATTCTTCGAGTTGGGTCGTTACATTGTTGGTGCCTGATTGATGTTGTCGAAACTGCTGAATGCCTGAATCTATCTATATCAAAAAGTAGATTATTGTTTTTTTATTATGTTCATAGGATGGGTATACCATGTTTTCAACAAGTATATTGTTGTGCTTACTATTAAATTCTTCATTTATATTGGCAAGATAATTTATTAATTCATGACGTTTATCAAACAGTCATATTTTTTTAAGCATTAGGTTAAAATGATAGTTTTCTATTATTCAGGTTATTTGTTTTTTCGGAACACTAACCAAAAAATTCTTTTTTATTTTATACTACATCATACAGAGCCTCCTAATCATTCTGACTATTTAATTTGGACCAAATCATTCGCTATCTACCAAACAGACCCTAAGTCTTCAGCTAGATTAGGGTACTATTTCACACCAAATCATTCGGTATCTACCAAACAACCTCTAACTTTTTAATAGAAAATTTAAATATAAAATGTTTGAAAAGCCGCCATTTAAAGGAAGATTCTATCTCTGTTACGGTACCATTCATGAATGCAAATTAATAGTCTAGTATAATTTTCCCAAAAATAGCAAAAGATGGTCTTGGAAGGAAGCATGTGGATGATTTATGGAATTGTCATTTATCTTGTTGAGGGACTATGGTAAGGACTAAGAATCTTACTCGATAAAAGACATAACAATTAACAATATCCTAGAATCTTACATGGAAAGTGGGATGAAAAAGAGTCTTAGGGGTTGTTTGGCAGTTGCTGAATTGTTTGATACAAAATGATTAAGAGACTCTTATTATATAGTGCAAAATAAAATGTGTTTGTTTGGTAATTGTTAAGAATTAAATTAGGCATTTGAATGGTTAAAGGATGCCAAAGATACAAAATCATTCAGGGGGTTTTAAAACCTTTAAGATACATATTTTTCCCCAAATTCACCTCTTAGCGATTCTGAGGTTGCTTCTTAATGGAACTATTAAGAGGTAAACAAACAACTCCTTAGTTGGTTAGCCCCAATCGAGTATGTAACACCCAAATTTGGAAAGAGCGACCAATTTAATTTTTTTCAAAAATACATCAATAAAGGATAAAATCCCTTCTACAATTCTCCACTTGAACCACCTCAATGGAATTCTAGGTTAAACCTCAACAAATAATAATTCAAATCTTATATAATGACTAAATAAAGATCGGGTGTTACTAAACCCATAAACGATTGCTATCTCCAAATGTGCGGAAGTCATCACCCATTATTTATATCCTTCCCGTGCATCTAACTAGCACTCAATTCTTCACGGTGTCGCTAGTACCATTTCTCCAACAAGGACTTGATGCACATGCCAAAAAATAAAAAGGTTAGGCTTAACGCCTAGTGATTTCAATAGTTTTCATCACTATATAAATAATAAAGCGGAAAAAATATTATTTAAATCACAATTTCTATTATGCAAGGTATTTAGAATGAGAAGTTATGTCTTTCTAAAATTCCGTTTTCGTGATAAAACATTGAAATAGAAATACTCTGAAATCATGGAACTAAGCCCAATACTTGCACGAAATACAAATAGGATTAAAATTCAAATACCAAAACATGGAAATAACTTATTCATTCAAAACGTTAATATATGTGGAGGAAATCCAATATCAAAGTCATAAATTTCAGTCACTTGCCCAATCCAAATAACATTAAAACACGGATAATACACTATCCGAAAATAATATTTAACAACAACGAAGGAGACTCGTATCCATTGAGAGTGACATGAACACATAAGTATGTCACTCATACAACGTTAATCGCATGACACTTCACTTATGAAGTCCAAGTGTCCCTACGACTCCTTATCAAGTTTCACATCAAGAGTCTCTTAGTGATCATTCACACGGATTCCACCTCAAGGCCCGACACACCCAAGGTTTACCTCAAGGCATTACCTTCGAGCTGTGGAGGTCCTAGTGCCTACCCCATGGTAGCACCTTCGGACTCAACCCTTCTAGTGCCTACTTGAAAAGTTTAATGTCATAAAACATGAGTCATGGAGTCCGACCCCATAATACCCGTTCGACCATTAACAAAGACCGACTTGCGTATAAATCCAATGCAATCCAGTCAATTTACACGACTCCAAAAGAATGTCCAACCTCCTCAAAACATGTAATTAACAACGCATAAAATCCCAAGAAAATGTCCAACAATCTCAAAATCAATGTTCTAAAAAACGCGCCATGGCGTCGCCTTGCCACCACGTTTTACCCCTTGGCGTCGAGATAAGGTGTGGAGCCTGTTATGGCGCGTTATGACGTTACAAATTTGTGTACTTTCGATTTATCGAATCTATGTACTTCGAAATTCGATTCGAATTTGCCCATTAATATCGATTAGAATTTAGAATTTCTTTTGTTTATCGTTTTATATGAATTTGAATTGTTAAGAACTTGATCATTATTGTTGAAGACACGGACATAAAAACACACACACACACATACACACATATACATATATACATATTTGTCGCCTTAAGCCATGCCTTGGAAAACGCCATGGCCTCGCCGTAACTCGTAAGGATTGAGGTTTGACCTCGCCGTCACGTCACGCCTCACGCCATTTAGAACTTGCTCAAAATATATACTTAACAATAAAATATACTTCAAATGCATATAATTATAAAAGTTTGATATAGATCACTTCAAATCGGACTAAAGTCCCCAAGACTCATTAAGTCAAATACGATCCTAAAACTCAACAATTCAATTGACCATTCAATAAAGGTCATTAAAACAATAAAACACATTTAATCGGCGTTTATGCAAATACTTACTTTAAATGCATGATTAACCAAAACACACAAATTGGTTGGACAAATCTTTTTCCAATTGAAACCCTCATTATATTTCCAAAGTATTTCATGCCACTATGACTTGCATCTTCCAAACGTTTTATAAACCAAATACATCAAAATTGCATTAACATCAAATAAATTTCATTTGTGCAATAAATCACTAAAAGAACACATGTTTGAGGTTTAGACAACAAAATATCCAGAAAACAATGGTAGGTATTTTATAAGATTTACAACCCAATTTTACCAATAATGAAAACTTTGTCAAACACTCAACACATTTGATAAATACCAAGTAACAACATTATTACTTCAAAATACACATTTTGACATTATTTCACAAAGCAACTTGAACTTACTTTGCTAGATTTAGGCTAAATCTAGGTTTTTACCCCAAACTTGAGTTTTCTTAGTGAAAATTTGAATCTACAAGCAAAATCTTAGATCCAACACTTGCAAGTGTTTCATTCACCTCCACAGATCCAAAACCTAAGGTAAAATTGAAAGGATAGAAGGGAAAATGAAGAACACATCAAACCCTAACTTAAAATAGAGAGAGATGAGGAGATTACTACAAAAAAATACTCTTGGATATTCCAATGAACTTCAATACTCATGATCTATCCTTGAATAGATCTAAAAAACGAGACGATAGCAAAAAGTATCGTCAAAATCGGAGTTGAGATGAGAAAGATATGACCAAATGAAGAAAGATGCTCAAATTCGGATTTTATGCACTGCACCCCGACCGTGATTTTGACATGCGACTGTGACATGTCACAATCGCATGGCAAGGTCGCCCAAATGTACCGAAAGTCATTTTCCCCTTGGCGACCATGACATGCCATAGTGCCACTAACACAGTCGTCGGGGGAGTATAGCCTGGCCTGTACCGCGAGTTTTTCGACCGTTTTCCCGGTACATTTGATGTTGTTATGCCAGTTATCGTGCCATTGTCATAATTCCATAGCACATTCGTTGGAACGACCAAACACTTGATAACGTCGGTGCTATTGTGACATATGTCACAACTACATGGCATTATAGCCGGGACTACCACACTTTCACTACCATTTGTGCAATTGACGAAGGCCGAGTCCACCAAATAATAAGTTCCAACTATCGGCTGATTACAACCAAAATTGTAATAGCGGTAAGTCGGGTCGAATCCACAGAGACTCGGTTTTAACTAATTATTGCCAATTAATTCAAGTACAAGAACGAAATATTAATAATAACTACGAAAAGGGGGGTTTTGTTTGTGTAAAAATTTAACATAACAAAATTAAAACGAATTTAAAAACAATATAGCGAAAACGAATTCAACTTTGGGTAGCAAATACTAATGCAATTCCACTCAAGAGTTGTATCATTGATGATGTACAAGATTATCGCAACTACTTTGATTAACCCAGTTATAATTGTTAACAAGCTCTAACAACCAATTCCACCATATAAAACATTTGAGAGGAATAAGCTCTCCTATCAAACCTTAGTATGTAACTAGCCTCAAATAAGCTCTTGAAGGCTTAATTCATACTAGCATGAAAAGCTTAAGGAACCCGAGTCCGGATATATTAACACATAAGCTCGGTTAATACATTTCTACCGTTTCACCCAATTTCACAACAACAATGGAAATCTTTAACAAAACCCAAATTGTTGCTTGTTACTAACAATTGTTAACTAAACAATTACGGATTTAGAAAACAATTTAACCACAATCAATTTTCATACAATTGATCAGAAAGCATGAAAACTAATTTTATGAACATTAAACCTAGAAATTGGATGAATAATCAAAATAAAGTTGGATTACATCATCTCAAACAACCATATGAAATGAAAATTGCAAAAGTAAATAACCCAAAATCAAATTATAAGAGAAATTAGCCACACATGGCTAACCTAGATTAACAAATCAAAGACACAAGAAAGTACCAAATCAGATGAGAAATTGAAGATGATTCATCTCAATTAGCTGTTGTGTTCTTCCTCTAGTCTTCCAGAAATCGAACCCCCTCCAAATGACGGTTTTTGGACTCATTTAAATCCCACAAGAGAGGAAACCGCCAAAGAAGCATACAAGGGACGCGCGGTTTGGCCCTCGGCTTGAGGCCGCGGGAGAGACCGCGTATGTCTCTGTTCAATTTTTTGCTGCTGCTGCCTTCTTCCGATCTGCCCTCGTTCTTTTTCTTTTTCGTTTCTTTCTTCCGACCTCTGCTGCTGCACACGAGTTTGGGCTGCTCAAAATTCTTTCACGCTGGACTGATGCTGTAGATAGGCTTCCAAAATGGATCACTTCATCATGTTCTTTTTTTCTTTTCTCGACGTGGCCTGCCAACAATGTGATCAAACACAAAGACCAAAAGAATATAAAATACTTTTTTTTTTTTCTATGTCACAAGACCTATCAATTGAAACAAATAAATATAATTTATTTATTTATTCTTTTTACTTGGTGGACTCACGACAACCACACAATGGACCAAAATTATAAGTTTTTTTCTATTTCTTTTTTTTTCTTTTAATTAAAACACACACACAACACAAATAAATTTCAAAACTATTTTTTTTCTTTTTCACTTAAATATATTTACAAACAATAAAACACTAAAACTCAATAAACTAGGGGTATTTCACTCATCTGATTGACACTAAATATAAGGGATTTTGATGCAAAACATATATAAAAATCGCACTTATCAGCAATTGTGACAGATGTAACAATCATTTAATTAAAATACCCAAAATTTGACTTTGACTTAGCAAAATACCCAAAATCTTGGACACTTTACCAAAATACCCAATTTTTCCACGGTGGGCCCCGCGATCGCGGGCTAGGGCCTACGTGGCACCCCGTGTTGTGCCAAAGTGTCCCGCGGAGCCCCCCCAACTATGGCCGCAGTGACACTTTTGGTCCCTCCCCGCGGAGGTTGCCCGCGGTGGGCATAAAATTTTTCACTTTTGGTCATTTTTTGCAAAAAAAATCATTTTTGGTCCTTTTTTGCACGAATCTTTGCATGCTTTTACTGTTTTTTTCCACAATTTTTGTACTTTGGAATACCAATTTGTAGTTGCAATTTATGTTGGTTGTTTTATCAATATTGGTTGTTTCATCCATAAATATCAGTAAAATGCAATCCATAATTCACACCCATTCCATACTTCTTTCTTGCTTTCTTTCTTCAGTATTTTGTTTTTGAGATACTACTGAAAAAATGAGTTCATCTGTTGCAAAAGCTAAGCTATTTTTCTGTTTCGATGGTGAATGGGTGCAAGACAACAATGAGTGGAATTTTGCTTATAAATCTAAGCATGGTGTAAAATTGTCAGCAAACTATACTTATCAGAAGTTTGTTGCATACGCCATGCAAAAATGTGGAATCAACCCTTCTGCTGTTTGCAAGTTAGTGTTTAAGAATGGTGATGGGTCATTTGTGAAGTTATCCAACGATGGGGATATCTCTGGTTTTCTGCACTTTGCAGCCGAATCAGAAAGACCGCCATTACTTTTTGTGTATGCCGAATCCTCGGTGTGCGATGAAGACGATGACGATGGTGAAGACGAAGGTGATGACGACGCTGATGACGAAGACCTCCAAATGGAGCAGCCTGATTCTCAATTTCAGCCGTCCCACGGCCCAACAGTTCATTTGGATCATGCATATGGTCTTAACGACTGTATTCCTGATTATGTTCCGGAGACGCAACAACAACAACCACAAGAAGGACGTTGTGCTGGAGTTGCTGATGACGAAACCTATGTTTTCAAAATGGGTAATGCTGATATAGACAGATCAGATACCGATAGTGATGATCACGAAGAATATACCCCTAGTAATAAATCATTTAGTCAGTTAAATGACTATTTTGATATGCCCCCTATTATTCCAGACCAGAATACCCATACACAAACCTACGAACCTACACCTTATAATCGTAGTTTAAGGTTAAAAGTAGGTCAGGTATTTGATTCGAAGGATCACTTGGCAAGTCAGGTCGGACTTAAGTTCATGGAAGAGGGTTTCGAAAGTCACACGCCGAGATCCGACAAAACCCGATACGCAGTTGAATGTGCGAGAGAAAACTGTAAGTGGAGGATGTACGCGACTCACGCGGGAGAGAAAGGAGGGGCGTTACTTATTAGAAAATTCAACGACGTACACACTTGTTCGAGGACGCAACTGAATCCCCACCACAAACAAGCCACTAAAAGGACTTTGGGTGCGATACTGAAAGACAAATTTCTTGATGCTAGCAGGTCATTGCGTCCAAAGGACATCATGGACGATGTACACCAGCAGTTCGGGGTCACGATTGGTTACCACCAAGCTTGGCGTGCGCGATGCAGGGCACTGCTATTGGTGAGAGGCACGTTCGAGGAGTCGTATGAACGACTCCCAACATATTTATATAATTTGCAGCTGCAGAATCCAGGTACTGTCACCCAGCTAAGGACCGATTCACATGGACGGTTTGAGATGTGCTTCGTGGCCCTTGGACCCGCGGTACGTATTTTAACACGTCATATGTTTACACATTATAAACTATAACATTTACAAAGGTAAACCACCTACGTTTTTGCAGATCCGCACATTTCTGGCAAATCTGCGTCGTGTCCTGGTAATAGACGCTGCCCATTTAAAGGGCCCTTACTTGGGTATGATGTTCCTGGCGGTTGCCATGGACGGGGATAACTCTATCGTTCCAGTAGATTTCGGAGTAGGCAAGTCCGAAACCGGGGACGAGTGGACTTGGTTTCTGTCCATGTTGAGACAAGCTATCGGAGACCCGCAAGGGTTGGTGTTTATGTCCGACAGGGCTCCTTCCATAAGCGCCGCAATCTCTGCCATGTACCCAAACGCCCCTCACGCCTATTGTTGTCGATATTTGGAGATGAACGCCAAAACCCAAGACAAACGTATTACCACCTACAAGGATGTCTACTGGGCGGCATGCAGAGCATATACGGATCGGGAGTTTAACCGGTACAAGAATCTTCTACGAGTTAGTGCACACAAAGCAGCCAAAGTCATGGACGATGTTGGACCGGAGAGGTGGTCCGCGGCCCATTTTCCTGCACAACGGTATAACATTCTAACCTCCAATAGTGCAGATTCGGTGAATGCACTCTCCCGTTTTGCGCATAGATGTATGATTGTTAGTCTTATGGACTACTTTCGGAGCTTTCAACAAGAGTGGTACCAACTTCGACGCCGAAAAGGAGCTGAGCTGCAAAGTAGTCTCACACCAGCGGCATAGGAGATAGTTCTCTTCAGGGCGCGTCACGCGTCGACATGGAGGGTAAGAGAAATCGGGTATGGGAGGTACGAGGTTCAGGATAACCATCTTCACGCGACTGTCCATATGACCGACCATGTTTGTTCCTGTTTCCAATGGCAAAAATTTGGGTTACCGTGCAACCATGCCATCGCTGCGGCAAGACATATGGGTCCTAGAGATTGCAGCGACTTGGCTGTAACTTTCTTCAAGTCCGAAACTTACCAGAGAACATACGCAGAGGTAATAAATCCAGCTGGACCCCCTGAAGCATGGGTGTATCCACCCGACTCCCTTCCGCCATGCTATCCACCGTTAAACGATAAGAACAGAGCCGGGAGACCGAGAAAGAACGACCGACGCCCATCACGTGGTGAAGGTTCGATACAGCGAAAATGTACTCGGTGCCAATGCGTAGGACATACTCGTGGAGAGTGTCCAAATCCCGCCCTTACAACCGTGCCAAGGAGTAGACGTTCAGTCAGCCAAGTAAGTAACACGCAGGGCCCATCGGAGCTTGAGCCACATGAAACTATATCATATGATACCGTTGATCTGAACGTTGATTTCCCTTGATTAGGACGATAAATATTGTATATTTAGTGCGCTTGTTTTGATATATAACATGATTTTATCTACTTTATCTGAACGTTGATTTCCCTTGAAAGGTACTTGAAACAGAACATGGGATGATGATCATAATGGTAGTAGTCTAAATGGGGAGAATAGTAATGGTTATATAGATATCGTGAATGGCAATAGGACAAGGTTTCACGAGAAGAATATGAAATGGGGGTTTGACAAGTTGGTATCACTGGACTCATTTAAGAATGATGATTCATGTGTGTTTGGAGCTGAAGTATTTGCAGTTACAGAATATGCACAAAAGGATCGATGTCTGTCCATCACAAAGCCTCCGCCAATTTTTAATACTTACACTTGGACCATCGATAATAAAATAAATAAATCAAAAAATATTCAATGATTAGTATGTGTTTGTTATGAAATAATCTTGTATAACATCTATCAGTTGTATTTTTAATATGAATCACTTTTTAGACAAATTTCAGACTACTTAAACACTACTTTTCACACAAATTAAAGACCTTTATTCATGACAAATTAAACAACACCATACAAACAGGAAAGGAACGAAACAACAATGTCGAACTGGAAAACTACAAAACAATAACATATAAACAACAAAGTACTAAAGCAACACCCGTACCACCACCTATTGAAAAATTGTTTTAGTTTGATCAATCCAACTTTGCTTGTCGCTTATCTTCGCTTGAAGAATTGTGAAGTCTTGCGTACAGTGGTGGATTTTTTCTTTTTCTCGACGAATACGAGTCTCCCTATCTTTTATATCCCCTTTCATCCTTTTGATCTCCTTTTCTTCCACTTCGATCCTTGTCAAGTGGACTTTCTTCCTGGCGATAATCTGTTTCCACTCTTCTGTCAGTTGGTCTATCTCCTTTTCCTTTGCTGCTATCGCCTTCTGGAGTTTAGGTAGCATTCCTTCACGTGTAGACGATGGGTTAGATGACGATGCCATTTGTTTACTGAAGAAAGAAAGCAAGAAATAAAGCAAGTGAAAGAAAGCAAGAAAGAAGGATGGAATGGTGTGAATTATGAATTGCATTTTACTGATATTTATGGATGAAATCTCAAACATGCCAGTGAATTTGAACCACAAATTGGTCTTCAAAGTACAATAATTGTGGAAAAAACAGTAAAAGCATGCAAGATTCGTTCAAATACAAGGACCAAAAGTGAAAATTTTTATGCCCATCGCGGGCCCACCGCGGGGAGGGATCAAAAGTATCACCGCGGCCATAGTTGGGGGGCTCCGCGGGACACTTTGGCACAACACGGGGTGCCACGTAGTACCTAGCCCGCGATCGCAGGGCCTACCGCGGAAAAATTGGGTATTTTAGCAAAGTGTCCGAAATTTTGGGTATTTTGATAAGTTAAAGTCAAACTTTGAGTATTTTAATTAAATTCCCTTATTTTCCGGTCCGGTGTAACATTTGCTATGATAGGAAATATATAATAAATAACATTGTATATTCAACTAGATTGGGCTATTGGCCGTCCCAAATTGAATTTAAAACTACTAAAATTATAAAGTCATGTGCGAGGAAAAAGGGGGTGCAAAATTGACTCTATTATCGTGATGTTGTTTTCAATATAATGGACGAAGAATAGTATCATCATAATAAAATTGATTTTATAAAATATTATATTCTTTATATATAAAATTATATTATTATAAGTTATATGTAAAAGTATTATAATAAAATCATGCAAAAGAAGACATAATCACTAGTAAGTGGATTTTTGTGAAACCACTTGGTTGTAAATTTTGTGAATTCGTTTAACGATGCAGCCATATTTTTCTGTTAGTTATAAGTGGATTTTTGTGAAACCTCTACTTGTTTTCTCCTTTCAGTCATCTATTTCTCGATTTTAGAGTAAACGCCTTGAGCATGAGGTACATGGCCTAATCCATAGTCAATTTTGAGATTAACCGATTGATAACTATTTTGGTAAATTTGAGATAAACTTGCTTTTTGTTTAGAGTTAATATTTCATACTTGGGGATAATTAATTGATATAGTAATATTTATTATTGTCTATTTTAGGGTTAATTTGTTTAGATTTTGCACTAACTCTTTAGGATTAGTTTATTGATGTTATTTCATCATGTTAATTTGCTTTTATTAATGCTCTTCTTTTTTTAAATTTGGGGATAACCGTTTAAGGTTAACTTATTTATATTTGGGGCCAACTAAAGTCTTTAGGTCTAGGGACAAATATCCAACAATTTTAGTAAGTGATTATATAATTCCGAAATTGTCTTTTTTATAACTGAAATTGACCCAACGTATGTAAAACTTAACATGTTCCTAAAGCATGTTTCTTAATATATATATATATATATATATATATATATATATATATATATATATATATATATATAGGTTAAATTCACATACAACCCAACTTTATACACCACATGATTAGATCGTGAAGTTAACGTGAGAATCGTAACAAGTGTTTATCAACCGTTGGATGAGAAATGTTTGCACATTAGGATGAGATGTACCAGATCAATTCCATTATAAGGCGCAATTCATGGGAGGACATGAGATTAAAAATGATCAACGGTTCAAATTCACTTCTAATGTTTCTCAGGTTAACCTCAACTTCTTACACGGTCATTTGCCTATATATAAATTACAAGGTCACGGTTATTTTGCAACCCAGTAAAAAGTTACAACTCCGTACAACCCTCATTTAAACCATTCATTTAGCACATTGCATTTGAATTCTCATTGATTTTTAAATGAATTTACCTGATTTCGTCGAATTTCTACAACATATGTCGATGCACATAACAGTTCATGCGATGTATCAAATGAAGGCGGTACTTTCATGAAACAACATGCATTCCATGTTAATGTATGTGTTTAATGAAATACTATGCTTGAAACCAGTAATATTGATACAATCCAATAATCAATCAACTGTTACATAATGAATGAGCTAAATGAATAATAAACCACCCATAACAATCGACTCGTTAAAATTGTCTTTCACATGTATATTTTTCAAACATAAACTGGAAAAAATATTTTCTTCTTGATACGTAATTTTTAGTTTTATTTTATAAACATTATACTTAATTCTTAATTTTATATTGCAGTAACTATTTTGTAACAACACCTTTAAGGCCATGCGTAGCGGCTCCCGGGTACCGCATCGGGTAAGGCAAGGGTTCAACGGGCTCGGGTACGGCGTCTGCGGGTAGGGGGAGGGTTCGGGGTATCGGGTTCCCCAACCCGATGAACCCGTGCCATTTTATTTTAATTTTTAATTTTTTTTTAAATTTTTTAAAAAAAATGCCGTTGAACGGTTAGTTTGTTTAAAAAATATATTTTTTAAATTTTTTTCAAATTAACCACACTATATATATTAATCAAAACATCTTATTTTTTCACACCAAATTCTCTAAAATTCTCTCAAATTCAATACCTTCTTCCATTTCTCTCAAATTCAATACCTTCTTCCATTTCTCTCAAATTTCATCATGAATCCAAACACCACACCTACATCCCGTCGTAACCGACCGGATACACCGCAACAAGACCCGGAGCTTGGCTTCCAACCGTTTTCTCAACAAGGTTATGTTCCGCAACAAGCGTTTTCTCAACAAGGTTATGTTCCGCAACAACCGTTTTCTCAACAAGGTTATGTTCCGCAACCGCTCCCAAACGTTGGTTTCCAACAATTTCCGCAACACCCGTATGCTCATCAATTTACATATCCTGCTTTGATTCAACCCCGCCAATTACCAACTTTCTCAACCCGCAATCAATCTCGACGACGATTTTGTTCTTGAAACCCAACAACCGCACACACCACAATCGATCTCCACACAACAATCAATCCCGGAACCATCAAACCCAATACCAACGCAAAAAGGAAAAAAGAAAAAAATTGAAACAAGGCAAAAACGACAGGTGTGGACAAAAGAGGAGGAAGTGGCGTTAGTGTCGGCGTGAGTTGACGTTTCGGAAGACCCCGTTATCGGAAACGCACAAACCGGTGGTAATATTTTTATTATTATTTTTATTATTAATATTCTTGTTATTATTCTTATACTTGAATTTATATAAATGTAGACAGTTTTTGGAACCGAATCTCGAAGGTGTTCTATGATTCTATGGGTCGCCAAGATTATAGATCATTGCATCAACTGAACACCAAGTTCAACGGCCTCAACAAGAAAATAACGTTTTTTGCCGGCATCTACAACAACTTGTTCTATAATAGATCAAGTGGAATGAGTGAAGCCGATATTTTACGAATGACACACCACCGGTACCAAGCGGAATGTGGGGTTGGTTTCACCCATGAACAAGCTTGGGATGCCTTCAAAAAATGTCCAAAATGGGCAACGGTTCCAACGATGTCGACAAATTCATCCCGGGGTTCAAAACGTACCAAACCTTCCGATGATGACGATGAAGATGTTCGGGTCGACGAGGTCGAGCAACTTCAACGACCCATCGGGAGAAACAAGGCAAAAAAAACATCAACGAGTAATACGACCGGGTCGAATACGGACGAAAGTGTTACTCAGTTGTTGACGACCATAGGCTCGTTCAACGAGCAGATTGAGGGCACAATGGAGTACAAAATGAAAAAACTCGAACTCGAACGAGATAAGTTGGAACTCGAACGAGAAAAACGATATCAACAAGACTTCGAGTTTTTCATATCCCCGCATGATCACCTTTCGGGAGACGTTTTGAGGGCTACTTTAGCGAGAAAAGAGAAAATTAGAAAATATCATAATTTTTAGTGTTTTGTATTTTGTAATTTTTAATTTTTTAATGAATGATATGAATTTTTATTTTTATTATTTATCTTAAAATATATAAATATTTTTATTTTGTTAAATAATTAAATGTATAAATAAAAGAATTAAAAGGGATGAGGTGGCAAGGGTTCAAAGGGTACTGGTACTCCACTTTTAGGGTTGAAAGGGTAAAAGAGAAAAGCTGATGTGACGCTGAGGTGGCAAGAGTTCAAAGGATACGGGTACTCATGGCCTAACAATTATAAGTTAACTTATTTTTTAAGTTTTTGGAGTAATTTACTAAAATAATTTATTTTGATGTTAATATTGAATAATTTATTAAAAGTAATAATGCGTGAATTACGTATTTTTTAACGCGTTACGTTAGTTATTTTTAATAGAGAAAAAATCGATATAAATAAATTCAGCTATATATCCAAGTACAAAATTCAATTATCTACTTAGGTACTTGCATCAAAATAGACCGATTAAGATGGATAAAGTTTAAATCAAGAAGCATTTAAAGACGTTGCTCGAAATCTATAAAGTTTAAATTCTATTTTCAAAGACAAAAGTAAATTGATATGTGATTTTATACTAAGTTTTTTAAAATCAATATATATATATATATATATATATATATATAGGGTTGGGTTCGGGTGAGACCAAAGGTTTTCCGTGAGACCCATAAGACAAATTTGTATTCGTTGATCACACTTATAAGTTGATGATCCGATCGGTTAAATCTTACATTAACTTTGAATGTGCAAGGATATTTCTGACCATCTATTTTTCTTTTTTTAACACCCAATAGAAAACATATCCCTCTTATTTCACTGCGGCCCTTTACTTCTCATAATTTTGTTTTCTTCCTCTTATGAACTCCACCTTCTTCTTCCAGTAAATTCCGATGTCTTTGCCGATTGAATATCCCCGCCGATGCCATCTATCACCCACAGTGCAGACTTCATCTACTAATCTCCCTATCGATTTTAATAGCAATTGCCATCAATGTTGCGTAATTCCTACACTAAAGTTCTTTACTGTAATACAGGTAAGATAATCTTATACATATACAAAATTTGTAATATCTTCAAATTTTCCTTCTTTCTTTGCTTTAATACATGTAAGAAATCTTACAGATGACTTATAAGAATGTCTACTTTAATCTAGGGTTTGTGATATTTTTATTTAAGGTAAAAGAATGTCCAATGAAGATGATTACTAGAACATCTTGAATGATGCTTTCAACGATGTTAAAAAGTCTAATCAGGGTCGTTAGTTTATTTTGATTAACTATTTTCATTGTGAAGGTTCATTGACTATATGCAAATATCTACAATTTTCCAATGTATGTTTTTACACATTTTGATTTTATTGAAAAGAATCTCTAATAAAAATAATGTCGATAACATATCTAATGATGCTTACGATAGTTAACAATATAATCAAGGTCGTTAGTTTCTTTTGGTTTATTGTTTTCATTGTGAAGGTTCTTAAACTTTTGTGTCGATAACACTAAAGCTTTGACGCACATTTCAACCCTTCTCAGTACAATGTAGCATTGAACAAGTAACCACTTGATTGAGGAGAAATAAATATCTGATGTTTGCTTAGCAAACCCAGGTCAGTACACTGACCATAACTTAAAGACGACCCTGCTTGTGCATACACGAGTATCATCATATCATCTTGAAGGTAAGCCGAACCGTAGGACCATATGGTTAATATGAATGTTGGCAAGATCCTGATTAGTTTCATAATAACCATGACCATAACGTTGGGGTAAACTTTGTAGATATCAAGTTGGTTGCTGTCAATAAATATAATTTTCTAGGGATGCGAGTGCCCGTAAACTTTGGGTGCAGTATGTGTAGTATATGTATAAGAAGTTAGGTTTACATTAAAACCACCATGATAATAAATTTAATTGGTTTGACAGCATAAATCTTCACAACAAGTTTATTGTGAAGTTTAATATATTTTGTAATGAGGTACTGTGAGTCTCTTCTATTCCAACTTCCCTAAAGACTAACTTGAATTAAGTTTGAACCGTGTGAAGGTTATAAGCAATGACCTAATGTAACACTCTGAGTTAAACTTACCTTCTTGTAAATTTCGTGAACCTTCACAACAAACTTACTGTGAAGTTTCAGTTGTATGTTGTCAAAGGTTCAAATATTTTACATTCTACATAGTCAACTTAAATGGATTATGTGTCTTTTTCATCCTGATAGCACTTCATTTAACTATATTCATCATGTTTTGTAGATTGGTTCGAAAATTAATGATGATGGATATTTCCGATCTCATTTTAATGATCTTGTTTGGAGTGAATACACTAAACTAATACAATTTGAAGAGCAACATCTTACTTATGGCAGAGTACGACTTGGAGGCTCATATGTGGTTGAGTGATATGTTAGACATTCGAGATAGATGGATCCCGTCATATTATAGGGATATCCCAATGTTTGGACTCATGAAGACCACTTCAAGATTAGGAAGTGAAACTACTTTGGCCAAAATTCAAATCGAAAATCAACACTAGTGCATTTTTCAGTTGCTATGAGACTGCAATAGACAAGCAATGGTATACACAACGGTTACTTGATCATGAGACGAGGATGACGCCTAAGATGGAGACCCTATTTTAATAGAGACATGTAATAGAAGTTTACACATTGAAATATCTTATGTTTTTTCACTTGATCATTAGTTGCTTATAGTTATGTTTATGCTGGAGATAGTTTTGTGTTAATGTATTACATGGTCTATTTTTGAAATTGCGCCTTCAAAGTTGTTGTAAAGGTACGTTAAAAACTATATTTTGTGATTAGTAACTTTATTCCTTCGCATTAAGTTTATTGTGAAGGAATAAACTTACCGGTTACTTCATATTAACTTTCTTGTTGTCTGGCTGATATGCATGCAAATTTTACGGTAGATAGTCCTTTTTGTAGATAATGAAATGCCATGAAAATAGTGTCATTGACTCAAAGTAAAGGTTGCAATCAATGACTTAATTTAACACTCCGAGTTAAAGTTACCTTAACGTAAATTTCATGAACCTTCACAACAATTAAACTTACTATGAAGTTTCATAAGAAATTATTTGCGATAGGGATAAAGACAAAAAATCTGTATTTAAGGTATATTTTTTAATGAATTATAACTTCAATCAATGCTCATATAAGTTTTCCATCTCATGAAATAGAATGTGAAATTCAAGTTAATTTATAAAACCGGGACTTAACAACACGTTTCTGTGAAGGTTACTTGTTAAAATTGAATGGTTGTATCAACTTACTGTAGAATGTTAAGTTTAATTGATAAAGTTTACTCTAGTGCTTGGACATACAAGTTAGGGTCCGTTTACCAAAAGCTTATTCAGTAAGCGCTTACCGGGTTACTTACCTTACCGGAATTTTACCCGATAAGAATGATGGAAAGTATCGAGAGTCTTACCTGGTAAATGAGGATGATGATTCTTACCCGGTTAGTGCTTTACAATATAAATTGTTGCATACAATGCCGTTTTTATTGACTAGAATCTTATCCGGTAAGGTAAATGAGAGTGTAAACTCTCGTCGGTAAGTGCTTACTGGGTAAACATTTGTGTAAACAACCCCTTAATGTCATTAGATAGTAAAGTGAGGATAAAACATAGAAATCTAACTTAAATTATCAGTTGATAAACTTGTATGAAATGTTAAATCAGCAATCCTCGAGAAGCTTAACAATTCTCATGAAGCTCGTGAACTTGCCTATTATAACACAAAAAACTTCCAGGACTAATTTATACATCTACCGAAAACGCTTCTATCAACTAGCTTCTAAATCATCAATAAAACTACCTAAAATACAATCTTTTTGATCATTATACAAAGTACCTAAACTATAAAACATGATACTAAATTGTTTCTGAAGAAAACCTTTGGTCAAATTCCTCCCTAGGTTTATTCAAAAGTCGTTTATGTTCTTTAACACCATAGCTTTCACATTTCTTCTCTTCGTCGGCTACTTTACATTTCATTTTGTTCAAGCCAGATAGTAGAATCTTTGTTGCATACATCCTCCTCAAATCCTTAATTTGTTTTTCTTAGGCTTTGTTCTCGGTACACTGTTCTTCAAGCCCACCTACAAAACAATTCATATCAAACATGATGAGATATAGTTAAATGAAGTGTTATCATGATGAAAAAGACTCACATGATCCATTTAAGTTGACCATGTAAAAAGTATATTTAAATGATAATACATATTTACATTTTGATAAATGTTTGAACCTTTCACAACATACAACTGAAACTTCACAGTATATTTGATGTGAAGGTTCATGAAATTAACAGTTATATCTTGAATGATATGAAGTATTATCGAGTTATGTCCACTATTTAACTAAACTTATATAGAAGCACAAGTTAAAGTACAAAAAAACTCGAACCTTCACAGCAAAAACGATGTGAAGGTTTACCTTCACGGTGCTTCGCTGTGAAGGTTCGGTGCTATTTGTATAGTCCCATGAGTCTCATGTGATCCTAAGTCGTCTATCACGTGGGTCCTTCTATACTGTTAATTTGCGCCCATTTGTATTTATTATTGTACCCACTATGATTTCAGCAACAAAGTATGCAAACCCATAAATTATATGCTCATGAAGGATAAATGCATCGATGTGCACTAATATTTGTTCAACTTTAAGCTTTAATAACCAAAAGCTTAGAATAAACAATAGATTAATGTATATGACATACATTTAAGTGAAGTAAACTAGAAAAGACGCTGCTCACGAAAGTTGGTTAAACTACCAAGTGGTTTATTTTGGTTGAACTAAAAACGGATCAGAAACCGACTCGGATGAGGGCAAAAACGGATAAGAAACCGACTCGGATGTGAAGGTTCATGAAATTAACAGTTATATGTTGAATGATATGAAGTATTATCGAGTTATGTTGTAACATCCCAATTTTTGGTAAAAGATAATGTTTGAATTTATTAAATAAATTGTGTATATTTATTTGATAAGTTGTGTTTGGTTATGTGATAGAATAATTTTAGAATTCATCCCCAATTAAGTTATGTAATTTATTTTGTGGAATTATAAATAAGGGGTAAGTAGTAATTTTAATTTGGAAGTTTGAGGGTATATTGTGGAAATCAAAGGAAGTATGGGGTTAATTGGGAAATTGTTTGATGAGGTGTAAGCACCTTATCAAAAGCTGAGATAAATGATAGGTGTCTCTTATTTTTGAAGTAATTGCAAAGTTGTGTGTGTGTTTTCGGTTCACACACAGAGAGAACGAGAAAGAGAGATAGATAGATAATTCAAGAAGAAAAGAAAGGCTGAAGAAGAAGAAGGAAAACAATTGTTTTAACTGAGATTTAAGATCACACCATAGAAACAAGGTAATCATCTTATTCCTTCTTTTATATAAATTGTTCTAGAGAATTTTAGATATGGATTTTGATGATTTTTGGATGATTATGAGAATCTGAATTTGTAGATATGTTATGTTAGTGGTATTAAACATATCTGCATGTTTACAGAAACAAACATAAGTTAAAAGTATAAATCTGGGTTTTAGATAAATTGCAGAGGGTTGCGACATTCAAGCAAGTCGCAGTAGTGCATTGCGACATTCAAGCAAGTCGCAATAGACGGTTGCGACTTGGTGTTGAAGTCGCAATAGACGGTTGCGACTTGGTATTGAAGTCGCAATAGAAGGTTGCGACTTTGCATTGGAGTCGCAACAGTTGATTGCGACTTGGTGTCGAAATCGCAATAGAAGGTTGCGACTTGGGTTTGGAATCGCAACAGTTGATTGCGATTTGGTGTTGGAGTCGCAGTAGTTGGTTGCGACTTGGCTTTATGCATTGCGACTAGAGACTTTATTATTAGTTGGTTGCGACTTGAGACGAAGATTTTAGATATTAAGGATTCTTAGTTTTAGAGAGTCTTGTTCTATAAATTAATATCAGTATATTTGTATATTGGGTATTACAGTAAACTGTGGTGGTGAAGACAGAGGTTCTTACGTTTTTAAAAGAATTAAAGGAAGAGTGTCTTCATACCAGGTGAGTTTATTCAACTCTCTTTAAAATTCAGCAATTAATATTGAAATAGATATGTAATAGGTATGTCTGCACATGTTGATAAAGGACTCGTCTTAATCAGTAATGAGTCCGAGTAGATAATTAAAAGTTATGTTATGTTGATCCCCGTGCTAAAAGGCAAGAGGGGATAACTAAGAAGTCGAGGTGTTAGAATTTTGAGATTCTTTATAAATGTATATGTAAAATATATATTGAGATGTATTACATTGTGTGTACGCATATACACTGATAAGAGTTATAATACTTATGTATTATGTTGTAATTGCTAAAAGTAGGCATCCGGTCATCGGGGGCACCTTAGTACGGTATAATGGGAACCGCTTACTAGCCATTGACCAAAGGGATGTAATTTTTAGTAATTGAGTGTACCTTGAATCATCGGGGGTCCCGGTTGTTTATCGCGATATAATAATCCCATTGGGACCATTGATTATGAGGTGAGGAAAATATGAAATGTGGAATAGGCAGATTTTGATTTGTAATTCCTATTTCAAATGGAAGATCGGAGATTTCCATTGTTACAGGGAAGATCAGAGATTTCCCAATTATGAAAAGAGGAATAAGAAATAGGCAGGTTTTGACTTGTAATTTCTTAGATAAGAGTTTTGACTTTGCATCTGGGATGATTTATAGTAGACTCTTGGTAGTGTGGTTATGGCTAGACGAATTAGTCATAAGTATGGGAGTGGGGTAGATTCCCAGTATTGAAAGGAGTTATTGTACGGTAAGATGAGCGAGAACAGGTTTGATGTATCTGTTGAGATTTTATTTGTTTAACTTTAATTTGATTTAAATATTCTCACTAGGAGAAAGCCTAATGTTTCAAGTTGAATTTTCTTACCAGGTACAAGCTCCGGGAAGTAAGCGGGAAAGTGTGATGAGGATTTTTGGAAAGACTCAAACTTAGAGATAACGGAGGATCTAGTAATTTGGACGCTTTTGGGACAAAGGATTAGATAACTTAATTAATTTGATTATGATGTATGATTAGATTAATAGGTTATTTGAATTAAACGTATTGTATATAAAACTTTTACATTTGATCCTCAGGTTATAGAAGTTTGAAGTTTTATGATCATAAGTTGTGGCAATTTTTAAGTTTTAAATTGGCCCGGTTTTTAGGGTGTTACATATGTCCTAAATTGAACTAAACTTATATAGAAGCACTAGTTGAGGTACAAAAAAACTCGAACCTTCACAACAAAAACGATGTGAAGGTTTACCTTTACGGTGCTTCGCTGTGAAGGTTCGGTGCTATTTGTATGGTCCCATGAGTCTCATGTGATCCTAAGTCGTCTATCACGTGGGTCATTCTATATTGTTAATTTGCGCCCATTTGTCTTTATTATTGTACCCACTATGATTTCAACAACAAAGTATGCAAACCCATAAATTATATGCTCATGAAGGATAAATGCATGGATGTACACTTATATTTGTTCAACTTTAAGCTTTAATAACCAAAAGCTTAGAATAAGCAATAGATTAATGTATATGACATACATTTAAGTGAAGTAAACTAGAAAAGAAGCTGCTCACGAAAGTTGGTTAAACTACCAAGTGGTTTATTTTGGTTGAACTAAAAACGGATTAGAAACCGACTCGGATGAGGGCAGACAGATCGCTGATTCGGCCTTCAATTCAACAGTTGATACAAATTAAGTATCTCATTTTTCTTGTATATTTAGGTGTTTGTTTTCTTAACACCGACTAAAAAGAAATACATATTTTCAACGACTAAAAACAAGATTCGATTGAACCTAATCCGAACTCTTTTGTCTATATAATAGCCCGGTTTAGTGCAAGGGTTTAAGTTATGGTCTATCCAGATTAGTGACAAGAAGAGATGTAGACTACATTGTATATAAGATAGGCCAGGAAAAGTACTACACATACACACATCTTGTTCCGGTACTGCTTATCTAGTCAAATCCTCTAAAACTGAAAATCCAAGGGCTCTTCCTCTTATAATTGCAATTTCTTCTTCCTGGTCCCATCCCATGAATTGTAGGCACAAATACACACTTTGTTGATGTGCCTGTTTTCTGCTAAAAAGTCTTTGGATTAGGAGTTCTTATACCCACTTCACAAAACTGTATTTATCTATCTACCACATCATGAAAATAGAAATGAAATAAATTAACAGATCTGATGATATCGATGAGAAAATATAATATTGATACAAATTATAACCTATAGAAAAAAGCAACTCAGTAGTCGGTGACTGATGCAAAGAGAAGGATTGTCAATGCTCCAAATCCTAATATCAACAAACGATTATGAACATGATTGAATACATCTAAATCATAATGTATATTTTGCAATAAGACATGGTTTAAAGTTTAAATCCATTAAAATAGAAGAAAAAGACGGAGCTTACTCTAATTTTAGAACACAGCATGAATATGAAACTAGGGTTTAGAGTTCAAATCCATTAGAAGAGAAGACGAAAGAGAAGATAATTTCACATAAAACCCGATTTCAACTAATAGAAAACCTAATTTTAGTTACTTACAGAATCCATGGTTCAATCGACAATGAACGTTACGACCAACAAATAACCACTGGTAGAACTTTTGCCTTCAATTGGGAATCATAGTTCGCCGAATACGCTTTCTGGTGAGTTTGGAGAGGTTCTGGTTGAGTGAAAGATGAAGGCATAAAGGTAACTTAGAACTTTCCTAAAAGGCCATTGAGCTTTCATAAACGCCACAAGACTTCAAAGTAATTACAAAAATGCCACCGTACAACTTGAGACCATTGATCACTTGGATAATTTAATCCAATGGCTAAAAATGGGTCTTATGGGTCTCACCAAATTCACATGGTCTCACATGATCCCAAGTCTATATATATATATATATATATATTAAAAGAGAAACCACCAAGAATGATGTGACACTCTCTTGGAATAGGATTCTTAGCTAGGAATTTTATGGTTTTTTTGAATTTTTTTAATATATATATATATATATTAAAGGAGATGTGACATTCTTTTGGAGTAGGATTCTTAGCTAAGAATTTTATGGTTTTTTTGAATTTTTTTTAATATTAAATATATTAAAGACTTTAATGCCACTTTATGAAAATATGTATTTTTCATTGTAGGTAGACTACTTTGATAATTTTGGCACAACTTTCAATGCTTAAACCATAAAACTTCCTATAAGTCTTTTACTATTTTCATCTTTTAAAATATTTAAATATCTATATCTATATATTAAAGATAAACCTAAAGAGAATTAATCATTAATTTGTTTAATTGCATATTATGTTAATTAATATTTTATTTATACTTATTTATGTTACTAATCATTCATTTTCTTCTTCATTTATTTTAATTAATCACTCATTTTTCCTTATTTAAGCACAAGTGATAATTTTTTATTGGATATGTTATTGGTTTTTTCACTTCTTTGTCATACAACAACCTAAGTTACCTCTCATATTTCCTTCTAACACACTATCTCTCACTAAATGATCCATATAAATAAGGGAATTTAATTAAAATACCCAAAGTTTGACTTTGACTTACCAAAATACCCATTTCTCTCCTGAATTTGCCAAAATACCCATTTTTTCCGCGACTCTGGTCCGCGATCGCGGACAAGAACCAATTTTGAAAAATTGAATCCCGCGATCGTGAAGAATAATCCCGCAATTGAATCAATTTGATGAGTTTTGATTTGATATTTACACTTTCAACCCTTATACTTATTACTTACTTTACTTTATACCTTTTATTTCCATAATTTTAATTTTACATTTAACACATATAATCGTTTATTAACTAAAATACGTTAAAAAATACGTTTTAATTTTAACAAGTTACACCATTATAATCGTCTCTTCGATACGTTCGAAATGAGGCTAATATTAAATATTTGTTGATTTATATATTTTAATATATATCATATATACTACATAAAAATATTTTTAATATTTACAATTCATACCCTTATAGTTAATTATTTAATTTATGGTACATCTCTTATAGTTAAAATGCGTTTTATTTATTTTATTATCGATGGTCCAAGTGTAAGTATTAAAAATTAGCGGAGGCTTTGTGATGGACAGACATCGATCCTTTTGTGCATACTCTGCAACTGCAAATACTTCAGCTCCAAACACACATGAATCATCATTCGCCAAATACCCATTTTCACAATTCTTAAATGAGTCCAGTGATACCAACTTGTCAAAACCCCATTTCATATTCTTCTCGTGAAACCTTGTCCTATTGCCATTCACGATATCTATAAACACATACAAATAATAATAATTTAAAACGATTTAATGAATTAGTTAATATATGATTATTATGTTAATGCGATAGGAGTGTAAAACAAAATTGAAAAAAATAAGAGATGTACCATAAATTAAATAATTAACTATAAGGGTATGAATTTTAAATATAAAAAATATTTTTATGTAGTATATATGATATATAATAAAATAAATAAATCCAAAAATATTCAATATTGAGCTCATTTCGAACGTATCGAAGAGACGACTATAATGGTGTAACTTGTTAAAATTAAAACGTATTTTTAACGTATTTTAGTTAATAAACGATTATATGTGTTAAATGTAAAATTAAAATTATGAAAGTAAAAGGTATAAAGTAAAGTAAGTAAATAAGTATAGGGGTTGAAAGTGTAAATATCAATTACAAATCACAAATATGAGTTGGTACTTGGTAGCGGGACTATTCGCGGGACATATTTTCAAAAATGGTCCCTGGTATAGGGGTTGAAAGTGAAATTCAATAAAAATCACAAATTTGAGTTGTGTCGCGGGATTTTGTGTGTGTCGCGGGATTAACAGCGGGATGAAAATTTTCATTTTATACCCTGGTCCGCGATCGCGAACCCAATCGCAGAAAAATGGGTATTTTGGTAAAATGAACGAGAAAATGAGTATTTTGGTAAGTCAAAGTCAAACTTTGAGTATTTTAATTAAATTCCCTATAAATAATGGACTTTTGTTTATAGTCAAATTCTTTGTCATTGTGTTGACTTCATACAATATTTATGTTCTGTTTTTTGTAGTAGGTGAAACAACCCGAAACAAGCTCTAAAAATGTCAAATATGTGGAAGAAAATTAAAGCTTCATCATTACGGTACACATATACGTCACTAGATGTCTAGATGTAAGTCTTTCATTCAACTACTCATTTAATTTCAATAAATCTTTGATTTTGTCTATTTTATAATTTCATGATGTATTTTTACCTTGATTCTCATTTATATATTTTGTTCTCAGGAGCATAACCCACAACACTAAAAGTATATTTGTGTATTGTTTATTCAAATATTACATTGTTAATCGCAAAGGGGTCGCATATCTACATTGTTTTTTATAAGAATGTCAACCGACAAATATTATCCAAAGTTTGTTTTCTTGACCTTCAATGATTGAAGCATGTTAAACTAGATTAATTTTCATTTATGAATTTACTTTTTTTTCTTCATGCAACTTGAGAGTTTCAACCATGAAACTTTGCTACCATCTAATGAGATCTATACTATTGTCAATAATGTTATCGGGGACTATCAATTTAGAAACTGAAGTTGTTGAATCACCACCACACAAGAACAATGTAAAAATTGATGGTATTTGACAATACTATGTAATCGTGTTCAAATGGCACATGCATCAATTCAAATTTTGATCCATATTACAAAAAAAGTTTTAAATTAAAAAAATTACCGTTGAAAAAAAAATATTAAAAAAAATTAACTTTGTGACTAAATGAAAAAGGAGGTGGACCCTGTTGTAAACTAATAAATCATATAAACGTATAGTTTTATTAATACGGTCTGAATAATAATTGTACAACGTGCGATTACAATGGAAGTACACGCTACTTATACAAACAGAACCATCACAACTGTTCTAAAAGGCACCTTTTCAGGAAACAGTTTATTGGTGGCAGTTAACTAACTTAGCTGCGACAGATGCTTATCTACTTATCAGCTAAAAATAATAGACTTATCATAATAGGTTTAGCTTATCATCTAATATTCCCCCATAAGCTAGACATCCCTAACCCCAAGGGCTTTCTTTAGATAGATGAAACTTCCACGTTGCAAGGACTTTGTAAATATGTCAGCAACCTGATTCTTTGTCCCACAAAACATGACATCCACTTCAAGATTTTGGACAAGTTCTCTAATGAAATGGAACTTAATCCTTATGTGTTTGCTTTTACCATGATAGACAGGATTTCTGGTCAGTGCTATTGCAGATTTATTGTCACAAAAGATTTGAGTTGCTGACCTTTGAGGTATACCAAGTTCATTTAATATGCCTCTACGCCACAATGCATGACACCCTGTAGAAGATAGAGCCATATACTCTGCCTCTGTAGAAGACAAAGCTACCACATTTTGCTTCTTTGACTGCCAAGAGTCCTAAATTAAATAAGTATCCTGTTGTGCTTTTACTGTCTACTACACTTCCCCCATAATCACTGTCACAGAATCCTATCAACTTAGATTCAGGAACTTGAGAGTATGTAATACCATGATTTAGTGTACCTTTTACATACCTTAGTATACGTTTTGCAGCCTCCCAGTGACTTTTCTTAGGATTTTCTATGAACTTGCTCTCTAAACTTACTAAGAACATGATGTATGGTCTGGTTGCTGTAAGGTACATAAGGCATCCTATTAAACTTCTGTATAATGTAGAGTCTACATCCTCCTCATTGTCACCACTGCCAAGCTTTAAACCAATTTCCATAGGTGTTGCAGCAGAAATGGAGGCTTAACTGTTAAACCTGGATAGAAGATCTTTGGCATATTTCTTTTGAGAGATTGAGATACAATGATTACTTTGTTTTGCTTCTATTCCCAAAAAATAATGCAACAAACCTAAGTCAGTCATTTCAAACTCCATCTTCATGGATTCCTTGAATTCTTTAATCATATCCTCTAAGTTTCATGTGAAAACAAGGTCATCTACATAAACACAGACTAGAAGTATCATGTTACCTGTTCTTTTAATGAAGAGTGTGTGTTCATAGTTACACTTCAGGAACCCATACTTGATGAAATGCCCCTCAATCCTACTATACCAGGCCCTTGGTGCCTGTTTTAGCCCATAGAGAGCCTTCTTGAGGTGGCATACTTTATCCTCTTGACCCTTTCTTTTGTAACCACTAGGTTGATCCACATAAACATCTTCTTCTAGATATCCATTGAAAAATGCAGATTTAACATCCATTTGATAGACATTCCACTTGTAATATATTAAATAATAAAAACGACCTCACTTATCAATTCTTCTTCACGTCATTAACACATGGTTAACGAATAAAGCATCATATATTAAAATTATTCAATTTAGAGGACATAAGTTTTCTAAAATTTTAAAACTTCCCTCTAATGAAAACTTTTACACCAACTTTTTGAAGGTGTAAAAATTTCAAAATGTGTCTATTTTGTTTTGATGATAAAGTTTAAATTGTGATTAGTATCCTAAAGATAACTGTCAAAATACGAATATGTAACACCCTCATAATTTGGACCAAATTAGAACAAGGTCCATGGAAGAGACTAGTTATGCTGAGGGTGGAGTTTTGGTGAGAAGCTGAGGTTAATGTGAGAAGTATGAGAATTGATTACCAACCGTTGGATGGGAAATGGATGCATATTTGGATGAGATGCACCGAGATACACCAGATCAATTACATTCTAAAGCGCAATTCATGGGAGAGCATAAGATTGAAAGAGATCAACGGTTCAGATCTACTTCTCACATTAACCTCAACTTCTCACAAAATCTTTCGTCAAGTATGAAAGGGTAAGTAATGGGGTTGGTTTGCTATATTTGTGAGAACCCTAAAGATTAAAGTTAGGTTTGGTAATGGATGAGTTTGGTGAGAATAAAAGTTATAGTGAGAAGAGTAAAAAGGGGTATTCGCTCTCGGATGCATATTAGGATAAGATACACCAGATTAATCTCCATTTCAAGCGTGATCATGAGTGTCCTTGAGATTAAGAGTGATCAATGGTCCAAATCCCTTCTTACGCTTCTAACCTTAACTCTTTTTCTCATGCTACTCACGGAACTCAACCCCATACACACACACACACACACACACACACACACACATATATATATATATATATATATATATATATATATATAGAGAGAGAGAGAGAGAGAGATGTGGGTTCATACGAGAACGTTAACTATTTAAGAAAACAAGAAAATAGTATGTAACACCCTCGAATTTGGAAAGAGCAACTAAATAAAATTTCGATAAAATATTTACTTAAGAAATAAAATTCCTTCTACAAACCATTCCTGGAATTACTTCAAGATAAACATAACAACTCTCACAATTTAAAACTCAAATCATACTATGAACCACTTAAAGTCGGGTGTTACTTAACACCAGTAAAAGTTGCTAATCCCAAAATAAATGCGGAAGACTTCACTAAAACAAATCACCTCTCGTGCACTCTACTAGCACTCGCCACTTCACAGTGTAGCTAAAGCTACTCCCAACCTGAGCCTGTTACACATGCCGACAAATAAAAAGGGTTAGGCTAACGCCTAGTGAGTGCAAGCATTTTATCATGACTATATAAATTGATAAATCGAGAGGGGTGTAGTTCTAGTCATGATTTCAAAAGAGTTTACTTTAGTTGCAAATCACCCATTTTCCAACTCACACAAAATCTATGAGAAAAGCTCCCAAATTGTATAAAGCGTTTTCCAAAATGAATTCCAATTCCAACTCACTCAAAACGTGTTTGGACGTAAATATCCCAAGAAATATAAACATGAACAAAACTCCAATATTTAAAACATCCAAATAGGATGAAGCATAGAACTCTTCCAATGAACCATGAAGACATTTCATATAAACAAATAGCGTCACCAAAAATATGGATAAAATCTTATACCCAAAAACCACACCTTTCGGTGACGGGGGAGACCCGATTCCATCGAAAGTGACGGGCACACAAAGTTAGGTCACTTATGATGTTACTGGATTACACCTCAAGTCCCGGTCCTAGTTCCCATGCCATAAAGACATCACAACCTCAAACCATAAACATATTTCCTTTATTGCCTACCCCGTAGGGTTACACCTCAAGGACTTACAGGGACCACATTGCATATCCAGTCTAGACGAGTTACACCTCAAGGGCTTCAGTGTCCACCATTGCCTACTCGCTAGTGGCCCCACGACCTAACGCATATAACCATGCGTTCCAATAGTCCACTCTCCGTGCACAAATAGATAGACCATCCAAATAAAGACTGACTTACATGCCTATGGATCCAATGCAACACAGTCTACAAAACATGCTCAACCCGAAATGACAGAAGCACCCAAGCATGTAAATATCAATAATGAGCAATAAAATGCATCAAGTTGCAATAAATGCAAACCATAAATAAGACTCCACATTGAGCCATTTAAAACCGGACAAATGTCCCCAAACTTTCTCAAAGACAAACCCGAGCAAAATGCTCCAAACTTGCTAGACCCATAAATAACGGTCATCATCGCATAAAATGTGTTTAAACATTGTTTAGGTAAACAAGTACCCCCAAATCATCCTTAACTCCAAAACTCGACACGGTTTAAACAAAAGGGTTTCCCAAAGAACTCATACCCTTATAATTCTCAAAATAACTCTTGACACTAAATCGTGTATTTCCCAAATGGTTTATAAAATCAATTACACTAAAATGATTAAACCATCAAATAGACATCATTTTGATCAATTAATCTTTTAAAGACATATTATGATTTCTAACCATCCAAATATCTAAAAGCCCCAAATATGGGTGTTTTACACATTTATGAAGATAAATATTTCCAAAGAGTTAAACTAACCAAATAACTCATCCATTGATATTTTCAAGTAAAACACACAAATATTTGGAAAATAACATTTTTGGCATGTACAAAGTTTTCACAAATCAACTTGAACTCACCTTGCTAGATTAGGCTAAATCTAGATTTTCCCAAACGTATGGTCCTTTGAAAAAGTCCGAATCTTCAAGTCCAAATCTTCCAAAAACCTAAATCTACAATTTCCAACCATAAACATTTATCCCCAAACACTTAGAATCATTTCCCCCAACATATTACACCCAAAATCACCAATAGATCGAAACCCTAATTTCCAAAATGAAGAGAAGAGAAGATTACCTCAACCATCAAGTGAATCCACTAATCAAACACTTCTAGTGATACCAAAGTGAGCTTCAATCTTCATTTCATCCAAATAAAGGAAATGTAAAGCTCGTATCCCGGTATCGATTTATTTTAGTAATTTAATTTTTCTGGTAACGATTTTCTTTTATTAACGGGTTTTGGCGGCAAGGACTAAAAATGATTTAGTTTTGCGATATTGGATTAAAGTGGAAAATCCTAATTTAAATTGGGAAAAAATGATGTAACATTAAAAGTCAGGGACTAAAGGTGTAAATTTAAGAAGTCTGCATGGGTTTGGCTTTTAAGAACCGACCCCCCTCCCCTTTGTTTCGTTTTTGAGTCTCACGCAAGAAATCAATCGCAAGAAACAAGCCACCCAAAACCCTAGCCGTTCCTGCCGTTTTTCTTTTGCTGCCACCGTCGAACCGCCGCGAACCACCAGCACCGCCGCCGCTAGCGGCTGTCGGCGAGAGGGAGAAGCAGCGAGAGAGCGAGAGAGAGGGAAGGAGTCGACGAGTCATCTTGTTGCTGCTGCGTTTTCTTGTTCGAGAGGTAGGGTTTTCTCGTTTCTTCTCGTTTTCCTTTTCGTCGTCGTCAAACCACCACCGCCGCTGCAGCCATGGCTGCCGCCAACGGGTGGCCGCCGTGCACCACATTCCGGTGGCTGTAATGGGCGGGTTGCTTCTGTTATGTTGTGCGTGGGTGGGTGCGGCCCAAGTTATCGAGATTGGATCGTCACCTTTCACCTCGCCGGAGTTTTTGTGTAGAACCACCACCACCGCCGGTGGTGGCTGCCGCCCCCACGCCGCCGCCGACCACCACTGCCAGGTGTGGCAGTGGATGGTGCTGGTGTAGTCCAGACCTAGGTGCCTAAACCCAAATCCTAAACCTAAATGTAAAACGCTAAACCGAGAAATCGAAGTTATCATTTTATGTGAAAACGCCTAATCTGTCCCTGTTTTGTAAAATCCGTAGAATAATCTAGGAATCTCGGATTGAGGTGAAACCAGTGCCCAAATCTCACAATTTGTGTTTAGTAGGTTTCTTATGTTTTGCAGAAAATTTAATTCGGCCTCTAGCTAGGGCCAAAATGGCAATTAGTGCAGACTGGTCCGGTTTTCACTGTTCGGGTAGTTTGTCTTGGAAAATTCATATAAAATAGTAGGGACCTCGTATGAACGCGTGCGATATGTCCCTGGAAACCTAAGACATAGAACTTTCTAATTATGAAATTATAATTCTGGTTGGATGGGTTTAAGGGGGGCTAAACAGGTCACGAGCAGACCTGCAAATCTGGACCAAAAGCTAGAAAATACACGTTTAGACTTGTAGTTGTAATTTCGGGTTAGGACTTCACTTTGACACTTGATAACACTTCTTTAGGTGGAAAGAAGTGAGTTGGAGTTGACGGGTCCTTGTCGCTATTCGTGGTGTTCTGCTTTGCTTTTCGAGGTGAGTTCTCTCACTGCGTAGGATAGGAGTTATATGTGCATTGCGGTAGCTTGTGTGTATTAGCTGAATTGTTGTGTGTAGTACTAGGCTGAATTAATGTCTAGTATAATACTTTGAGTGTTGTATGAAACTCGGGGAGACCGAGGACTCGGGGAGACCGGGGAATACGTACACGGGTGTTGTATGGACTCGGGGAGACCGAGGAATACGTACACGGGTGTTGTATGAACTCGGGGAGACCGAGGAATACGTACACGGGTGTTGTATGAATTCGGGGAGACCGATGGATATATGCATGGGTGTCTTGCATGAGTTTGCTTGTTTTAGATATGTTCTTAAACTGGCATGTAATGTTTGTTATTGTCTATCTGCTGATAGGGGTGGTGTGTATATGATTGCTATTTTGCATATGGATTTGAATTCACTAAGCTTCGTGCTTACCCTTTTCCTATAAATGACTGTTTCAGGTACGAGTGGCAGTAAGGCGTGACGGTACACACTGGCGCGTTGAGAAGACCTTTGTCATTATTTATTTTGAGACACATGTCCAAAATTATTACGTTTTCCGCTGTTTTAATTATGATCGGTGGTTTAACTTAACGAGGTTTTTGATAAACGTTTAATTGGATTTAATTACTCATGGATTATTTTTAATAAAACGTTATTTTTAAAAGTTCAAATTTATTGTAATTTTTGGGACGTTACAACTTGGTATCAGAGCACAACTTGAGCGAATCAAACACATTTCGGTGTGTTTGAACTCAAGTTTGCGGCTCGGGATTATCTTTTTCCTTTTAAATTTTTTGGAGAATTAAAAGAAAGGAAAAGTACGTTTGAGAAACGGCGACCGAAGGCGCAGTGTGTACAGTCAGCCGATGCCAAGGGAAAAGGTAGAGTACTTGGTGTAATTTATTGCTTTCTAGAACATAGGAGTATGTATGCTAGATTGCCTGGTGCTTATTACACTGTTCAGCATGAGTGCATGGTTATTAATTGCTAGTAGGAATTTATGCTAGTCTTGATAGATTGTTAAGTGAATGCCTTATAAGTTGTATGCAGTAGGAACCAAATAGCCGTAGAATGTTTGATTTAGTTCTGTTGCGCAGCTCTTGTTTGAGTCTAACCGTTGTGGGATAGAATCTTTTATTCGAATGTCTATCTGGTTTCACACTGTATGCGACTGTGCATTCGCGAGACGACTCGTCACGACTAGTGGAGATTTCGTCATAGCAAGGGTAATGGAATGGGGTGAAATTCCTAGTGAGCTAGGAAGAGTGTTTACATATGCTGGTACGGGCATATGGGTGTAACTGTTGGCAAGGAACTACTTGGGCACTTCGGGACGGGACTCGAAACGAGTAAGGATAGGTGTGGAAGATAGTAGTAGAGCTCCTACTATCTGAAGCACAGGATCCGTGCTCGAGTCGGGGAAAGTCACGGAGAATCTAGGGAGTTGAGCGTGAGCGTAGTTAGCAGGATTTATTATGTGCTAATAAATCGAGGTAATTACCTAGAATGGCCATCACAAGGAGGAACAACAATGCTGATCCAGATGCTGGTACTGGATTTACTGCTGAGCAGATTCGTGAGATGATTGCGGCTGAGGTGACGCATGCTATTGGGGAGGCGATCCCCGAGATTATTACCGCCATTCGTGATGAGGTAGTAGTGTTGATGGAGGAGCGCATCACGGCGATTCCACCCCCTGCAGGTGGGCAGCCCCGAGCGAGAGAGTTTCAGTATCGGGATCTCTCTGCTTGTTCTCCTCCTGAGTTCAAGGGAGACTCGAACCCGATCGTCAGTATGCGCTGGATCTCAGACATGGAGTGCGCATTCCTTACTGGTGGTTGTCCTGAGAACCTGAAGGTTCGTTTCGCGGTGAACCTGTTACGAGATGGAGCGAAAGACTGGTGCGCTACTGCTTTGACGCTTAATGAGCGCACTACATTGACCTGGGAGGAGTTCGTCGTACGTTTTCGTGCAGAGTATGTGCCTCCAGTGGAGATGGAGAGGATTGCTAAAGAGTTCTTGGAGCTCACTCAGACTACGGAGACCATGAAAGAGATGAACCGAAAGTTCATGGAGATGGCACTATTCTGTCCTCAGTATGCTGCCTCGGAGGACATGAAGATGACGCGGTACAAGGATATGTTACGTACCGAGATCAGGGAGTTCGTGAGTACTGCGCAGTATGCTACACTTGCTGCGATAATGGAGGCTGCCCGAAGACGGGAACTTGAGTTGGAGACGCAGGCCAAGAAGAGGAAGGCGGTGCAAACCGTGGCACTGATATCGGCTGTTCCAGAGAAGACGAGGTTCTCGGACTCACGCTCGGGTCAAAGGAGCGGAGGGTTCAAACCCAGGGATGGTAGCGGAAGGAGAGATGATAAATGTTTCAAGTGCGGCCAGGTGGGACACTACGGTCGTGATTGCAGGGTACCACTGATGGTCTGCTTTAACTGCAAGCAGACGGGCCACGTGAAGGCCAACTATCCGAATCCGAGGGTTACTGATGGGGGTGGGGCACAAAGAGCTCCTGCGGCTGCTCCTTTGTGTATTACTGATGGTCGTGTGGGTCAGGCTGGAACCGAGGCGGCCCGAGGTAGAGTTCATCAACTGAAGGTGGATGAGGCACATGCTACACCTAAAGTGGTGACAGGTACGTTCTTAGTTAACTCAGTGCCTGCTGTGGTGATGTTTGATAGCGGGGCTACTCATTCTTTCGTGTCTCACACGTTTAGTTAACGTTTGGGTCGTAGTGTAGGTCAGTTAGGCTGTCCACTTGTGGTTGAGGTTGCTGATGACAGGACCTTGACGGTTACTGACGTGTATCGCGGGTGTACTTTGGAAATCTCTGGCATGAGATTCCCTATTGATCTGATTCCGATCGCTATGTGTGAGTTGTGCGTGATTGTGGGCATGGATTGGATGGATGCTTTTGATGCAGAGATTGTTTGTCGTCGCAAACAAGTACGACTTCGAACCCCAAGCGGGGGAAAACTGCTAGTTCAGGGCGACTCGCCCAGGCGGACCTCAGCGATATGTTCGGCTACGAGGGCTCGGAGGTACTTGCAGCACAGTGGCCAAGGATTTTTAGCGTATGTGATAGACAGGCGCGGCAACGAAGAGAAGAAGACTGCGGAGGATGTGCCAGTTGTACGAGAGTTTGCCGACGTATTTCCCAATGATTTACCGGGGATACCTCCCGAGGGACAGGTAGAGTTCCACATTGATTTGATTCCGGGTGCTGCTCCGGTGGCCAAGGCACCTTATCGCCTGGCTCCACCGGAAATGAAGGAGTTATACACTCAATTGCAGGGACTTCTAGAAAAAGAGTTCATCAAGCCGAGTTGTTCACTGTGGGGAGCCCCGATTCTGTTTGTGAAGAAGAAGGACGGGTCCCAACGGATGTGTATAGACTACCGTGAGCTGAATAAGCTTACGGTGAAGAACCGTTATCCTCTGCCAAGGATCGATGACTTGTTCGACCAGCTACAGGGAGCCTCGTGGTTCTCTAAGATTGATTTGAGATCGGGGTATCATCAGATGCGGGTGAGAAGCGAGGATACGGAGAAGACGGCATTTCGTACACGTTATGGCCATTACGAGTTTGTAGTGATGCCTTTCGGGCTCACCAATGCACCAGCAGCATTCATGGACCTCATGAACAGGGTGTGTAGTCCGATGCTGGATCGGTCGGTGATTGTGTTCATCGACGATATTCTCGTGTATTCGAAGTCGAAGGAAGAGCATGAGACGCATTTGCGAGAAGTTTTGGAGGTTTTGAGGCGGGAGAAACTTTATGCTAAGTTCTCCAAGTGTGAGTTCTGGTTACGAGAGGTCCAATTCCTAGGACATGTCGTGAACCAGAAGGGTATTATGGTCCATCCGACCAAGATTTCAGCAGTGATGCGGTGGGAGGTGCCGAAGACTCCCACTGAAGTTCGGAGTTTTCTTGGGTTAGCAGGGTACTACCAGAGATTTATTCAGGATTTCTCCAAGATTGCATTACCTATGACCCGATTGACGAAGAAATCTGCGGCTTTTAGTTGGGGTGAAGAGCAGCAGAGGGCTTTTGAGAAGCTACGCAGGCGTTTATGCGAGGCTCCGGTGTTGACCTTGCCCAAGGGTATGGAGGATCTGGTAGTGTATTGTGACGCCTCTCACCAGGGATTGGGCGCCATGCTCATACAGCGCGGTAAGGTTATAGCTTACGCTTCGAGGCAGTTGAAGCCTCATGAAGCGAACTACCCGACACATGACCTAGAGTTGGGAGCAGTGGTGTTTGCTCTCAAGATTTGGAGGCATTACTTGTATGGTGTCAGGTGTACGATTTACACTGACCATAAAAGCCTCAAATACTTGATGGACCAGCAAAACCTCAATATGCGACAAAGGAGGTGGCTTGACGTGGTCAAAGATTATGATTGTGAGATACTTTACCACCCGGGTAAAGCGAATGTTGTTGCAGACGCACTTAGTCGACATCCAGTTGGTGAGCCACTTCGGGGTTTGTGTCAGCGGTTAACAGTGGTTGCACCTCTCCCTGAGTCAATAGGTGATGCTCAGGAAGTGGCGATTCTGGACGAGAATGCCAAACGCGAGAGAGTTTCAGGTGAAATTCCGATTTTTGCCCGTGATAGTCGGGGTTTATTGACCCGGTATGGTCGAGTTTGGGTTCCCTTCACTGGTGGGAACAGGCAGATATTGTTGGACGAGGCGCATAAGTTCAAGTTTTCTATTCATCCTGGAGCTACAAAGATGTACCGTGACCTGCGGGAGGATTATTGGTGGCCCGGCATGAAGCGGGACGTCGCCAAGTGTGTAGAGGAATGCCTGACTTGTCGGAAGGTCAAGGCTGAGCACCAGCGGCCGCATGGGAAGTTGCAGCCTTTAAAGATTCCGGTATGGAAATGGGAGGAGATCACGATGGATCTCATTACTAAACTTCCAAGGACTCCACGTGGGAATGATGCTATTTGGGTGATCGTCGATCGTCTGACCAAGAGTGCTCACTTTTTGGCCATCAGGGAGAGCTCCTCGGCGGAGAAGGTCGCGGAGATTTTTGTGCGAGAGATTGTAGCCAGGCACGGGGTGCCAGTTGCGTTTGTCTCTGACAGGGACACCCGTTTTACCTCCCGGTTTTAGGGGAAGTTTCAGGAGGAGATGGGTACGCGGTTACATTTTAGCACGACATTTCATCCACAGACCGACGGGCAGAGTGAGCGTACTATTCAGACTCTTGAGGATATGCTTCGGGCATGTGCTATCGATTTTGGAGGTAGTTGGGATCAGTACCTTCCTTTGGCGGAGTTTTCCTACAACAACAGCTTTCATTCCAGTATTGGCATGCCGCCGTACGAGATGTTGTATGGTAGGAAGTGCAGGACGCCCATTTGCTGGGGCGAGGTTGGTCAGCGAGTATTGGGAAGCACTGATATTGTGCTGAAGACGACTGAGATGATACAGATGGTGCGGGACCGTTTAGTTACTGCACAGAGTCGGCAGAAGAGTTACGTCGATAAGAGACGATCAGACTTGGAGTTTCAGGTGGGGGATTATGTCTTGCTGAAGGTTTCGCCCTGGAAAGGGGTGATTCGGTTTCGTAAACGGGGAAAGTTGGGACTCCGTTACATTGGACCTTACAAGATCATTGCTCGAGTGGGAAAGGTAGCTTATCGCTTAGAGTTACCGGACGAGCTGAGTTTGATCCACAACACTTTCCACGTGTCTCAGTTACGGAAGTGTGTGGTGGATGAGACTGAGGTGATTCCTCTTGAGGATATTCAGATTGACGAGCGGCTTAATTACGTGGAGAAGCCGATTGCCATTATTTGAGAGAAAGACGAAGACCTTGCGTAACAAGGTAATAGGCTTGGTGAAAGTCCAGTGGCAGCACCGAAAGGGGTCTGAGTGGACTTGGGAACCCGAGGTTGAGATGCGGAAGAACTATCCGGAACTATTCGCGGGCATAGGCTTCGAGGACGAAGCCTAATTCAAGCGGGGGAGAGTTGTAAAGCCCGTATCCCGGTATGGATTTATTTTAGTAATTTAATTTTTCTCGTAACGATTTTCTTTTATTAACGGGTTTTGGCGGCAAGGACTAAAAATGATTTAGTTTTGCGATATTGGATTAAAGTGGAAAATCCTAATTTAAATTGGGAAAAAATGATGTAACATTAAAAGTCAGGGACTAAAGATGTAAATTTAAGAAGTTCGCATGGGTTTGGATTTTAAGAACCGACCCCCCTCCCCTTTGTTTCGTTTTTGAGTCTCACGCAAGAAATCAATCGCAAGAAACAAACCACCCAAAACCCTAGCTGTTCCTACCGTTTTTCTTTTGCTGCCACCGCCGAACCGCCGCGAACCACCAGCACCACCGCCGCTAGCGGCTGCCGGCGAGAGGGAGAAGCAGCGAGAGAGCGAGAGAGAGGGAAGGAGTCGACGAGTCATCTTGTTGCTGCTGCGTTTTCTTGTTCGAGAGGTATGGTTTTCTCGTTTCTTCTCGTTTTCCTTTTCGTCGTCGTCAAACCACCACCACCGCTGCAGCCATGGCTGCCGCCAGTGGGTGGCCGCCGTGCACCACATTCCGGTGGCTGTAATGGGCGGGTTGCAGTTGTTATGTTGTGCGTGGGTGGGTGCGGCCCAAGTTATCGAGATTGGATCGTCACCTTTCGCCTCGCCGAAGTTTTTGTGTCGAACCACCACCACCGCTGGTGGTGGCTGCCGCCCCCACGCCGCCGCCGACCACCACTGCCAGGGGTGGCAGTGGGTGGTGCTGGTGTAGTCCAGACCTAGGTGCCTAAACCCAAATCCTAAACCTAAATGTAAAACGCTAAACCGAGAAATCGAAGTTATCATTTTATGTGAAAACGCCTAATCTGTCCCTGTTTTGTAAAATCCGTAGAATAATCTAGGAAGCTCGGATTGAGGTGAAACCAGTTCCCAAATCTCACAATTTGTGTTTAGTAGGTTTCTTATGTTTTGCAGAAAATTTAATTTCGGCCTCTAGCTAGGGCCAAAATGGCAATTAGTGCAGACTGGTCCGGTTTTCACTGTTCGGGTAGTTTGTCTTGGAAAATTCATATAAAATAGTAGGGACCTCGTATGAACGCGTGCGATATGTCCCTGGAAACCTAAGACATAGAAATTTCTAATTATGGAATTATATTTCTGGTTGGATGGGTTTAAGGGGGGCTAAACAGGTCACGAGAAGACCTGCAAATCTGGACCAAAAGCTGGAAAATACACGTTTAGACTTGTAGTTGTAATTTCGGGTTAGGACTTCACTTTGACACTTGATAACACTTCTTTAGGTGGAAAGAAGTGAGTTGGAGTTGACGGGTCCTTGTCGCTATTCGTGGTGTTCTGCTTTGCTTTTCGAGGTGAGTTCTCTCACTGCGTAGGATAGGAGTTATATGTGCATTGCGGTAGCTTGTGTGTATTAGCTGAATTGTTGTGTGTAGTACTAGGCTGAATTAATGTCTAGTATAATACTTTGAGTGTTGTATGAAACTCGGGGAGACCGAGGAATACGTACACGGGTGTTGTATGGACTCGGGGAGACCGAGGAATACGTACACGGGTGTTGTATGAACTCGGGGAGACCTAGGAATACGTACACGGGTGTTGTATGAATTCGGGGAGACCGATGGATATATGCATGGGTGTCTTTCATGAGTTTGCTTGTTTTAGATATGTTCTTAAACTGGCATGTAATGTTTGTTATTGTCTATCTGCTGATAGGGGTGGTGTGTATATGATTGCTATTTTGCGTATGGGTTTGAATTCACTAAGCTTCGTGCTTACCCTTTTCCTATAAATTACTGTTTCAGGTACGAGTAGCAGTAAGGCGCGACGGTACACACTAGCGCGTTGAGAAGACCTTTGTCATTATTTATTTTGAGACACATGTCCAAAATTATTACGTTTTCCGCTGTTTTAATTATGATTGGTGGTTTAACTTAACGAGGTTTTTGATAAACGTTTAATTGGATTTAATTACTCATGGATTATTTTTAATAAAATGTTATTTTTAAAAGTTCAAATTTATTGTAATTTTTGGGACGTTACAGGAAAGGTTTAGGAGAGGGTTGGGTAAAACCCTAGAAAGTGTAGAAATCTCACCAAAACGAAAGTGAGAAGAAGGGTTCTAACCTCCATCCATAATTCCTTGTTAAGAACTGGGAGAAAAGCTTTGGTTTGCAAGATTTATGGCTTCAAAAGCTCCAAAAACGATTTAGAGGGTTAGGGTTCGGTTTGGGAGAGTTTAGAGAGAGAGAGATGGAATAGAAATGAAAGAAGGCTGAAAGTCGTGGGTTTAAAACCCTCTGGAGCCTGTCGGCGATAGTGACATTGTCACTATCGCCGGGCATACTCGCCCGCTACCCAAAATACTCGTGGTACACTTTCGGCGATAGTGACACTGCGAAAGTGACCATGTCACTTTCGCGAGTGTCATACTCGCTGGCTTCTCCCCACCTCTCGGTACATACCGGGCGGTAGTGCCACTGCGAAGTGACCATGTCATACTCGCGAGTGTCATACTCGCTGGCCTTGTACCGAGCCCAAACTTGGCCATATTTCTCGAGAGATCCAATTAGCATTATGTGTCCCACCCTCCAATGCAACACCTTGTCCTTTTAATAGTTCTAAATAAATTCGTTTACAGATTGAGTTAGGATTTTCGGGGTGTTACAATCCTCCCAACCTTAGTATGATTTCGTCCTCGAAATCTAGATCATTTACCACCAAAGGTTGATTAACTCAACGCCGACCATAATCCATCACTTCCAACTGAAATCTAAATTTCTCCCACACGGACTACTAAGACAACCTCAAGTAAACTCTTACCAACAGTGTCCTCTCGGGCACATGGTACTTATGTCCGGGTGAACGCTCCATCTACTGAATCAACTCCTAACCACAATACCTTGGTCGTCTCCCAACCTTATGTGTTCCATACTTTCCCGACGACGGATCCCTACTCTAAATCAATTCGTGTTCGCTCACTCTTAAATTTCTCCAGTTCGTCTAAGGTTTGATTACATCTAAAACCAACGAAATTCCCCAATCCAACTGTTCCTACTACTAACCGTCGTTTAATTCCAACGAGCCCTAATAGACTCCAATACCTGCGGTCGTCACTGACCCATTGATTATACGACTCCAAGAATCCGCCCAACATTAAGCATCAAACCGACAGGTTCTTTTACCACACACGAAAGTTATTCCACCAAAACTACTCGTCACAATTGAACATCTTAAGATTACAACAAGTACATCGAATCTGCCACCGATACCATCCGGCCTATAGCACCATCACGCGTCGAAACACCCAACTTTTCATAGTCGAAGTTCTACAAACTTACTCTTAACCGGGGTTACTTAACCTTTCCAAGGTCCTAACGAGTTCAAGGTTTTCAAGTGTATTATTTAACAAGCATGCCAATCAACAAAACTTTTCATAGTAATTTTCAACACGAAGATTTTTCATGTCAAATTAAACGTACGCATAAAAACTATTACTATCAGTTTGGTAGTTGCGCAAAAATGGACACGCTCGTCCCACATATGAAAAATCATATTGAAAATTATTTCGTTGCAGTTCAGTTTATCAACAAAACACAGAAGCGTAATAAATAGTTTCTTTTAAATGGACCGCTACGGTTCTAGTATGGATTGACTCATGACATGCACGTAAAGTAGCTGCCCATTTTAAATGGTGTGCAACAAAATTTCGCACGTACTTCAAAAGAAGTTCAAACGGATTTTGACTCCAAAATTCCTTTCTAACCATAAAATGGCATCAAGCGTTATGCTTCCAAAAGTCCACTTGCAATAAGCAAAATCATGGCTAAAATGCCAAAATTCCAGAAACCCCTTTCCGTTATAATACCATATAAACAACATTGTTTAATAAACTCACATTAAACAAATTTCCCAAAATAGTTTTACATAGACATAATGGAAGATAACTTTCCGTCCAAACTTTAACATATGTGGAGGAGATCCAATGTTAAAGTCATAAGCCGTAGTTACTTGCCCAACATCTTAAATATCGTAAAATATGGATATCACTGTATCCTAAAGTAGCGTTGGAAAACAACAAGATAGAACAAGTCCCGACGGGGTTTGCAAGTCCCGTAATAAAATAATTTCATGCAGGTTCAAAACCCATGATTTAAAATCTTGTGTGTGTGCTAAACATTTCTCAAAATTTATAACACAATCCATATATGGATTTGAAACACAAGAAATAATTGATGCAATTTATTTTCAAAATAAAATTTGTGCATAGCTTAGTCGGCATTCAACGTCTCAACTCATACTCCTCCGAATCCCTCCGGTCCACTATTGTCATCCGGATAATCAAACCTCTTAAAGCAAGTTGGGGAAATACCTCAATTAACCTTACGGTTTTTCCTTAAATCAAAGTCGGTTCAATAAGTCTATGGTTCTAATCCAACCATCAATCTTGACCCGAAACGGTCTTCTTAAAGTAAATACCATGCTTATCGTCACTCTTAAGTGACTAATGCTAGAATCGTCCATCTATTCCAACGACTACTAGCTTAGAAACTTCTTCACTACCCCAACGATCATCACATTAAAGCAATTCAAGTATGCACATGTACTAGTAGGTTCACTATGACACTGGCCATGTGTCACTATGAACGCACCATACATGATTATCCTTGTTACTCTCGACGTGATTCTCGTTTCTAATAACATCCATTGACCTCGAAACATCCTATCTTAAAGTGCCTAATGGTGAATTTCACTCTCGTTTACTTAAAAGAACGCTAGTTTGAGTCTAGGTATCCACATTCGACACCTAATTCTCTCAAACTTATGCTCTGATACCAACTTGTAACACACTCGAATTTAGAAAGAGCAACTAAATAAAATTTCGATAAAATATTCACTTAAGAAATAAAATTCCTTCTACAAACCATTCCTGGAATTACTTCAAGATAAACATAACAACTCTCACAATTTAAAACTCAAATCATACTATGAACCACTTAAAGTCGGGTGTTACTTAACACCAGTACAAGTTGCTAATCCCAAAATAAATGCGGAAGACTTCACTAAAACAAATCACCTCTCGTGCACTCTACTAGCACTCGCCACTTCACAGTGTAGCTAAAGCTACTCCCAACCTGAGCCTGTTGCACATGCCGACAAATAAAAATGGTTAGGCTAACGCCTAGTGAGTTCAAGCATTTTATCATGACTATATAAATTCATAAATCGAGAGGGGTGTAGTTCTAGTCATGATTTCAAAAGAGTTTACTTTAGTTGCAAATCACCCATTTTCCAACTCACACAAAATCTATGAGAAAAGCTCCCAAATTGTATAAAGCGTTTTCCAAAATGAATTCCAATTCCAACACACTCAAAACGTGTTTGGACGTAAATATCCCAAGAAATATAAACATGGACAAAACTCCAATATTTAAAACATCCAAATAGGATGAAACATAGAACTCTTCCAATGAACCATGAAGACATTTCATATAAACAAAGAGCGTCACCGAAAATATGGATAAAATCTTATACCCAAAAACCACACCTTTCGGTGACGGGGGAGACCCGATTCCATCGAAAGTGACGGGCACACAAAGTTAGGTCACTTATGATGTTAATGGATTACACCTCAAGTCCCGGTCCTAGTTTTCATGCCATAAAGACATCACAACCTCAAACCATAAACATATTGCCTTTATTTCCTACCCCGTAGGGTTACACCTCAAGGACTTACAGGGACCACATTGCATATCCAGTCTAGACGAGTTACACCTCAAGGACTCCAGTGTCCCCCATTGCCTACTCGCTAGTGGCCCCACGACCTAACGCATATAACGATACGTTCCAATAGTCCACTCTCCGTGCACAAGGAGATAGACCATCCAAATAAAGACTGACTTACATGCCTATGGATCCAATGCAACACAGTCTACAAAACATGCTCAACCCGAAATGACAGAAGCACCCAAGCATGTAAATATCAATAATGAGCAATAAAATGCATCAAGTTGCAATAAATGCAAACCATAAATAAGACTCCACATTGAGCCATTTAAAACCGGACAAATGTCCCCAAACTTTCTCAAAGACAAACCCGAGCAAAATGCTCCAAACTCGCTAGACCCATAAATAATGGTCATCATCGCATAAAATGTGTTTAAACATTGTTTAGGTAAACAAGTACCCCCAAATCATCCTTAACTCCAAAACTCGACACGGTTTAAACAAAAGGGTTTCCCAAAGAACTCATACCCTTATAATTCTCAAAATAACTCTTGACACTAAATCGTGTATTTCCCAAATGGTTTATAAAATCAATTACACTAAAATGATTAAACCATCAAATAAACATCATTTTGAGCAATTAATCTTTTAAAGACATATTATGATTTCTAACCATCCAAATATCCAAAAGCCCCAAATATGGGTGTTTTACACATTTATGAAGATAAATATTTCCAAAGAGTTAAACTAACCAAATAACTCATCCATTGATATTTTCAAGTAAAACACACAAATATTTGGAAAATAACATTTTTGGCATGTACAAAGTTTTCACAAATCAACTTGAACTCACCTTGCTAGATTAGGCTAAATCTAGATTTTCCCAAACGTATGCTTCTTTGAAAAAGTCCGAATCTTCAAGTCCAAATCTTCCAAAAACCTAAATCCACAATTTCCAACCATAAACATTTATCCCTAAACACTTAGAATCATTTCCCCCAACATATTACATCCAAAATCACCAATAGATCGAAACCCTAATTTCCAAAATGAAGAGAAGAGAAGATTACCTCAACCATCAAGTGAATCCACTAATCAAACACTTCTAGTGATACCAAAGCGAGCTTCAATCTTCATTTCATTCAAATAAAGGAAAGGTTTAGGAGAGGGTTGGGTAAAACCCTAGAAAGTGTAGAAATCTCACCAAAACGAAAGTGAGAAGAAGGGTTCTAACCTCCATCCATAATTCCTTGTTAAGAACTGCGAGAGAAGCTTTGGTTTGAAAGATTTATGGCTTCAAAAGCTCCAAAAACGATTTAGAGGGTTAGGGTTCGGTTTGGGATAGTTTAGAGAGAGAGAGAGATGGAATAGAAATGAAAGAAGGCTGAAAGTCGTGGGTTTATAACCCTCTGGAGCACGTCGGCGATAGTGACACCGCAATAGTGACATTGTCACTATCGCCGGGCATACTCGCCCGCTACCCAAAATACTCGCGGTACACTTTCGGCGATAGTGACACTGCGAAAGTGACCATGTCACTATCGCGAGTGTCATACTCGCTGGCTTCTCCCCACCTCTCGGTACATACTGGGCGATAGTGACACTGCGAAGTGACCATGTCACTATCGCGAGTGTCATACTCGCTGGCCTTGTACCGAGCCTAAACTTGGTCATATTTCTCGAGAGATCCAATTAGCATTACGTGTCCCACCCTCCAATGCAACACCTTGTCCTTTTAATAGTTCTAAATAAATTCGTTTACAGATTGAGTTAGGATTTTCGGGGTGTTACATAGTCGCTATGTACAAAATCATATATGATTCACGTACAAAATCATATATGATTACGCGGCTTTTCCCGCCACTTTAAGTCGCGGCCAAAGTCGCGCGTGTCTAGTTTTTGCGATTAATGTAAAATCACATGTGATTTTGCACACGATTTGTTGTTTTCTCATTTTCTTAAATAGTCAGCGTTCTCGTTTGAACCTTAATATATATATATATATAGAGAGAGAGAGAGAGAGGTTCAAGGAATCAAATAAATGAAAACTAAAGAACACCTTATCAACCTTTAGATTAGATGATCTGACGGATATGATTAAACGCGTGGTTACAACCCTTGAACCTGACCCTATATATATAAGTCACCGTTATTTTTCAACCCAGTAAAGGTTACAACTCATGCAACCTTCATCTAAACCGTCCATTACATTTGGATTCTCGTTGATTCTCTAAATGAATTTACTTGATTTCGTCGAATTTCTCCAAAATATGTTGATGACATAACGGTCAATGCGATGTATCAGATGAATGTGGTACTGTCATGAAACAGTATGCATTCCATGACATTCAATGAAATACTATGCATTGCAGGTAAGATTATTGCATGAAACCAGTAATCCTTGATGCAATCCGGTAATCAATCCAGTGTCTACATAATGAATGGGCTAAATGAATGGTTTAGATGAGGGTTGCACGGGGTTGTAACCTTTTACTAGGTTGCAAAATAAACCACCCATTTTAATGTGCATCCAACGATTGATAACCAGTTATCACGATTCTCACGTTAACTCAACTTCTCACCGTAACCCAACTATGTGTATATATATATGTATATATAGGAGGGATCTTTTACAAACCTTTCTTATACAACAAACTTTGCAAACTCATTTCAACCCTTGTTTTTTCGTTTTCTTTTAATTATAAGAGTGTGTAGGTAATTTCAGTAGGAGACGGTTATATATGGAAGTGATATATATGAGCTATTTTAGGATTGCATTAAATATATTAATTATATTATAACTTTTTAATTGGGTGAATCCAATATTTCGATTTCAATGTTGAGAACTGAGATGCATAAGAAATTGTTTTTTTAGTTAGACTCGTAATCCCTTTTTCAAAATTAAGCTGTTCATCATCTTTGTCATGGAGGAGTATTTGGATACAAGTTTGGCTTATGAAATTCATGTTGGAGATGTCTTCGAAAGGGATGAAGTATTTTTATTCTTTGTTCGACCTCTTGATGAAATTCTTAGCATTGAATCGAACAACATTCATAATCATATGGCTTTTTCGAGAACCGACGATGATCAGGATAACTACATCAAAGGGAGGTCATCTCCAGTTTCATGAAACCGGTTCATCTCCGTTTCATTTTCATCCATCTCCGTTTCATCTCAGTTTCATCTCCGTTCATTTCCGTTTCATCGACGTTTCATTTTCGTTCATCTTCGTTCATTTTCGTTTCATCTCCGTTCATTTCTGTTTCATCTCAGGTGCATCTCCGTTTCACTGATACGAATCAAAACCTAATATTGTACCTTCATTGATACGAATCATGGCTAAAACCTAATACACGTTGCGAACCGATTTGTAGGGATGAAAAAGATGAAAATCACAAGCTAAAATGGATGCTTGGAATAGATTTTTGTTCATACGTTGAATAGTAGAAATGCATACATTTCCTTATTTGATTTGGATGCAAATGTCCTAATCTACCATTTTGCCATTTTTTATTTCATTTAAATTATTAAATTAATTTTATTATTAACATAATTAGTTCAAATGCATCTTAACCGTTGATTAATCAAATCTATGGTATATATATGGATTGTAGAGTTTGTTGTATAAAGGTGGTTTGCAAATAAAACCATATCTCTCTCTCTCTCTATATATATATATATAAAACTATTTATTATTATTCTACTTAAAAAACAGAGGAAATTAGAGCATCCATATAAGACTATCCGCATCGGTACCCATGGGTTGGCTGGGGTTGGCTTGGGTTGGATGGAACACCATCGCTCCCCACCGGGTTGGCGTGGGATGGAGCCGGCTGGGGTTGGGCAACCCAGCTGGGGTTGGGTCTTCAATTTTTTATTTTTTTATTTTTTACATTTTGAGCCGTTGAAATATATACGTTGGAGTTAATTTTTTTTTAATTATTTATATCCTATAAATACTAATATTAACCTATTTATTTTTTCACAAAAACAAATTTACTCTCAATCTCTCTCATCTTCCCCACTTATTTTTTCACACCACTAAATGCTAATCAAGTTGATGAGGAGGACGACGAAGAGATTAGCGACCAACAATATGACGCTAACGTGTTAGAAGTCCGACACCGAGAAACGCATCATAACCTTCGGGCGGATTTAATCGAACACATTTCACGGCTTCCAAGACACAACAACCAAGGCAACGAGTAGTATTTTTAATTGAAATTTATGTATTTTTAATTTTTTTAGAATTTATTATGTAAGGTTAAAATATTAGTTTGATTTATAAATTATAATATTATATATTATTACAAATTACTTATAAAATATTAATTATTTAAATTAATGGTAACAAAAATAAAAATAAAAATAAATAAAATATGGGATGGTGGTGTGGGATGGATGTGGGGGTTTGTGGGTTAGAATGGGTTGGAAGGGAAAAATGATGTGGCGCTGATGTGGCAGTAAAAAAGTATGGGTTAGATGTGGTTGGATGCTGATAGTCTAAGCAGATAGAATATTCAAAATTTGTTACGAGAGTAGCCGTTGTTTTAGTTACTTTCTTTTTCCAAAGCCGCCTTGTTTTAGTTACTTTCTTTTTCTAATTTCAACTAGATTATCAGCTAGTTTATAAATTATCAAGTATTTTGCCAAACATAGCCAAAAGTGATAATTCTTTAGAAGAATGGGTTAAACAAAAAAGTAATACCAGAGCTAAGTGGCAGTTCTATTATTTTCCGATCTCTAGTTAATAGCATTTTCAGCAGTTTTCTATAATTTTATAAAATAGAGAATTAAATATTAAAATATCTAAAAAGAGTTACATTAATTTCCAATAGATTTACTATTTTAGAGATTTTAACACAAGTTATATTAATATAATATTCTTTAGTTTATATTTCTAATACACTTTAAAAAAACTTAATATGAATGTATGTCCATTATATGTATATTTTTGCACGTTTGCATATGCATATATGTATATGCACATTGTTCACATATGCATACTGGTTTGTTCACGTATGCAGTGGTTTGTAAGGAGGTGCAACAAATGTAAGATTTGCATTTTACGGAGCATATATATATATATATATTATATTGCTTCACTATTGATTTCGAATTATACACGTGCAATAAACTAAAAAAGTATTTCTACATTTGTGCTTCTCTTTTAGTCAAAGTAGTTAACTGCACACCAGAAGCTCTTGCTTGCCAGGCCTATATATATTTGCTTCACTATTGATTTCAAATTATATATTCAGTTCAATCAATAGCTAGCAATATATACCTACCTTCCATCCAACCTTAGTTTTGAGATATGTCAACTTTTCCAGTTTCTATTTCTTCGTCACCATTAGCAGTTGAAGAAAATAGTAGCACCAAGCAAGCTGATCATGTGATCCGCAATACTGTTACTTTTCATGCTAGCATCTGGGGAGATCAGTTTCTTACATATGATCATAAGGTTTCAATTATATCTATCTTAATTAATTAATTAATCTTACTATATATATATATATATATATACGTACTACTTGATTACTAGTATATAATTAATTCATCATATCCATGAATTAAATAATTAATTTTAATATAAATGTATATCATTAAATAATATTTTTGGTAATTATATATTAATTATTATGCTTTCAGAAAGATGCAGATTTAATTGTGGAGAAACAAGTTGTTGAAGAGCTGATAGAAGAAGTGCGAAAAGAGGTAATCATGAGTAGTGATGATGAACCCATGCAACATATACAGCTTATTGATGCGCTCCAACGACTTGGCATAGCCTATCATTTTGAAAAGGAGATCGAGGAAGCCTTGCAACATATCTATCACTACACCAAATGTTGCCTTAGACAACATAGGCTAATTGCCTATGTTGCTTAAGATAAGTTTAGGCAACAAAAGCTAATATATGTTGCCTAAGTTTCCTCTTAGGCAACGTATCGTTATATGTTGTCTAAGTGAGACCTTATGCAACATATGAATAATTATATGTTGCCTCAAGTATCTTAAGCAACATCTTCCATTATGTTGCCTTAGTTGTGTAGTGTTTTTTTTAATTCAATGAAAGTTATCTTAGGCAACATATTTTCTTGTTTCTATGTTGCCTAAGGTAAAAAATTATAAATAAATATAGGTAGTTGAAAATCTAATAAGTTGTGTACGGATGATTGATACATACTTTTACTTAGGCAACATATAATCTATTGTATTTGTTGCGTAAGAGTTGGCTTAGGCAACATATATTCTTGTTTCTATGTTGCCTAAGGTCAAAATATAGATAAATATAGGTAGTTGAAAATGTAATAACTCGTGTACGAACGATTTAAGGTTGACGCAATTTGTGAATTATCTAGATTCTTTCAGATGTTGTGTGCTCGAGAGTTGAAGAAGTCGGATGTGAATATGTGTATTTTTTAAAAATTGTATGTGTAATTTTATATGTGTATTTTTAAAAATTATGTGTAATTTTTAAAAATTGTATAAGTCATAAAAGATCTTGTCGGGTTATAATGGACCTTAATAAACTTCAGTAGTTCTTAATGGTCTTATAGAATTCAATACACACCACGTGCATAAATGCAATACATACATTCATACAAACATACAAATAAACACACACACACATAATAAGCCACCCTGGTTATTTTTTGGGCCTTAATATGACATGGAGTGTCTTATTGAGCTATAATGTTTCTTAATAAGCTTTTGGTGATTCTTAATAGGCTATAGTGGGTCTTAGTGGTCTTATCGAATGCAATATACACCACAAGCATATATGAGTACCGACCTGGATACAAACACGTAATAAGTAACCATTAGTGCTATTGGGCCTTGATAAGTCATAAAATGTATTGTTGGCCTATAATGGTTCTTAATAGGATTTAATTGTTCTTAATATACTATGGTGGGCCTTAGTGATCTTATAGAGCCCAATACATACCACATGCATACAAACACATGTAATCAGCTACCATTGGTATTTTGGGCCTTAATAAGACAAGGAGTGTCTTATTAGCCTACAATGGTTCGTAATAAGCTTTTGGTGATTCTTAATAGGCTATAGTGGGTCTTAGTGGTCTTATCGAATGCAATATACACCACATGCATATATGAGTACCGACCTGGATACAAACACGTAATAAGTCAACATTAGTGCTATTGGGCCTTGATAAGTCATAAAAGGTATTGTTGGCCTATAATGGTTCTTAATAGGATTTAGTGGTTCTTAATAGACTATGGTGGGCCTTAGTGATCTTATAGAGCCCAATACATACCACATGCATACAAACACACGTAATCAGCTATCATTGGTATTTTTGGGCCTTAATAAGACATGGAGTGTCTTATTGGCCTACAATGGTTCTTAATAAGCTTTTGGTGATTCTTAATAGGCTATAGTGGGTCTTGGTGGTCTTATCGAATGCAATATACACCACATGCATATATGAGTACCGACCTAGATACAAACACGTAATAAGTCAACATTAGTGCTATTGGGCCTTGATAAGTCATAAAAGGTATTGTTGGCCTATAATGGTTCTTAATAACAACAAACGACTCTAATACGACCTAATAACAACACACACACACACACACACACACACACACACACACATATATATATATATATATATATATATATATATATATATATAATCAATCAAACATTGGTGTCATGAAGCTTGACCCGTGAAGGCCCAATACAGTTCGTTTACAATCACACAGTAAGGTAAAACCCATCGCGACCCATTAGAGTTTATTAAGAGTCGCTAAAGTCCATCAAGGCACAATCAAGTTCATTAAGAACTCTTTCTAAGGGGCTGCTTACCAAATTTTTCATTAAGTCCTGTATGGATAAATTTGTCTGTTTGTATACATTTGTCTGTCTGGATAAAAATATTATCGTGTTTACTTTTTCTTCTGAATCAACCGTCTGAATGAAAGAAATGACCAATCTACCCCTTTGAATGAAATAAAACATAATATCATGGTGTACATACCTTTATCATCCGAAACGTAAACTTTAACACAATTTTTGAACATGATTGAAATAACTTTTACCAATGCAATCGAAATCAAGTAATAGAAAGTCAATCAATATCTCAAAACCAAAAGCCATTTAACAAATTTATCATCACTCAAAAAATCAAATCTTAGCAACCGAGGAAAATCCAAATATGGTGGGGTAGGCCATCCATTCTAATCAAACCCAAAAAACTATGAAATCAAACGGGAGATATAACGATGGATGTATGCAGTAGTACCCTTCACTTCCTAAAACCCATTGCTTCTACTTTCTTCTTCCCCTTTTGATTCACCGCATCATCGAAACAAAAAAACACCCAAATTAAATCCACACAAAACATGACAATATGCTTAAAATCAATATGACAGTAGGTCTTGATTATTTTTTGGAATCACTACATGAAATTATGCTTGGAATCGATTCCCTTTTCTTTGACTCGATACCTGATTCCTTTTATGTGGAGTCACGATCGCCGGAAAAAGATGCAGTGGTGGATCTATGGTCGCAGGAAAGAGATCCAGTGATGGATCTATGGTCGTTGAAAAAAGATGCAGGCGACAATGGAGATTGTCGGTGGAAGGGGAAGAAATAGATGAGCAGCCGAGAAGAAATCGTGAAAAGAGGCGATCGACCAGACATGTTATATCAGGGAGCATGTTTTTATGAGGGGCAACCGTGGAAACTTTGTGGCTGAACCTAGACAAGTGTGGTATTTGGGCTGTGCGAATAAGCCCATTTATTTTTCATTAAGTTGCAAGTAAACACCTCAAAATGTCTGTGCGAATAAGCCCAATTATCCATTAAGTCAAAAGTAAACAGACCCTAAACCTAATTAACTATCATAAATAAAATTCACCTCTTTTTTTTCGTTTCCAATGTTTTTGTCATTTCCAATAAAATGTGTTTGGAATCAACGATGGTACAAATTTTGATTGTGATGTTAATGAGTTTAATAAAATGAACGAATATCGTCATGACCCAGATTATTGATTAAATATTAGTATGTGTGATGCAATGAATTAATTCTGTTAAGAAAAGTTTCGTAACCTTTACGTTGTAGTTTGTACAACGTTACATTGACCGTTTTCATGTTTATTTATTTAGTTAAAATTTTAATAATTTTTTTGAAATAAGATTCCATATATAATTTTGTTAAATATTGTTTATAATGTTATAAATTAAGAAAGTTAATTTTAATAATTTAGTTAAAACTTCATATATAAACTTTATATTTGATATATTGTTTACAAAATTATAAATTAAAAAAATTAATCTAAGTTAACTAAAACCCAATTTTTTGGTTCTCCCGCCTCCCCCCAAATTCATTTCCCACCCCAATTTCCAAATTTCCCACTTCATTTCCCGCCTCCCCAAATTCACAAACAGCGCCTGGGAACATCAGAAGTTCAGAACGATTGACGAACACGGCCTAACACATCCATCTCTGTCTCTCTCGAACTAGAGAACTCGAACAACCGGTCTTGCCCTCTGCCTACTGCCCCTTCCGAGTCTTGACTCTCTAGTCTCCTCTCTGTCTATCTCGATCAGTTCTGCTTTCTGCCGATTGTCGACTGCCATTCTACACTTCATCGACTCTATTGAGGTAAATTTTATAGTGTTTACTTTTAGATTTTGTACTCCCAAGTTCTGATTAGCCATTTAGGTTTTATCTTTTTTAGTGTTGTTTATATAATGATATTAGGTTTATTATGTCCTATTTGTTTTTTAGACTTCAAATTTAGGTTTTTTAATTTGTTTATTTACTGTTTTAGTATGAATAACAAGGAAGTCATAGTTCATTTTGTAGACTGTTATTTGTTAGGATATGTGGAAAGCCCTTTAAATCTTTCTTGAGAAGATCCCTCTATATGGGAGGTTCCTACATACATATATGCAGGTTTGATGGTTTGTGTCTAGCCAATCTCTCAGGCTCCAACATTATTTATGGAAAACCCCCTTTATAAAGCTAGTCCTTTCTGTTTTCTACTCCATCCAATTATTTCCCCATCTCATGTAATACCACACTTTCTCTTTAGTTTCGTGCTTTATCGGATCAGTTATACCGCACACCAGAGTATCACGAGTTTGTGAGACAGCATGTTGTTATGCAGGTAAACATCACAGAATGATAATGCATACCTCTGCATTTGTTATTGAATTTTGTATGGTTTTGTTCATTATTGGTTATAGGTACTGATATATATACGTGTTATATCTATGTACATGATTAATTCAGCTTAAGTCGCATCCAGAAATGTACGAGGAATATGTCCCTATGACGTACATTGACTACTTGAGACAGATTTCTATGTAAGTCGCACCTTTTTTTTCACCACATTTTCCCTTTCCAACTTCTTGTTAATTTTAATATTTGAGCAGGAATGGAGAGTGGGGAGATCATGTCACCTTGCAGGCAGCTACAGATTTGGTATGTTTCTCTTTTTCGCATCATAATTAGTAGGATGGATCAATTAAGTGTTAAAAAGGTTTTGCTAATTTTCTTTGTCTATTTGAGCTTGGACTTGCATACTTATTCAACTCCTTTATGTTTTCATGCAGTAAGATGTCAAAATCCTTGTGCTAACCTCTTTCAAATATACCATTTTCATCGAGATTCTTCCCAAGGTCCTAAAGTCGAAAAGAGGTAACTTTTAGATCATTATTAAGTTCATAGATTTCTTACAAGTATGTATCATTTTCGTGAAAATAGCGTCTGCACAAAGTATATATAGCCCGCCCTTTGTTACTTGTCAACTTAATTTGTTTCATAAATAGAAAGGGTTAATATATTTGTATTTGCAAATGACTTGGGAATTTAGTTTTACACTCTTTACCAATGGAAAGGAGTATGCTCAACTCATGATGGTAACTGAAGTTGTTCATACCTATTATTTCTTATACTGGTTTTAGGGTTTTCCCATGCTACACTTAACGAATATGAATTACGCTATACTTCCATTCAACCAAATTTGTTTTTTCTTGAGAAGTTTTCCCTCTTGTCGTATCGTATATATATGTGCATATATTACTCCATCCTTTGTATGTTTCTTTAATTCCTTTTTTTCTTGATGAATTAGCATTAGTTAATCATAAATTAACTTGTATGTATGTATATATATGCAGTGTGAATCTTGATGAAAATGATCCAATTTGGAGCGATGATATGAGGCTGAGAGTTAATTGCACAGGTCAAGTTCTTCATGCATATGTGAATGGTGAATATGTTTGGCGGTTCGAGCTCCGAGGATGAGAGGTCCGGCGAAGGGAACCTCTATGCCCGTTGATGATTTGCGACGAAAACTTGCCGAACGTGACGAGTAGATTCGCTTACTAAAAGAGGCACAAGATGAAGCAAAAAAGGAAGCCGCCGAACAAAAAAAGATGATATTATCTTTGATGCAAATTTGCGGTGTTGCTAGCGATGCAAACTCCAACTCAACAACCTCGACAAGCAAGGCTTTAGGTTAATTTTTATTTTTATGTTTTCGTACTTGTTGCCGACTTTTGGACTTGTTTAGGAAAAACATTATCGTTCAATCATAGAATTTATTAGTTTTATTTGGTTATTGGAGTTGTTTGTCGATTCACACGAGTTTGTTTGTTTATGGGAGTTTGTAGAAAACATGCGAGTAAAAAAATGCATCATGGTGCACAAAATGTGCAATAATATTTTTTTATATAAAACATCTTAGGCAACTTATCTATAAGTGTTGCCTAAGAGAAATATTATATTAGTTTAATCAAAGTTCAAAGGCAACATACGCAAATAGTATATGTTGTTTAAGTTGATATCTTAGGCAACATATGCAAATTGTATATGTTGTCTAAGTTGATATCTTAGGCAACATATGCAAATAGTATATGTTGTCTAAGTTGATATCTTAGGCAACATATGTTTTTCTCATAGGCAACATAACCAGTTGTGTGTTGCTTAAGGAGTCCGCTTAGGCAACATATGATGTTTGCTTATGTTGCCTAGGTTCTTATGCAACATTAAGAAGGCAACACTGCTTAGGCAACATAGGCATGTTGCGTAAGCCTTAGGCAACATATAAACCCCTCTTAGGCAATATTTTTCATTTGTTGCCTAAGTGACATTTGGTGTAGTGTATGCCGCCCACAACTACCATAATATTAACGACCTACAAAGCGTTTCCCTTTGGTTTCGAATCCTACGACAACAAGGCTTCAATGTGTCATCGGGTAATTAAATATACAACCTCAATTTCCGATTCTCATGCATGCATGTAACAGCTCCTTCACAACCTAATTAAATTACCATGATGATCTAGATCTCACACCAATATTTACATGCACATACATATATATATATATGCAACCAAATTAATTGGTTTGATGATCGATGTTGCAGAAATATTCAAGAAGCATATGGATGACAAGGGAAACTTGTTAAGTGATGATGATGTCGATAGCATGCTTGCGTTGTACGAAGCATCATATATAAGGGTAGAAGGAGAAAAAGTACTTGATGACGCTCTCGAATTCACTAAAACTCACCTTGCCGTCATGGCCCATGATCCTTCTTGCGACTCTTCCCTAAGAACCCAAATACAAGAAGCACTAAGGCAGCCACTTCGGAAAAGGTTGCCAAGGCTAGAGGCGGTGCGTTACATACCTATCTACGAACAGCAATCTTCCCATAATCACCTCTTACTGAAGCTTGCAAAGTTAGATTTTAACATGCTTCAATCAATGCATAGAAAAGAGCTTAGCCAAATCTGCAAGTAAGTATCTAGCACTACACCAAATCTCACTTAGGCAACAAATGAAAAATGTTGCTTAAGTGGGGTTTATATGTTGCCTAAGGCTTAGGCAACATGCCTATGTTGCCTAAGAAGTGTTGCCTTCTCAATGTTGCATAAGAACCTAGGCAACATAAGCAAACATCATATGTTGCCTAAGCGGACTCCTTAAGCAACACACAACTGGTTGTGTTGCCTATGATAAAAACATATGTTGCCTAAGATATCAACTTAAACAACATATACTATTTGCATATGTTGTCTAAGATATCAACTTAGACAACATATACTATTTGCATATGTTGCCTAAGATGTTTTATATAAACAAAAATATGATTGCACATTTTGTGCACCATGATGATTTTTTTACTCGCATGTTTTCTACAAATTTCCATAAACAAACAAACTCGTGTGAATCGACAAACAACTCCAATAACCAAATAAAACTAATAATTCTATAATTGAACGATAATGTTTTTCCTAAACAAGTCCAAAAGTCGGCAACAAATACGAAAACATAAAAATAAAAATTAACCTAAAGCCTTGCTTGTCGAGGTTGTTGAGTTGGAGTTTGCATCGCTAGCAACACCGCAAATTTGCATCAAAGATAATATCATTTTTTTTTGTTCGGCGGCTTCCTTTTTTTGTTCGGCGGCTTCCTTTTTTGCTTCATCTTGTGCCTCCTTTAGTAAGCGAATCTCCTCGTCACGTTCGGCAAGTTTTCGCCGCAAATCATCAACGGGCATAAAGGTTCCCTTCGTCGGACCTCTCATCCTCGGAGCTCGAACCGCCAAGCAACCCATACATCGAACAACCGTCCCAACTGAAGAACCAACTATTTCCTCAATTATTGATATTTCTTTTTCAATTGGGCAACGCATTGGAAGAAGAGTAGAATCTAAAGTGTCGTCGGAATCATTCTTTATCTTCTCAATCGCTTCCTCAACAAGTTTCTATAAATACGATTCAAACAATTATTAACATATTTAAAACTATAAAATACATTGCTTTTAATTATAATTAGTGCAAGTGTGTAACCTAAATATGGATAAAAAGTTCTTTACAAATCATCATACTATAAATACTTACTTTACGGTCTTCGCTTTTAGTGGTCTCGGCAATTGTACCGAGATAAGGAGCCACATGTCCGTTAGCTTCAAGTTTATTAGCCCTAAACTTGAACAAAATCGGTCCCGATTTATGCTCGACCCTATTTTTAGACAATCTTGCTTCCGACATCCTCTTTGATTTATTCTACAACATGAGAAACACTTATTTTACAATCTAAACTCAACAATAATTTGTATATTTAATTATATATTAGTTAAATACCTTCCATGTTTCTTCTTCAAAAAGCGTGCACAAAAAGTCCCACTGATTTGGCCGATGTACAAAGTTTTTCGGAATGGGAAGACGACCTTGATGCTTGTACAACGTGTGACAATCAGTTCTCCACCTATTGTATGCGCGACGCGCAGTTGCGTGGATCCCCTCAAATAAGGCTTCACCCGGAGGTCCATCCAAATCAATCTAAAAAAAACCCTGAAAAGTAAATACAAATCAATATGAAATAAAAGGTTAATCATTATTAATAAGAGGTATAAATCATAGAATAAAATTAAAAACTAACAATCAAAATGTACTTATGCTAAGTTGATCAACTACAATCTTAAAATCATCTTTCTCGATATTAAAATAATATTCGGTCAACATCGGAATATGTTCCCGAACAATGCTCCCAATTTTCTTTGCGATCCTAATGACATCGTTTGTGTCGGGCAACTCCTTATCCATGCTCTACTTGAGTGGGAGACGTTTATTCTCATTGTTTGCGATGTCTCTCTTGATCGCCTTTCCCGTGATAATCCCCCGTCTTGCCTTCTTTGTCACCGACTCTTCCGTCGGTTCAACATGGATGCGGGTGCGGCGACAATTAATACGTATATCTAAAGCCGGTGGCCCACTAGTAGAAGTGCTCGCCTCGGTGTCGGGATGTGTCACATCTGTAGTTGGTGACACCGGTGTAGTTGGTGACCCCGAAGTCGGAGGGTACAATCGGCGTTGGACGGAAACGAAAGGTGTCACCTCTAACGAGACATCCACCGAATCGCCCTCTGAACGTGTGGTAGTCCTCTCCAAGGCCGATGCCTTTGCTAAATTGAAGACTTTACTTCTTTTTGGAGGCATATCAATCTTCAATTCATGTATATATAAAAACATATATAGACTTATAAAATACACACTTGGCATATCAAAACAGATTAATACATTTATAAACAACAGATAAAATTAAATATATAGACTTATAAAATACACACTTAGCCAAAACAGATTAATACATAGACTTAATAAAATTATAAATAGCAGATAAAATTAAATATATAGACTTAATAAACCACAAGAAACCAACCACAAGTCAACAAGAACCAAAACAAAAACCCACTGTTTGATAATTTATTTTTTACATATCAAGGGGCTGTTTGTTTTTTGATATTCAGAACTTATTTATCACTTATCACTTATCACTTTTTCGGTCAGATGTTTCTCAATTAAGCCTGTTTGTTTTTTTAGTGTTTCTCCAAATCGTTCTACAAATCGACTTCAAATCGATCCTTGTAGATGTGAGAAACAAACCTGCTCAACAAATCGACTTACGGTTCTCTCTATGGTTCAAATCGATTTCAAAACGACTTACAGTTCTCTATATGGTTCAAATAGATTTCAAATCGACTTACATTTTGAAGCAAATTGATACCTATTGTTTTTGTGGTTCTCTCTATGCTTAAGGGTTCTGTTTGAACAAATCGATCTGTGCTGGTATGAGATCACAAATCGACTTTCTTGCTGCTACCTAAACAAATCTGCTCAACAATAGGTATCAATTTGCTACCTGAACATAAACACCAACTTAACTCTCAACATTGATTGGGAAGAGAGAATGCGTCGTACCTGGTGGTACTGGTGGCGACTGGTGGTACTGGTGGTGACAATGACAGCGACTGGTGGTGGTGGCGATGGAGTCGGCGTCTGGTGGTGGCGGTGGCGACTGGTGGTACTAGTGGCGACAATGACAACGACGATGGCGGTGGTGGCGATGGAGGCGGCGTCCGGTGGTGGTGGTGGCGATGGAGGCGTGGGAAACAAAGGAGATTTGAGGTTTTCAATTTTCATCTTGTTTTGTTTTTTAACCTAATAAAACCAGATTTGGGGAAAGGGGAGGGAAACAATTGGGAAGTGAAAATTGTGTGGGAAATGAAAAGTTGCGCGTGGGAAACAAAGTGGGGAAACAAAATTTGTTATTTTTTTTGTTATTTGTATACTCATAATTAATCTATCATATTATATCAATCTATCTTTTTTTATTAAATTACTAATACAAATTGTTAATTAGCATAGGACAAGAGTACTAAATAAAAAATTAAAAAAAAACATTTTGATGGAAAGAATGTTAATATCTTAATTATGTGCAAGTTAGTAAATATTACAAGTTAATACAACTTTTTTAATTAAATTAAACTGTTAACTAAATAGAAAAAAATAAAAACTGTTAATTAAATTAAATTGTTAAATAAATTAAATTAGTTCATTGCATCACACATACAAATGTTTAATCAATAATTCGGGTCATGACGATATTCATCGTTAGTCTTATGAAACTCATTGACATCATTATCGCCTCTAACTTGCATAATATCAAAATAATGTCTTTTTGCATTTGTTCAACATCCGATTTCTTCAACTCTCGAGCACACAACATCTGAAAGAATCTAGATAAGTCACAAATTGCGTCAGCGACATGATTGGCCACGTAGCGTCGTATGACCACGGGAAGAATGCGTTGGAGCAACACATAGCAGTCATGAGTCTTCAAACCATAAAACTTCTTGTCATTTATGTTTACCTTGTTCTTTAAGCTACCAGCATAACCGCTAGGATACTGAACCGCAGCAATTTGATCAAGTACCTCGAGGCGAAATTGAGGCTTCACTGTGTAATTAGCATAAGATAATGTTGTCTTTCCCGAAGTGCCACGGGGTTTCTTCGGCCAAAGATGCTTGCGTATCTTCATATCCTCAAGAGTTTTGCGGGCTTTAAGGTCGTCCTTAGATTTTCCATCAAACCCAAGAATAGTACCAAGAATGTTGTCACATACATTCTTCTCGATGTGCATTACATCCAAGGCATGTCTCACTCTAGATTTCTTCCAATACGGGAGCTCCCAAAAGATACTTTTGTGAGTCCAACACAACTTTGGCTCATTCATTCCCTATAATGTTTACAATAACCTTAGTTCAACTTTCATATATAAAAAGTAAATACAAGTTCTGAATGTAACAGATTTACAAACCTGTCTCGATTTCTTCTCTTTAACCAAACTCAAACGAGGGTATCGGTGGGAGACGGTTTCCCTATAAATCTGGATCGCGGTTCGAGTTTGTGGAGCTAATCGAAATTCGTCCTTTCCGTTAAAATCTATCCCTTGAGTTCGAAATTCATGATTCATATCTAGCCATCTACGTGTCCCCATATACGACATCCTTCCATGAGAGAACTTAGCATCTGTGTCATCCAAACATATGGGACACGCCTTGTACCCTTTCGTTTGAATACCACCTAACATTCCCAACCCCGGAAAATCACTAATGATCCACATCACCGCAGCTTTAATCATAAAGTACTCTTCCCCATATCGATCCCATGTCCTAAAACATGTATCCCAAAGAGTTTTGAGCTCATCAATCAGTGGTCTCATAAACATGAGTACCCTCCTCGAGGATTGATTCATTGTCATTGTATCGCTCACAGAATGGAAATGCATCTTCCACGAATTGTACAACAGGACTGACATTGTGACTCGAAGATGCTCGATCGCGTATCATATTCAGCCTTCGTTGCGATGCAGTAGGTATATTTGTAATCTCACCGTGCTGATCCCACACATTATAATTTTTCATTATACCAACATTTTTCAAATGATAAATTATATCTGCCTCATTTTGAAATAACATGTTGCCACAATCTATGCAGGGGCATTTGTAATAACCATTCCAACTCACTGAATTTTTTTTAGCAAATTCCAAAAATGAATATATTCCCAAAATGTATTTTTCCTCGAATCTTCTTAAATTCATCCAACTTTTATCCACATTTTCTGTCATGTTTGTATGTGAAAAATAAATACATAAATAAATTAAGAGCTAAACGTATTTTTAGACATATAGCAATTCATATTTACATGAGATAAACATGGAATAACAACAAAATTAGACTAAATAGGATAATAATTACCTAAGTATCTGTAAATGTCTTTTACGATGAAAACGTTTGTTGGAAGCCAAAAGTCGCCAAGATCACTCCAAATCGCGTTCTAATTTTACACGATATAAACATGAAATAACTACAAAATCATATAAAATAAAATAAAGTAAGAGTTAAACGTATTTTTAGACACGTAGTAATCCAAATTTACACGAGATAAACGTGAAATAACAACAAAATTATATATACAAATAGGATTATAATTACCTAAGAAAGTCTAAATGTCTTTTGACGATGAAAGCGTTTGTTGGAAACAAGAATCGCTCTAAATCACGTTCCAAATTTAAATGATATAAACGTGAAATAACTATAAATTAGACAAAATAAAATAATACTTACCTAATAATCTTTAAATGACATTTGATGATGAAAACAACGTTTGTTGGAAGCCAAAAGTCGTCAAAATCGCGTCCAAATTCTTTGGAAAAACGATTTTTTTGAAATGGAGAAAAATATTGGAATGGAAGATGAAATGTTGTTGGAAATGGGGGAACTATCAATATATATTAATAACTATGATCTTAGGCAACATAGAAACAGAAAATATGTTGCCTAAGTGAGATCTTACGCAACAAATAAAATAGATTATATGTTGCCTAAGTAAACATATGTGCCAACCTTAAATCATCCGTACATGAGTTATTAAGTTTTCAACTACCTATATATTTATTTAATTTTTAACCTTAGGCAACATAGAAACAAGAAAATATGTTGCCTAAGCGAGATCTTACGCAACAAATACAACAGATTATATGTTGCCTAAGTAAACATATGTGCCAACCTTAAATCATCCGTACATGAGTTATTAAGTTTTCAACTACCTATATTTATCTATATTTTGACCTTAGGCAACATAGAAACAAGAATATATGTTGCCTAAGATTACACAACTAAGGCAACATATAATTATTCATATGTTGCATAAGGTCTCACTTAGGCAACATATAACGATATGTTGCCTAAGAGGAAACTTAGGCAACATATATTAGCCTTTGTTGCCTAAGCTTTTCTTAAGCAACATAGGCAATTAGCCTATGTTGTCTCAGGCGACATTTGGTGTAGTGTAGCTAGCAAGATTCGATATATCTGTGTACATAAGTTGTGTGATCCCAGAAACAAGTAATCAATCCAATAACATTAAAGTGTCCACCTCTATATTCAATGAATCAATCAAGCTCACACAATACAATGAAGAACAAATCAAGTGTGTGTGGCTAGTGTGTGTAGGTGACTCTTGTTAACCTAATAAGGAAAAAAACAAACAATATATACCTAGGGTAAAGAATCACCCTATTACAAAATAGGCCCCTCTACTTAGTACAACTAGAATTTAGGCACTAACATTCTCCCCCCTTGTACAAGTAGAGGCAAAGAAATTAGACATCTACTGGTGTCACAATATGTTTACGGAGACCAAAGATGAGTTCGAATCGGCGCAGTTCCAGGCGGTAGTCTTTCCGGTAAGAAATAGCTTTCAGCACATGGTTGATCAGGTCCTCAAACAAAATCTTTTTATATCTTCGAATCTTTGAATCATTGTAGCACAGATCTTTGCATCTTTGAGAAATATCTTCAGTCTTTGAATTATGAACAGGATTTGAGGTTTCAACGGGCTTTGAGCTTTAAGACATTCTTGAATAATCTTTAATCACGAACTGTCTTTGTATCTTCACGCATTTGAACAATGAAACTTTCTTGAACTTATCTTTGACTTTGGAAAATATCAGCTTTGACTCTTGGAAATTGAAATCTTCAAATTATCTCCCTCTTTTCTTTTGTTTGATATTTCTCCCCCTTTTTGATGATTGTGAGCATCGTGATCATCAAAATTCTTGTTCAATTTCAGCATTCTCTTTGAGTACCAGAAACAATCTCCTCCACTTGATCTGTTTATCCGCCAATTCCAAAAAATATTTATCCGAATCTTTTCAAATTCAGACAAAATGAAAGTGGTAACCCTGAAACAACGGATGAATCAGTTAAAATGCCTGTAAGTTGCACAAAGCCACTTAGTACAACGAATGCACTTTGGAAAAGAGCTTTTTGATGTTCACTCCTCCAGGGCTTCCATTCAATCGTCGAAAAACACAAAGGAATTTCTATGAACGTTATGACAAGAAAACATATTCCTTGTGTGTACGTGCAAGTGTAGAAATGATTGAAGCAACTTATGCTTGATTAGTAGTTAGGCTCAAATTGTGTAAACTGTTGAGACAGCAACAAGTTTTCCACGGACTCAATGTGCATGAATGAAGAGTGAAGGTGGGGCAAACTTCCTTCTTTTCAATATCCAAACCTTCCGAGTGAAGATTGGATAGATAATATGCTGCATCCCCAAGAAAATTGAAACATTTCTTTGTTGAGAAAGAAATGAGTAGCTGGTGGGGTTTAATGCAAGAGTTGGCATGGGCTAGTTGCCTGTTTCAATGACGGTCACCAAAGAATGTGAACCAATCAGCAATGTGGCTGCCCGGCTCAGAAAGTGGCTGGTGCAGAGTTCTCTTATTCTTTTAACTCTGTTCTCACACCCTCTTTCTGTTTTTAATCTGCTCACTTCTAACCAAACTCTCTTTTTCATTTTACCTCAGCACAATGAGATTACTCAACCGAATGAGTTATCTCCCCCACTCTTTGATTTTGACCCCTCACCCCTCAATCACTCAAGGATAACTTCTTGGGTAGGAAACACTGGTTAACGTGGATCCATAGAAGTTCTTTTAAGCTCTCACACTGATTCCTATGAAATGTTGTCCTAAACGATATGTTGCTCAATAGTTTATCTTGAACAAATAAGAATATTTAGCATTTGAATTACATTGTCATCAGAATGTATGCTCCTCAATTATATCATGAAATATTTGAGCATTTGAACGTTGAAGATTTCACACAACAAGAATATTGAATGAATGAAATGAATTTGAAAGGCTTGTTTGTGAATCTGACAATGTATCAATCGGATCAAATATGAAGGATATTCATTAACGCTTAGGGTATCAAAGAATTGAATATTTTGTTTATATGAACAAATATAAACAACCTTTGAATGAAACGCTTAAGTTCTCACGCTGAATGAATGTATGATGCTCAACAAAATTGGAAATTCAAACGGGAGTATTACCATCGAAAATTGTTTCATTTTGAGACGTGGTAATAACAAAGTCAATATGAAGCTGAACCGGTGTGTATGAGTACTTGAAAGTATAGAAAAGATAATACGCAAGTATTAATCTTTGGAGACACACGGTCATAAACAATGGTGAAATCCGAGATATACATGAAAACATTTAAAATCACACTTCTAAAATTATAAAATCTGTTTGAATTAGAGAAGTGGTTTGAACATTTAAGAACAGGTTTTTCATGCTTGAAAGTTGTCCTTCTTTCAAACAATCTCAGATGAAGTTCAGAAGATACTTACAGTCATCAGTATTATCTCCCCCTCAAATTATGATCGACTGATTTAAAATCGGATAAGTTCCCCCTCACAATCTGCAAAGATCTTAATTTTACAAAATCAGCACATGTAACAGTCAAAGTCTATTTTTTTTTAAGATTAAGAACGAGTCCTGATCTGATATGATCAAAAGTCAAATTCTCTTTGAAGTACGAGTTCTGAACTGAATTATTCAGAAACCATAATCTCTTTGAAGTCCGGGTTCTAAACTGATGTGTTTAGAAACCATTACGCTCCCCCTACAAAGAAGCATAAAAAGATATGTTAATAAGCACAAGTATAAACCAAACAGTTTAAGAATTTCTCTCCCTAAAATTATGCATATGGTTTCAGCACAGGTACTCTTCTTCAAATTGCACACTTCTCTTCTGTTTTCCAGTCATGTGTTTGGTAGGAATTAGGCATTCAGCACCGCACATGATAAACCTGCAAAACAGATTAAGTAGATTTTGGTACCCACTGCCAATCGTGTCCTTTTGGGTTAGTAGGCTTGGGTTTCACATTTTGCTTTCTATAATCGGATTTAAAATAAACATTTGAGTAAAACCAACGATTATAGTCAGATTTGCAGATAAAATCATCCACACCACAAGAAGCACAACAAATTTGATCTCTTGCCAAATTAAACAGTTGTCGCATTGAATAAACCTTGTAAGGAACTACAAGTTTTTGTCTATTGCCAACATCATAATCAATAACATTTGAAACAAAATTGTCTTTCTTGGAATTTAAAACATTTGAATTGACGTGGGATGATTTGATCTGGGCCACATCCTGTGTGGACGCCTTTATTCTCCACTCTAGTCATGTGTTGTTTCTCAAATTACGATCTGAAAAACCAGACAAATATGAGTTGTAAGCTTTTGAATATTGAGTCTGAAAAGAATTAACACGCTTCTTTCTTTTTGTTTTTCTTTTCTTTTTCTGTAATGATGGTTTTGATTTAGATTTGGAATGATCGTCATTAACAGAAACTTTCTCAGCTGATTTTGAAGATTCTCCTTCCAAGATAATCTTTTCAGGTTCCTCTTCATTTATTAGAAAAATCAGAATGATCTGGAAGTTTGGCACTGAAATCAAATTGAACAGGCACTTCACATACACCTTTACCTTTGTCCTTACCAACATTCTCGCTTTCGAAATCAATATCAATATCAGTATCAGTATCATATGATGGACTATCATTATCATCAGACTTGGGAAAAAGAAAGTCATTGTATTCTTTTCGAAAGATTTTATCTTCTTCTGTTGGAAAATATATAGGACGATCGCATTATCAAACTGATCTTCCAAATCCCAAGGTTCAAAATCCTCTCGGTCATTGGTTGTCTAGTCTCTCAAAAGAGCATTTCCTATAAAATCTTTGCATGAGGAAACATCTGAATCTGAAGATTATTTTTCTCTTAAAACTTTTTCTTCAGATATTTCCTCAAGTTTGACATTCATTCCTTTTAAGCTTTCTGAAAATACAGTGAGCAAAACTTCCTTTTCAATCTCAAAAACAAGTTTCTCGTCATTTCTAACTTCTTGAATCGTACTTTGAAACTTGTTTTCGAGGTCCATGAGTTTTTGTTCAAGAACCATTGGTGGAAAGTATCTTTTACCTTCAAAAACTGGTTTGTCAGTTTCAACCTTTTGAGTATTTCCTTTTTCCTCTGGTTCTTTAACAACATGTCTCTCAAAATAATTGTTTGGTAAGGTTTTCTTAGAATTCAATGCCTTTGCATTGTCTGGACCATACCAAAAAGGAAGTTGCATTTTAACTGTGGTTTTCCTTTTTATTTCTTCTTCCGCCTTATAGTCTTCATCATCCATCTTGATTTGAAAGTTTGAATGTACGGCAAGTTCAATCCATTCAAATTTGTACAAAGTGGGAGATTTTGTTAAAGCATTACTTAGGTATTGTGGATTGTCATACCCGATTCCCCATTTTGAGTTGAAATATCTGAACTTATTTGGTTTATGCATGTGAATTGTTTGTTCAGTTTGACCTGCTTTGTACAATTTATTTTCCAGATCCTTGACATTTTCACATAACTCATCATTTCTGTCTTTGTAAGCATGCAAAAGGCTCTCAAACTCGCTATTCTTGACTTGCGAACTCAATAATTTATCCGATAGTTCAGTCATTCTATCTTGAAAATAAGCATGACCAATCTCGAATTCAGTCTTTTTCTTTTTAAAATCCTTTAATTGATTGTCTTGTTCAATTAGTCTTGCCTTTTGAGTGGAAACTATTTCATTTGCTCTATCTTGATCTTTTGTAAGGTTTTCTAATCTATTAGTTAAACAAGCCTGTTGAGAAAAGAATTGATTATAAAGATCGGAATATACCTCATTGGAAGTAGACTCTGAATTTTCACCATCAGTGTTCTTGGTCATGAAGCACAGCTTTGTCTGATCATCTTTCTCACCTTCAGCTTCATTATCAGAAAGATCAAGCCAGTATTCTTCTTCAGCCATCAGCACTATCCCTGCTTCTTTCTTCTCGGCAAGCAGCAACTTGTTCTTGTAGTATGTAGAATCCCTGACTTTCGGCTTCCAACACTCTTTTGAGAAGTGACCAGGCTTCCCGCAATTGTAGCATGTCGGAACTTCCTCTTTCTTTTCGAACACCCTTTTCTCTTCCGGCTTCTTATACTCAGGCTTCTTGTACTCCTCTCTCTTGTACTCAACCTTCTTATCATCAAACCTTCTACTCGACTCAACATTCGCCTTGTGTTCAAAATTCTTAGAACCAGACGCATACCTTTGATTGTTGGACCCGGGAGATTTTCCAAACTTTCTCTGAAAAGAGTTAGTAAGAAGTGCCATTGCTCGCTTCATACTTTCAACATCATCTGTCTCACCATCTTCACCCTGTTCATCATCAGAATGCTTTGAATAATTTCTGTTTGGTTTGACAGACACCAAAGCAAGCGGATCTAGTTCTTCTTCCTTCTTATCCTTTGTTTTCTCTTCCCTCTTGTCCTTCTTCTTTTTCTTTGCCCTCTTGGCTTCAGCATCTTCTTCATCCTGTTTCAAAGTCTCGTACATCTCTTGAAGAGGCAAAACATTCAGCCTTGAATTTTGTTTCATACGATGAGCATACTTCTTCCACTCGGGTTGAAGTACATTCAAAAACTTCACATTATGCTCAATTATCGATTTGTTGATGCTGTATCTGTTCAACTCGTTCAAGATAGTAGTGAAACGGTCATATGTGGAATCAAGAGCTTCACCGTCTTTCTGTTTAAAACTCTCATACAGATTAATAGCATTTGAAATTCTCATCTGGTTTTCAATCTCAGAACCTTGATAAAGTTTTGTCAACTCATCGAACATGGCTTTCCCGGAGTGATTCTTGCTATCTACCTTTCGGTAAATATCATTTGTCAATGCTTGAATTACGAGGGACTTTGCTATTTTGTCTCCATAATGCATCTTTTTCTGTTCAACATCATAGTGAATTGGTAAAACTTCAACCCATTCAGGAATTGGATCCCCGTCAGTAAGAATTCCTCTTCTTGTTATTTTTCCCATTGGCCCATTAATCAAAGAATTTGAAATGAATTCTCCGTTCTCTTGTCTTTCTACGTAGTCCATGAATCGATCTTTCCATATTTTAAATTCCTTGGGAAAAAGAACCGGTGGTTTGTCCTTCGACCCAATTGTTAAAATATCTCTCGCAGTCATATTGAATTACTTGTCATTGATCGTTTGTATTCTTTAGATTTGATTAGTAAAAAAAATTTCAAACTGAAGTCTCAACACACTTAAGTCGCAATAGGTTTGAAGTCGCAATGCAATGAAGTCGCAACAGTTGGAATCGCAACAAATGAAGTCGCAATAATTGGAATCGCAACACTTGGAGTCGCAATGAAATGAAATCGCAACAGAGTAAAAAATTCACTCGAGTCGCAATAGAGGATTGCGATTTGGTACTGTTCACGGGGTAATGGACTGCGATTCGGGATCGAAGTCGCAATAGGTCACTGCGACTTGGAATTGTTCACTCAACGTTCACTGCGATTTCGATGAATATCAGACGATAGCGATTTCGATGAATATCATGATTGCGATTTCAATGAAGATTCAAATGATCGGGAGTTGATTCTTCAATAATGATCCAAATGATCTGAAAATTGGTAGGTAAGGTCGAAATACGATTCTGGACAGATTTACTACTTCAAGTTTTGTCCAAAAACCACTAGAACAGTGATTTTCGATCCAAAACAGTAGGTTTTTGCTCAAAAGTCCGAAAATCCGAGTTTGCACGATTTGAGATCGATTCTGGTGTGATTATGGAATCAAAACACGCAGAAATGAATATCAAACACTTCTAGATCGATCCTAATCCATTTGAAGAACTCAAATGATCAAAATCAATAGGAAATGGATGAAAACTTGAAGAACACTCAAAATGCAAAAACTCTCAATAAAATCTAACCTGGCTCTGATACCAATTGTGATCCCAGAAACAAGTAATCAATCCAATAACATTAAAGTGTCCACCTCTATATTCAATGAATCAATCAAGCTCACACAATACAATGAAGAACAAATCAAGTGTGTGTGGCTAGTGTGTGTAGGTGACTCTTGTTAACCTAATAAGAAAAAAAGCAAACAATATACCTAGGGTAAAGAATCACCCTATTACAAAATAGGCCCCTCTACTTAGTACAACTAGAATTTAGGCACTAACAAGTTGTTATTCAATATATATGTGGTTTGACTTTGATGAATCATTTATGTATGTACATCATGTGATCAGATGGTGGAAAGATTTGGACATGCAGAATAAGCTACCATTTGTCCGAGACAGATTGATAGAAGGCTACTTTTGGATATTGGGAATCTATTTCGAGCCTCATCATTCTCGTTCAAGAATGTTCCTAATCAAATCATGCATGTGGTTAGTCGTTATAGATGACACCTTTGATAATTATGGTACTTATGAAGAGCTACAGATCTTTACAGAAGCTGTTGAAAGGTATTAATTGCATTACTTTGCTAGCTAGCTAGCTCTTATATACATATATATATATATATATGCTAAAATGTACAGTAGGTTCGATCTCTTTATTAATTAATTAATTAAGATGTATATATATACTCATGATTTAATGCCAATTAATAATGTATATCATGCATGTATTATGTAGATGGTCCATAAACTGCTTGGATATGCTTCCTGAATACATGAAAGTAATATATCAAGAACTTGTCAATGTTCACCAAGAAATGGAGGAAACACTTGAAAAAGAGGGAAAAGCATATCACATCCACCATGTTAAGGAGCTGGTAATTATTTCCATACATATAGTATATAGTTATTATTTATAAGTACAATTAGTCTTAACTGTCTCAACAAAACTAACATATAAATGGTGGTATATATGTATATATACAGGCGAAAGAGTGCACTCGAAGCCTCTTAACATAAGCGAAATGGTTAAAAGATGGGTACATGCCGACATTAGATGAGTACATATCTAATTCATTGATAACTTGTGCGTATGCTGTGATGATCGCGAGATCTTATGTTGGTGGGGATGACAAGTTGGTGACCGAGGATTCGTTTAAATGGGTGGCCACACATCCTCCTCTTGTCAAAGCTTCATGTTTGATTTTAAGGCTTATGGATGATATTGCTACCCACAAGGTACTAGCTGTCTACTGTCTAGCTAGTAGTAGTATATATATATATATATGTTAGGACACAAAATGTCCTAGTTATAAGATAGTTTTGTAAAGGGGTATTAATTGTAATATGGGCTTGGGTTATGGTATAAGGGCTTGGGCTTAACTATGTGACAAGGGGTATATATAGATAAGTGTGTGTAATTAGGGTTTGGAAGAGTGACCATTGCAATGTAGCCTCCAAGGTGTTTGTGTGTGTTCTAGAGAGAGATCCATTCTCTCTCTAGGTTGCTTTCATCTTGAATAAAACACCTTGTCTATTATCTATCTTCTTGTTACCAATCTAACAATATATGAATCGTTGCCTTGTTGAAATGGGACTAACAATATATATACTTAATATATCGATATATAAATGTATATAACAACGTATATATAGGAGGAACAAGAAAGAGGGCATGTTGCTTCAAGCATCGAATGCTACAGAAAGGAAAGTGGTGCAAGTGAGGAGGAAGCATGTGAATATTTTTCAAAACTAATTAGCGACGGATTAGCGCGAGATTGGGTTTGTGATTAATCTCTCGCTAATCCGTCGCTAATTAGTGAGGGATTAGCGAGGGATTGGGTTAGTGGTCAATCCCTCGCTAATCCCTCGCTAATTAGTGAGGGATTTGCAAGGGATTAACCACAAACCCAATCCATCGCTAATCCCTCACTATTTAGTGACGGATTAGCGAGAGATTAATGAGATATTAATCACAAACCCAAATCCCTCGCTAATCCGTCGCTAATTAGTGAGGGATTAGCGAGGGACTACTGTAATCCTTCGCTAATTAGTGAGGGATTAGCGAGGGATTGAGTTTTTTTTTCTTGTTTTCCCATATATATATGGGTTATATGTATATATAGCTAATGTGTGATATTTGGAAATCGCATATGATGTATATATGTGTTATATATATACATGTATGTGTATATATGAATGATATATGAACCACAATACACCACATATATATATAGGCAATACACACTTTGCGACGGATTAGCGAGGGACACGTAGCATCCGTCGCTCATGTGTATGTCTATATGTGTATGTAAGTTTGTATATATGTTATGTGTATGTCTATATGTGTATGTATGTCTGTATGTGCATATATATATGTATGTATGTGTATACATATGTAATTGCTTATACCTAAAAAGTACATACGTATACATATGTTTGTATATGTCATGCATGTGTACATGATTATATGTGTATATATGTATGAATGTTTGTATATATGTATATATATACATATATAAATATGTATGTGTGCATAGATATTGTAACTGCTTATATGTAAACAATATATACTATATGCATGTTTATATGTCATGTCATGTGCATGCATGTATATGTAAGAATGTTTGTATGTATATGTATATATGTATGTGTGTGTATATATGTATAGGTACATATGTACATGTATTGCTTAACGTGTGTCATTTTGTAATGGTTTTGGTGTCTTTTTCTAACAGTCAGTTAACTTTTTTCGTTAAGTCATTAACATCAGGGGCATTTTAGTCATAGTAAATCTAGGTCCAACGAATTAAAAACTCATATTTAGCCATGTGGTGGCAAAAATTAACCCAAAATTGACTAAAATATCCCTGATCTAACTGGATTTAACGATCGTTAACTTTTTCCGTTAAGTCTAGTTAATAATTTATTTAATAATTTTAATATTAAATGTTATATAATAACTTATTTAATTATTTTATTGTTAAATATTAAATATTAATATATTTAATAATTATAAATAATTATTATTTAATATTTTGAATTAAAATTTATTTTAATTTGAAAAAACGGAATCCGTCGGAAATCACAGACGGAAATTCCGTCGGTAATCCGTCGGTAACTCTTAGTATATAAAGAATAGGAAATTTGCTCTAAAATTATACCACGTCGTCGTCCTCCAACCCTCTCTCTCTCTCTCTCTCGTCGCCCTCCAGCCCTCTCTCTCGAAGAACTCTGGAATTTATCTCCTCGTCGCCCTCCAGAACCTCCTCGTCGACATCAATTTCTCTCCTCGTCGCCCTCCAGAACCTCCTCGTCGACAGCTTTAGATTTCATCAGGTTTAATTTTATCCTAGGATTCTCCTACCTAACCATTCTCCAATCTCAAATCAGGTCTGATGTACTCTAAAACCCACCACAAAATCTGTTTATGCCCTGAACGATTGATCCTCTCCACAACCGGCTTGTATTCCTATGAGGTAATGGATTTTTATGATTTCATTTGGAAAAATGTTTGAGATAGTTTTATCTGATGGTTTTAACTTTTTTTAGGTTAACTTTGTTTAAGTGTTGAAGGAAGAAAAGTGGATTCCTGTCAGGATCGAATCTTAACAAGACAATAAACACTTAGAATTCAGAATTAAAGAATCTGCGGAAAAGAACTTTAATTCTCACAATCAAGAACAATGTAACAGAAAATTCACCACTTTGTGTATTCACTAAATCGACTCACAAGATTACAACCAAACCTCAATCTTGATGAACAAGCTCAATCAAGACGACTTCTACTTCTCTAGAAATAGGGTTCTTAAACCTTGAGGTTAATTCTCTCTAAAACACAATCGAATTTAGAATTTTCTCTTGTATCTCATGTATATTGATTCGTCTTATATTTTTCTCTTGTACTTAATAGCTATCTATCAACAAATATATTTACTGAATAATTACAAGATAACTATCAAAATAAGATTGATCTTCAGAATATTCTTTTAAGTATATCTTCAATCAATCCATCTTTATCTCCTTCAATCTCGCATTCCATGTTCTGATCACAAGCAGTATTAACTTCATTCTTCTCAAGCAGTACTAATAATCTTTCAGCAGTAGTAATGTTTGATATGCCCAAGCAGTACTAACCTTGTCTTGCAGTATTAATAATGTTCCAGCAGTATTAATATCTCAGTAGTACTAACCTTGAACTAGCAGTAGTATCTTTGTTCTGGCAGCACTAACATTGAACTAGCAGTACTAACCTTGAACTAGCAGTAGTATCTTTGTTCTGGCAGCACTAACATTGAACTAGCAGTACTAACATTGAACTAGCAGTAGTATCTTTGTTCTGGCAGCACTAACTCTTGAACTAGCAGTACTAACTTGATCTGGCAGTAGTAATGTTGTTCTGGCAGTTCTAACCATACTTGGCATATCTTCAGTTCCCAACAATCTCCCCCTAACTTGACTTTTCAGGATGAGAAGTTAAGTTCTTCAGATGATGCTTCCAAAACCTAATCATCAACGCATAAATTTGGATCCAATCCCAGACTTTGATTGAGAATCCTTTTTACAAGGTATCTTGCCATCTTAGAGTCTTTGTCACTCACCAACTTAGCATGCAGCATTCCATTCAACTTTTTCATGCTGTGCTTGTATACAACATCCACCAAATAATATTCATGAAATGTATTGTCAAGAGAGATGACATACACTCCACAATTCTCAATGAGCATCCAGTTGGTAATGACTTGAAAATTCCTTGCCATCAAATACTGAACTGCTTCTGGTTTGAACATTAAGCACAAGTATTCAAGAACCATCTTGGTGATAGACATACCTTGCTCTGTCAGCATGTTTCCATATAGCCTCATTCCCACCTTGAACATCTCTTCCAAGTCAGATCTAGAGCATGTTCTGATAAGTTTTCCCCAAGTAGGACAAACTTCAAACTTTCCATCTTCCCTTTTGATTCTGATGAACTCCTTTCTTCCATCTTTCAATGTGTCCCAGAAGATGATTTCAGGAGCCATAGAAGATATTGGTTCAGCTTGGATTGGATTAGTATTAACCACAGTAATATACAAATCACTTTGAGCATTTGGCAGTGATTGTACATTGCTTGGTTGGCCTGATGAAGTTGCCACTTCTTCTTCAGCAACTTTTGGATCAGATTTCTCTTTCACTGCTTCCTCCTGGGCTTCTTCTACAGTTGGATCCACCCTTAGCTTCTTTACATCTTTCTTCTTTGAGGCTATTGTCATTGTTCTTGGCCTCTTTGTTCTTTTGAAAGATTTAACAGCTTCAGGAGTGGTTTCAGCTGTTTCTTCTTTGTGGCTTTTAGCAGCACTAACAGTTTCTGTTGCCTTTTGTTTTTCAGCAGCAGTAACCATTTCTACTGCTATAGCTGTTACTGCTTCTTTTATGACCTTTAATACTGCTGCTTCGACACTGTCCTTCACAATCCCATATATCTCTTCATCAAGCTCTGCTTTAGTTACTGTAGGAACAGATTCTGCTTTCTTCTCACTTTCAGATACTGCTGCTTCAGTCTTAGATACTGCAGCATTATCTGTTTCTACTGCTGGTTCTGTTTCTACTTCTTTTGCAACCTCAACAGCAGTAACGGTTTCTGCTGATGTTTCTGTTTCTGCTTCCTTTGTAATATCTGCAGCCTCCTCAGTCTCCCCCTCAACCTTATACTCATACTCCCCCTCAATGTTTGCATCCTCCATGTTTAGATCAGAGTCTAACTCCCCCTTTTTGGAAGCATCATTGGTAGGGTTTCTTCTCCTAAGGACAAACTGAGCTTTCTTCTTTCTGTGCATCAACTTAGTGATCATCTTCCTTTGCTTCTCAAGCTGTGAGTTTTGATAGAGGACCACTTTCTTGAGTTCATCAATTTCCTTTTTCTGATCCATGACCTCAATGTTGATATTTGCAATAGTTTCCATCAATTCCTCGTACGTATATCTATCCTCACCCTGTTTAGGGGTTTTTACCTCCCTTAAAGGATCATTGGAAGTTTTAGCAGGTGTCTCTTGCCTAGCAAAAGCACTACCTACCCCCTTGGTTTCTTGGCACCTGGGACCTCTGGATGATTTCTCACCCTGAGTTGCCATGAGGAAGGGCTTAGTTATTTTACCACTGGCCTTCTCTTTGCTAGCAGAAGTAGTGGCAGCCTTGCGACTCACATGCTCAACCTTCTCCTTAGTGAGCACCTTCTTGGGGTTGGGAGACACCCCTGTGGTTTCCCTTTCGATATTCTCCATTGGAGAATGCTCCAACAGAGGGCTTAAAGGCTTCGGGCTCTTAGGAGATACAGCAAGGGAAGGAACCTTGTGTACCTTTCTTCTTTCAAACTTTTTGGTTATTTTGGGAGTGGGTCGTACAAGAATGGACTGAGGGATTTCTTTTGTGATGGAAGGTTGGGATTGGTCATCAGCGGGTGTGTCTAATGAGGGCCTTGACCCTGATGCCATACCTTCAAATGTGTGGGACACAACCATCATTGTAGAGAACAATGGTGTGTCAACTCCTTCCGAGTCCCTAGGAAGTCTTTTCATATTTGAAAAAACCTTCCCTGTAGGGGATTTTGGCACATATACCTCATCAAATTGAGGCATATCCGTCAATTCCTTGGTAATTACTTCCTCAACAAACCTTGGATACATATAGAAACGCTTTTTGGATTCCAGGTTTGCCACAAGATCATTGAAAATCATTTGAGAAAAATTAAACTTCCTGTTAGTGGCTAAGCAGACTAGAGCATAAGCAATAGTACTGCTGAACTCACTCCATCTAGTAGTTTTCCTTGAAATACAATGCATTAAGGTATGAACAAAGAATCTCCATTGAGTAAAAAACTTTGACTTGTAGAATTTAAAAACTCCAATGGGACCTTCATACCCCATTCTTTGTAAAGTTGAGTATAGTTCTTCATTGGAAATAGAAGTTATACCTGAGGCATCATCCAATCGAAGAGTGATGCGAAGAAGTTCTTCTGAAACTTTCAAGGGTTTGTCACATACCCTTGTTTGGATGACTTTCTGCCCATCTTCGGATTCCACGGTGGCATTGGCCCAGAATTGCGTCTGATGCTTGATGTATATTGTCGGATTCACCGTTAGGGCATACGAAATATGAGTGGACTTGAGAAAATCCACAATTTCATGAAATCCTTCGGCCTGCTTCGGCTTCTGAAGCATTGCAATCTCATTATGCTCGTCGACAAACTCCATAATCGTTGTGCTTCCTGAGGATTTGTAAAGAAAACACAGAGATTCTAGGGAGAAGAGGTTAGAACGAGAGAGAGAAGAAGTTAATGCGAAGAGTCGTTATGAACCTTGGCGGGCAAACAGGGGTATTTATAGCAGTATTTGCCCTAGATTTTCAAAAGCAGTATTAACGACTGAGCAGTATTAACTGCAAGGCAGTATTAACTACCCAGCAGTATTAATTACTTAAGCAGTATTAACAACAAAGCAGTATTAATTACACAAGCAGTATTAACTACTGAGCAGTATTAACGACTGAGCAGTATTAACTACATAAGCAGTATTAACTACTGAGCAGTATTAACGACTGAGCAGTATTAACTACATAAGCAGTATTAACTGCTAAGCAGTATTAACTACTCATTGGCAGTATTAACTGTGCACTAGCAGTATTAACTACGCACTGGCAGTAGTAACTCTGCACTAGCAGTAGTAACTCTGCACTGGCAGTAGTAACTCTGCACTAGCAGTAGTAACTCTGCACTAGCAGTAGTAACTCTGCACTGGCAGTAGTAACTATACTTGCACTTTGCAGCACTAGTCAAATCCTCAAATGTCATCTTACCTTCTGACACATCACCTTTACCACTTATCTTACCTCCTGCATGATTATTCCCAAAAGCAACATGTCCTCCATCAATTCTTTTGACATTCTTGAGGCAGGACATGTTACTTGTCATGTGCCAGGAGCAACCACTATCAACATGCCAGATGCTCTTTCCCTTGAGCTGTTGGTTGCCCTGCACATCTGATAAATCAATTAGTTTTTATTGGGAACCCAAGCCGAAGTGGTCTTGGGTCTCCCTTGCTCATCAAAGTACTTACATTGGGTTTTGATGAGATTTTCAAATTTACGTACTGCAGAATTGGAGTACTTTGTCAATATAATTGGTCTAGCAGCACAAACACTAGAAGCAGTATTAACCTTAGAGGAAGTACTAACAGAGTTAGCAGCACTAACAGAGTTAGCAGTACTAACAGAGTTAGCAGCACTAACTGAGTTAGCAGTACTAACATAGTTAGCAGTACTAACAGAGTTAGCAGCACTAACTGAGTTAGCAGCATTAACTGAGTTAGCAGCACTAACAGAGTTAGCAGCATTAACTGAGTTAGCAGCACTAACACTGCTAGCAGCAGTATTGGCAGTAGTATTGCTTCTAGCAGCACTAACCTTGTTAGCAGTATTGCTTCTAGCAGCACTATCCTTTTCAGCAGTACTATCTGAGGTATTAGTGCTTTTGGAGACCCACATATTGACACATTCCTTTTCAGTCTTTTTCCTCATGTGGCTTTTGGATTTAGCTTGTTTCTTAGCCACATGGTTCCTTGCAGGCTTCCTATAACCATTGGATTTATAAAAAGGTCTTTGAAAATTCATCCTTTGGTTAATAGGATTGAAATAACAGTGTTTGGCAAGATGATTCAATCTGCCACAGATGAAACAAGGTTTTGGTCTGTTAATCCTTTGCAGATCAACTCCTTGCTTTTGTGCCCACTGGTTATTCCAAATTCTTTGATTTCCCCTCTTTTTATCATGTCTTTGGGGTTTATTCTCTTGAGATTTCTTGTAAGAACAATGTTCACAAGTTTTAGAGTTCACAACAGTGGTCTGTGTATAATGAACTCCCTTTCCCTTTTCAGTCCTTTTCATCTCATTGTTCTTAACACATGGACTTTCACATTCCTCATCAGATCCTACTTTTTCAGTCTCATCCTCAACAACTACTTTATCTAATGGATCTACTTCAGTGGCTCCTTTAGGTAAGTCCTTCCTATCCTTGGTTTCTAATAGGTCTGACTTAGGAGTGATGTAGTTGTTGTTATAGGGTGGGGGTGTGGCATTGTACCCTATTCCTGGTTTCAACTTACTATGGATTTGAGAGTTGATTATGTTGTCCATGACTTTGGAGGCACAAGTAAACTTTTCTACATCAAGTTTAACTTTCTCAAGCTCTCCTTTTAGTTTCTCACACTCTTCCCTAGACTCTTTCAGTTGGAACTCCAGACCACCCTTTTCCCACTTCCAGTAGTTTGTATCATATGAGTGTTGAAGTTCATTGGCTTGAAAAGCCTTAATTTGTTCTTCAAACCTCTCAACAATCAATACATAATCTCTTATGTCCTTTTCTAATCTCTTAAGGTCATCACACATTCCCTGATTGTGATCTCTATACCTTTTAACAGTGTCTATACACGCTTGAGAACAGAGATTAGATTTTACCTCCGTAGGAATATCTGAGACTTCTGCCATGAGTGCATGATTCTGGATTGCCTCTTCTGCTTGATCACTCCAATCAAAAGTACTGTTTGATTCAATAGAATTTTCCATAATGTTTGTAGAATTCTAAGAAACACAGGCTCTGATACCACTTGTCAGGATCGAATCTTAACAAGACAATAAACACTTAGAATTCAGAATTAAAGAATCTGCGGAAAAGAACTTTAATTCTCACAATCAAGAACAATGTAACAGAAAATTCACCACTTTGTGTATTCACTAAATCGACTCACAAGATTACAACCAAACCTCAATCTTGATGAACAAGCTCAATCAAGACGACTTCTACTTCTCTAGAAATAGGGTTCTTAAACCTTGAGGTTAATTCTCTCTAAAACACAATCGAATTTAGAATTTTCTCTTGTATCTCATGTATATTGATTCGTCTTATATTTTTCTCTTGTACTTAATAGCTATCTATCAACAAATATATATACTGAATAATTACAAGATAACTATCAAAATAAGATTGATCTTCAGAATATTCTTTTAAGTATATCTTCAATCAATCCATCTTTATCTCCTTCAATCTCGCATTCCATGTTCTGATCACAAGCAGTATTAACTTCATTCTTCTCAAGCAGTACTAATAATCTTTCAGCAGTAGTAATGTTTGATATGCCCAAGCAGTACTAACCTTGTCTTGCAGTATTAATAATGTTCCAGCAGTATTAATATCTCAGCAGTACTAACCTTGAACTAGCAGTAGTATCTTTGTTCTGGCAGCACTAACATTGAACTAGCAGTACTAACCTTGAACTAGCAGTAGTATCTTTGTTCTGGCAGCACTAACTCTTGAACTAGCAGTACTAACTTGATCTGGCAGTAGTAATGTTGTTCTGGCAGTACTAACCATACTTGGCATATCTTCAGTTCCCAACAATTCCCAGTTGTAAAACAACGGCAACGATGCCTTTATTCAGGTAGAACTTTCTCATTCAGTGATTCATTTTGCTTGTTTAGTAGGACTAAAACAATCATGCTTGTTTATGGTTAGACTTGATGCAAAGGACTCTTTTAGACTTAAAACAATAATGTAAGTTGTTGATTTCTATTTGCTAATCAAGATTTCAAATTTTCTGACTTTGGGAGTCACAAAACTCCTTGGCATGTGATCAAATTGTGTTTTTTGTGTTCAGTCCAACACTTTTTGCCAACAACTTGGCTAAAACCATAACTCTTAAAGTGTTCTTCAATTATGTTATTTGACTGATATAGTTGTTGCTTCAAAAAGGTTTGAAGATTAACAGTAAAAAGTACAGGTGGTTTATGCCTATTAATGTTCTTCTTACATTCATAATTGGGTCAACATTTACATAAGATTTGATTTAGTTTTGTTTTGGGTAAAATCTTTAAATGAGGAAGGAAGGGCCTATATTATAATAATATTTATCCTTTGGATATGGAAATGGTGATTGTATAACTATGAACTAATTTTCAAGCATTGCCATTTGCCATTAATAACAAAAGTTTGGTGGTGCTTCATTTTTCATATAAGATTTTGTGAATGTTTGAAGTGCATAGATAGATGTTAAAACTCAACCAATGTTATTTTTTTGTAATTTATACAGGTCCACAGGAGAGACCCGACATCACAACCTGCTGCATAGTGAGTGTTAATGTGACTTGAGTCTTAATTTTATTTCGATGAATTGGGGTTGGATTTTTAGTTTAATTGGCATATTCGTTTTTTTTGTGTTAGGGCACCAAAGAAGTCCAAGAAATGAGGTATGTATGTTGGTGATGAAGAATATATCTATGTTTAATCAGCCGTTTAGTTTAGTTTTTTGACCCGCTTGTGTTTGTCGTTTTGGTTTTTAGGTGATAGTTGTAGTCCATTGAGATGGTATTGTATGCAACAATTTATTCGGTGAGCGCTTACCGGGTAAAAGTTCGCACCTCACTTATCGGGTAATATTCTCCATCCTTATAATCACTCTTACCGGGTAACATTCTCGGCCCTTGCCATGTTTATCCGTGAAGGTAAATGACCTGATCACTAGTACAAAAAAGGTCTTTTGTGACGGTTAAAAACCGTTACCGTAGGTATACGGTAACGGTTTTCATGAACATAAAAATCGTCACCTATCTTGCCGTCACTTTTGATACACTTTTGGTTACGTTTAGAAAACGTTACCAAATCACATCAAAAATCGTTACTATAGACTAAAAACCGTCACCTTAAATGTACACAAAATTCGTTTTTTTTTCCTAAAACCGTTACCGTAGCACCACATACGGTGACACTTATTATAAAAAAACATCACCGTAGCATGACGTACGGTGACGTTTTATTTTAAATCGTCATCATAGCAAGACATACGTTGACGTTTTTATTCAAAAACCATCACTGTAACATGACATTTGTGACGTTTATTTTTCAAAATTGTGACCATAACATGTCTTGTGGTGACGTTTGTTTGTCAAAATTGTTATCATAGCACGAATTTATGGTGACCTTTATTATTCTAAATCGTCATCATAGCTTGACATATGGTGACGTTTATTTTCTGAAATCGTCGTCGTTGCATGACTTATGTGGACGTTTATATGCAAAAACCGTCAATATAAAATGACATACTGTGACGTTTATTTTTCAAAACAGTTACCTATTTACCGACGGATTACCAACGGATTTGCCGTCGGTAAAATTATATAAATTAAATTAAATCTAAAACAATTTAAATATTAAATTATATTATTAAAAATTACCGACGGGAAAACCGTCGGTAATGTTTATTTTAATTAAAAAAAATACAGAATAAACTGTACAAAAAATCAGTGCATAAAAGGTCGGTAATTCCTGGGCAAAAACCGTTACAAAATACTATTGTATTTAATACAATATCATATCCGTAAACAAATTTCAATTTTATCTCAAATACAAAACAAACTAAACCGAGGGGGGAGTGGGAGAACTTCCAAACTTCTTCATAAAGGCTTCAAACTCTTTCAATTTCTCCTCCAATGCTTTCCCTTTCTCCTCCAATACTTTCCTTGTTTCTCGGTCTTATTTCGCTTCCTCCTCCATTTTGAGTCTCGCTTCTTCTTTTTTTGTCGTACCTCCTCTCTAAGTGCATCCCACTAAAATTCAACATTTGATAACCATAAAACAAATGTTAGACGACATTTGACAAACATATAACTATTACACATTTGACAAGCATACATACCTCCTCGTCGTGATAAGAGCTCCCACTCGTAGAATTATCGGACATAGCATATTCGGGATCCTGAGTCCCGAATCCAAAAATGCGACCTTTACGTCGTCCCCCGGCACTACGCTTCCACAAGTCTGGGTCATTGGGTGGAACGGCGTCGGGAGGTAAGTCGGGGTACTCCTCCGCTCTAATATGTTCGTAGGTACCCTATGGTTTTACAAAAACAATGTGTTCACATATATAGAAAATTCGGCAGCATTTCGACTGTAATTTGAACATATCCATTATATGTGTAGTATCAAAACAATCCTATCGTCCGCCCAACAATGGCAGCCCAAACTAAATGAATCAAATTACACAACTCTATACAAGTATGCAATCCAATGCAAAAGCATAAGTTCAATAAACAAAAAAAGCTTTATAATTGGGTAACATATGTACTCAAATTAAGAATACAAAGTAGACTAAAACAAGTTAAGACCATATACTCGAATGTTGAGGCTTACAAGTGAGGATTGACAGCAACAGACTTGGCTCTACATTTAAGTGATTATGAATGTGAGCTTCAAAAGGTATTTAGAATATCACTAACCTCCAAAAGCAGGTAGGACTATTTTCCAAACATTCACGCAATCTAAAGACGTAGATGCAAATATTGCATCAGTTTGAGCCACCACAATTGCAGTAATGCAGGTAATGCCATGCAGGTAATGCCTTTCTTGTGTGATTGTAGCAGTTGTGATACATATCTCCACTGCAACCAACAATCAGGAATAGCTAAGAGAAAGTGATTGACAAGCAAAACCAAGAAAATATCCCATCAACCAAACCTCATTATTGATGAGTAATTTGTAATGCTTATGCTTAGCGTACAAATTTATAAAAAGAGATTCACAAAACTTAATTATCACGAGGAATAAAGTCGTATATCTACAATAAAACAAATAATTACCTTAATTAACGAACTAAACTCATTGCACTTAACAATAAAACCCGAGATAATGTTCCAAACAATCTAAAGTCAGAATACTTGTCTTTAGGCAATGCATTCATTTTTAAAATCTGATAACAAAACACATAAACATTCTAATTTGAACTCGTTACATCTATCAGACGAACCAAAAGGGTATGAAGATGATAGATTTTTGAAGATGATACATACCTTGCTATGATCATCTTCAAAACTTCAAAACTTCAAAACTTCAAAACAGTGAGTTATCAGCTTTTTTATATCTCACGTTTCTGACTTTTTCTCCTATTTAGAAGCTAATCCAGATGTTGACATCTAAATGAAAGTTGTTCAGAGATCTCTTAAGGATCTGGTCGTTTTGGAATAACCTCATTTGGACAATCCATCAATTTTATACGAATTTTACAAAAACAGCATGCTGATCCCGAGTACAATGTGACCAGTCCCAAAAACTCACTATTTTGGGCCTTTTAAAGTCAGAATTTGATCATGATGTAAACTACAAACGTTTTCTAGACACTCTAACCTTTCCAACCATATATTGTACACCTCAATTGGATCAGCCATTTATTTTATATGAATTTTTGAAGTCACTGAACAGAAGCTGTTGACACATGCAGTTTCTAGGAAGCATTTCGTCAAACACATGGAGGACATAACTACATATTAGAGCTGAAAACCAAATCCATGGTTCCAAATACCAATCTGTTAGGACAAATATGTCTTCAAGATTTAATCTTGATTAATAAAGTCAAAGTCAATGTAATAGAAAGTCAAAGTTAGCTTATTACCTTAGTTTGTATTGAGGTATATATAGCTTTGTTTAATAGAGGGATGACACAATTATTACAGAGAGGAATACGCATAACTCACATCTTGTAATATTGAGAGCAAACCCTAATAGATCTACTTTCTCTCTCTACTCTCTCTCTCTCTAGATTCTCTCTCTAATCTTGAAAGATCTTGGATTTACAATTGGTATCAGAGCGAGAACAAGATTGAGAGATGGAATTCTACTGATCAAACATACGAATTTGGTGATTTCACAAGAAAATTTGATTGATTTTCTTGATTTTTCAAGAAAATCTCGTTTTCTTGAGGTTTTATCAAATTTTGGTGATTTTTGATCGAATTCGTTCGTGAATTGGTTCTTTGGATTCGTTTTTGTGTGGAGAATAATTCTTATTCAAGAATCAAAAGCTAATTTCAAAGATTTGGAGGTCAATTTGAAGGATTTCAAGATTTTTGTTCAGTTCGTCAATTTCGGTCTGATCATTCTATCAGATTTCGATTCAGCGGTTTTCTGCGAAATTTGATTACATCATCGTGTTAGAAACTTGTTTTCTAACATATCTTCAAATTTTGGTTGATTAATTTCAAGATTTTGAGGATCGATTTGAAGTTTTTGAGTTTTTTCTGTTCGGTTCGTTCGTATCATCTGTTCAACATTCAGATTTCGATTCAGCAATTTTCTGCAAAATTGGATTACATCATCGTGTTAGAAATTGTTTTTCTAACATTTCTGCAAATTTTGGTTGGTTAATTTGAAGATTTAATGAAGATTTGAGAAGATTTTTGAGTTTGATCATCTTGTTCATCATGTTCTGAATATTGCGCTACCCACATAAGCAGAATTGCGCAAGCCAAAGAAATCAGAATTTTCACCTACATGTCTGCTTCGACAATAGCAAATGAATTACTTTCACCTACATGATTGCTTGCTTGCTTTGATCTACATGATTGCTTGCTTGCTTCGATAACTTCGTTTGAATTAATTTTCAGCTACTTGCTTGCTTGCTTAATTAGTTTTAGCTACTTGCTTGCTTGCTTAATCACAGTATTGCGTCACCCTTTGAAGTGAGAATCTCACCAAGCTTTTCGCAACCAACGGTCACGAGTTGTGTAATTTTTCGCAACTAACTATTGCGAATTCTGAACTTTTTGCCACCAACTGAAGCGAGTTTTGATACTTTGCGCTACTGTCTATAGCGCATTTGGCACTTTGCGTCACCGCTTGTTGCGCAATTCTCATTTTGCGCTATTAACCAAAGCGAAATATTTCTGTGATTTTTTCAAGTCCATATCTCGCTTCTTCAGGACCCGATAAGTTTACTTTTTGCATCTGTTGCTTGCGAAATACTCATATTGCGCTTCTTTGGGTTGCGAAATTCTGACTTAGAATATTTTTCGAGATTTGCTAATTGTTAATTGTTTTTTTTCAGATTAATTCTTCAAACATGAAGCGGCTTCCAGTGTTGTTCAAAGAATCTGATTTTGAACTATGGAGAGCTTCGTTCATCGATTTTATTGCAAGTAGAGAAAATGGTGAAAATATGATAAAATCTTTCACTGAAGGCCCAATGATCAGAACTGACAAAGATTATACAGAAGAAGAGATTAAAAGAATGAAAGCCGACAAAGAAGCTTCATCCAACTTGATCTTCGCACTTTACAAACTTCCGCAACACATCTTCAAACGCGTTGAATGTTTCAAAAACAACCCAAAGCAGATGTGGAACGAGTTATCAAAGCAAATGCTTGGATATGAAGTTGCTTTTAAGAGAAAGGAAGAAGAAAAGAAAGCTGAAAAGGAGGATACGGAACAGAACTCGTCAGATGCTGAAAATGAGGAACTCAAGAAAAAGGTTATTGAACTTACAAAGAAGTTGTCTGAAACGGAAAAGTTGCTAAAAGAGGAAAGAGAAAATGTCAGAAAAGAAAAGGCTGATCGTTTGAATGACAAAAAGTGCTATGCAAAGCAAATTCTTTCTATTTCTCAGAAAGTTTCTGAACTTGAACAAGCTTCAAAGACGGAGAAGAAAGTAAATGAAGAAAAGAAAGCTCTTGAACTCGGATGCAGAAAACTTTCCACGCAAAATTTAGATTTTGAGAAAAAGTTTTATTTCTTGAAAAAGAAAAATTGGAGAAGGAAAGGGTTGAATTTGCAGATAAAAGGAAAGAGTTTGAAGCAAAGAATGTGAGACTGTCAGAGAAGATATCTGAGCTTCAAAAAGAATTAGATTTAGAAAGAAATGAGCTAGAAAAGAGGAAGAAAGCTGATTTTCAGGCCAGGAGTGTTAAAGACGAATTTCATGTTGAGAGGAAGATATTTCAGCAAGAAATACGAAAGCTGACAATGAATTTGGTTGTGTTATCAACTGATTTCATGAAAGAGAAGTTGGTTAAGTCTGATATTCAGAAGAAACTTGATTTGGTGACCAAGGAACGGAACAACTTATACTACAAAGTGAAGTCACTTAACAAATCCAAACGCTATTCTGAATGTCCGATTCGTCCGTCTAATCTCTTCTATGATCACTCAGTGGATAATTCTTCCAAGTTTCAATCTGCTGATCTTCCTTCATTCAAGAAAGTCAACATGCAATGGAGAGTAAAAGGTACGACTCCTGAAAAAGATGTACCAAAATCGCCTGTTCCCAAAAAGAACACTAACCTAAAAGGTAAATCTTTTGTTAACCCTGATTCAATATATTCCGCAAACAATTTAATCAGGTTTGCACAAAAGAAAATTTGTTGTTCTTATTGTGGAACTAATGATTTTGTTACAAATAATAATGTTCAATATTGGTATGGCACTTATCATTTTCCTTCTTATAGAGCTCCGCTTAACAAGTCAGGACCCAAGACGAGTTGGGTACCAAATTCTACTTAATCTGTTTTTGCAGATTTAGAAGCAAAGCGTTGAACTCTTGAAAGAAGATGTATCTGTGCTTCATAGATGGTTTCTAAACACATCGGTTTAGAACCCGGATTTCAAAGTTTATGGCTTCTGAACAATTTAGTTCAGGACTCGTACTTCAAAGACTAAGACTTCTAAACAAATCAGTTTAGAACTCGTACTTATCAGGTTAATTCTTTTACCGCATGATCATACTACTCAGGTGATATCCTTAACTGTCACATCTTTCTATTTCAAAGAACAAGTGGTAAAAGGTAACATTGCATTATGTTTTATTTCTACTGCTTTGAATGTTTGGATTTTTACAAATTTAATTCAATGAATTGAAATTTTTTCAACTTTCATTCAATGAATGAAATGTGTGTCAAGGGTGATTTTACAAGCGTTTTTGTATTATCTGAGTTACATCTGTTTCATCTTTCACTTTTGAAATAAATTGAAAGGTCAGCAAAACATGAATGAAATTATGTTGAATGCTCAAAATTATGTGATTCTAGATTTATATAGAATATAATGCTCAAAAAGCCTTTTTGTTAGAATGATGGATGGAAACGAAAATATGGCGAAAGCACTATGTTTTAGAACCAAGTGATTGAGATGCTCTAAGTTTTAAATCTAATCATTTAGTTTGAAAGTTTGTGCTTGTGGCCTTTCTGGTTTGGGAGATTAAGTCCTAAGGGGTGCTCGACACCTAGTCCCTAAGACCAACTGGTCTGGGATCGGCTGACCCAAATTCTGCTATAGAACCAGATAGAAAGCCATGTTTAACGGTGTATCTTATTCTTAATAAACTTTGTGATTAAAAGATGCCAATAAGCACAAAATCAAAAGATGCCAATGAGCACAAAATCAAAAGATGCCAATGTGCACAAAATCAAAAGATGCCAATGAGCACACATCTCTTGAAACTTGGGGAAAATACAAAGTCGCGATAAACCTGTAAATTTGTGAAAATTCTGATTTTGGACAAATAGTGTGAGTAGAGCAGAGTATTCTGATATGTTTTAGAATTGCATATGCTTGTTGCTGATCATATTTCGCATGCTAGCACACCAAATAGATTTAATAAAGGGGTTGAAACTGAACATTTTTAACTTGATATGCAATGATGTCTGGTATTTGAATCCAAACACATGCATTTGATTTCATTTGATTGATAAATCTGTTAAATTTCATTAAGTTGAATTTCTTTTGTAAAGTTTTCAAATGATCAAATGTTAGTAATTATAAAATGTAGTTCAATGAATTTTATTTTCCTTGTATAAAATTTCAACTACTGTGCCTAAATGAAATATATGCATACTTTCAGGGGAAGAAAACAAATTGCTCCAGAATTCTTATTTTGAGGGGGAGCAAGGTTATTCATTAAGGAGGAGATTGTTAGTGAGAATCAGAGACGCGACTGAAATTGAAGAAGGTTTTCGATGATCATGATGCACACTTTCATCGAAAAAGGGGGAGAAATGTTTAGTTCAATTTCATGTCAAAGCTTTCAAGTCAAAGATTCGATTTCATGACAGGGGGAGAAATGTTTAGTTCAATTTCATGTCAAAGATTCGATTTCATGACAGGGGGAGAAATGTTTAAAGAAGACTTCGTCTCAAGAAAGGAAAGGGGGGAAAATTCTTCTTCAAGAGTTCAAGAGAAATCGATTGATCATCTTGGTTTCTCAAGAAGATCTCTTTTTCTTAGATTTGCGCTACATTGTATCAAAATGCCTTGTGTGAAGAAACAAATTCTCCATATCAAAGAAAGAAAATCTCCGTCAGTTCCCCGTCTGAAGATTTTGTGACGATTTGACTTTAACAAACCTTGATAAAGACCGAAGTTTTGAAGATTCAAGAAGCCGAAGAATGCTGTTCTCAAATGTTTAAATCTTGAATCCAAGAGGGAGATTGTTAGGACAAATATGTCTTCAAGATTTAATCTTGATTAATAAAGTCAAAGTCAATGTAATAGAAAGTCAAAGTTAGCTTATTACCTTAGTTTGTATTGAGGTATATATAGCTTTGTTTAATAGAGGGTTGACACAACTATTACAGAGAGGAATACGCATAACTCACATCTTGTAATATTGAGAGCAAACCCTAATAGATCTACTTTCTCTCTCTACTCTCTCTCTCTATAGATTCTCTCTCTAATCTTGATAGATTTTGGTTTATCACAATCCATGAACATTTTGAATGAAATTAACTTAAATTAGCAATACTTAAACACATGCAAAACATAATTTCAAGATTAAAAACCCAAATCAAAACCTATGCTCAATTTTTGTAAGATTTTAGTTAAACTACATGAATCCATCCCCTTTTTACAACCTAAATTACTAGAACAAAGAAAAATACACATACTTAGTATGTGTTCTACCCTAAAAACGAAAATTGAAGGTACCAAAAGATTACCTTAGTGCTTTTGACTCCAAATCTTCAATATTATGCTTAAATTTCTTCAAACCTTCAAGCAATTTCACAATATCTTCATTTCTTCCTCTAGCTCTCTCATCCTCTCTCACTACACGGTTTGGATGAGATAAAAGAGATAACCTACTTGATCTCTTATTATCAGATACCAACAAGTTTGAGGCATTTAATTAATTTGGACCCTCAAACTTCAAAAGAAATTCAAAATCTATCATAGACATAGATTTTCTTACATTTCAAGTTTTGAAGATGATACATACCTTGCTAAATCTATCTAGGAGAGGTTTTGAAGATGATACATACCTTGATAAATGGACCAACAACTGTATTCACAGGTTTTAACATGATACATATGCAGACCTGCCATCAAAAGGGTTGCAAGTCATCACACATCTTCATCACTCTGCCCCAAAAGCATTGAAATGATTTGTAAAATAAATATGGTTAACGATTATTGTACTTGAATTGCATGATTGAGTGAAAGAGCTTACTTGGTGAACATGAAAGGAACAAGATGTCCCAAATGCAAAGCTTCGGATGAAGGGCCTCTGCCTGTGTACAAATAAAATTTCTCCCCACGTTCATAAGCATCCAAAATCTCATTGAAATCCCTGTTGTGTGATAGATACAGATACATAAATCATGTTTTGCAGCCTAAGCCCCCCTTTGCTAACATTAAAGAAGCATATTTATTTTTACCATATAAGATACATTTGAATTTCCAAAACCCAAAACTAAATAATGGTTCAGCTAAACTAAGTTAAGACTACATACATCAAATATCAAATTAACAAGTGCTTTTCCCATGGTGGTATTCAAAACCCACTTATAAGGCTACATTCAATCATCACTTGAGCCTATAACCTTCCAGGACTATGAATTATGAAATGGTATTTTTGAAAATTTAAGTAATTAGATGCAATGTCAATTAGTAATCTTGAAGGTATTGTGTTAAATGCTCTAGCAGTAATATGTATATGAGAATAACCTACTGCTTCCAGCCTCAACTAAAGATACACATATATATATATATATATATATATATATATATATATATATATATATATATATTGTTGGATGTAACTTACATCTGAAGATACACTGTGTGTTCCATATTTGTCATCCCAATACATCGTACTAATTCTGTATAGCTGTTGTATGCTGAGCACCTGCATGAACCAAACACGGTTTCAAAATAAGATAGAAAAGGGAAAATGTTTCATGGCTATTCAGAAATTTGGAAGTTGGAGATTTTCTCACAGGACAAAGTTCATTGGTTATTTCTTTCAACATTTTCCTGGGCTTCTGATGTATAACCTTAAAATGGAAACAAAGGAGAAAATGTGGTTAGAAGCAAGCAAGAAATACATGGAACCATAAAGGAAAAACTCACCAAGAATCCGACTGCCTGTCTGATATGCTTTAACTCATCCCAAGCTGAGCCTGCATACTGTAAATCAAAATGTTTTAATAGAATACCATGAGAAATTCCAGCAACGACGGAGAAAAATACCTTGATCAAGATAGTGTCGCCTCTGAATAGTTGAAGCTTTCCATAGTCTCAGTATGTAGGGCAACAACGGAGTTATCATCATTGACGGCTTCATCGACAACGAGCCTGTTCGCCGCCTTCTTCCGCTCCAGAATGGCCGTACTGAAGTCCCGCTTCGTCCCCTTGCTACAATTAGAGGTAAAACTTGAAATCAAGATCAAAATCAAAGCAGATGTAATCTGCTTCGTCACCGGTGTTGAGAGCGAGGCACAGCCGCACAGGCTGCGCCGGCCATTGAGGGCAACTGAGCAAGGCACAGAGCCACACAATAATCTGTCAAAACACATATGGAAACCTGTCAGGATCGATTCCAAACAAGAATAATTATACTTAGAAATCAGAATTAAAGAATCTTGCGGAATAGAACTTTAATTCAAACACACTCAATGAACAACTAATCAGAAAACACAATCTGTTTGTATTCAATACTTCAACTCACAAGTTTACAACCAAACCTCAATCTTGTTGAACAGGCTCAACAAGACGACTTCTACTTCTCTAGAAATAGGGTTCTAAACCTTGAGGTTAATTCTCTCTTAAACAAAAAACGAATTCTAAAATATATCTCCGAATAGCTATCTATCAAAATCTATTTATACTAAATAATTACAAGATAACTATCAAAACAAAATTGATCTTCAGAATATTCTTTCATGCTTATCTTCAATCATTCCATCTTTATCTCCAACATTCTCGCATTCCATAATTATGATCACAAGCAGTATTAACATCGTTATGCACAAGCAGTACTAACATTGTTCCAGCAGCATTAACTTTTACTGGTAGTAGTAACTTTGCTCTGGCAGTAGTATTGTTGTTCTGGCAGTACTAACCATACTTGGCAAATCTTCAGTTCCCAACAATCTCCCCCTAACTTGACTTTTTAGGTTGAGAAGTCAAGTTCTTCAGATGATGCTTCCAAAACCTAATCATGAACACATAAATCAGGATTCAAACTCAGACTTTGATTGATAATCCTTCTCATCAAGTATCTTCCCATTTCAGAATCCTTGTTGCAAGCCAACTTAGCATGTAGCATTCCATTCAACCTTTTCTTGCTATGCTTGTATGCAACATCCACCAAATAATACTCATGATATGTATAGTCAAGTGTGATGACATACACTCCACATTTTTCAATGAGCATCCAGTTGGTAATGGCTTGAAAATTTCTTTCTATCATATACTGAACTGCTTCTGGTTTGAACATTAGGCACAGGTATTCAAGAACCAATTTGGTGATAGACATCCCTTTCTCATTCAGCATATTTCCATACAGCTTCATTCCAACCTTGTACATCTCCTCTACGTCAGATCTAGAGCACATTCTGATAAGTCTTCCCCATGTAGAACAGACCTCATACTTCCCATCTGCTCTTTTGACTCTAATGTACTCCTTTCTCTGATCTACCAAGGTATCCCAGAAGATGATCTCAGGAGGCATGGAAGATAATGGGTCAACTTTGATTGGATCAACCACAGTGATATACATATCACATTGAGCATTACTTGGTTGACCTGATGGAGTTGCTACTTCTTCTTCAGCAACCTTTGTATCATCTTTCTTTTCTGGAACATCCTCTTCTTTTTCTTCTTCTACCACTGGTTCTACCCTAGGTTTCTTGACAACTTTCCTCTTGGTAGCTAAAGACTTGGTTCTTGTTCTTTTCAGTGACACCAGCTTTTCACCCAGGGTTTCTTCTTGCTTTTTAGGAGTGTCATGTTTGGCTTTAATCAAAGCCTCTGCAACTTCAACTTCTTCCAAAGTAGGCATTTTAGTTTCTGTTGCTTCCTTTGTTTCTCCTGCTTCTTCCTTTGTAGATACTGCTTCTTGCATGGTTTCTGCTGCTTCTTTTGTTTCTGCTGCTTCTTTTGTTTCTGCTGCCTCTAGAATGGTTTCTGCCGCTTCTGCTTTTTGACTTTCATCAGCATTAACCGTTTCTGCTGTTGGTTCAGTTTCTGCTTCTTTCTGAATTTCAGCAGCATTAACCTTTTCTGCTGCATATCAGTTTCTGCTTCTTTTGCAATTTCTTCAACACACTCATTCTCCCCCTTTTCCTGTGCACTCTCCATGTTGAATTCAGCTTCTGACTCCCCCTTTTTGGGAGCATCATTGTTGGGGCTTCTTCTTTTAAGAACATACTGAGCTTTCTTCTTCCTGTGCATCAACTTTGTAATCAATTTCTTATGCTTCTCAAGCTGTGTTTGTTGATATAGGACCACTTTCTTGAGTCCATCTATCTCCTTTCGCTGACTTACAACATCTGTGTTGATATTGGCAATGGTTTCCATCAATTCCTCATATGTATATCTATCCTCACCTTGTTTAGGAGTTTTTACTTCCTTTAAAGGATCACTGGAAATTTTAGTAGGTGTCTTTTGCCTAGCAAAAGCACTGCCTACCCCCGTGGTTTCTTGGCACCTGGGACCTCTGAATGATTTCTCATTCTGAGTTGCCGTGAGGAAGGTCTTAGTTATGTTACCACTGTCCTTCTCTGTGCTAGCAGAAGTAGTGGCAGCCTTGCTACTCACATGCTCAACCTTCTCCTTAGTGAGCACCTTCTTGGGGTTGGGAGACACCCCTGTGGTTTCCCTTTCGATATTCTCTATTGGAGAATGCTCCAATAGAGGGCTTAAAGGCTTTGGGCTTGTAGGAGGTACATCAAGGGAAGGAGCCTTGTGTACCATTCTTCTTGTAAACTTTTTGGTTATGAGAGGAGTGGGTCTTTGAAGAATGGACTGAGGAATTTCTTTGGTGATTGAAGGTGGGGTTTGGCTATCAGTGGGTTGGTCTAATGAGGGCCTTGACCCTGGTGCCATACCTTCTTGTGTGTGGGACACACCCATCATTGTAGAGAACAATGGAGTGTCAACTCCTTCCGAGTCCCTGGAAGTTCTTCTCATATTTGAGAAGACCTTTCCTTTAGGGGGTTTAGGTACATATACCTCAGTATATTGAGGCAAATCCATCAATTCCCGAGTAATCACTGCTTGGACAAACCTTGGGTACATATAAAAACTCTTTTTGGATTCCAGGTTTGACACAAGATCATTGAAAATCATTTGTGAAAAATTAAACTTCCTGGCAGTGGCCAAGCAGACCAGGGCATAAGCATTGGTACTGCTAAACTCACTCCATCCAGTAGTTTTCTTTGAAATGCAATGCATTAAGGTATGAACAAAGAATCGCCATTGTGTAGAAAATTTATACTTGAAAAACTTAAAGATTCCAATGGGACCTTCATACCCCATTCTCGTTAAAGTTGAGTATAGATCGTTATTAGGAATAGACGTCATACCTGAGGCATCATCCAATCGAAGAGTGATGCGAATAAGCTCCTCTGTAATATTCAAGGGTTTGTCACACACCCTTGTTTTGATGATTTTCTGCCCATCTTCAGACACCACGGTGGCATTTTCCCATAACTGCTTCTGATGCTCGGTGTAGATTGTCGGGGTCACCGTTAGGGCATAGGATATATGCGTGGACTTGAGGAAATCCACAATGTCGTGAAAACCTGCGGACTGTTTTGGCTTCTGGAGCATGGCAATCTCGTTGTGTTCGTCGATAAACTCCATTGTACCTGAGGATTCTTGACAGAAAACAGATATTCTTGGGAGAGAATAGTTAGAAAGAGAGAGAGATGAATAGAATTCAAAGAGACGTTATGAATTTTGGCGGGCTGAAAGAGGTATTTATAGCAGTAGTAGCCCTAACTTTTCTTTTAAAGCAGTATTAACGACACATGCAGTATTAAGTACGAAGCAGTATTAACTATGTACTGGCAGTAGTAACTATGCACTGGTAGTAGTAACTATGCACTGGCAGTAGTAACTATGCACTGGCAGTAGTAACTATGCACTGGCAGTAGTAACTATGCACTGGCAGTAGTAACTACGCACTTGTCAATCTGAGTCATACAGAAGATCCTGAGAAGAAGAGTTAGTAGTACCAACTATAGAAGGAAATACAGGTATAAAACTGAAAATCATGACTTTATTCAAGGTTGATCATGCCCACACTTGTTACCAAGAAAGTGAATCTACCCACATCAAAAGCTTTTGTGAATAGATCAGCAAACTGGTCATTGGTATGAACTTTAGCAACTTGAATTAATTTCTTTTCATTACAATCTCGAATAAAGTGATACCTGATCTCTATGTGCTTTGTTTTTGAGTGTTTGACTGGATTGTTAACAATGCTAATAGCACTGTTGTTGTCAATGAAGATTGGAGTGTGAAGAAATGTTACCCCATAGTCCAACATCTGATTCTGTGTCCATAGAACCTGAGAGCAGCAGCTTGCAGCAGCTATATACTCAGCTTCTATTGTAGATAAGGACACTGTGGTTTGTTTCTTACACTGCCAAGATACTAGTCTTGCACCCAAAAACTGACATCCACCTGAAGTAGACTTCCTATCCATGTTAGCTCCACCCAAGTCACTATCTGAGTATGCAAGTAAATCAAAGGATGATTCATAAGGATACCAGAGACCTAATCTGGGTTGCCCTCTGAGGTATCTAAATATCCTCTTGACTGCATGAAGGTGTGATTGCTTTGGTGTAACTTGGAATCTGGCACATACACATACTGGAAACATAATATCTGGTCTAGAGGCTGTGAGATACATGAGTGATCCAATCATTGATCTGTAATGATGGACATCCACATCCTCCCCCTCAAGATCAGCATTGATCTGTTTGTGTGTCTCCATCGGTGTGCTTGCTGGCTTTGAGTCTGATAATCCAAACTTATCCAGGATGTCTTTCACATATTTGGATTGGCATATGAAAATCCCATCCTTCTTCTGTTTCACCTGAAGCCCAAGGAAGAAAGTAAGTTCACCCATGGAACTCATCTTGAAGCTCTTGTGCATTAACTCCTCAAAGTCTTTACACATGTGATCATTTGTGGATCCAAAGATAATGTCATCCACATAGATCTGAACAAGTAGGGTGTCCTTCTTTTTCCTTTTAATGAATAAGGTCTTATCAATGATTCCTCTTTCAAATTCGTTTTCCAAGAGATAGGTAGACAGGGTATCATACCATGCTCTTGGGGCTTGATGTAGACCATAAAGTGCCTTCTTTAACTTGTACACTCTGTCAGGATACAATGGATTCTCAAATCCAGGGGTTGACAGACATACACTTCTTCATCTATAGTCCCATATAGAAAAGCACTTTTTACATCCATCTGGTAGACCTTGAACTTCATATATGAGGCATAGGCTAGAAACAACCTAATTGCCTCAATCCTTGCAACTGGAGCAAAGACTTACTCATATTCTATACCCTCTTCCTGAGTATACCCATGTGCAACCAGCCTGGCTTTGTTCTTGATCACAATTCCTCTCTCATCCTTCTTATTTCTGAAAATCCACTTGGTGCCAATTGCCCTATGACCTTTTGGAAGGTCCACCAAGTTCCAAACATTCTGTAGCTTGAACTGTAGCAGCTCCTCTTGCATTGCTTCTATCCAACTTGGATCTTTCATAGCATCATAAGCCTTTTTGGGCTCAATTTGGGATAGAAAGAAAGTGAGTACAGTATTAACTGTATTTTGTTGATCTTGTAGCTCTTGAAGTCTGCTTTGATTCCTAGTCATCATGGGAGAAGCAATGTCTCCAATTACCAACTCAGGAGGATGATTTTTCTGAGTTCTTGATGGATGACCAGATTCCTCTTGTAAGTTCACATCCAGATTTGACTCATTTAAGTCTGGATTTTCTTCAGCTTCTTCAGTCACTTCAGACTCTCTGGAATTTGGACTTGAAGGCTGATTTTCCTCTATTCTTCTCTCTTCTTCATTCTGACTGGGTTCAGCTTCCTTTTCTTGTTCACAGAAGTCAACAGGATCAATGGTAGGGAGTGGAAATATCACAGACTGAATTCTGTGATCTGATGGTGGTGCATCCCTTTGTCCTGCATTTACATCACTACTGATACCCAAAGAATTAGTGAGTGAATCAATGTCAAATAGCCAATCCGGACCTGAACCAATAGGATTTGGTGTGTTCTCATTGCATTTGACATTGTCACTTTCTTCAATTATTCTAGAAGAGGTATTAAACACTCTGTAAGCCTTACTCTGAGATGAGTAACCAACAAGAAAACCATCATCTGCTTTGCTATCAAACTTACCTAAGTGAGATTTGGTATTGAGAATTGTACAAGGACACCCAAATGGTTTGAAAAATCCAATAAATGGTTTCTTTTTCTGAAAAAGCTCATAAGGTGTCTTGTTTTTAGGCTTTATTACTAAAACTCTGTTTTGGACATAACAAGCAGTATTAACTGCTTCTGCCCAAAAAGTAGTGGGTAATTTTGAATCAGCTAACAGAGATCTAGCAGCCTCAATCAGTGTCCTATTCCTTCTCTCAGCAACACCATTCTGTTGTGGAGTCCTAGGAGCACTGTATTGTCTCTCAATTCCTTTTTCCTCACAAAAGGTGTTTAGATCAAGGTTTTTAAATTCAGTCCCATTATCTGATCTAATGACTTTCACTTTTTGATTTGATTGGTTTTCAATTCTAAGAATAAAAGATTTGATCAGTCCACTTGTCTCATCTTTAGTTCTCAGAAAATATACCCAAGTAAATCTAGAGTAATCATCAATAATAACTAAACAGTATGACTTCTTGCCAATGCTCATGACATTTGTAGGGCCAAACAGATCCATATGCAACAACTGAAGAGGATTTGGGATAGTGTTTATCTCTTTTGACTTATGAGAAGTTTTGTGTTGTTTGCCTTTGAGACAAGCAACACAATGATCATCACATGAATAAACTTTTGATGGTAAACCCCTAACAAGATTATTTTTAACAAGTTTATTCATTGTTTTAAAATTCATGTGACACATCCTTCTGTGCCAAAGTGATGATTCATCCATTGAAGCTTTTGATACCAAACAGTTTAGGAATGAATCAGATGAAACACTTTCTAAATCTAAACAATACACATTATCCTTTCTAGGAGTTCTCAATAGTATCATGTTTTCATCAACTACTTTGAATCCAGGAGCAAGAATAATGCATTCAGAATCAGTAAATAATATACTATGTTTCTTGTCATAGACCTGTGATACACTTAACAGGTTGTATCTCAATTGCTCAACATAGTAAACATCCTCAAATGTCATCTTACCTTTTGATACATCACCTTTACCACTTATCTTACCTCCTGCAGGATTATTCCCAAAAGCAACATGTCCTCCATCAATTCTTTTGAAATTCTTGAGGCAAGCCATGTTACCTGTCATGTGCCTGGAGCAACCACTATCAACATGCCAGATGCTCTTCCCCTTGAGCTGTTGGTTGCCCTGCACATAAGATAAATCAATTAGTTTTTATTGGGAACCCAAGCCAAAGTGGTCTTGGGTCTCCCTTGCTCATCAAAGTACTTACATTCAGTTTGGATAAGTTTTTCAACCTGAGGAACTTCAGTACTGGAGTACTTTGTCAAGATGATTGGTCTAGCAGCACAAACACTAGAAGCAGTATTATCTTTAGAAGAAGTACTAACAGTGTTAGCAGTACTAACACTGCTAGCAGCAGTATTGCTTCTAGAAGAAGTACTAACAGTGTTAGAAGCACTAACACTGCTAGCAGCAGTACTATCTGAGGCAGCAGTACTAACATTCTTTTTCAGTATTTTTCCTCATGTGGCTTTTGGATTTAGCTTGTTTCTTAGCCACATGGTTTCTTACAGGCTTCCTATACCCATTTGATTTTTGAAAAGTTCTTTGAAAATTTATCCTTTGGTTAATAGGATTGAAATAACAGTGTTTGGCAAGGTGATTCAATTTGCCACAGATAAAACAAGGTTTTGGTCTGTTCATCCTTTGCAGATCAACTCCTTGTTTTTGAGCCCACTGATTATTCCAGTTTCTTTGATTCCCCCTCTTTTTATCATGTTTTTAGGGTTCATTCTTTTGAGAATTCTTGCAAGAACAATGTTCACAAGTATTGGAATTCACAACAGTGGTCTGTGTATAATGAACTCCCTTCCCTTTTTCAGATCTTTTCATCTCATTGTTCTTATCCCAGGGACTTCCACCTTCCTCATTAGTCTTGATGTAATTCTCTAAGGGGATCTCACCACTGACATTCTTGTTCCTTTTCTTAGCCTCTTCTTTTTCAGTTTTATCCTCAACAACAACTTCATATAATGGATCTACTTTAGTAGCTCCTTCAGGTAAGTCCTTCCTATCCTTGGTTTCTAACAGGTCTGACCTAGGAGGGATGTATGTGTTGTTGTAGGGTGGGGGTGTGGCATTGTTTGATTCAACTGTGTTGTCCATAATGATTGTAGATTTCTAAGAAACCAAGCTCTGATACCACTTGTCAGGATCGATTCCAAACAAGAATAATTATACTTAGAAATCAGAATTAAAGAATCTTGCAGAATAGAACTTTAATTCAAACACACTCAATGAACAACTAATCAGAAAACACAATCTGTTTGTATTCAATACTTCAACTCACAAGTTTACAACCAAACCTCAATCTTGTTGAACAGGCTCAACAAGACGACTTCTACTTCTCTAGAAATAGGGTTCTAAACCTTGAGGTTAATTCTCTCTTAAACAAAAAACGAATTCTAAAATATATCTCCGAATAGCTATCTATCAAAATCTATTTATACTAAATAATTACAAGATAACTATCAAAACAAAATTAATCTTCAGAATATTCTTTCATGCTTATCTTCAATCATTCCATCTTTATCTCCAACATTCTCGCATTCCATAATTATGATCACAAGCAGTATTAACATCGTTATGCACAAGCAGTACTAACATTGTTCCAGCAGCATTAACTTTTACTGGCAGTAGTAACTTTACTCTGACAGTAGTATTGTTGTTCTGGCAGTACTAACCATACTTGGCAAATCTTCAGTTCCCAACAAAACCGTATACATCCAGAGTCATTTAAATATAAAACTAAAAAATTGAGGATGAAGAATTTGAGATTCAAACCTAGAAAACCTACCTGTGTGCTCCTCTTCTCGACTCATCACCGCCGGCAACATCTACCACCATCCAGCCGGCCACTTCCCCCACCTCAGTCGTCACCGCCGGCATCAGCTACCACCATCACCACTTTCCACTATCGTCTCCTCCTCTCACTCTCGATTTTACCCTAATCGCCACCACACCACAGCTTCTCTCATCTCTCGATTTGCTGCCCTAATCGCACCATCTGCTCTCTCATCTCTCGTGTGACTTGCAGCACCACCATTCTTGGTCATACTCTGAGTTTGAATTGAAGAGGTGGAATTTTAACCTAGTCTAAAAAAAGAGAGGGGGAAATAATCAGGAAGGGTGGGAAACGAAATAGGGGCGGGAAATGAAAATTAATAGGGGGTGTTTGGGATTGCTTATATTTTTACCTTATGCTTATTTTTAAAAGTGCTTATTTGCTTATGTGGTGAGGAAAATGAGTTTTTAAAAAAGTGTTTGGATTAGCTTACTGTATCTTATTAACAACCATTATAGTCCAACATGACCTATGACTTAATAAAGTCCAATAACACCAGCATAACTTATTATGTGTTTGTATGTATCTATATATTGCATATATGCATGTGGTATGTATTGGGCTCTGTAGGGTCACTAAGACCTACTATAGTCTATTAAGAACCACTAAAGCCTACTAAGAACTGTTATAGTCCAACAACACATTTTATGACTTAATAAGACCCAAAAACACCAACGTGACTTATTAGTGTTTGTATGCATGTATGTATTGCATATATGCATGTGGTATGTATTGGGTTCTATAAGATCACTAATGCCATTATAGCCTATAAGAACCACTAAAGCCTATTGAGAACCACTATAGTCCAATAGTACATTTTATGACTTAATAAAACCAAAAAAACCAACGTGGCTTATTACGTGTTTGTATGCATGTATGTACTGCATATATGCATGTAGTGTGTATTGGACTCGATAAGACTACTAATACCCATATAGCTCATTAAGAGCCATTATAGCCCAACAATATATTTTATGACTAATCAAGGCCCAATAGCACTAATGATGACTTATTACGTGTTTGTATGTAGGTAAGTACTACATATATGCATGTGGAGTAAATTGGGTTCGATAAAACCACTAAGATCTACTAAATCCTATTAAGAACCATTATAGGCCTACAATACATTTTATGACTTATCAAGGCCCAATAGCACTAATTTTGACTTATTACGTGTTTGTATCCAGGTCGGTACTCATATATGCATGTGGTGTATATTGCATTCGATAATACCACTAAGACCCACTATAGCCTATTAAGAATCACCAAAAGCTTATTAAGAACCATTGTAGGCCAATAAGACACTCATTGTCTTATTAAGGCCCAAAAATATCAATGGTAGCTGATTACATGTGTTTGTATGCACGTGGTATGTATTGGGCTCTATAAGATCACTAAGGCCCACCATAGTCTATTAAGAACCACTAAATCCTATTAAGAACCATTATAGGCCAACAATACCCTTTATGACTTATCAAGGCCCAATAGCACTAATGGTTACTTATTACGTGTTTGTATCCAGGTCAGTACTCATATATGCTTGTGGTGTATATTGCATTCGATAAGACCACTAACACCCACTATAGCCTATTAAGAATCACCAAAAGCTTATTAAGAAACATTATAGCTCAATAAGACACTCCATGCCATATTAAGGCCCACAAAATAACAAGGGTGGCTTATTATGTGTGTGTGTGTTTGTTTGTCTGTTTGTATGCATGCATGTATTACATTTATGCACGTTAGAGATGGCCAAAAAATCGGGCCAGACCGAGCCTTCGGAAGGACCGGGCCGAAACACTATTCCAAGGCCCGGCCTTTGATCGGGCCCGGGCCGGACCGGGCTTGAGCACAAATATCCGAGCCCTCTTAGGCTTTTTATAAGCCCGGGCTTTCGGGCCGGGCCCTAAACCGGGCCTTCACAAAAAATATTTTTTTTTATTTTTAAATGTTATTCTTCGAGTTATCAACATCGATTCGTTCGTCTTCGTCGTATGTAACACCATACACCAACTATGTTATTTATAGTGTGATAAGTGCTTAAATTTGTGAAACAAAACGTCTACAAAATGAAGAAAATCGGTCATATGACCGTTACCTAACGGTTGGAATTTGAATAAAGGCAGTGAAGAAAGAATAAATAAATAAAAGAAGGTAAAATTAACAAATCTGAGTCTTTGGCATGGTGGCAAACGCATTCCTTCTATGTAGAGAGGGTCAGGTGTTCGATTCTTTGGGAGAGCAAGTATGCCATTTTTTTGAATTTTGAATTAATGGCACTGGAAAAGGCTGAATAAATAAAAGGAAGCGAAGTTAACAAATCTGAGTCTTTGGCATGGTGGGAAACGCATTTCTTCTATGGAGAGAGTGTCAAGTGTTCGAACCCTGTAAGGTGCATAATCTTGTTTGTTTTTAACAAAACTATCACTGTAACATGACATACAATGACATTTATTTTTTAAAATTGTTACCATAGAATGACAGACGATAACACAATCAAAACCGTCACCATAACATGTCATATGGTGACGAAAGTTATTCAAAACCATCAGTGTAGCTTGAGATATGCTGACGTAAATATTTTAAAACCGTTACCATAGCATGACATATGGTTACGTAAATTTCCCAAAAACCGTTGTCAAAACCTAACTTTTGGTGACGAGAATTTTGCAAAGCATTAGCATAGAACTTGGTTACTTTTGGAAACGGTTTTCAGATAAACGTTACCATAGAATTGTTACCATAGAATGACAGACGATAACACAATCAAAACCGTCACCATAACATGACATATGGTGACGTAAGTTATTCAAAATCATCAGTGTAGCTTGAGATATGCTGACGTAAATATTTTAAAACCGTTACCATAGCATGACATATGGTGACGTAAATTTCCCAAAAACCGTTGCCAAAACCTAACTTTTGGTGACGAGAATTTTGCAAAGCATTAGCATAGAACTTGGTTACTTTTGAAAACGGTTTTCATATAAACGTTGCTATACATATTTTTGTTTTGGTAACGGTTTTTTAAAACCATTACACCATAAAGCAACGGTTTAGAAAAAACGCGTTACTAAAAGGTCCTCTATGGCAACGATTTTTAAAAACCGTCACAACATAAAGTAACGATTTTTCAAAATCGTTCTAAAACGTTACCATAAAGGACCCTTTAGTAACGTTTTTGACTAAAACGTTGCTTTATGTTTCTAGGTTTTTGGTGATGGTAACGTTTTTTTATGAAACCGTTACTAAATCAATTGTCTAAATTTTTCTGTGACTTTTAGTAACGGTTTTTATCAAATCGTTACAAACATGTTTTCTCAAAACCGTCACAAAAAGCCATTTTTGTACTAGTGGATACACATTTATTGAGTAAGCCTAAGTAAACGGCCCCATATGGAATTTAGGGTAAAATTGTCTGTGACAGCTTCTTCCTAAATGGTATTAAAGTTCCAAACTAGGTTCACTTATTGAATACTTGATCTTGAATGTTCTAAAGTTTATGAATTTGGTACTTTTAATGTTTGGGGGGGGGGGAAATAAATGGCAAATTATTCACTTCCATTTGGTAAAGTACTAAAGTATATGTTTAGTTTTGTTTTGGGTATAATTGGGTCAACATTTACATAAGATTTGATTTTGTTTTGTTTTGGGTAAAATCTTTAAAGGAGGAAGGAAGGGCCTATATTATAATAATATTTATCCTTTGGATATGGAAATGGTGATTGTATAACTATGAACTAATTTTTCAAGCAGTCAATCAGGTTGTAGCGCAGTGGTTGATCGCCTTGGGTGATGTGGTGGAATATCCCATCTACCCAGGGTTCGATTCCAGGCATCCTCAACATTGATAAGACATCTTTAAGTTTCAAAATTGCTAGGGATTAGTCCGGGCTGTGCCTGGAATACCCTTTTCAAAAAAAAAAAACTAATTTTCAAGCATTGCCATTTGCCATTAATAACAAAAGTCTGGTGGTGCTTCATTTTTCATATAAGATTTTGTGAATGTTTGAAGTGCATAGATAGATGTTAAAACTCAACCAAGGTTATTTTTTTGTAATTTATGCAGGTCCACAGGAGAGACCTGACATCACAACCTGCTGCATAGTGAGTGTTAATGTGACTTGAGTCTTAATTTTATTTCGATGAATTGGGGTTGGATTTTTAGTTTAATTGGCATATTCGTTTTTTTTTGTGTTAGGGCACCAAAGAAGTCCAAGAAATGAGGTATGTATGTTGGTGATGAAGAATATATCTATGTTTAATCACCCGTTTAGTTTAGTTTTTTGACCCGCTTGTGTTTGTCGTTTTGGTTTTTAGGTGATAGTTGTAGTCCATTGAGATGGTATTGTATGCAACAATTTATTCGGTAAGCGCTTACCGGGTAAAAGTTCGCACCTCACTTATCGGGTAATATTCTCCATCCTTATAATCACTCTTACTGGGTAACATTCTCGGCCCTTGCCATGTTTATCCGTGAAGGTAAATGACCTGATACACATTTATTGAGTAAGCCTAAGTAAACGGCCCCATATGGAATTTAGGGTAAAATTGTCTGTGACAGCTTCTTCCTAAATGGTATTAAAGTTCCAAACTAGGTTCACTTATTGAATACTTGATCTTGAATGTTCTAAAGTTTATGAATTTGGTACTTTTAATGTTGGGGGGGGGGGGGGGGGGAATAAATGGCAAATTATTCACTTCCATTTGGTAAAGTACTAAAGTATATGTGATTGGAAGTTAGGCCTTATATTACATACGGGATGGTTAAATATAATCATTGTGATTCTTGAAGCTGTTATAATGATTATAACATGTAAAATAGAAAAATGAGTATTAATTATAATGATTCTTGAAAGCCTAAACTTGTGTCATAATTATGGTGATATATATAGCCTTAATTTGTGTCCTAATTAGGGTACTTATAAGTGGTTTATACCATGTTTTATGTTTCAAGGAGGCAAAGGAATGCCCATGAAAGCTATCGCAAATTGTGAGCTTTGAGCATTGCCATATGTTTTGTAGTGACTTATGTGCTACGTTTTTAACAGGTGTGCAGTACCGAACGTTGGAGGCAAAGTAGCGGGAGGATCGCTAAGTGGCCGAGGCCGAATGAAGAGAAAGGAAGAGCTAGAGACCGAACACGTCACGTTATCATAACGGACATGCTCAGACATTGTAACGACCCGGTATCCCAAAACATACATAATATACATCAATTAATATGTTATACATAACGTCGTTACATTCATAACAAAAGATACATAATAATTCACGTACGGTCCCATAGTCTTAAAATCATACAATACAAAACATAAGCATTTCCTAATCTTCGTCAGCTATCAACCGCATCCTACACATTATCCTTCCCTTTGCTAATGAAAGATCCTAGACCTGGAATACATATTTTTGAAAACAAAATGAGGGTTAGACCAAACGGTCTAGTGAGATAATCCCTGTCAATTTAGTAATTCTTTTGTAAAAACACACATATATCACAAATATACTACACGTATTTAAATACCAAGCAAGACTCGTGCATCGTGTACAACTCATCCTTCACATGGCCAAATTAGTTGGTTGCAAGCCAACTAATCAATTTACTCCACCGTACAACAATTACAGCCAACACCACTGCACTTACATACAACCAACTCTCCGCCGTCATAGTCCGGCCAAAGTGCTCTCGTGTAGTAAAATATTTATATAAACACAATGTCTATCTCAATATATCATATTGTCATTTATAAACACATCATCAAGTTCCTATCACATATCCATCTCATATATATATATACATCTATATATATATTCCAGTTTGAAAACAAACGTTTTAAAGTAAAACTCACCTGATTGCTTTATTACAACTCTTCCAAGCCTTTTCCAAAGATTCAGTCTTTCAATCCAAATCCACTGACTCTGAAACAGATTAAATACAAATATCCCCTTACTAAATAAACACATAAGACATACTAGGCTAAGAACTCGAGATAACTTAAATCCTCCAAAAGTGACCAAACAGCTAAGGTTACCGGATACTACAGAACTATCCGGACAACAAGACCAATCCGGACAGCATAAGTTTCCGGACAACATCAATAATCCGGACGCCATCCGGAAACCGAAGTATCTATTAGCAATTATAACCATAAAATGTAAAGGAAACATACCTTGAATCACTTCTAAATACACCAATTGATGACCTAACCACAAGCCTCTTTCTTCTTCTTCTTCTTTTCTCCAAAAACACACACACACATACACACACACTTAATCTGATCTTTTGCTGATTATGAAAATATCTGGACTCCTAAAGGGGTAATATCAAACCCAAATTACATTTTAGCCCTTAAACTATTCAACAATGACTCAAACACCCTTAACTTGTAAATTTACCTAAACCTACCCTAAACCTCAAATTTTAAAGTTAACTTTATTTAACGAAAAGAGATTTTAACTAACGAACTTACCCGGGGTATTACATTATCTCCCCCTTAAAAGAATTTCGTCCCGGAATTCGATTAAGCGAAAAGGTATGAATACTTATCACTACTACTTCGAACTCAATCAAAACCATAGAAACTAACTGAATAGACATCCCACACTCATCTATATCTCTATCACAAATAAACAACAAAAGAACGGATATACCAATAACCATTTTGTACCGAAGTCAGATAACACCTTAGCACGTATAGAGTTTATTAGAAATGTACCTGTAACCTCATCCGAAATTTCCTCCTCTTCTTGTGTTGTCATTTGGAAGACACGACCTTTTGCTTTCGGTACCTCAGACCCTTGTACCTCTCCCGACCTAACACCCGTTGGTCTCACCGTCATACTACCCTGCTGTACTTTCCATCGTGGACAGTCTGACTGAATATGATCAGGGGAATTGCAAACGAAACATAATCGAGTTACGTGACAGTCTTTAGCAATGTGACCAGTCTTCCCACACTTGTAACATCTTCGGGAATCCACATAACAGATTCCTTGATGAACACGGTTGCATTTTAGACATGGTCTTTCAGCTGGTCTGAAAGGTGAATGACTATCAAACCTCGGGGATTCGTATTCCTCAAAATCGTACGTCATTTCTTCCAATTTTCTTTTTCCAGTACTCTTATCACCAACGTCTCTCTTATTATCCCGTTCCACATTTTCCGCGGCATCTACTGCGGCTGAGAAGGTATCGGGTCCTTTTGCAATCACTAGCTTTCTAATTTCTGAATTTCACCCGAAAATAAACCTTTCCATCTTCAGAGCCTCCGTGGCAACATAGTACTCTGCGAAGCGAGACTTTTCCAGAAAACGAGCAGTGTAATCCCTAACCGATAAACTTCTCTGATGTAGGTTCATGAATTCCTCTTCCAGTTGTCTAACTGCTGCTTGAGGACAAAACTGTCCTTTGAAAGCTGTTGTGAATTCGTCCCAAGTAAAAGTTGAGTACACATCAGATCCTCTAGAGGTAATAAGAGCCTCCCACCAAAATAGAGCATCTGCCTTCAGCATCGCTGTTCCGTATAGCACCTTATCTTCTTCTGCACATTTGCTGGTCCTGAAGACAGCTTTTATCTCTTTCAGCCACCTCATGGCCTTCACTGGATTTCTTTCTCCAGAATATGTCGGGGGTTTGCAACTTAGAAACATTTTATAGTCACACTTCCTTGGCACCGGTATGACTGTAGGTGTAATGGGCATCTCGTCTTCCAGACTAGGATCTGGTATTCCAGTTTCTGTGTGACGAGTTCTATCGAACATAGCTTGTATATTGGCTTGAAGTCTTCCCATTTCCGCCGTCAAATCATTTCATGTAACAAATTCGGTACCTCGCCCCTGAACTCTGCCTCCAGTTCTGCCCCTACCTCTTTCTCCCCCTCTTCCCCTTGTTCCGACTGTGGGATTCGTTCTGTTAGGATTTCCTCCTCCTTCTCTATTCGTATTTCGAGTATCGCTTGCCATTCTGTTGATTCAGACAAGATTAATATACACGTAAGCGCATACCCCATATAACAAGGTATTCCAGTTCAAACATGTACCTGTAAGATCATAGTTACACTGGCCTGGTGTAATCTGAAATTACCTTACATGATGTTCCTTCTGCCTTTTATACTTAATCATCCCAAGGTTCTACAATAATTGGGACATCCTACTTCACATGCAGTTTAAGTCTAGGTGCAGATACGAATACCTAAATCCCTTAAACTAGGGCTCTGATACCATCTGTAACGACCCGGTATCCCAAAACATACATAATATACATCAATTAATATGTTATACATAACGTCGTTACATTCATAACAAAAGATACATAATAATTCACGTACGGTCCCATAGTCTTAAAATCATACAATACAAAACATAAGCATTTCCTAATCTTCGTCAGCTATCAACCGCATCCTACACATTATCCTTCCCTTTGATAATGAAAGATCCTCGACCTGGAATACATATTTTTGAAAACAAAATGAGGGTTAGACCAAACGGTCTAGTGAGATAATCCCTGTCAATTTAGTAATTCTTTTGTAAAAACACACATATATCACAAATATACTACACGTATTTAAATACCAAGAAAGACTCGTACATCGTGTACAACTCATCCTTCACATGGCCAAATTAGTTGGTTGCAAGCCAACTAATCAATTTACTCCACCGTACAACAATTACAGCCAACACCACTGCACTTACATACAGCCGTTCGGGTTGGGTTGGGTTGGTCGGATTGGTCGGGTTGAAACTTTTATCGATCATTTCACCATTTAACTAAGTTATCGTGTCTAAACAAATTACTTAATGTTTCTAGATATTTAAGTGTTCAACAGATTACTAAATCGTCTAATAAAATATTGCTTATAAATGTTTTGTTTATAAATTGTTTGTTTATAAATGTGGCATCAAGAATAAATAACAAGATTATTAAAGTAACAAGTGGCCAACAATTGTTTGTTTATAAATGTTCAATACTAACAAGATTGCTTTTAGAGTAACAAGAATTCAAAATTAGATTTAAATGTTTTTCACGGGTTGTCGGGTTGGGTCGGTTTGTTTTGGGCCTAACCCGTTATCAACCCAATATATGCGGGTTGGTCAAAAATAGTATCGATTATACATCGGGTTGGCTCGGTTTGAGTTTTTTTGCCTTGGGTTGGGTTGGCCGGGTTGCTCGGGTTGGTCGAAAATTTGAGCATACTTCTCACATTAACCTCAACTTCTCACATAATCTTTCGTCAAGTATGAAAAGGTAAGTAATGGGGTTGGTTGCTATATTTGTGAGAACCCTAAAGATTAAAGTTAGGTTTGGTAAGAGATGAGTTTGGTGAGAATAAAAGTTATAGTGAGAAGAGTAAAAAGGGGTATTCGTCCTTGGATGCATATTAGGATGAGATACACCAGATCAATCTCCGTTTCAAGCGTGATCATGAGTGACCTTGAGATTAAGAGTGATCAATGGTCCAAATTAGGGGTGCTCACGGGTTGGGTTGGCCGGGTTAAAGGCACTTTAATAATCCAACCTAATCATTGCGGTTTGAAAAATCTCAACCTAACCCAACCCAATTGAAAGTGCAACCCAACCCAACCCAAACCGTTCGGGTTGGGTTGGTCGGGTTGAAATTTGTATCGATCATTTCATCATTTAACTAAGTTATCGTGTCTAAAAAAATTACTAAATCTTTCTAAATATTTAAATGTTCAACAGATTACTAAATTGTCTAATAAAAGATTGCTTATAAATGTTCTGTTTATAAATGTGACATCAAGATTCAATAACAAAATTACTAAAGTAACAAGTGGCCAACAATTGTGTGTTTATAAATGTTCAATAGTAACAAGATTGTTTTGACAGTAACGAAAATGACAATAACAATAATTCAAAATTAAATTTAAATGTTTTTCATGGGTTGTCGGGTTGGGTCAGTTTGTTTTGGGCCTAATCCGTTATCAACCCAATATATGCGGGTTGGTCAAAAATAGTATCGATTATAAATCGGGTTGGCTCGGTTTGAGTTTTTTTGCCTCGGGTTGGTCGGAAATTTGAGCACCCCTAGTCCAAATCCCTTCTTACGCTTCTCACCTTAACACTTTTTCTCATGCTACTCACGGAACTCAACCCCATATATATATATATATACACACACACACACACACACACATATATATATATATATATAGAGAGAGAGAGAGATGTGGGTCTATACGAGAACGCTAACTATTTAAGAAAACAAGAAAACAGTCGCTATGTACAAACTCATATATGATTCACGTACAAGATCGTATATGATTACGCGACTTTTCCCGCCACTTTCAGTCGCGGCCAAAGTCACGCTTGTCCAGTTTTTGCAGTTAATGTAAAATCACATGTGATTTTGCACACGATTTGTTGTTTTCTTGTTTTCTTAAATAGTTAGCGTTCTCGTTTGAACCATCATATATATATATATATATATATATATAGAGAGAGAGAGAGAGAGAGAGGGAGGGAGAGAGAGAGAGAGAGAGAGAGGTTCAGGGAATCAAATAACTGAGAAACTAAAGAACACCTTATCAACCGTTAGATTAGATGATCTGACGGATATGATTAAACGGATGGTTACAACTCTTGAACCTGACCCTATATATATAGGTCACCGTTATTTTTCAACCCAGTAAAATGTTACAACTCATGCAACCTTCATCTAAACTGTCTATTGCATTTGGATTCTCGTTGATTCTCTAAATGAATTTACTTGATTTCGTCGAATTTCTGCAAAATATGTTGATGACATAACGGTCAATGCGATGTATAAGATGAATGTAGTACTTTCATGAAACAATATGCATTCCATGACATTCAATGAAATACTATGCATTGCAGGTAAGATTATTGCATGAAACCAGTAATCCTTGATGCAATCCGGTAATCAATCCAGTGTCTACATAATGAATGGACTAAATGAATAGTTTAGATGAGGGTTGCACGGGGTTGTAACCTTTTACTGGGTTGCAAAATAAACCACCCATATATATATATATATAGAGAGAGAGGTGGGTTCAAACGAGGACAACACCTATTTAAGAAAACACGAGGAGCATTCTCAACCACTAATTAGATAAAATCAAGGGCTTAAACCTATAATGGCAAATTCAGTAATTATAGGCTATAGAAGGTAGCTTTCCACCCAAGGTCAAATACTTTTAGGGGTAAAATAGGAATAACAAATTCTGGAGGAGTTTCTATGTTTATACGAGTAATTAATCAGGGATATGATTATCCCTACCAAATTGTTCTCTACAATCCTTTCCAAAACTTTCTCACACACCAGATTCATCGTCTTGAGATCTCAACATCTGCATCATTCAAAGTCGGATTACACACTCGAAATCGATAAGGTTAAACCCCTAACTTTGCGATTCAACACTGATCATCTTCACAAAATCGGAAACCTTCGAAAGCTTCAAACGTGAAACCTTGCTATCGATTCGTTACGAAATTGAAGATTAATAGCGAAATGAAGTTCAAACAAGTTCGAGGATCAGAAATAGAGGAACAAAACTTTGCAAAATCAATGGATTCGACTTCGATTTTATTTTACAATCTGATAGTATATGATGAAATGTTTGTTAGGAACACCTATCAAATCATATGTGATTAGGAAACAATAGTAAATCATATGTGATCTATAAGACTGTTATCTGATATCACTAGTTATTAATCATATATGATCTTGTTTTACAATCTGATATCACTTAGTTACTAATCATATGTGATTTTGTTTTAGTTAGTAAATCATATGTGATCTATAAGACTGTTATCTGATATCACTAGTTATTAATCATATATGATCTTGTTTTACAAGTTATTAATCATATGTGATTTTGTTTTAGTAAATCATATGTGATCATATATGATCTTATTTTACAATCTGATATCACTTAGTTATTAATCATATGTGATTTTGTTTTAGTAAATCATATGTGATCATATATGATCTTGTTTTACAATCTGATATCACTTACTTATTAATCATATGTGATTTTGTTTTAGTAAATCATATGTGATCATATATGATCTTGTTTTACAATCTGATATCACTTAGTTATTAATCATATGTGATTTTGTTTTAGTAAATCATATGTGATCATATATGATCTTGTTTTACAATCTGATATCACTTAGTTATTAATCATATGTGATTTTGTTTTTAGTAAATCATATGTGTTACAATGAAAAATCTATGTGATGTGAGGCTTGTCTGATACACATTGGGTTATGTATATATAATCATATATGATTTGATACATGTTAGACAGGTTTGATCAATGAATCAATGGCAGAATCATATACTCTTGACCTAAAATCTTGATTTGAAGAATCAATGGCAGAATCAAAATTATTTTCAGATACCAATGGAAATTCGACCATATTAGACAGGTTTTTGGAAATTGAAAATTCTCAACAGTGTTCATATTCTTGTTCATCGAAGGTGTCAACTAAGAAGGTGATTGATATTGAAGATTAAGTGTGATTAATTGTTTCTGACTTCACATATCGTTTTCTCTGTTGATTTTGATAAGTTTACAGCCTCCAGAATCAGATTATTAGTAATATATCTTGGGTTTTGGAGTAGATCTAGGTCGACGATGTTCTTCGAGAAGGTGATAATCGATTTTGGATTTCTAATGTGTTTTTTATCGTTTTTGTTCTCTAGATCGATTTATATCTTGATTTCGATCACATAGCAATATTTAGATTTGATTTTGATCGAGAAATAAGTGAGTTTGTGTTGCTGGAAGCATACATATCGGAAAAATGTATCACCCGAATCTGCAAAATTTTCGTCGGAGGAGTCATTGTTATCGTGTTAGTCCCATTTTGACAAGGCAACGATTCATATATTGTAGAGATTGGTAACAAGAAGATAGATAATAGACAAGGTGTTTTATTCAAGATGAAAGCAACCTAGAGAGAGAATGGATCTCTCTCTAGAACACACACAAACACCTTGGAGGCTACATTGCAATGGTCACTCTTACAAACCCTAATTACACACACTTATCAATATATACCCCCCTTGTTACATAGTTAAGCCCAAGCCCTTATAACATAATCCAAGACCATATTACAATTAATACCCCTTTACAAAACTATCTTATAATTAGGACATTTTGTGTCCTAACAATCTCCCCCTATAGTTTTGTAAAGGAATCACCCATCTCGAAAGATCTTCAGTTCTTCTCCCCCTTGATTTCTTTAGAAAACCGTAGTGATGCAATTCTTCAAATGTAGTCTAGGCTCCCCCTTGAAATATGCTCTTACTCTTTATATTTCAACCTTGACAAATCGGATTCAATGCCTCGACCGAGTGCACGAAAAGCATCTTCATAAATGTGGAAACTAAAGCTCGTGCCGATAAGCTCACAAGAAAGATAACGAGCGAGTTGTTGCGTGATAAACCAAATGCAATCTCAGTCTATAACACCAAATCCGTCGATAAGCCGTGAGTTGAATAGGAATTCAGCCTAAGAGCGTGATTCGGATTTGCTCGAAGAGGAAACATAATCAAGCATACACTATAAGGTAGGGTTTAGAAGAACTCCACAAGTAACATTGTTCATCAACTGTAGAATAATGTTCATCCCCAAAATATCAGAATACCGACTGATGAAAATCCGGAACTTCAATCTTCAAGAAATAGCTGAATGATTATAAGCACTCAAGAGTCTGAATCACAACCAAAGCACCAGAACAACGATTGCAAGCACTCACAATTCTGATTGATCAGGTCAGAAGAGCACTCAACGGTCTAGCATCGTCAACAAAACTCCAGAATAATGATTGCAAATGCTCAAACGTCTAATCCAATTCAACTAAAGACTGAATTCCAACACCCATCTTCTGAAAATCTTGGCAAACTTGAGCTCTATTAAGCATTGACAGTTGTTGTATATGTATGTGACAACCTAAATATGGGAATGATGTCACACGTGCTTTATGCTAAACACCATGAACAATGCCCCCTCCTGAGACTAAGCACGGGGGTTCCATCTGGATCTCTAGAAACAATCATGATACACATTTTTAACCCTTTGTTGCAACACAAACCATGTCGCAAACACACACAAGTCGCAACCCAAATAATGTCGCAACCCAAGACTTGTCGCAACTCAGAGTCGCAATGCACTGAAGTCGCAATGCACTGAAGTCGCAATAGCTGGAGTCGCAACCGCTGAAGTCGCAACAACTGAAGTCGCAACAACTGAAGTCGCAACAGCTGAAGTCGCAATAGGTAAAATTTCACCCGAGTCGCAACTGAAGGTTGCGATTTGGTACTGTTCAACGTGTAATGGATTGCGATTTGGGGCAAGTCGCAATAGACGATTGCAATTTGGAGGCCAAGTCGCAATAGACCATTGCGATTTGGTACTGTTCATGAGCAGTGGATTGCGATATGTATGAATATATGAATGCATGTTGGTTGCGACATGGATGAAGATTCAAATAATCTTAAGTCTAATCCTCAAAAATGATCTGTTTGGGCTGAAAATTGGTACGTAGATGCGCGAGGGTATTCTGGACAACATTAATACTTCGAGTTTTGTCCAAAAACCAACAGAAATGTGTTTTTCAATTCCAAAACAGTGTGTGCAACAAAAAAATCCGAAAAATGACTGTTTCATACCGAGATGGGGCTGTTGATGATGAATCGTTGCAGAATGATCGTATCGATGATTGATTTCTTCGATTTTGGCTCTGATACCACTTGAGAACAAGGCTTGATGAGGAAGAACAAGGGGTTGAGGAAGAAGTTAAAAGAAAAACAATTGTAACCATGCAACTTCCTTATATTTATAATTCGGCAAATAGGAAGGCATTGCTAGATAAGAAAACCTTGCCTAATGACTACTTTGAAAGCTATGTTGTTCAGCCACCAAAGGGAACTGTATCAAAATCAGTTTCTGAAGGAAAAATATATTATCCTCCCTTGGTGCTCGAACAGAAGCTTGTCGATCTTGAATTGAATATTAAAAGCAAAATTGAAGAAGTCAGAAATGACGATCAACTCGCTTTTGATATTGAAAAGGAAGTGATGCTAACTGTTTTGATAAATAGCATGAGAGATAAGTCTGAAAAGGTTGTTTCTGAATCGTCAACAAAAAGCTTTGAAGAAAAGAAATCTCTCGAACTTAGATGCTTAAAACTTTCACAACAAGTTTCTGAATTTGAAAAGGTCTTATTTTTAGAAAAGGAAAAGCTTGAGAAAAAGATGTCTGAGTTTGACATTGAAAGAAAAGTTTTTGAATCAAAAAGTGTTGAGCTTTCAATGAAAATATCTAATTTGGAAAAAGAATTAGACGTAGAAAGAAAAGAACTTGAAAATAAGAAAGTTAAAGATTTTCAAGCAAAGAGTGTGAAAGATGTGTATGCGCATGAAAGAAAGATTTTTCAGAATGAGATAAAGAAGCTCACAAAGAATTTATCTGGTTTATCTGCTGAAATTATGCAAGAGAAGAAGGTCAAATCTGGAATTCAAAGAAAATTTGATTTGTTATCCAAAGAGAGAAACGTTTTGTCCAACAAAGTTAAAGAACTTGAAGACAATATCTTTAAAGTTGAGGTTTCAAAACAAGCAAGTCCTGACACGATTGTTCAGACTACACTTGTTGGCTCAACCGGTTCTGAATGTTCATTTAAAACGGCTTCAAGTTCAATCAATACTGAGGTTTCTTCAAAGGGATTTGATGAATTAAAGGGTCTTTCAAAAGATCAGATTCGTCCTTCCAATCTCTTCCATAATCTTTCTGCTGATAAGTCTGATGCTTCTACTTCAAGGCCTACAGAAAATCCTGTTTTCAAAAGAGTCAAGATGGTTTGGAGAGCAAAAGGCTCAACTCCTGAAAAAGATGCCCCAAAGTCATCTGTTCCTCCACCCATCGTGAACAAGAAGAACAACGCTCCAAAAGGTAAGTCTTTTGTTAAACCTAATCTTTTTTATTCTGCAAATCATTTGATTAGGTTAGCACAAAAGAAAATATGTTGTTCTTATTGTGGAACTAATGATTTTGTTAAGAAAGAAGATGTTCAGTACTGGTACGGTACTTACAATATTCCTTCAAATCGAACTGCACATAACAAGCCAGGACCCAATTGGCAATGGGTACCAAAATCAACTTAATCTGTTTTGCAGGTTTATCATGTGTGGTGCTGATTGTCAGAACTATACAAACACATGACTGGGAAACAGAAGAGAATTGTGCAGATTTGAAGAAGAATACCTGTGCTGAAACCATCTGCATAATTTCAGGGGGAGAGATTCTAAACTTTTGATTGTTTGTGCTTATTGATATATATTTCTACATGTTTATGGTTTCTGAATACTTCAGTTCAGAACCCGCTTTTCAAAGAGATTATGGTTTCTGAATACTTCAGTTCAGAACCCGCTTTTCAAAGAAATTATGGTTTCTGAATACTTCAGTTCAGAACCCGCTTCTCAAAGAGATTATGGTTTCTGAATACTTCAGTTCAGAAACCGCTTTTCAAAGAGATTATGGCTTCTGAATAATTCAGTTCAGAACCCGTACTTCAAAGAATAATTGACTTCTGATCATATCAGATCAGGACTCGCTCTTAATCTTTAAAAAAAAACTTTTGACTTTTACATGTGCTGATTTTGTCAAATTAAGATCTTTGCAGATTTTGAGGGGGGAGCTTATCCGATTTTAAATCAGTCGATCATAATTTGAGGGGGAGATAATATTGATGACTGTAAGTATCTTCTGAACTTCATCTGAGATTGTTTGAAAGAAGGACAACTTTCAAGCATGAAAAACCTGTTCTTAAATGTTCAAACCACTTCTCTAATTCAAACAGATTTTATAATTTTAGAAGTGTGATTTTAAATGTTTTTCATGATTATCTTAGATTATATCATTGTTTCTGACCGTGTGTTTCAAAAGATTAATACTTGTGTATTATCTTTTCTATATTTTCAAGTACTCATACACACCGGTTCAGCTTCATATTGACTTTGTTATTACCACGTCTCAAAACGAAACAACTTTATCGATGGTAATACTCCCGTTTGAATTTCCAATTTTGTTGAGCATCATACATTCATTCAGCGTGAGAACTTAAGCGTTTCATTTAAAGGATTGTTTATATTTGTTCATATAAACAAAATATCCAATTCTTTGATACCCTAACCGTACATGAATATATTTCATATTTGATCTGATTGATACATTGTCAGATTCTCAAACAAGTCTTTCGATTCATTTCATTCTTTCAATATTATTGTTTTGAGAAGTCTTCATCGTTCAAATGCTCAAATATTTCATGATATAATTGAGGAGCATACATTCTGGTGACAATGTAATTCAAAGGGTGAGATTCTTATTTGTTCAAGCTAAACTGTTGAACAATGCATCATTTTAGGAAAAATATTTCATGGGAATCAGTGTGAGATATAATAGAACTTCTATGGATCTACGTTAACCAGTGTTTCCTACCCAAGAAGTTATCCTTGAGTGATTGAGGGGTGAGGGGTCAAAATCAAAGAGTGAGGGAGATAACTCATCCGGTTGAGTAATCTCATTGTGCTGAGGTAAAATGAAAAAGAGAGTTTGGTTAGAAGTGAGCGAATGAAAAAAAAAGAGGGTGTGTGAACAGAGTTAAAAGAATACGAGAACTCTGCACCAGCCACTTTTTGAGCCGGGCAGCCACATTGCTGATTGGTTCACATTCTTTGGTGACCGTCATTGAAACAGGCAACTAGCCCATGCCAACTCTTGCATTAAACCCCACCAGCTACTCATTTCTTTCTCAACAAAGAAATGTTTCAATTTTCTTGGGGATGCAGCATATTATCTATCTAATCTTCACTCGGAAGGTTTGGATATTGAAAAGAAGGAAGTTTGCCCCACCTTCGCACTTCAATCATGCACATTGAGTCCGTGGAAAACTTGTTGCTGTCTCAACAGTTTACACAATTTGAGCCTATATTCAAGCATAAGTTGCTTCAATCATTTCAACACTTGCACGTACACACAAGAAATATGTTTTCTTGTCATAACGTTCATAGAAATTCCTTCGTGTTTTTCGATTATTGAATGGAAGCCCTGGAGGAGTGAACATCAAAAAGCTCCTTTCCAAAGTACATCCGTTGTACTGAGTGGCTTTGTGCAACTTACAGGCATTTTAACTGATTCATCCGTTGTTTCAGGGTTACCACTTTATATTATCTGAATTTGAAAAGATTCGGATAAAATTTTTGGAATTGACGGTTATACAGATCAAGTGGAGGAGATTGTTTCTGGTATTCAAAGACTGCTGAAATTGAAAAGAATTTTGATGATCATGATGCTCACAATCATCAAAAAGGGGGAGAAATATCAAACAAAGGAAAAGAGGGAGATAATTCGAATATCTCAATCTCCAAGAGTCAAAGAGATATATGTCAAAGATGTAACGTCCCAAAAATTACAAGGAAATTTAAATTTTCTAAATCATATATTCCATTTTAAAACAACCACATTTTAATAAACCGTAACTCAATTTAAGTTAATATCGTCAACTCAAACAGTCAAAAGAATTCATGCAGCGGAAATATTATAAATAAAGTCTAAAAGTTTAAAAGCGTAAATTCCAACAATTCTCGGCGCCCGCGCGTAGTGTGTGTGTACCGTCATGCCCGACCGCCACTCGCACCTGAAACCACAACAAAATGGGAAAGGGGTAAGCTAAACACTTAGTGAATCCAACCACACACGTAGGTAGCAGCCCCACGCATATCACCCCTACTCGCAAGTAGGCAACATTACCATCACCACGAATATCAAACCACATAATGATTATTATATAAGTACGAACCTCGGTCCCACCGAGTACACAAAATACATTAATACAAGCTCAGTCCCACCGAGCCCTCGGTCCCACCGAGCCCTCGGTCCCACCGAGTAAAGATTACTGTACTAGCTTAGTCCCACCAAGCCCTCGGTCCCACCGAGTAAAGATTACTGTACTAGCTTAGTCCCACCAAGCCCTCGGTCCCACCGAGCCCCTCAGTCCCACCGAGGTGTACACATGCATAAATATTCCACATACGAATTCAACAAATCACAACCAGTTATCACATCCCAACTAGTTCATATAAGCACATAAATACACGTAATAACACGTAACACAATAGAACGACATACATGAAATTCCTAACTACGCGGTGAGAGAACTCACCTCGAATGCGCGCCTAGCTCACAAACAATAGTCCAAGCTCCACAATCCAAAATCACTTCCCAACACCTAAACGAACGTTAAAATGTATTAACGCGAGACCCGGACCCTAAAACACGACGCACGCTTAAACTGTCACTAAAATGACTTTTCTGTCTAGCCAAACAGGTCTGTTCGGGACCTGTTCCGACCTCCCCAAACACAGAAAATCCTTAATTACATTACATCACCAGAAAGTGCTCTGAGTTAGGGTTCCAAGGACATATTATACTCCTCCTAACGAATTTTCTACAGTTTAATACGGATTTTACAAAAACGGTTTGCAGAACAGCGAAAACAGAACCTTTCAGTACAAAACGACGATTTGACCTAAGCTACGTTCCTAACTGGTTTTTGCACAAAACATAGAAAAGTTACTCGACTCAAAATGGGAACTTTTGGCACCGATTTCGCCCCAATCCGAGTTACGAGGAAAAAGTTACGGTTTAAGCAAAACAGTGGCAGATTACTAAATTTTCACATGAAATGACACTATTGATTATAAACCCATTAAGTCGTGGCTTAATCCCAACAGACCCGAAAAGCATATGAAATACTGAATATGGGTTACCCTAGGCTGGACAACAGCCGTGCACTACCCCCTGCCGCCTCCGGCGGCGGTGGTGGTTGGCGGCGTTTCTTTGACATACGATAACAACAAACGAGAAATAGACGAACTTACCTCGACGAACCCTTCTTCCTCCTCTTTTCCGACCAAACTTGCCGGCGATCGCCTCCTTCCTCCTCTCTCCTCGTCGCCGGCAGCAACCTCTATCACCCTCTCGGTTTCTCTCTCACTCTCTCGGCTTCTTTCTTTCTCTCTCTCTCTCTAGTTCTCTTCTTGGCCGAACACACAACAAAGGGGGATGGGGAAAAGGTTTTTGGGAGTTGTTTAAGTGAAAATGAAAGGGGAGGGGGGAGGGGATCGGTCATATGGCTGGTCCCTTGCACAAGTTTGGTGCATTGACCCAAATGGCCCCTCAACTTCCTTTCCTTGCAAAGACCAAAACAAGGTTGACCCCGTTAACTTTTTATCCCATTTCATCTAATTCCGTTAACGAACACCAAGCTAGGGAGAAGGTTTAAAAAGAAATTAATAAAAATAATAAAGAAAAGGCATACCGGAGTACGAACTTTACAACTCTCCCCCGCTTGAAATTAGACTTCGTCCTCGAAGTCTTGACCGATGAATAGCTCGGGATAATTCTCGCGCATCTCCGCTTCGGGCTCCCACGTCCACTCTGAACCCTTCCGGTGCTACCAGTAAACTTTCACCAGTCCAATGACCTTGTTGCGCAGATTTTTCGTCTTCCTCTCAATGACAGCTATCGGCTTCTCCACGTAGTTGAGCCTCTCGTTAATCTGAATGTCCTCGAGAGGGATCACTGCAGCCTCGTCCACTACACACTTCCGCAATTGGGACACATGGAAGGTGTTGTGAATCAAACTCAGTTCTTCAGGTAACTCTAACCGGTAAGCCACTTTCCCCACACGGGCGATGACCTGGTAAGGCCCAATATAACGAGGCCCTAGCTTCCCCCGCTTACGAAACCGGATCACCCCTTTCCAGGGTGAAACCTTCAACAATACATAATCACCCACCTGAAATTCCAAGTCGGATCGCCTTTTGTCGGCGTAGCTCTTCTGCCGACTCTGTGCAGTAACCAAACGGTCCCGCACCATCTGAATCATCTCGGTCATTCTCAACACAATGTCAGTACTCCCTAACACCCGATGACCAACCTCGCCCCAGCAAACGGGCGTCCTGCACTTCCTACCATACAACAACTCGTACGGCGGCATGCCAATACCAGAGTGAAAACTGTTGTTGTAGGAGAATTTTGCTAGAGGAAGGTGCTGATCCCAGCTACCTCCAAAATCGATAACACAAGCTCGAAGCATATCCTCGAGGGTCTGGATGGTTCGCTCGCTCTGTCCGTCCGTCTGCGGGTGAAAAGCCGTGCTAAAGTGTAACCGGTTACCCATCTCTGACTGGAACTTCTCCCAAAACCGGGAGGTAAAACGAGTGTCCCTGTCAGAGACAATCGAAACTGGCACCCGGTGCCTGGCCACGATCTCACGTACAAACACCTCCGCAAGTTTCTCCGCCGAGGAGCTCTCCCTGATGGCCAAGAAGTGAGCACTCTTGGTCAGACGGTCAACGATCACCCAAATAGCATCGTTCCCACGGGGAGTCCTTGGGAGTTTCGTTATGAAGTCCATAGTAATCTTTTCCCATTTCCAAACCGGGACCTCCAACGGCTGCAATTTCCCATGTGGTCGTTGATGTTCCGCTTTGACCTTCCGACAGGTCATACATACCTCAACACATCTAGCAACATCCCGTTTCATGTCGGGCCACCAATAACCTTCACGCAAGTCTCTGTACATCTTTGTAGCTCCCGGGTGAATCAAGAACTTGGACTTATGTGCCTCATCCATTAGTACCTGCCGGTTCCCACCGATGAATGGAACCCAAACCCTACCATGTCGAGTTAGCAACCCCCGACTGTCACGAACAAAATTCGGGATTTCCCCCGACACTCTTTCCCGCTTTGCATTTTCCTCCAAAACAGCCACCTCCTGAGCGCTTCCTATCGACTCCAGAATCGGTGTAACCACTGTCAATCGCTGACATAAACCCCTCAGTGGCTCACCGACCGGATGTCAGCTGAGTGCGTCCGCAACCACGTTCGCTTTACCCGGGTGGTAAAGTATCTCGCAGTCATAATCCTTGACCACATCGAGCCACCTTCGCTGACGCATATTAAGGTTCTGCTGATCCATCAAGTACTTGAGGCTCTTATGGTCAGTGTAGATCGTACACTTGACACCATAGAGATAGTGTCTCCAAATTTTAAGGGCAAACACCACCGCTCCCAACTCCAGGTCATGAGTCGGGTAATTCGCTTCATGAGGCTTAAGCTGCCTCGAAGCGTAGGCTATGACCTTGCCGCGTTGCATAAGCACGACACCCAAACCTTGGTGTGAAGCGTCACAGTATACTACCAAATCCTCCATGCCCTCGGGCAAGGTTAACACAGGAGCCTCGCAGAAACGCCTGCGTAGCTCCTCGAACGCCTTCTGTTGTTCCTCACCCCAACTGAACGCCGCAGATTTCTTCGTCAATCGCGTCATAGGCATCGCGATCTTGGAGAAATCATGAATAAACCTTCGGTAATACCCTGCCAAACCTAGAAAGCTTCGCACCTCAGTAGGAGTCTTCGGCACTTCCCACGGCATCACTGCTGCAATATTAGCTGGGTCGACCATAATGCCATCCTGATTCACGACATGTCCTAGTAACTGGACCTCTCGCAACCAGAACTCGCACTTGGAAAACTTAGCGTATAACTTATCTCGCCTCAATACTTCCAACACCTCTCAAAGATGCACCTCGTGCTCCTCCTTGGACTTTGAATACACCAGAATATCGTCGATGAACACAATCACCGATCGGTCCAACATCGGGCTACACACTCGGTTCATGAGATCCATGAATGCTGCCGGTGCATTGGTGAGCCCAAAAGGCATCACCACGAACTCGTAATGACCGTACCGCGTACGGAATGCCGTCTTCTCCGTGTCCTCACTCCTGACCCGCATCTGGTGGTACCTCGACCGTAAATCAATCTTGGAGAACCACGAGGCCCCCTGAAGCTGGTCGAACAAATCGTCAATCCTTGGTAAAGGATAACGATTCTTTACCGTAAGCTTATTCAGCTCCCGGTAGTCTATGCACATCCGCTGCGACCCGTCCTTCTTCTTCACGAATAAGATAGGTGCTCCCCACGGCGAACAGCTCGGTCTAATGAACTCCTTCTCGAGAAGTTCCTGCAACTGGGCGTACAGCTCTTTCATTTCTGGTGGAGCCAGGCGATAGGGTGCCTTGGCCACCGGAGCAGCACCCGGGATCAGATCGATCCGAAACTCTACCTGTTCGGGAGGTATCCCCGGCAAATCCTCGGGAAATACATCGGTGAACTCCCGTACCACTGGCACATCTTCCGCAGACTCCTTCGCTTCCCCAACACACGTGTCTATCACGTATGCCAAATATCCCTGACCACTATGCCGAAGGTACCTCCGAGCTCTCGCAGCCGAACATATGGCCGTAGTCCGTCTAAACGAATCTCCCTGCACTAACAGTTCTCCCCCGCTTGGGGTTCGACCTCGCACTTGTTTGTGACGACAAACAATCTCCGCGTCGAACTTATCCATCCAATCCATGCCCACAATCACACAAAGCTCCCGCATAGCGATCGGGATCAGGTCAATGGGAGACCGCACTCCTGAGATCTCTAAAGTGCACCCGCGAAACACGTCCGTGACCGTCAAGGTCCTATCATCAGCCACCTCAACAACAAGAGGATGACTCAAACGTCCTACCACTCGGCCCAAACCCTCGCTAAAAGTGCGAGACACAAAAGAGTGAGTAGCCCCGCTATCAAACATCACAACCGCAGGCACCGAGTTAACTAGGAACGTACCTGTAACCACTTTAGGCGTCGCCTGCGCCTCATCCACCGTCAACTAGTGAACTCTACCTCGAGCCGCTCCCGCCCCCGGCAGACCTGCTCGACCATCGGTAATACGTAACGGGGCATTCCCAGGCGCCCTCTATGCTCCACCCCCAATAGCTACCCCTGCTCTAGGACAGTTGGCCTTTACATGGCCCATCTGATTACAGTTGAAACAGACCACTAGCGGTACCTTACAATCCCGGCTAAGGTGACCGGGTTGGCCACACTTAAAACACCCCTACTACACTCACGCTCCACTCCTTGGCTTCCTCGTGACTCTCCCCGACTCGAGTATGGATCATGTGCTTCAGATAGTAGGAGCTCTGCTACTACCCTTCACACCTATCCTTACTCGTTTCGAGTCCTGTCCCGGGACGTCCAAGTAGTTGCTTACCACAAACAAACACATATGTCCACTCTAGCATATGTAAACACTTTTCCTAGCTCCCTAGAAAAGTCGTAACAACCCACTACCCTTTCTAGAACGGGACCCCCACTAACCCTGACGAGTCGCCTCGTAAACGCACAGTCGTATACAGTGAAACCAGATAGACATTCGAATATAGGATTCTATCCTACAACGGTTGGACTCAAACAAGAGCTGCGCAATAGAACTAAATCCAACATTCTAAGGCTATTCGGTTCCTACCGCATACAACCTATAGTGCATTCACTTAACAACCTATCAAAGTTAGCATAAGTCCCTAATAGCAAGCAACAACCATACAATACAGTGTATTAAGCACCAAGCAATCTAGCATACATACTCCTATGTTCTAGAAAGCAATTTTGCATACGTACTCATATGTAAACGCTATTCCCAGCTCATTAGGAATTTCATCTCATCCCACTACCCTTGCTACAACGGAATCCCTGTTAGCCATAACGAGTTGCCTCGCGAATACCCAGTCGCATGCAGCGTGAATCAAATAGACATTCGAATACAAGATTCTATCCTAGAACGGTTGGACTCAAACAAGAGTTGCGCAATAGAACTAAATCAAATATTCTGAGGCTATATGATTCTGACTGCATACAACCTATAGGGCCTTCACTTAACAACCTACTATAACTAGCATTGATTCCTACTAGCAAGCAGTCATCATACAGTACAGTGTAAACAACATAGGCAATCTAGCATGCATACCCTATGCCTAGAAAGCAATAAATACACTAAGCACTGTACCTTCCCACATAGCGCCGGCTGACTGTACACACTGCGCCCCCGATCACCGTTTCCCAAACGGGTTTTCCTTTTTCCTTTATTCTCAAAGATTTTAGTAAAAGAGTTTAAAACTTCATAGCCGCAACTTGAGACCAAACACACCGAGATGTGTTTGATTCACTCAAGCTGTGCTCTGATACCAAGTTGTAACGTCCATAAAATTACAAGGAAATTTAAATTTTCTAAATAATATATTCCATTTTAAAACAACCACATTTTAATAAACCGTAACTCAATTTAAGTTAATATCGTCAACTCAAACAGTCAAAAGAATTCATGCAGCGGAAATATTATAAATAAAGTCTAAAAGTTTAAAAGCGTAAATTCCAACAATTCTCGGCGCCCGCGCGTAGTGTGTGTGTACCGTCATGCCCGACCGCCACTCGCACCTGAAACCACAACAAAATGGGAAAGGGGTAAGCTAAACACTTAGTGAATCCAACCACACACGTAGGTAGCAGCCCCACGCATATCACCCCTACTCGCAAGTAGGCAACATTACCATCACCACGAATATCAAACCACATAATGATTATTATATAAGTACGAACCTCGGTCCCACCGAGTACACAAAATACATTAATACAAGCTCAGTCCCACCGAGTAAAGATTACTGTACTAGCTTAGTCCCACCAAGCCCTCGGTCCCACCGAGCCCCTCAGTCCCACCGAGCCCCTCAGTCCCACCGAGCCCCTCAGTCCCACCGAGGTGTACACATGCATAAATATTCCACATACGAATTCAACAAATCACAACCAGTTATCACATCCCAACTAGTTCATATAAGCACATAAATACACGTAATAACACGTAACACAAAAGAACGACATACATGAAATTCCTAACTACGCGGTGAGAGAACTCACCTCGAATGCGCGCCTAGCTCACAAACAATAGTCCAAGCTCCACAATCCAAAATCACTTCCCAACACCTAAACGAACGTTAAAATGTATTAACGCGAGACCCGGACCCTAAAACACGACGCACGCTTAAACTGTCACTAAAATGACTTTTCTGTCTAGCCAAACAGGTCTGTTCGGGACCTGTTCCGACCTCCCCAAACACAGAAAATCCTTAATTACATTACATCACCAGAAAGTGCTCTGAGTTAGGGTTCCAAGGACATATTATACTCCTCCTAACGATTTTTCTACAGTTTAATACGGATTTTACAAAAACGGTTTGCAGAACAGCGAAAACAGAACCTTTCAGTACAAAACGACGATTTGACCTAAGCTACGTTCCGAACTGGTTTTTGCACAAAACATAGAAAAGTTGCTCGACTCAAAATGGGAACTTTTGGCACCGATTTCGCCCCAATCCGAGTTACGAGAAAAAAGTTACGGTTTAAGCAAAACAGTGGCAGATTACTAAATTTTCACATGAAATGACACTATTGATTATAAACCCATTAAGTCGTGGCTTAATCCCAACAGACCCGAAAAGCATATGAACTACTGAATATGGGTTACCCTAGGCTGGACAACAGCCGTGCACCACCCCCTGCCGCCTCCGGCGGCGGTGGTGGTTGGCGGCGTTTCTTTGACATACGATAACAACAAACGAGAAATAGATGAACTTACCTCGACGAACCCTTTTTCCTCCTCTTTTCCGACCAAACTTGCCGGCGATCGCCTCCTTCCTCCTCTCTCCTCGTCGCCGGCAGCAACCTCTATCACCCTCTCGGTTTCTCTCTCACTCTCTCGGCTTCTTTCTTTCTCTCTCTCTCTCTCTAGTTCTCTTCTTGGCCGAACACACAACAAAGGGGGATGGGGAAAAGGTTTTTGGGAGTTGTTTAAGTGAAAATGAAAGGGGAAGGGGGAGGGGATCGGTCATATGGCTGGTCCTTTGCACAAGTTTGGTGCATTGACCCAAATGGCCCCTCAACTTCCTTTCCTTGCAAAGACCAAAACAAGGTTGATCCCGTTAACTTTTTATCCCATTTCATCTAATTCCGTTAACGAACACCAAGCTAGGGAGAAGGTTTAAAAAGAAATTAATAAAAATAATAAAGAAAAGGCATACCGGAGTACGGACTTTACAAAAGAAGAACAAGTTCAACTCCAGATGCTTCAACGTTCAGAGATTATTGTTGTTCAGATGTGAAGATACAAAGACAGTTCGTGCTTAAAGATTATTCAAGAATGTCTTAAAGCTCAAAGCCCGTTGAAACCTCAAATCCCATTCATAATTCAAAGACTGAAGAAATCTGCCAAAAAGTCAAAGTTGCATAGATCGAAGATTCGAAGATATACAAATATTTTGTTTTGAAGACCTTGATCAACCTTACACAGATTTGAAGTTCGTGTCTCAAGACTTGTTGACTTGTTGACTTTAAAGAGCCTAAATAAAGATTAAAGCCGCCAAAGTGGATTCTTGAAGATAAAGCCTATCTGAAAATTAAAGAGCTGAAGACTATCGTCATATTTTTTTAAATCTTGGATCCATAGGGGGAGATTGTTAGTACACAATGTATCCAAGATTTAGGGATAATTGTATTTAGTCTAATTGTAATTAGTCAACAAATGTCAAAGTCAAAATAGCTAGGTTTGGTCAAAGGGTATATAAACCCAATTATTAGGGTTTTGTGAGTGTGAGGTCATTTGTGTATCTAGCCACCATAGTGTGTGTAGCCTCCAAGAGAAAGTGTATCTCATTCTCATCTTCTACATTTCTCAATCAAATACAAATGTTCTTAATGGTTTAATCTTGTTACCTGATTATTCTCATATCGCAAGTTCTTGGTTATCTCACGTGGTTTGATCTGGACTTAAATTAGAAAACGTAAAATGACTCATATACCCTTACCATTTAATTCTCTTAATAAATCAAATGGTTGGTTGAGAATGCTCCTCGTGTTTTCTTAAATTGTTACGATTCTCGTTTGAACCTTCATCTCTCTCTCTCTCTCTCTATATATATATATATATATATATAGAGAGAGAGAGAGAGAGAGAGAGAGAGAGAGAGTGTGTGAGAGTATGATCATGTGAAGTGTGAGAAATGGATTTAAACCATTGATCACTTTTAATCTCAAGCCCATCCATAAATCGAGTTTGATACGGAGACTGATCTGATACATTTCGGTGCATCTCATTTTAATGTGCATCCAACGGTTCATAACCACTTATCACGCTTCTCACGTTAACTCAACTTCTCACCGAAACCCAACTATATATATATATATATATATATGGATTTCTATTTATAAAACTATTTTTTATTATTCTACTTAAAAAACAGAGGAAATTAGAGCATCCATATAAGCAGATAGATAGAATATTCAAAATTTGTTACGAGATTCAAATTTATTTGGATAGAATAATTAAGACTAGAGACGAGACTAGAACCTAGAGACTAGCCGCCTTGTTTTACTTACTTTCTTTTTCCAATTTCTTGGTAAAAGACCAAAATTTCATTTAACACTTTAGCAATGTCAATACAATTTATGAGTCGAAGAAAAATCTATTCAAGCTTGAACATAAGCGGATTGATAACAAAGTACCTTTGATTGATTACAGCCTTTAATCAATTTTTTATTCAAGTAATATCATTTATATATATATATATATATATAGGGAGGTTCAGGAGAAAACCTCAAATAAATGGAAAACTAAAAAACACTTTATTAACTGTTGGATTAGATGATCTGATGGATGTGATTAGACGGGCGGTTACAACAATATTATCTAAATTAAAAAACTTCACCCCCTTGTTTTTTATTCGAAAAAATACGAAAAATGAACAAAATTCGAATGAAATAAATTGCACCAAATAAACGGTCATATTTTTCTCGTTAATTTGACATCCATATTGATATACTTTTTTCTTCGTATTTTTATGGTTTTCTGGTTTTCCAGTTATTTAGGTTTTTCCCCTGAACCTGACCCTATATATATATATATACATCAAAGGTCAAGAAACGTATGAAAAGTTGAAGTTAACATGAAAAGTGTGTAAGAAGTGGATCTAAATTGTTGATCACTTTTAATCTCATGCCCTCCTTTGGATTGCGCTTTAGAAGTGAATTGATCCGATACATCTCATCCTAATGTGCATCCATTTCTCATCCAACAATTCATGACCAATTTTCACGTTTCTCACGTTAACGTCAACTTCTCACCGGAACTCAACCCTATACACACACACACACACACACATATATATATATATACACACATACATACATATATGTAAAGGGTTGAGTTCTGGTAAGAATGAAAGTTATGGTGATAAGTGTAAAAGAAATATCGACCTTTAGATGACATTAGAATAAAACGTACCGAGATCCGGTGCACCGAGATGCACCAGATAACTCCCCGTATCAAGCGCAATTCGTTGGTGGGTTTGAGATTAAAAGCGATCAAGAGTCGAGATATTTTTTTTTACCTAGCTTTTCACCTTAACTCTTCTTTTCACACGATCTTTTGTCTATATGTATACATATATATTATATAGATTTTATCGAATTTAAATAAGAGAGATATGATGTATACAAACCTAATCCTAACAAAAAAGGTAGAATGAATATTTACATGAAAACCCTTAACTATGACATAGTTTAGATATTAAAATAAGAGAGATAGATATTAAATTTGGAAAAAAGGAACATAAGGAAAACATTGAATGAAGGCATTGCTAAATTTTGAAAAACAAGTTAAAATGAAATTACCACATTCAAACAAAGACAATATACAAACCAAAACATGTACATGAAAATGTAATTAGGATAATGATGCCTAATCTCACTTAGGATACATGAAGTTTTTTAATGGCTGCTCTGTTTTTTTTACGACGAGAAGAGAAGCACTTTATTAAAAGAGAAAAAAGGGGCCTAGCGAGAGGCTAGAAAGCCCGGAAACCTGGAGATTACCAGATACTCACCCACGCATCTATGGGATTGTTACACCAAGAGTCCCAGTTTAAAGACTGCCCCGATTTAGATCTAGTACAAAGCCATTGAAAGGAGCAAAGTTGAATGTTTTTAACCAAAAGGCTACCTATCAACCCTTTCTTTGAGTGAACTAAAGAGTTGCGGTTTCTCCAGATCACCCAAACATACGCCATGATCACTACTTTCAGCACCTTCGCCTTTTGTTTGTTCTCGATTCGTGAGCCAAAATCACCCAACAACTCCTCAATCGTGCTAACCGCAAAAGGCATATCCCTGAGCAACTCAAGAACAGATGTTGCTCGGTTTCGACCGCCGCGTTACACACGGGGCACAAATCCGAACCGAAACTAACTCCTCTCCGGATCATATTGATATACGTGGGAAGACGACCCATCCGGATCCTCCAGACTAGAATATTAACTTTACCAGGCGCAAAATTGTTCCAATAGGTTGCCAACCCACTAGAACGAAGAGTGATCTCGTCAATGTGCTTCCGGATAGACGAGACTAAGAAAATGCCTGAATCCTCCAAGTTCCAAATCTAGGACCTCCGTGAATCATCATAGGAGAACATTCCATCCAAGTCAATATTGTGCTTGACCAAGGCCTTCTCGAGACCACATATGAAACCCGAAACGCCGCCTCTATTGTTGGACCCGAGACCCCCATACGTACCATGCAGGACCGAAATTACATACTTCCAAAGCCCATTTTGATCTATTCTAAACCTCCACCACCACTTAATGAGGAGAGCAAGATTAAGAGCACGGAGGCTGCCTATACCAAGCCCGCCCCGATCCATACTGTTTACCACTAAATCCCACGCAATCCAGGTTATCTTCCGCCAATCAAGCAAACCACCCCAAAAAAACCTATTACGGATGCTCTCTAAAATGTCCAGTACCTTACGCGGAACCTTATATAAAGAAAAAAGGTACACCCAAGACTACCGAGCACCGCCTGACAAAGAATTAAGCGACCCCTGAAGGAGAGATTATTAGCTTTCCACGCCGTTAGCTTAGATTGAAACATGTCAATAAGCGGAAACCAGTTTTCAACCCTATTCATCTTAGCTCTAACCGGCATCCCGAGATAAATGAAGGAAAACGAGCCGTCTTTACAATTGAGTCGTCTAGCTAACCGAGCCACCTCGATATTCTCAACATTAACCCCCATTAGTTTACTTTTCAACATATTCACTTTTAGCCCGGAAGCTAAGTAGAAACATCTAAAGATACGAATCAGATTGGAGATTGTTAGGACACAAAATGTCCTAATTATAAGATAGTTTTGTAAAGGGGTATTAATTGTAATATGGGCTTGGGTTATGTTATAAGGGATTGGGCTTAACTATGTAACAAGGGGGTATATATTGATAAGTGTGTGTAATTAGGGTTTGTAAGAGTGACTATTGCAATGTAGCCTCCAAGGTGTTTGTGTGTGTTCTAGAGAGAGATCCATTCTCTCTCTAGGTTGCTTTCATCTTGAATAAAACACCTTGTCTATTATCTATCTTCTTGTTACCAATCTCTACAATATATGAATCGTTGCCTTGTTAAAATGGGACTAACAGAGATGTTATTAGAACTTCATTCTCCAAGAAAAATCGCATCGTCTGCGAATTGAAGTAGAGAAATAATCGGCCCATTGTTAGGAAGAACCACGCCTTTGAATATGTTCTTAGCAACTGCCTCAGAAATGGCCACATTAAGGCCTTCAACGACCAAAATGAAGAAGAAAGGCCTGAGGGGATCGCCTTGCCTCACACCTTTACCCATCAGAAATTCCTTTGTGGGAGAGCCATTGACGAGAACCGAGACCTTCGCAGTTGAAATGACTCCCCGAACCCATCTTCTCCATTTGTCCCCGAATCCCATTTAGGCAAGCACATCGTCTAAGAATCCCCAATTAAGAGAATCGAACGCCTTTTCGAAGTCTACTTTGAAAATCGCTATTTGGCCCAGGACATCACCTCGTTTACGATCAAAGGCCCATCAAGAATATTTCTTCCTTTAAAAACATGCTGATCATTAAAAACATCTTCAACAACATTGGATGATTATAAGTTAGTTTTTATAAGTTAGTTTCTTGATAAACTACTTATAAGTTAGTTTTTTGATAAGTTAAATATATGTATTTTCTAAAATTTACTTAAACAAATTCAAAATTTATAGTATATATATAATAATAAATTTTAAATTCTTTTAATTAACATATTGTATTATTTAATTTTTCTTTACTACCTTGTTTGTATTAATTAACATATTATATTGTTATAAAATTGCTTTAACTATATTATTAAATATTGTAATTAATATTTTTTATGATATCATTTTTGGTCATTTACCATGTTTATAAGCTAGCTTTTGACAAACATGACTTTTTCATTAGCTAGTTTATTAGCTATCAGCTAATTTATCAATTATCAACTAGATTATCAATTATCAGCTAATTTATAAATTATCAGCTATTTTGCCAAACATACCCATAAGAGATAATTCTTTAGAAGAATGGGTTAAACAAAAAAGTAATACCACAGCTAAGTGGCACTTCTATTATTTTCCGATCTCTAGTTAAGTGCATTTTCAACATGTTTTCTATAATTTTTTTAAAATAGAGAATTAAATATTAAAATATCTAAAAAGAGTTACATTAATCTCCAACAGATTTGCTATTTTAGAGATTTTAACACAAATTATATTAATATAATATTCTTTAATTTATATTTCTAATACATTTTAAAAAAACTTAATATAAAATGATAAAAGATTTATGTTATTTGTGGAAATGAATAAATAATTATTTCTCTCTCCTATTTAAAGAATTATAGAGAGTTCTATCTAGAGATTTTTTCTTTAATCTCTATTTTAGTAAACAAAATATTGGAGAAAGATGACAAACAAAAACTCATTTTTTTCTATTTTTGCAATACTGTTGGGATGCTCTAAAAAGGTAATATGTAAAAGAATGGGTCAAACAAATTAATTACATCTTTATTTTTTAATTTAAAATATTTAAGTATAATAAAATTTTGAATTATATTAATAAATCATATATCAAAAACAAAAATTTATAATCTTTAATTTAACATCAACAATAATATATTTTTTTCATGTATTTAAATTAACAAAACATTTTCACCCAACGTTTTTAACTAGTTTATATTTTATTTAAATATAAATCTTGAATCTTCTTTTTTAAAGGAAAACTTTGTTAATTATTTTATTCTTGAATTATAATAAACTGTTTCATCTCATATATATATATATATATATATATATATATATATATATATATTTTTTGGAACGGCTAGAAATTTATAAAACAAAAACGCTAGCGAGGCGCTAGAAATTACAAATGGACCGCAAAAATGTTTCATCTCTTATTGATGCATAACTTATCATTATAATTGCGTTTGTTGATCATATCTATGCAGCTTGGCTTGGACGTGGAATTACATAATCGACAGGTCCAAACACAACTTAATTAATTCCATATATATATATATATAGATAGATGATATAAATCAAATACAAACCATGTATTTGTTACACCTCCTTACAAACCAATGTGCATATGTGCATAATCTGAGATGCATATATACATTATCTCATATGAATGTATGTCCATTATATGTATATTTTTGCACGTATTCATATGCACATTGTTTACATATGCATATTGTTTTGTTCACATATGCACACTGGTTTGTAAGGGATGCAACAAATGCAAGATTTGTATTTTACTGGCCTTTATATATATTATATATATTGCTTCACTATTGATTTCAAATTATAGACGTGCAATAAACTAAAAAATATGCATGGGTAAGACCTTCTGTATCGGTCTCGGGCTCGATGTGTTTGGGGCGGGTTCCAGCCTCGGGTTCCCCAACCCGTTGTACCCGATGGCTTTGTTTGTTTTTTTAATTTTTTTTAAAAATTTTTGTATTTAATTACTCCAACGACTATGCAACGGATATATTTAGTTTTTTTTTTTAATTTTTTTTTCAATTTAATCACACTATATATATTAACCCAAACCTCTTATTTTTTCACACCAAAATCTCTCAAATTCTCTCAAACTCTCTCAAATTCTCTCAAACTCTCTCAAATTTCATCATGAATCCAAACAAAACACCTACATTCCGTCGAACCGACCGGATACACCGCAACCGCAAGAAGACCCGGAGCTTGGTTTCCAAGCTTTTTCACCACAAGGTTATCATCCGCAATTTTCGCAACAATTTCCGCCACAATTTTCGCAACAATTTTTTCAACAATTTCCCCAACAATTTCCGCAACATATTCCTTACCAATTTACACGTCCCGGTTTGATTCAACAATGTTTTACTCTGGCCAACTACAATCTTCCTTCACCCGCGAACGATCTCGACGACGACATTGTTCCGGAAACCCAACATTCTAGCCCGCACACACCACAATCCATCTCCACACAACAATCTATCCCGGAACCATCAAACCCGAAACCAACGAGAAAAGGAAAAAACAAAAAATATGAAAATAGAGCCGCCAAACAGATGTGGAGTAAAGACGAGGAACTCGCGTTAGTGTCGGCGTGGGTTGACGTTTCGGAGGACCCCGTTGTCGGTAACGCACAAACCGGTGGTAATATTATTATTGTTATTATTATTATTATTAATATTATTATTATTCTTGTTAATATTCTTATACTTGAATTTACATAAATGTAGAAAGTTTTTGGACCCGAATCGGGCAAGTGTTCTTTAGTTTTATGGGTCGCGGAAATTATCGAACGATTCATCAACTCAACACCAAGTTCAACGACCTCAATAAAAAAATAAATTCTTTTGGCGGCATCTACAACAACTTGGTCACTAATAGATCAAGCGGAATGAGTGAGGCCGACATTTCACGAACGGCACACGAACGGTACAGAGCACAACTTGGGGTTGCTTTCACTCACGAACAAGCTTGGGAAGTCCTCAAAAAATGTCCAAAATGGGGAGCCGTTCCAACGATGACGACAACTTCATCGCGGGGTTCAAAACGTACCAAACCTTCTTTTAGTCCCATTTTAACAAGGCAACGATTCATATATAGATAGATTGTAACAAGATGAGATATAAATCAAAGTGGTGTATTATTGAAATGGAAGAACACCTAGAGAGAGAATGGATCTTTCTCTAGTTTACACACACTACACCATAAGGAGGCTACATTGCAATGACTAACTTAACCCTAATTACACACACTAAACATTATATACCCCTTGTTACATAGTTAAGCCCAAGCCCATTACACTATATCCAAGCCCATATTACTATTAATTACCCATCGGGAGAAACAAGGCAAAAAAAACATCAACGAGTAATACGAGTGGGTCGAATACGAACGAAAGTGTTACTCATCAGTTGTTGACGACCATAGGCTCGTTCAACGAGCATATTGAGGATACAATGGAGTACAAAATGAAAAAACTCGAACTCGAACGAAGATAAGTTGGAACTCGAACGAGAAATCGAACGAGAAAAACGATATCAACAAGACTTCGAGTTTTTCATATCCTCGCATGATCACCTTTCGGGAGACGTTTTGAGGGCTACTTTAGCGAGAAAAGAAAAAATTAAAAAATATCATAATTTTGGGTAGTTTTGTATTTTGTAATTTTTATTTTTTTAGTGTTTTGTGTTTTGTAATTTTTATTTTTAACGAATGATATGAATTTTTATTTTGTTAAATATCATAAATATTTTTATTTTGTTAAATAATTAAATGTATAAATAAAAGAATTTAAAAAAATGAGGTGGCAAGAGTGTTTGAGGGTTCTGCTACGCCACTTTTGGGTAAGGAGAGGGTAAGGAGAAAAGCTGATGTGGCACTGAAATGGCTTGAGGGCTTGAGGGTTCCAATACGAATGACCTAAGTATTCCTACATGGGTGCTGTTATTTACACACCTGTAAGGGTGTAAATCGCATGGAAAGTCACAAGAATGAATTAATATGTCAAGTCAGACGTATGGGAACTCACAAAGGTCAAGTCAAACATAAAAAAATTATTTTTTCCAACTTCCAACCATCCCCACCACCTACTTACGTTTTCTATGGAAAAAAATCTGCTATCCAACCCTTCCCTATCCCAACCACGTCCCACCAATTACATAGTGACACCTCATTATTTTATTTAAATAATTAATTAAAAATCAACCCAACATCCATTCTCAAATGAATTTAACCCTTACACTGCTGATTTTTCTCCGTTTTCTATGTTCTTTGCACCGCTGTCAAAAAAAACTTTTATTTATTTATTATTTAATTTTTACAAATATTTATTATTTACCAACACTATTCATCTATATAAATTAACTATTTTCTCTAATATACTATCATACAACAATCATCAAATATTTTTATCTCTTTCTCTCTTGTTTCTACACTTTTCAATCTTTGGAATGACAAGTTGGAAAGAAGACTTGCAATGGAATGATGATTCAAGTGATGAAAATGAAGAATCAAAGTTTTCAACCGACATGGTATGAGCTAAATAGTCATTATCTTATAAGTTGCATTTTTATATATTCAATATCTTTGTCCTTTTTCTTTGTTTTAGGTGTTTAGTTCTCGTCAAGATTTAATAGATTGGGTTCATCATGTGGGAAATTCACTTGGTTACGTTATTGTTACTAAAAGATCAAAGAAGGACAAATGTTGTCAGGATCGAATCTTAACAAGACTAATAATACTTAGAATTCAGAATTAAAGAATCTGCGGAATAGAACTTTAATTCACACAATCAATGAACAATATATCAGAAAACACACAGCTGTTTGTATTCACTAATTCAACTCACAAGCTTACAACCAAACCTCAATCTTGATGAACAAGCTCAATCAAGACGACTTCTACTTTCTAGAAATAGGGTTCTAAACCTTGAGGTTAATTCTCTCTAAAACAAAACGTATTCTAAAACTCTCGTATATCGCTTATCTCGTATGTCTGAATAGCTATCTATCAACATCTATTTATACTAAATAGTTACAAGATAACTATCAAAAATAAATTGATCTTCTGAATCTTCTTTAAGCATATCTTCATCCATTCCATCTTTATCTCCAAAATCTTCGCATACCAAACTTATGATCACAAGCAGCATTAACATCTTTATGCACGAGCAGTATTAACTTCATTCAGCATGAGCAGTACTAATATTCTCCAGCAGCATTAACTCATTCCAGCAGCATTAACTCGTTCCAGCAGCATTAACTTATTCCAGCAGCATTAACTTGACTCAGCAGTACTAACCTTGCTTCAGCAGTATTAATCATGACAAGCAGTACTAACTTCACTCTAGCAGTATTAATTATGCCCTGGCAGTATTAAAGTTGTTCTGGCAGTACTATCCATACTTAGAAAATCTTTAGATCCCAACAATCTCCCCCTAACTTGACTTTTCAGGTTGAGAAGTCAAGTTCTTCAGATGATGATGCTTCCAAAATCTAATCTTGAACACACAAGTCAGGATTCAATCCCAAACTTTGATTGATGATCCTTCTTACCAGGTATCTTGCCATCTTAGAATCTTTGTTACCCACCAACTTAGCTTTTAGCATTCCATTCAACCTTGTCATGTTGTGCTTGTATACTTTATCCACCAAATAATACTCATGATATGCATAATCAAGTGTTATGACATACACACCACAGTTTTCAATAAGCATCCAATTGGTAACAGTTTGAAATTTCCTTTCTGTCAAATACTTAACTGCTTCTGTATTGAACATTAGGCACAAGTATTCAAGTACCATTTTGGTGATGGACATTCCATTCTCAGTCAGCATATTTCCATAAAGCTTCATTCCCACCTTGAACATTTCCTCTATGTCAGATCTAGAGCACATCCTGATAAGTCTTCCCCATGTAGAACTGACCTCAAACTTCCCATCTGCTCTTTTTACTCTAATGTACTCCTTTCTCTGATCTTTCAAAGTATCCCAGAAGATGATCTCAGGAGCCATAGAAGCTAATGGTTTAACTTTGATTGGACTAGTATCAACCACAGTAATATACATATCACATTGATCATTTGTATGTGATTGTACATTGCTTGGTTGACCTGATGGAGTTGCCACTTCTTCTTCAGCAACTTTATGATCAGCTTTCTCTTTCACAACTTCCTCCTTAGCTTCTTCTACACTGGGTTCCACCCTAGGCTTCTTTACAACTTTCTTCTTTGAAGCTATAGACTTTGTTCTTGGTCTTTTGTTTGACACCATCTTGGTTCTTTTGAGTGATTTAACAGCTTCAGGAATGGTTTCAGCTGTTTCCTTTGTTTCTGCTGCTTCAGGGATGGTTTCTGCTGCCTTATGTTTTTCAGCAACATTAACCATTTCTGCTGCTTGAATGGTTTCTGCTGCTTTTTGACTAGCAGCATTAATCATTTCTGCTGCTCTATCTGTTACTGCTTCTTTTACTATCTTTGATACTGCTGCTTCAACACTATTCTTCACAATCTCAAATACCTCTGCTTCAATCTCAGATTTAGTTACTGTAGATACAGATACTGCTTCCTTCTCACTTTCAGATACTGCTGCATCAACAAGACTCTTCATAATTTCAGCTACTGCTGCTTCAATCTCAGATACTGCAGCATTAACTGTTTCTACTGCTTTTTCTGTGGTTTCTGCTGCTGCTGCTTCAATCTCAGATACTGCAGCATTAACTGTTTCTACTGCTTTTTCTGTGGTTTCTGCTGCTAGAAACTCAGATACTACTTCCTTCTCATTTTCTGCAGTTTCAGTTACTGCTGCTTTCTCACTTTCTGCTTCCTTTGCAACTTCTGCAACCTGCTCAGCCTCCCCCTCAATCTTATGCTCATTCTCCCCCTCAACCTTTGCATCCTCCATGTTTAGTTCAGTTTCTAACTCCCCCTTTTTGGAAGCATCAGTGGTTGATCTTCTCCTTTTCAGAACATACTGAGCTTTCTTCCTTCTTTGCAGCAGCTTGGTGATCATCTTCTTATTCTTCTCTATCTTGGTGTGTTGATAAAGAATCACCTTCTTAAGCTCATCAATCTCCTTCTGCTGATTCATGACATCAATGTTGATGTTGGCAATGGTTTCCATCAATTCCTCATAAGTATATCTATCCTCACCTGGTTTAGAAGTGTTTACCTCCCTTTCAGGATCATTGGAAGTTTTAGTAGGTGTCTCTTGCCTAGCAAAAGCACATCCTACTCCCATGGTTTCTTGGCGCCTGGGTCCTCTGAATGTTTTCACATTCTGAGTTGCCGTGGGGAAGGTCTTAGTGATGTTACCACTGTCCTTCTCTTTGCTAGCAGAAGTAGTGGCAGCCTTGCAGCCCACATGCTCATCCTTCTCCTTAGAGAGCACCTTCTTGGGGTTGGGAGACACCCCTGTGGTTACCCTTTTGATATTCTCTATTGGAGAATGCTCCAATAGAGGGCTTGTAGGCTTTGGGCTATTAGGAGATACACCAAGGGAAGGAACCTTGTGTACCTTTTTTCTTTCAAACTTCTTGGTGATTTTGGGAGTGGGTCTTAAAAGAATGGACTGTGGGATTTCTTTGGTGATGGAAGGTTGGGATTGGTCATCAGTGGGTGTGTCTAATGGGGAATTTGACCCTGATGCCATACCTTCAGTGGTGTGGGACACAACCATCATTGTAGAGAACAATGGTGTGTCAACTCCTTCCGAGTCCCTAGGAATTCTTCTCATATTTGAGAAAACCTTCCCTTTAGGGGGTTTTGGCACATATACCTCAGCAGACTGAGGTAAATCCGTCAATTCATGGTTAATTACTTCTTGGACAAACCTGGGATACATGTAAAAGCGCTTTTTGGATTCTAGGTTTGCCACAAGATCATTAAAAATCATGGCTGAAAAATTGAACTTTCTGGCAGTGGCTAAGCAGACCAAGGCATAAGCAATGGTACTGCTAAACTCACTCCATCCAGTTGTTTTCTTTGAAATACAGTGCATAAGAGTATGAACAAAAAATCGCCATTGGGTGAAAAACTTTGACTTGTAGAATTTAAAAATTCCAATGGGACCTTCATACCCCATTCTTGGTAAGGTCGAGAAAAGTTCATCATTAGAGAGATAGGTTATACCTGAGGCATCATCTAAGTGAAGAGTGATGCGAATAACCTCCTCTGTGACCTTCAAGGGTTTGTCACAAACCCTTGTTCGAATGATTTTCTGCCCATCTTCGAATATAACAGTGGCATTCTCCCAAAATTGCTTTTGATGCTCGATATATATGGTTGGGCACACTGTTAGGGCATGAGAGATGTGTGTGGACTTGAGAAAATCCACAATATCATGAAATCCTGCGGCCTGCTTTAGCTTCTGAAGCATCGCAATCTCATTGTGCTCATCGACAAACTCCATTGTCGTCATTCTTCCTGAGGATTTGGATAGAAAACACAGAGATTCTAGGGAGAAAAGGTTAGAACGAGAGAGAGAAAAATTGAATGCAAAGAGACGTTATGAACTTTGGCGGGTTGAAAGAGTATTTATAGCAGTACTAGCCCTGATTTTCTTTAAAAGCAGTATTAACGACTTAGCAGTATTAACGACTGAGCAGTACTAACTGTAAGGCAGTATTAACTACGCAGCAGTATTAACTACACAGCAGTATTAACTACTAAGCAGTATTAACAACAAAGCAGTATTAACTACTCATACAGTATTAACTACTAAGCAGTATTAACTACAAAGCAGTATTAACTACTAAGCAGTATTAACTACAAAGCAGTAGAAAAATATGTACTAGCAGTAGTAACTCTGCACTGGCAGTAGTAACTATACTTACACTTTGCAGCACTTGTCAATCTGAGTCATACTGAGGTTCTGAGAAAACTAGTTAGTAACACCAAATATACAAAGAAATACAGGTATAAAAAATTAAAAATCATGAACTTATTCAAGGTTGATCAAGCCCACACTTGTTACCAAGAAAGTGAATCTACCCACATCAAAAGCTTTTGTGAATAGATCTGCAAACTGGTCATTGGTATGAACTTTAGCAACTTGAATCAATTTCTTTTCATTACAGTCTCTAATAAAGTGATACCTGATCTCTATGTGCTTTGTTTTTGAGTGCTTGACAGGATTGTTAACAATGCTAATGGCACTGTTGTTGTCAATGAAGATTGGAGTGTGAAGAAATGTTACCCCATAGTCCAACATCTGATTCTGAATCCATAACACCTGAGAACAGCAACTTGCAGCAGCTATATACTCAGCTTCTGTTGTAGATAAGGACACTGTGGTTTGTTTCTTACACTGCCATGATACAAGTCTTGCACCCAAAAACTGACATCCACCTGAAGTAGACTTCCTATCCAAGTTAGCTCCACCTAAGTCACTGTCTGAGTATGCAAGCAAGTCAAATGAAGATTCATAAGGATACCAAAGACCTAATCTAGGTTGCCCTCTTAGGTATCTAAAAATTCTTTTGACTGCAAGAAGGTGTGATTGCTTAGGTGTAACCTGAAATCTGGCACAAACACATACTGGAAACATAATGTCTGGTCTAGAGGCTGTGAGATACATGAGTGATCCAATCATAGATTTGTAATGATGGACATCCACATCCTCCCCCTCAAGATCTGCAGTGATCTGTTTGTGTGTCTCCATTGGTGTGCTTGCTGCCTTTGAGTCTGTTAAACCATACTTGTCCAGGATGTCTTTCATATATTTGGATTGGCTTATAAAAATCCCATCTTTCCTCTGTTTCACCTGAAGCCCAAGGAAGAAAGTAAGTTCTCCCATGGAACTCATCTTGAAGCTCTTGTGCATTAACTCTTCAAACTCTTTACACATGTGATCATTTGTGGATCCAAAGATGATGTCATCCACATAGATCTGAACAAGTAGTGTGTCTTTCTCTCTCCTCTTAATGAACAAGGTCTTGTCAATGACTCCTCTTTCAAAGTCATTTTTCAAGAGATAGGTAGACAGGGTGTCATACCATGCTCTTGGGGCTTGATGTAAACCATAAAGTGCCTTCTTCAACTTGTACACTCTGTCAGGGTGCAATGGATTCTCAAATCCAGGGGGTTGACAGACATATACTTCTTCATCAATACTTCCATACAGAAAAGCACTTTTTACATCCATTTGGTAGACCTTGAACTTCATGTATGAGGCATAGGCTAGAAATAGCCTAATTGCTTCAATCCGTGCCACTGGGGCAAAGACTTCCTCATAGTCTATGCCCTCTTCCTGAGTATACCCTTGTGCAACCAGCCTTGCTTTGTTTCTGATCACAATTCCTCTGTCATCCTTCTTGTTTCTGAAAATCCACCTGGTGCCAATTGCTCTATGACCTTTTGGAAGGTCCACCAAGTCCCAAACATCCTGTAATTTAAACTGTAGCAGCTCCTCTTGCATTGCTTCTATCCAACTTGGATCTTTCATAGCATCATAAGCCTTTTTGGGCTCAATTTGGGATAGAAAGCAAGTAAGTACAGTATTAACTGTATTCTGCTGATCTTGTAGCTCTTGAAGTCTGCTTTGATTCCTAGTCATCATGGGAGAAGCAATGTCTCCTATAACCAACTCAGGAGGATGATTTTTCTGAGTTCTTGATGGATGACCAGATTCCTCTTGTAAGTTCACATCCAGATTTGACTCATTTAAGTCTGGATTTTCTTCAGCTTCTTCAGTCACTTCAGACTCTCTTGAAGTCTGATTTTCCTCTATTCTTCTCTCTTCTTCATTCTGAATGGGTTCAGCTTCCTTTTCTAGTTCACAGAAGTCAACAGGATCAATGGTAGGGAGTGGAAATATCACATACTGAATATTGTTATCTGATGGTGGTGCATCCCTTTGTCCAGTATTTACATCACTACTGAAACCCAAAGAATTAGTGAGTGAATCAATGTCAAATAGCCAATCAGGACCTGAACCAATAGGATTTGGTGTGTTCTCATTGCATTTGACATTGTCACTTTCTTCAATTATTCTAGAAGAGGTATTAAACACTCTGTAAGCCTTACTCTGAGATGAGTAACCAACAAGAAAGCCATCATCTGCTTTGCTATCAAACTTACCTAAGTGAGATTTGGTATTGAGAATTGTACAAGGACATCCAAATGGTTTGAAAAATCCAATAAATGGTTTCTTTTTCAGAAAAAGCTCATAAGGTGTCTTGTTTTTAGGCTTTATGACCAAAACTCTGTTTTGAACATAACAAGCAGTATTAACTGCTTCTGCCCAAAAAGTAGTGGGTAATTTTGAATCAGCTAACAGAGATCTAGCAGCCTCAATCAGTGTCCTATTCCTTCTCTCAGCAACACCATTCTGTTGTGGAGTCCTAGGAGCACTGTATTGTCTCTCAATTCCTTTTTCCTCACAAAAGGTGTTTAGATCAAAGTTTTTAAATTCAGTCCCATTATCTGATCTAATGACTTTCACTTTTTGATTTGATTGGTTTTCAATTCTAAGAATAAAAGATTTGATCAGTCCACTTGTCTCATCTTTAGTTCTCAGAAAATATACCCAAGTAAATCTAGAGTAATCATCAACAATAACTAAACAGTATGACTTCTTGCCAATGCTCATGACATTTGTAGGGCCAAACAGATCCATATGCAACAACTGAAGAGGATTTGAGATAGTGTTTATCTCTTTGGACTTATGAGAAGTTTTGTGTTGTTTGCCTTTGATACATGCAACACAATGATCATCACATGAATAGACTTTTGATGGTAAACCCCTAACAAGATTATTTTTAACAAGTTTATTCATTGTTTTAAAATTCATGTGACACATCCTTCTGTGCCAAAGTGAAGATTCATCTATTGAAGCTTTTGAAACCAAACAATTTAGAGATGAATCAGATGAAACACTTTCTAAATCTAAACAATACACATTATCTTTTCTAGGAGTTCTCAATAGTATCATGTTTTCATCAACTACTTTGAATCCAGGAGCAAGAATAATGCATTCAGAATCAGTAAATAATATACTATGTTTCTTGTCACAGACCTGTGATACACTTAACAGGTTGTATCTCAATTGCTCAACATAGTAAACATCCTCAAATGTCATCTTACCTTTTGACACATCACCTTTACCACTTATCTTACCTCCTGCAGGATTATTTCCAAAAGCAACATGTCCTCCATCAATTCTTTTGAAATTCTTGAGGCAGGCCATGTTACCTGTCATGTGCCTGGAGCAACCACTATCAACATGCCAGATGCTCTTCCCCTTGAGCTGTTGGTTGCCCTGCACATCAGATAAATCAGTTAGTTTTTATTGGGAACCCAAGCCGAAGTGGTCTTGGGTCTCCCTTGCTCATCAGAGTACTTGCACTGGGTTTTGATGAGATTTTCAAACTTAGGTACTGCAGAGCTGGAGTACTTTGTCAATATGATTGGTCTAGCAACACAAAAACTAGAAGCAGTATTAACCTTAGAAGAAGTACTAACAGTGTTAGCAGCACTAACACTGCTAGCAGCAGTATTGTTCTTAGAAGAGGTACTAACAGAGTTAGCAGCACTAACACTGCTAGCAGCAGCATTCTCTTCAAAAGAAGTACTAACAGTGTTAGCAGCACTAACACTGCTAGCAGCAGTATTGGCAGTAGTATTGCTTCTAGCAGCACTATCCTTGTCAGCAGTACTATCTGAGGTAGCAGTACTAACATTAGTGCTTTTGGGGATCCACATATTGACACATTCCTTTTCAGTCTGTTTTCTCATGTGGCTTTTGGATTCAGCTTGTTTCTTAGCCACATTATTCCTTGCAGGCTTCCTATAACCAGAAGATTTTTGAAAACTTCTTTGAAAACTTTTCTTTTGGTTAATAAGATTGAAATAAAAGTGTTTGGCAAGATGATTCAATTTGCCACAAATAAAACAAGGTTTTGGTCTGTTAATCCTTTGCAGATCAACTCCTTGCTTTTGTGCCCACTGGTTATTCCAATTTCTTTGATTTCCCCTCTTTTTATCATGTTTTTGGGGCTTATTCTCTTGAGATTTCTTGCAAGAACAATGTTCACAAGTATTAGAGTTCACAACAGTGGTCTGTGTATAATGAACTCCCTTTCCCTTTCCAGTCCTTTTAATCTCATTGTTCTTAACACATGGACTTACACATTCCTCACCAGATCCTTCTTTTTCAGTCTTATCCTCAACAACTACTTTATCTAATGGATCTACTTCAGTGGCTCCTTCAGGTAAGTCCTTCCTATCCTTGGTTTCTAATAGGTCTGACTTAGGAGGGATGTAGTTGTTGTTGTAGGGTGGGGGTGTGGCATTATACCCTAGGCCTGTTTTCATCTTACTGTGGATTTGAGAATTTATTATGGTGTCCATGACTTTAGAAGCTTTTGAAAACTTTTCAACATCAAGTTTAACTTTCTCAAGCTCTCCTTTTAGTTTCTCACACTCTTCCCTGGATTCTCTAAGCTGGAACTCTAGACCATCCTTTTCCCATTTCCAGTAGTTTGTATCATAGGAGTGTTGAAGTTCATTGGCTTGAAAAGCCCTAATCTGTTCTTCAAACCTCTCAACAATTACTACATAGTCTTTTCTGTCCTTTTCTAATCTCTTAAGGTCATCACACATTCCCTGATTGTGATCTCTATACCTTTTAACAGTGTCTATACAAGCTTGAGTACAGAGATTAGATTTTACCTCAGTGGGAAGATCTGAAACTTCAGCCATAAGTGCTTGATTTTGGATGGCCTCTTATGCTTGATCACTCCAATCAAATCCCATTCCTTGTTGAGAGACAAGAGCTTGAATAGAGTTTCTGTTTTGATTGGAGCTTCCAGCCTGAGTTTGTTGATGGCTGTTGTGAGATGTTCCACCTCTGCATTCCCTGGCAAAGTGTCCCATCTTGTGACACTTGTAGCATTCAACTTTGGACTTGTCAAATCCAGCACCATCTTCTCTTCTTTGGGAAAAGTTGTTTCTCCCTGTCCTCTTTATGAATCTCTTCACCCTCATAGACAGCATGGCCATCTGCCACTTGATATCCATCTCTTCAAGATCATCAGCATTAATCTGTTCTAAGTCATCATTAATCAATGAGGAATTAACATGACTAGAAAAGAAGGCTTCTAGTACTGAATCATTGGTCTTTTCCTGATTGACTCCTCCAGCAGCACTAACTGATTCAGGGTTAGCAGTAGAATCAGGTGATGCTGAAAGGAGTGCAGCATTATGTACATATCCAGAGGGCTTCTTTTTGGCTTCAACCTCTGCTTCAAAGACTCTAAGATCATTGTAAAGATCATCAAGCTCTTTATCTTCCAATTGGTCATTCTGTCTGAAGGACACAGTATACATTGTCCACTCTTCACCTAATGATCTTAAGAACTTTCTGTTAACATCATCAGCCTCCATCTTGACTCCTACTGTGGCCAATTCTCCAATCAGCTTATTAAATCTATCAAAAGTTTGAGTCATAGACTCATTCTTAGTAGAAGTAAAGTTTTCATATTGCTGCTTGAGAATTGCCTTCTGATTCCTCTTGGTGCTTTTAGTGCCAGTGAATCTCTTTTCCAATGCATTCCACAGAATCTGAGCATCAGTGCAGTGATGAAATTGATGCTGATATTCATTGGGGATAGCCAAAAGCAGAGTGCTTAAGGCCTTCATCTCTATTTGTCTGACTTTTCTCTCTGCATCAGTCTTTGGAGGAGGTCTTTTGCCTTCTGGTCCAATTCTTCCTTCAGCACATGGACCATTCTCTATGATATCCCAGATGGAATAATCAGTAAGTAGAATATACTGCTTGATTCTAATTTTCCACATGTCAAACTCATTGGGTCTGAGCATGGGAACCTTAGAAACAAGAGTACTGTTTGATTCAATAGAATTGTTCATAATAATTGTAGAATTCTAAGAAACACAAGCTCTGATACCACTTGTCAGGATCGAATCTTAACAAGACTAATAATACTTAGAATTCAGAATTAAAGAATCTGCGGAATAGAACTTTAATTCACACAATCAATGAACAATATATCAGAAAACACACAGCTGTTTGTATTCACTAATTCAACTCACAAGCTTACAACCAAACCTCAATCTTGATGAACAGGCTCAATCAAGACGACTTCTACTTCTCTAGAAATAGGGTTCTAAACCTTGAGGTTAATTCTCTCTAAAACAAAACGTATTCTAAAACTCTCGTATATCGCGTATCTCGTATGTCTGAATAGCTATCTATCAACATCTATTTATACTAAATAGTTACAAGATAACTATCAAAAATAAATTGATCTTCTGAATCTTCTTTAAGCATATCTTCATCCATTCCATCTTTATCTCCAAAATCTTCGCATACCAAACTTATGATCACAAGCAGCATTAACATCTTTATGCACGAGCAGTATTAACTTCATTCAGCATGAGCAGTACTAATATTCTCCAGCAGCATTAACTCATTCCAGCAGCATTAACTCGTTCCAGCAGCATTAACTTATTCCAACAGCATTAACTTGACTCAGCAGTACTAACCTTGCTTCAGCAGTATTAATCATGACAAGCAGTACTAACTTCACTCTAGCAGTATTAATTATGCCCTGGCAGTATTAAAGTTGTTCTGGCAGTACTATCCATACTTAGCAAATCTTTAGATCCCAACAAATGTGCACCCTATGAGCACTGGATCGATATGCCTGAAACGGGTGTGTTGATTGCTTCAAGGTATAACGTGATACTGCACTCTTTAACAACTGCAGGTAGCATGACATTCTTACCACTTCGATCTAGTCCGCCACCATGGTATGAACATGTCGCTATCGCAATCGGGCACGTTAATGGTAATCATTATGTTAAAATATCATTGGCCGAAGGGTACCCGATGCCTCGTATCATGCGACAATGGTTTCGTTTCAAATATGATTGCGCAACCGCATGGGCTACTCCGTACACGACTCGAATAGAAAAGTACGAGCAACTGTTATCTAGGGGTTGTACTACGGATTTTATTTCACTTGATTGAGTTGTAATAATTTTAGGTTTTTTGTATTTTGTTGTTGATTTATCAATGAAGTTATATCGATGATTTTTTATTTTAAATTAATTTATCTTTATAGGTTTAAAAATAATATATAATTAACTATTTATTATTAAAAATAATATACAATTAAATATCTATTACTAAAAATAAAATACTCAAAAAATAAAATATAGTTATATTAAAACAAAATACAATATTAAAATGTAAATATTATAATTAATAAATATATAATGATTAAATAATATTTATTAGAAGAAAATGTTGACCAAATTATATATAAATATATACTAAAATAAAAGAATGATTAAGAAATGATTAAAAGTTAGTGGGTTAGGGTGGGATGGGGATGGGTGGGGTGTATTTAAGAAAAATGGAGTGTATGTTGACCAAATTAAATATAAATATATATTAAATTAAAAGAATGATTAAGAAATGATTAAAAGTTAGTGGGGTAGGGTGGGATGGGGATGAGTGGGGTGTATTTAAGAAAAAATGGAGTGTATTTAAGATGACCCTCTACATTTGGGGAAATTAATTAAAATACCCTAAGTTAAACCAAATGTTACCAAAATACCACAAATCTCTTCCACTTTACAAAAATACATTTTTTTCCGCGATTGGAGCCCGCGATCGCGGGCCAGGGACCATTTCTGAAACTTTTTTAAACTTGCAGGGACCATTTTTGAAAAATGGAATCCCGCGATCGCGGGCTCATCCCGCGATGGGATTGTTTTTGTGACTTTTCAATTGCAAGGGACCATTTTGAAAAATTTCAGGGACCATTTTTGAAAATTTGACCCGCGTAGACACTGTTCACCCCCGCGTAGTCCACTGTAGCACCCGCGTTCTTCCAATTTGATGAATTTGATTTGGAATGTTACACTTTCAACCCCTATACTTATTTACTAAATTTACTTTATACTTTTTACTTTCATTATTTTAATTTTACATTTAACACATATAATCGTTTATTAACTAAAATACGTTAAAAAAATACGTTTTAATTTTAACAAATTACACCATTATAATCGTCTCTTCGATACGTTCAAAATGAGCCCAATCTTGAATTTTTTTGGATTTATATATTTTAATATATATCATATACAGTTATACACTACATAAAAAAATATTTTTTATATTTAAAATTCATACCCTTATAGTTAATTATTTAATTTATGGTACATCTCTTATTTTTTTTTCAATTTTGTTTTACACTCCTATCGCATTAACATAATAATCATATATTAACTAATTCATTAAATCGTTTTAAATTATTATTATTTGAATGTGTTTATAGATATCGTGAATGTCAATAGGAGAAGGTTTCACGAGAAGAATATGAAATGGGGTTTTGACAAGTTGGTATCACTGGACTCATTTAAGAATTGTGAAAATGGGTATTTGACGAATGATGATTCATGTGTGTTTGGAGCTGAAGTATTTGCAGTTACAGAGTATGCACAAAAGAATCGATGTATTTCCAACGTAACTTAGATTAAAATTATCTCCTTCAGTTTAGTCCCGTCCCGTCCCATCCAGTTCAGTCTCGTCCAGTTCCGTCCCGTCCCATCTAGTATGCGTACCAAACGCTACCTAAGAGTACCATAAATTAAATAATTAACTATAAGGGTATGAATTTTAAATATAAAATATTTTTTATGTAGTGTATATGATATATATTAAAATATATAAATCAAAAAAATTCAAGATTGGACTCATTTCGAACGTATCGAAGAGACGATTATAATGGTGTAATTTGTTAAAATTAAAACGTATTTTTAACGTATTTTAGTTCATAAACGATTATATGTGTTAAATGTAAAATTAAAATAATGAAAGTAAAAGGTATAAAGTAAATTTAGTAAATAAGTATAGGGGTTGAAAGTGTAACATTCCAAATCAAAATCACAATTTCGAATTGAAATTTACACTTTCAACCCCTATACTTATTTACTAACTTTACTTTATACCTTTTACTTTCATAATTTAATTTTACATTTAACACATATAATCGTTTATCAACAAAAATACGTTAAAAAAATACGTTTTAATTTTAACAAGTTACACCATTATAATCGTCTCTTCGATACGTTCGAAATGAGCTCAATCTTGAATTTTTTTGATTTATATATTTTAATATATATCATATACACTACATAAAAAATATTTTATATTTAAAATTCATACCCTTATAGTTAATTATTTAATTTATGGTACTCTTAGATAGCGTTTGGTACGCATACTAGATGAGACGGGACGGAACTGGACGAGACTGAACTGGATGGGACGGGACGGGACTAAACTGAAGGAGATAATTTTAATCTAAGTTACGTTGGAAATACATCGATTCTTTTGTGCATACTCTGTAACTGCAAATACTTCAGCTCCAAACACACATGAATCATCATTCGTCAAATACCCATTTTCACAATTCTTAAATGAGTCCAGAGATACCAATTTGTCAAAACCCCATTTCATATTCTTCTCGTGAAACCTTCTCCTATTGCCATTCACGATATCTATAAACACATTCAAATAATAATAATTTAAAACGATTTAATGAATTAGTTAATATATGATTATTATGTTAATGCGATAGGAGTGTAAAAAAAAATTGAAAAAAAAATAAGAGATGTACCATAAATTAAATAATTAACTATAAGGGTATGAATTTTAAATATAAAAAATATTTTTTTATGTAGTGTATAACTGTATATGATATATATTAAAATATATAAATCCAAAAAAATTCAAGATTGGGCTCATTTCGAACGTATCGAAGAGACGATTATAATGGTGTAATTTGTTAAAATTAAAACGTATTTTTTTAACGTATTTTAGTTAATAAACGATTATATGTGTTAAATGTAAAATTAAAATAATGAAAGTAAAAGGTATAAAGTAAATTTAGTAAATAAGTATAGGGGTTGAAAGTGTAACATTCCAAATCAAATTCATCAAATTGGAAGAACGCGGGTGCTACAGTGGACTACGCGGGGGTTAACAGTGTCTACGCGGGTCAAATTTTCAAAAATGGTCCCTGAAATTTTTCAAAAATGGTCCCTTGCAATTGAAAAGTCACAAAAACAATCCCATCGCGGGATGAGCCCGCGATCGCGGGATTCCATTTTTCAAAAATGGTCCCTGCAAGTTTAAGAAAGTGTCAGAAATGGTCCCTGGCCCGCGATCGCGGGCTCTTATCGCGGAAAAAGGGGTATTTTTGCAAAGTGGGGAAGATTTGTGGTATTTTGGTAACACTTGGTCAAACTTGGGGTATTTTAATTAATTTCCCCTACATTTGTGCTTCTAATTAATTTGTTTTTTCTCTTTTAGTCAAAGTAGTTAACTGCACACCAGAAGCTCTTGCTTGCCAGGCCTATATATATTTGCTTCACTATTGATTTCAAATTATATATTCAGTTCAATCAATAGCTAGCAATATATACCTACCTTCCATCCAACCTTAGTTTTGAGATATGTCAACTTTTCCAGTTTCTATTTCTTCGTCACCATTAGCAGTTGAAGAAAATAGTAGCACCAAGCAAGCTGATCATGTGATCCGCAATACTGTTACTTTTCATGCTAGCATCTGGGGAGATCAGTTTCTTACATATGATCATAAGGTTTCAATTATATCTATCTTAATTAATTAATTAATCTTACTATATATATATATATATATATACGTACTACTTGATTACTAGTATATAATTAATTCATCATATCCATGAATTAAATAATTAATTTTAATATAAATGTATATCATTAAATAATATTTTTGGTAATTATATATTAATTATTATGCTTTCAGAAAGATGCAGATTTAATTGTGGAGAAACAAGTTGTTGAAGAGCTGATAGAAGAAGTGCGAAAAGAGGTAATCATGAGTAGTGATGATGAACCCATGCAACATATACAACTTATTGATGCGCTCCAACGACTTGGCATAGCCTATCATTTTGAAAAGGAGATCGAGGAAGCCTTGCAACATATCTATGCCGCCCACAACTACCATAATATTAACGACCTACAAAGCGTTTCCCTTTGGTTTCGAATCCTACGACAACAAGGCTTCAATGTGTCATCGGGTAATTAAATATACAACCTCAATTTCCGATCCTCATGCATGCATGTAACAGCTCCTTCACAACCTAATTAAATTACCATGATGATCTAGATCTCACACCAATATTTACATGCACATACATATATATATATATATATATGCAACCAAATTAATTGGTTTGATGATCGATGTTGCAGAAATATTCAAGAAGCATATGGATGACAAGGGAAACTTGTTAAGTGATGATGATGTTGATAGCATGCTTGCGTTGTACGAAGCATCATATATGAGGGTAGAAGGAGAAAAAGTACTTGATGACGCTCTCGAATTCACTAAAACTCACCTTGCCGTCATGGCCCAGGATCCTTCTTGCGACTCTTCCCTAAGAACCCAAATACAAGAAGCACTAAGGCAGCCACTTCGGAAAAGGTTGCCAAGGCTAGAGGCGGTGCGTTACATACCTATCTACGAACAGCAATCTTCCCATAGTCACCTCTTACTGAAGCTTGCAAAGTTAGATTTTAACATGCTTCAATCAATGCATAGAAAGGAGCTTAGCCAAATCTGCAAGTAAGTAGCTAGCAAGATTCGATATATCTGTGTACATAAGTTGTTATTCAATATATATGTGGTTTGACTTTGATGAATCATTTATGTGATCAGATGGTGGAAAGATTTGGACATGCAGAATAAGCTACCATTTGTCCGAGACAGATTGATAGAAGGCTACTTTTGGATATTGGGAATCTATTTCGAGCCTCATCATTCTCGTTCAAGAATGTTCCTAATCAAATCATGCATGTGGTTAGTCGTTATAGATGACACCTTTGATAATTATGGTACTTATGAAGAGCTACAGATCTTTACAGAAGCTGTTGAAAGGTATTAATTGCATTACTTTGCTAGCTAGCTAGCTCTTATATACATATATATATATATATATATGCTAAAATGTACAGTAGGTTCGATCTCTTTATTAATTAATTAATTAAGATGTATATATATACTCATGATTTAATGCCAATTAATAATGTATATCATGCATGTATTATGTAGATGGTCCATAAACTGCTTGGATATGCTTCCTGAATACATGAAAGTAATATATCAAGAACTTGTCAATGTTCACCAAGAAATAGAGGAAACACTTGAAAAAGAGGGAAAAGCATATCACATCCACCATGATAAGGAGCTGGTAATTATATATTTCCATACATATCCTGCGATTAATTAGTATACAGTTATTATTTATAAGTACAATTAGTCTCAACTGTCTCAACAAAACTAACATATAAATGGTGGTATATATGTATATATACAGGCGAAAGAGTGCACTCGAAGCCTCTTAACAGAAGCGAAATGGTTAAAAGATGGGTACATGCCGACATTAGATGAGTACATATCTAATTCATTGATAACTTGTGCGTATGCTGTGGTGATCGCGAGATCTTATGTTGGTGGGGATGACAAGTTGGTGACCGAGGATTCGTTTAAATGGGTGGCCACACATCCTCCTCTTGTCAAAGCTTCATGTTTGATTTTAAGGCTTATGGATGATATTGCTACCCACAAGGTACTAGCTAGCTACTATATATACACATACTTAATTAATATATATATATATATACATACTTAATATATAGATATATAAATGTATATAACAACGTATAAAATTAAATACTTTAATTAGGAGGAACAAGAAAGAGGGCATGTTGCTTCAAGCATCGAATGCTACAGAAAGGAAAGTGGTGCAAGTGAGGAGGAAGCATGTGAATATTTTTCAAAACAAGTGGAGGATGCATGGAAAGTTATGAACCGAGAGTCTCTTAGGCCTACAGATGTCCCGTTTCCACTGGTTATGCCTGCAATCAACCTTGCACGCATGTGTGATGCACTTTATAAAGGCAACAACGATGGCTACAATCATGCTGGGAAAGAAGTCATACAATACATCAAATCCCTCCTTGTTCACCCTTTAATTTAATTATTTAATTACTACTTTAATTAAACTTCTTCTCAAGTCTTGAAGACGTTTAATTTGTTGGTATATTAGATATGTACTCTATATCAATTGGTTTATTTTGGTATGCATTAATTGTTTATTTTTTCTTAATCTCACAAAAAATATCAATTTCCTTTATCATATTTATTTTAAAAAAGGCAAGGCAATAAAATTAAAAAAGAAAACAAGAGTACAAACGAGGAAGACAACAAATTTTGCAAGAAACAGAAAACACACGTTCGACGAAACAAAAACAACAAAATAATACCAAACAAAAGAGATCGTCTTCAAGCAAAGACCATAGATATATCCACAAACGACTCCTTATCAAACAACAACTAAAAAACCTATAGCTGTCGAAAGCTTGTCCCCCACACAATCAGACCAAGAAAAAATGAAATCTTTACATCTGAGTTGAGATTCGTTGGAACAATAATAGTTGGAAAAACCGATCAATTGTTCGTTATATTTTTGAAAATATCTTATTATATATTCACTACAAGAAAACTGGGCATCAGTGACGAAAATTAGCGAGGGAAAAAATCCCTCACTAATTAGCGAGGGATTGACCACTAACCCAATCCCTCGCTAATCCCTCACTAATTAGCGACGGATTAGCGAGGGATTAATGAGATATTAATCACAACCCCAATCCCTCGCTAATCCCTCACTAATTAGCGACGGATTAGCGCGAGATTGGGTTTGTGATTAATCTCTCATTAATCTCTCGCTAATCCGTCGCTAATTAGTGAGGGATTAGCGAGGGATTGGGTTAGTGGTCAATCCGTCGCTAATCCGTCGCTAATTAGTGAGGGATTTGCAAGGGATTAACCACAAACCCAATCCCTCGTTAATCCCTCACTATTTAGTGACGGATTAGCGAGAGATTAATGAGATATTAATCACAAACTCAAATCCCTCGCTAATGTGTCGCTAATTAGTGAGGGATTAGCGAGGGACTACTGTAATCCTTCGCTAATTAGTGAGGGATTAGCGAGGGATTGAGTTTTTTTTTTCTTTTCCCATATATATATGGGTTATATGTATATATAGCTAATGTGTGATATTTGGAAATCGCATATGATGTATATATGTGTTATATATATACATGTATGTGTATATATGAATGATATATGACCCACAATACACCACATATATATAGGCAATACACACTTTGCGACGGATTAGCGAGGGACACGTAGCATCCGTCGCTCATGTGTATGTCTATATGTGTATGTAAGTTTGTATATGTAATACCCTCCCTAGGACCCCGAAAGGTATAACAGAAATAAGGCACGATAATGCTAACAATATAGGATAAGCTTGAAGTCTCAATCAATAATTAAATTTGTTCAAAATCAAACTAACAGCGGAAGCCTGAACTAATTAAAGGAACAAGAGTCGACACTAGTCCGTCCCATACCGGACTATTTATTACATAAAACAACAAGTAATTAAAAGGACAGTCTAATAGTTCATGTCTTTTGGAAGCTACATCCCCTTGCTAGTGCCCGCGATATTCCCTCCTGAGACACACGACATGGGTTAGCTTACAAAGCTAAGTGAGTTCATGATAATCTAAGCAACATAACATTAAGCTTTGCATTTCAAATAAATCACATACATTTATCATAATGCGCTTAACACATAGAAATCAAATATAACTATACGGTTTATTGTGCAACTCATGCACCACTACACATCTTGAACTGCTACTTTCTGACGGTTCCCACAAGGGTAACCTCACTGAACATAGCTAATACCACTGAACTTAACTGAACAAGCCTTACATACTAATAATCAATCATGTATGAACAATCTAAACGAGTGAACTAAAAACCTTAACATGCTAAGCAATTTAAATAATAAAGACATAATAAATAAATTGCGAAAACTGAAACTAAACTAGTCGTGTATCCTCCCCTTAGGGAAACGAGTCATGAAAACTCACCTGATTTGCAGCAAGATTAAGATACGAACAAATTCTGAACTTGGTTACGAACGAACACCTAAAAATAAATTTAGAAGTCCCAAAGTCACGCTAACAATAATTATGAATCGATTTACGACAGTAAAATACACCAACTCCAGCCATACTAATTATAACTCATTTGACTTCTATTATTACTATTAATTTCTCCATTGATTAAATGTTTAATACACACCTTACTAATTTAATATTAACAATAGTCAACTGGGTTTAATTGAAAGGATTATTCCTTCCTGCTCTCACTGTCAGCCACACCTATAATATATCTATGCATATCGTACATACATATATATATATATATGAACACATGCACTCCCTAAAACTCACGCCATGGAGTTTCAAACACCTAGACTCTAACCCAACCGCAAGGCTCACACCGAACCTTGGTTCGGCGATTGCCTCCGGCAGAAGACGTGACCAAGGCCACCGTCCCATCTTCGGTCGGTCTTCCCGACAGCAATCCAGACCATGATTCTTTTTCCACAGTTAACAGTCATTGGGGTCTCGACTTCTCGGCTGAAACTCATATTAAAACAAGACTTACGAAGGGTATCGAAGCGTTCCATCGTTTACCGAAAAATCGTTATACCAACTCTAAATCTAACAAGAAGAGGGCAGGGTTTACCTACTAGGAATCGACGAAGCCACACGCGGTTTCTGAAGCCACGACTCCTCTGAACTCCCTCCCGGTTTCTCCCTCTCTTCTCTCCCCTTAACCCTCCCTTTTAAAGAACTACTCCCCCTGTTATCAGTCGACAACTCTTTTGCTCTCTCTTGATAACCCTTCCCGAGACCGAGTCTTCCTCTCTTCCAACTTATCTGAGCGACTAATCCGGCAGTGGGTTATCCCACGTTGTTTTATATAAGTGTATAAATATGTATATATATATCTCTCATTTCTACCTTATCATAAATATATATTAATATATTTCTCTTCAAGATAATCTCAATGATAACAAGTCTCTCTCTCCTGGTACGGATAGTTAGGGAGTGGGGTTTATCTCCACTTTCTTGTGATTTACTAGAATACCTCCTTTAGTCCATAACTTTATTCCATCCTCAATTTGGGTCCTTTTTCCACTACCTGCATTTTAAATATCCCTCGTTATTTGGGGTGTTACAGTATATATGTCATGTGTATGTCGATCTATATGTGTATGTATGTCTGTATGTGCATATATATGTATGTATGTGTGTATACATATGTAATTGCTTATACCTATAAAGTACATACGTATACATATGTTTGTATATGTCATGTGTACATGATTATATGTGTATATATGTATGAATGTTTGTATATATGTATGAATGTTTGTATGTATATATATATACATATATAAATATGTATGTGTGCATAGATATTGTAATTGCTTATATGTAAACAATATATACTATATGCATGTTTATATGTCATGTGCATGCATGTATATGTAAGAATGTTTGTATGTATATGTATATATGTATGTGTGTGTATATATGTATAGGTAGATATGTACATGTATTGCTTAACGTGTGTCATTTTGTAATGGTTTTGGTGTCTTTTTCTAACAGTCAGTTAACTTTTTTCGTTAAGTCATTAACATCAGAGGCATTTTAGTCATAGTAAATCTAGGTCCAACGAATTAAAAACTCATATTTAGCCATGTGGTGGCAAAAATTAACCCAAAATTGACTAAAATATCCCTGATCTAACTGGATTTAACGATCGTTAACTTTTTCCGTTAAGTCTAGTTAATAATTTATTTAATAATTTTAATATTAAATGTTATATAATAACTTATTTAATTATTTTATTGTTAAATATTATATATTAATATATTTAATAATTATAAATAATTATTATTTAATATTTTGAATTAAAATTTATTTTAATTTGAAAAAACGGAATCCGTAGGAAATCACATACGGAAATTATTCCGTCGGTAACTCTTAGTATATAAAGAATAGGAAATTTGCTCTAAAATTATACCACGTCGTCGCCCTCCAACCCTCTCTCTCTCTCTCGTCGCCCTCCAGCCCTCTCTCTCGAAGAACTCTGGAATTTATCTCCTCGTCGCCCTCCAGAACCTCCTCGCCGACATCAATTTCTCTCCTCGTCGCCCTCCAGAACCTCCTCGTCGACAGCTTTAGATTTCATCAGGTTTAATTTTATCCTAGGATTCTCCTACCTAACCATTCTCCAATCTCAAATCAGGTCTGATGTACTCTAAAACCCACCACAAAATCTGTTTATGCCCTGAACGATTGATCCTCTCCACAACCGGCTTGTATTCCTATGAGGTAATGGATTTTTATGATTTCATTTGGAAAAATGTTTGAGATAGTTTTATCTGATGGTTTTAACTTTTTTAGGTTAACTTTGTTTAAGTGTTTAGGGAAGAAAAGTGGATTCTCAGTTGTAAAACAACGGCAACGATGCCTTTATTCAGGTAGAACTTCCTCATTCAGTGATTCATTTTGCTTGTTTAGTAGGACTAAAACAATCATGCTTGTTTATGGTTAGACTTGATGCAAAGGACTCTTTTAGACTTAAAACAATAATGTAAGCTGTTGATTTCTATTTGCTAATCAAGATTTCAATTTTTCTGACTTTGGGAGTCACAAAACTCCTTGGCATGTGATCAAATTGTGTTTTTTGTGTTCAGTCCAACACTTTTTGCCAACAACTTGGCTAAAACCATAACTCTTAAAGTGTTCTTCAATTATGTTATTTGACTAATATAGTTGTTGCTTCAAAAAGGTTTGAAGATTAACAGTAAAAAGTACAGGTGGTTTATGCCTGTTAATGTTCTTCTTACATTCATAATTGGGTCAACATTTACATAAGATTTGATTTTGTTTTGTTTTGGGTAAAATCTTTAAATGAGGAAGGAAGGGCCTATATTATAATAATATTTATCCTTTGGATATGGAAATGGTGATTGTATAACTATGAACTAATTTTCAAGCATTGCCATTTGCCATTAATAACAAAAGTCTGGTGGTGCTTCATTTTTCATATAAGATTTTGTGAATGTTTGAAGTGCATAGATAGATGTTAAAACTCAACCAAGGTTATTTTTTTTGTAATTTATGCAAGTCCACAAGAGAGACCCGACATCACAACCTGCTGCATAGTGAGTGTTAATGTGACTTGAGTCTTAATTTTATTTCTATGAATTGGGGTTGGATTTTTAGTTTAATTGGCATATTCGTTTTTTTGTGTTAGGGCACCAAAGAAGTCCAAGAAATGAGGTATGTATGTTGGTGATGAAGAATATATCTATGTTTAATCAGCCGTTTAGTTTAGTTTTTTGACCCGCTTGTGTTTGTCGTTTTGGTTTTAGGTGATAGTTGTAGTCCGTTGAGATGGTATTGTATGCAACAATTTATTCGGTAAGCGCTTATCGGGTAAAAGTTCGCACCTCACTTATCGGGTAATATTCTCCATCCTTATAATCACTCTTACCGTGTAACATTCTCGGCCCTTGCCATGTTTATCCGTGAAGGTAAATGACCTGATACACATTTATTGAGTAAGCCTAAGTAAACGGCCCCATATGGAATTTAGGGTAAAATTGTCTGTGACAGCTTCTTCCTAAATGGTATTAAAGTTCCAAACTAGGTTCACTTATTGAATACTTGATCTTTTAATGTTTAGGGGGGAAATAAATGGCAAATTATTCACTTCCATTTGGTAAAGTACTAAAGTATATGTGATTGGAAGTTAGGCCTTATATTACATACTGGATGGTTAAATATAATTGTTAGTCCCAGATGGCTATAACAAGTATTGTAGAAGGGGGGGTTGAATACAATACTCAAAATTTTCACAATTTTAATTCTTTTTATTGAAAATATTTCAACAAGAATTACACATAGAAAACTTAAGACTGTTGCGGAAAAGAACAGATAAACTATTCTAACAATCTTACACAAAGTATACAACAAAATAACTAAGAACACTTAGAACAAAGCTATAAAGTTTTTCAAGCAAACTGGAAATTCTTGCACTTAGAGAATTCTTCCAGTTTGCGTAGAATATCAAGAGCTCACAGTAATCTTCAAAGTCTCTCAAGATGTGTGTGTTTTCTGTATGGAGAGCTCTTCCTTTTATAGTGACAAGGAGTGTGCAAGCATTGAATGCTTGGGACACTTGTCATCTTCACACTTGCTGAGGATGTTGACTTCTGGAAAGTTGTGAAGTCCTTGTCACCTTTTACAAGGTACAGTCAGAAGAGCCCATGCATGAGAAAAGAGCTTTGCATGGAAATGGATAATAAGACAAAATATCACTTTATCCATGTAGAAAATATCTTCTCAATTTGTCTTCTAAATATTGCACCACCGAAGGAAGCTTGGGATATGTGACACATCTTTGGAGAAAACATCTTTGAAGCTTCTTTGAGGTCCCACCGAAATGTCATTTGGGATATGTGACACATCTTTGAGATATGTGACATCATCTTTGGGATATGTGACATCATCTTTGGAGAAAGCTTCTTTGAGATTTCTTTGAGATCCCACCGATGATAGCCTTGTGATATGTGACACATCTTTGAGATATGTGACATCATCTTTGGGATATGTGACATCATCTTTGGAGAAAACTTCTTTGAGACTTCTTGGCCGAAATAAAGAGAAGTTTCGGTGGAGATATGTCCACCGAAATTGTGAGAACAATTTCGGTGAACAATGACTTGTATGTTTGAGAAAAGATCTTTCACTTCCACAATGAGAGAATCTTTAATCTTGACTTTGGTTGATCTTTGACTTCACCAAACATTTGATATCTTGTACAAGCCATTACAAAGAACCATGCATCCAAAATTTCTCTAAGTATAAAATGTTTTTCAAAGTATAAAAGGAGATCATGAGGTCATCTTCAAATCTTGATGACCCAACAATCTCCCCCTATTTGATGATGACATCCATACTTAGAAAAACATGAGTAAGACAGTGAATAATGCATGTTGACCCTTCTTTACTTTTTTGGGTTCTTTTTCACACAGTCCATTTTTTTTTGTGTATGTATATATGATATTTACATATGAGAAAAAATAAAAAGGTATAGCTGTACAAATAATTGAAAGGAAAAGGAAAGAAGTATAAACAGTATAAACAATATGAACAGAATGAATATTACTTGCATCTTTGGAGGGGCGAGTTGAAACTTGTGTCTGGCTTGAGGATTCTTCATTTTGATCAGCAGCCTGTTGATGTGTTGAAGAACTTTATCTTTCAGGCACTTTTGCTTTTCTTCAGATGTTTCAAATCTTCAAGTCATTCACTTACTCCAAAAGATTTCAGCCAAGAGAATCTGTGGGTTTTGATAGGAGACAACCCATTATAGTGACAAACTTTGAGGAGGGTTGAGTTTGAGTGAATCAGCCTCAGGATGCATCTGCCCATCTGTTGCATCTTGACATCTTTTCCTGTTTAGCATCATCAACTTGTCTTTTATTTGCTCCCCCTCAGTTAGATCAGTCGGTCTTTGTGTTACTCCCCCTCAGTTAGATCCGCCCGGACTGAAGTGCTCCCCCTTGACCGGTCCGTCGATTTCCTCATTTTTTCAAGTTGGTCGCTGTATATGAGTACTGAGGGTTTATGTTGCTCCCCCTCAGATGAATTCTCCCCCTCATCGGCCGACGTAGGAAAAACACCAAGAGAAAATGAAAAGATCGGCCAGAACCAAGACTATTTTTTTTTTTTTGCATTCCCACCGAAAATTAAGGAGATCCCACCGAAAATTGGCAATTTTCGGTTGAAAATCAGTAAATTTTTTTTTTTTAAACTTTCCCACCGAAAATTAAGGAGATCCCACCGAAAATTGGCAATTTTCGGTGGAAAATCAGTAGATTTTTTTTTTTTTTTTTTGCCTTTCCACCGAAAATTAAGGAGAATCCACCGAAAATTGGCTATTTTCGGTAGGATTTTTGGTGGAAAATCAGTAGTAATTTTATTTTATTTTTTTATTTTTTTATTTTTTGCCTTTCCACCGAAAATTAAGGAGAATCCACCGATGATTGGCTATTTTCGGTAGGATTTTCGGTGGAAAATCAGTAGTAATTTTTTTTTTTTTTTGATCATTCCCACCGAAAATTTGCAAGAGATAGACAAAAATTCGGTGTAATTTCTTGAAGAGGTTGAAGGAAAACTTCTAAGACATCTTCAGCAGAGTGTGGAGAAAGTCTTCTAAGGCATTATGGAGAGAACCTTCAAAGTGAAGAAAAGATTGGAATTTCATCTTCCAATTTTGATGACCCAAAAGATTGAGTTTGAGGATTTGGGGTGACATCTGCAGAAGAGTTTGTAGTGGGTGGATTTTATGAAAGGAGAAATGGGTTGTAAACCAAGAGTGAAAAATGATGGAAAAAGAGATGGGATGAGGAGATGACACATAGGAAGTTGGGTTAGGTGAGAGGAAGAGTATATGAGAAGCTAGATAAAATTGGTGGGGAGAGAATCGGTAGAGGAAATCTATCGGTGGAAGGTTTAGAAGGAGTCCACCGATTTTAGACTTCGGTGGAAGATGCAGAACGATTCCACCGAATTAAATTTCGGTGGAAAGTTAGATAAATTCCACCGAATGGGCATTTCGGTAGAAGAGTTAGATGAGAGAGAGATGCCACCGAATTTAGATTTTGGTGAAGGAAATGAAATTGGTGGAAGAAAAATATAGAAAAGAAGAGGTGGTGTTTGCATGGTTTGGGATTTCGGTGTAGGTGGGTGTCATCACAAAAAGATGGATTGTTATAGTCTTGGAGTTGATTGATGGAGGAGAGAGAAAAGGTGGTACTAAGATGACATCATATTGATGAGGTCATCAACACTTGGTTTACACATTCCACCGATGTATTATTATTATGATTATTATATATATAATTAGTACAACTATGAAATATATAAGAATAATAATAATACCAAATTGAGAATGTGCAACTTTCAAGTGTAGTAGAAAAGGGGTCGGTGGTGGTCTTGTGATGTGGGTGTTGGGGTTCTTCGGTGGAGAGAACAGCCAATGGTTATTTGGCGTGTATTTTGGTAAGAAAGAAAAATATGAGGGATCGGTGGAACGGTTTTGTCAACTTTCTCACTTGTCCACATAGATTCATCTGTCCAGCTCAAAATCTGAAATCACAAAAAATTCATTTTCTAGGTACCCATTTGGTAGAGGGTCCTTTTGGGTTAGAAGAAAAAGAATTGGTGTCACTTAGATCAAATCTTTCTTTCGGTCAGTCTTTGGCAAAATGAGAAGTATCACCACAAATATAGCAGTTTCTATAAAGAAGGATCTTTTTAGAATTGTGATATTTTTCTTTATTTTTGCTTTAAATATGTCCTCAAAGAATTTGATGAGGAATCAAGGATTTGAGGTGCAGCACCTAAAATTCATTTTTTCAAATTTTGGGAGGACCAAAAACTTTTCCTTTGAAAAGGACATTTTGAGACACATGAATAAAATCGGTAGAAGAAGACACATAGGATTTTTTTTAGAAAAAGTGAAGGATTTCTTTTTAATAAAAAATTGGCACCCAGATACTTTCCTTTTTCAGAGATAGAAAATATTTTGCATGAGTTAGAAGAGAAGGATGCATCATCTAAAGACAATAGATAAAGAATTAAATGCTTCAATCTTTTCAGCATCAGAGAGAGATAGAGATGGATGTACCTGTGATGAGGAGAGGAGACACTTAGCTGATACAAGAGCAGTTGAGGAGTCATTCGCTTTCAGATGTGGGTTCATCTGCCAAATCATAAGATTTAGCAGGCAGACCCTTTCCTCTTCTGATAAGTCTTTCATTTCTTTCTTTTTCTCTCTTGTATTTTTCCTTGTATCTTTCAGCCCGGTCAAAATTTGCAGAAGAGAGGTGTTGGCTGAACTTTTGGGAATCATATTTGGATCTTTCCGATTTTGAGGAAAATCGGCCTGAGGAAGCAGTTCTGGGTCTTTCAAACTGTTTACTCTTACACTCAGAAGCAAAATGACCCTTTTTACCACAGTTAAAACATTCCTCATTAGATTTATCCAAAGGAGAGTGTTTGGAGAGAGAAGAGGATGAATTTCTATCAAACTTAGATTTTCCAGAAGAGAGATGAGATTTGGATTTAGAGTACCCATCCAACATGGCCATTTCATCAGATAATTTATCAACTGAAGTTTCCTCACATTCATCCTTAGCATCACTAAGATATGCTTCTGAATGATCATTGGGATCTTCTTGACTATCATGGTCAGAATCAGATGGGTAGGTGATTTTTGGAAAACACTTAGTCTTTTTGGAAGAGTCACTTAGGAGAGCTAGAGAAGAGTTCTTTATAAACTTATGCAGTTTCGTCTGCTCATAGTTGAAAAGAGTTCCATAAAGAACAGTCAAGGGCATGAACTCAAGGTCCTTGGTAGTTTTGATGCAAGTACATATATTTTCCCAAAAATCTGGAAGACAATCCATGAACTTGCACAAGACTTCCTCATTATCATAGACTCTGCCCAACAACTTAAGATCATTTAAAAGAGAGTTGAAGCGATTGTAGTAGCTAGGAAGAGATTCTCCTTTTTCAAAAGCAAAGAGTTCATAATTTCTAACAAGAGCAATCTTTCTGCTCTTTTTAACTTCATTTGTACCTTCATACAAAACACACAGAGTGGACCACATCTCTTTGGCAGTAGAGAGATTTACCAGAGAGTGGTACACTTCATCAGGAAGAGAGAGAGCAATGATAGTTCTAACTTTAGAATCAAGAGACACAAGTCGTTTTTCCTCATCAGTATATTTCTTAGGATTTTTAAGAATGTAACGACCAGTAGCAGCAGATTTTTCTTCATCAGACGAATCATCAGAATTATCTTTTTCCATGGTTTCTTTACCAGGCCTCTGCGTTTCATAGCGAGCCCAAACTCTGGGGATAAAGGGTCCCTCTTGGAGAATGGTTGGATATCTAGTATCCACTCCTTCCATGAACAGCATCATGCGGCTTTTCCACAAAGAGAAGTTGTTAGCATGGAACTTAGGAGGTTTTGAAATGGAGCCATTTTCAGAAAAGTTATTTTGAAAAGAGTTTTCAACAGTAGAGGAAGAGGAGGCAGCCATCGCAGATCAAGTTTATGGAATTAAACTTTCTGCTCTGATACCACTTGTTAGTCCCAGATGGCTATAACAAGTATTGTAGAAGGGGGGGTTGAATACAATACTCAAAATTTTCACAATTTTAATTCTTTTTATTGAAAATCTTTCAACAAGAATTACACATAGAAAACTTAAGACTGTTGCGGAAAAGAACAGATAAACTATTCTAACAATCTTACACAAAGTATACAACAAAATAACTAAGAACACTTAGAACAAAGCTATAAAGTTTTTCAAGCAAACTGGAAATTCTTGCACTTAGAGAATTCTTCCAGTTTGCGTAGAATATCAAGAGCTCACAGTAATCTTCAAAGTCTCTCAAGATGTGTGTGTTTTCTGTATGGAGAGCTCTTCCTTTTATAGTGACAAGGAGTGTGCAAGCATTGAATGCTTGGGACACTTGTCATCTTCACACTTGCTGAGGATGTTGACTTCTGGAAAGTTGTGAAGTCCTTGTCACCTTTTACAAGGTACAGTCAGAAGAGCCCATGCATGAGAAAAGAGCTTTGCATGGAAATGGATAATAAGACAAAATATCACTTTATCCATGTAGAAAATATCTTCTCAATTTGTCTTCTAAATATTGCACCACCGAAGGAAGCTTGGGATATGTGACACATCTTTGGAGAAAACATCTTTGAAGCTTCTTTGAGGTCCCACCGAAATGTCATTTGGGATATGTGACACATCTTTGAGATATGTGACATCATCTTTGGGATATGTGACATCATCTTTGGAGAAAGCTTCTTTGAGATTTCTTTGAGATCCCACCGATGATAGCCTTGTGATATGTGACACATCTTTGAGATATGTGACATCATCTTTGGGATATGTGACATCATCTTTGGAGAAAACTTCTTTGAGACTTCTTGGCCGAAATAAAGAGAAGTTTCGGTGGAGATATGTCCACCGAAATTGTGAGAACAGTTTCGGTGAACAATGACTTGTATGTTTGAGAAAAGATCTTTCACTTCCACAATGAGAGAATCTTTAATCTTGACTTTGGTTGATCTTTGACTTCACCAAACATTTGATATCTTGTACAAGCCATTACAAAGAACCATGCATCCAAAATTTCTCTAAGTATAAAATGTTTTTCAAAGTATAAAAGGAGATCATGAGGTCATCTTCAAATCTTGATGACCCAACAATAATCATTGTGATTCTTGAAGCTGTTATAATGATTATAACATGTAAAATAGAAAAATGAGAGTATTAATTACAATGATTCTTGAAAGCCTAAACTTGTGTCATAATTATGGTGACATATATAGCCTTAATTTGTGTCCTAATTAGGGTACTTATAAGTGGTTTATACCATGTTTTATGTTTCAAGGAGGCAAAGGAATGCCCATGAAAGCTATCGCAAATTGTGAGCTTTGAGCATTGCCATATGTTTTGTAGTGACTTATGTGCTATGTTTTTAACAGGTGTGCGGTACCGAACGTTGGAGGCAAAGTAGCGGGAGGATCGCTACGTGGCCGAGGCCGAACGAAGAGAAAGGAAGAGCTAGACCGAACATGTCACGTTATCATAACGGACCATCTCAGACATTGTAACGACCCGGTATCCCAAAACATACATAATATACATCAATTAATATGTTATACATAACGTCGTTACATTCATAACAAAATATACATAATAATTCACGTACGGTCCCATAGTCTTAAAATCATACAATACAAAACATAAGCATTTCCTAATCTTCGTCAGCTATCAACCACATCCTACACATTATCCTTCCCTTTGCTAATGAAAGATCCTCGACCTGGAATACATATTTTTGAAAACAAAATGAGGGTTAGACCAAACGGTCTAGTGAGATAATCCCTGTCAATTTAGTAATTCTTTTGTAAAAACACACATATATCACAAATATACTACACGTATTTAAATACCAAGCAAGACTCGTGCATCGTGTACAACTCATCCTTCACATGGCCAAATTAGTTGGTTGCAAGCCAACTAATCAATTTACTCCACCGTACAACAATTACAGCCAACACCACTGCACTTACATACAGTCAACTCTCCGCCGTCATAGTCCGGCCAAAGTGCTCTCGTGTAGTAAAATATTTATATAAACACAATATCTATCTCAATATATCATATTGTCATTTATAAACACATCATCACGTTCCTATCACATATCCATCTCATATATATATACATCTATATATATATTCCAGTTTGAAAACAAACGTTTTAAAGTAAAACTCACTTGATTGCTTTATTACAACTCTTCCAAGCCTTTTCCAAAGATTCAGTCTTTCAATCCAAATCCACTGAGTCTGAAACAGATTAAATACAAATATCCCCTTACTAAATAAACACATAAGACATACTAGGCTAAGAACTCGAGATAACTTAAATCCTCCAAAAGTGACCAAACAGCTAAGGTTACCGGATACTACAGAACTATCCGGACAACAAGACCAATCCGGACAGCATAAGTTTCCGGACAACATCAATAATCCGGACGCCATCCGGAAACCGAAGTAACCCGGATACCACCCGGTAACATAAATCATCCGGAAACTATAGAAAATAGATACTTACCGGATGCTTGTTCGTCCGGACACTAGCCATAGAAATTACCGGATACATTCAACAAGACTACCGGACACTACCATAAAGTGTCCGGAAACCTCTGTCGGTTTATGCAACTTCTACCCAGATTCGCCTGGAATTAACCCTAGATGTGAAATCAAAGATTCTACTCCGATGGAAACTATCTATTAGCAATTATAACCATAAAATATAAAGGATACATACCTTGAATCACTTCTAAATACACCAATTGAAGACCTAACCACAAGCCTCTTTCTTCTTCTTCTTCTTTTCTCCAAACACACACACACACACACGCACACTTAATCTGATCTTTTGCTGATTATGAAAATATCAGGACTCCTAAAGGGGTAATATCAAACTCAAATTACATTTTAGCCCTTAAACTATTCAACAATGACCCAAACACCCTTAACTTGTAAATTTACCTAAACCTACCCTAAACCTCAAATTTTAAAGTTAACTTTATTTAACGGAAAGAGATTTTAACTAACGAACTTACCCGGGGTATTACATTATCTCCCCCATAAAAGAATTCCGTCCCGGAATTCGATTAAGCGAAAAGGTATGAATACTTATCACTACTACTTCGAACTCAATCAAAACCATAGAAACTAACCGAATAGACATCCCACACTCATCTATATCTCTATCACAAATAAACAACAAAAGAACGGATATACCAATAACCATTTTGTACCGAAGTCAGATAACACCTTAGCACGTATAGAGTTTATTAGAAATGTACCTGTAACCTTATCCGGAATTTCCTCCTCTTCTTGTGTTGTCATTTGGAAGACACGACCTTTTGCTTTCGGTACCTCAGACCCTTGTACCTCTCCCGACCTAACACCCGTTGGTCTCACCGTTATACTACCCTGCTGTACTTTCCATCGTGGACAGTCTGACTGAATATGATCAGGGGAATTGCAAACGAAATAGAATCGAGTTACGTGACAGTCTTTAGCAATGTGACCAGTCTTCCCACACTTGTAACATCTTCGGGAATCCACATAACAGTTTCCTTGATGAACACGGTTTCATTTTGGACATGGTCTTTCAGCTAGTCTGAAAGGTGAATGACTATCAAACCTCGGGGATTCGTATTCCTCAAAATCGTACATCATTTCTTCCAATTTTCTTTTTCCAATACTCTTATCACCAAAGTCTCTCTTATTATCACGTTCCACATTATCTGCGACATCTACTGCGGCTGAGAAGGTATCGGGTCCTTTTGCAATCACTAGTTTTCTAATTTCTGAATTTAACCCGAAAATAAACCTTTCCATCTTCAGAGCCTCCGTGGCAACATAGTACTCCGCGAAGCGAGACTTCTCCAGAAAACGAGCAGTGTAATCCCTAACCGATAAACTTCTCTGATGTAGGTTCATGAATTCCTCTTCCAGTTGTCTAACTGCTGCTTGAGGACAAAACTGTCCTTTGAAAGCTGTTGTGAATTCGTCCCAAGTAAAAGTTGAGTACACATCAGATCCTCTAGAGGTAATAAGAGCCTCCCACCAAAAGGTGCATCGTTGTTCCGTATAGCACCTTATCTTCTTCTGCACATTTGCTGGTCCTGAAGACAGCTTCTATCTCTTTCAGCCACCTCATGGCCTTCACTGGATCTCTTTCTCCTGAATATGTCGGGGGTTTGCAACTTAGAAACATTTTATAGTCACACTTCCTTGGCACCGGTATGACTGTAGGTGTAATGGGCATCTCGTCTTCCAGACTAGGATCTGGTATTCCAGTTTCTGTGTGACGAGTTCTATCGAACATAGCTTGTATATTGGCTTGAAGTCTTCCCATTTCCGCCGTCAAATCATTTCGTGTAACAAATTCGGTACCTCGCCCCTGAACTCTGCCTCCAGTTCTGCCCCTACCTCTTTCTCCCCCTCTTCCCCTTGTTCCGACCGTGGGATTCGTTCTGTTAGGATTTCCTCCTCCTTCTCTATTCGTATTTCGAGTACCGCTTGCCATTCTGTTGATTCAGACAAGATTAATATACACGTAAGCACATACCCCATATAACAAGGTATTCCAGTTCAAACAGGTACCTGTAAGATTATAATTACACTGGCCAGGTGTAATCTGAAATTACCTTACATGATGTTTCCTCTACCTTTTATACTTAATCATCCCAAGGTTCTACAATAATTGGAACATCCTACTTCACATGCAGTTTAAGTCTAGGTACAGATACGAATACCTAAATCCCTTAAACTAGGGCTCTGATACCATCTGTAACGACCCGGTATCCCAAAACATACATAATATACATCAATTAATATGTTATACATAACGTCGTTACATTCATAACAAAAGATACATAATAATTCACGTACGGTCCCATAGTCTTAAAATCATACAATACAAAACATAAGCATTTCCTAATCTTCGTCAGCTATCAACCGCATCCTACACATTATCCTTCCATTTGCTAATGAAAGATCCTCGACCTGGAATACATATTTTTGAAAACAAAATGAGGGTAGACCAAACGGTCTAGTGAGATAATCCATGTCAATTTAGTAATTCTTTTGTAAAAACACACATATATCACAAATATACTACACGTATTTAAATACCAAGCAAGACTCGTGCATCGTGTACAACTCATCCTTCACATGGCCAAATTAGTTGGTTGCAAGCCAACTAATCAATTTACTCCACCGTACAACAATTACAGCCAACACCACTGCACTTACATACAGCCAACTCTCCGCCGTCAATGTCCGGCCAAAGTTCTCTCGTGTAGTAAAATATTTATATAAACACAATATCTATCTCAATATATCATATTGTCATTTATAAACATATCATCACGTTCCTATCACATATCCATCTCATATATATATACATCTATATATATATTCCAGTTTGAAAACAAACGCTTTAAAGTAAAACTCACTTGATTGCTTTATTACAACTCTTCCAAGCCTTTTCCAAAGATTCAGTCTTTCAATCCAAATCCACTGAGTCTGAAACAGATTAAATACAAATATCCCCTTACTAAATAAACACATAAGACATACTAGGCTAAGAACTCGAGATAACTTAAATCCTCCAAAAGTGACCAAACAGCTAAGGTTACCGGATACTACAGAACTATCCGGACAACAAGACCAATCCGGACAGCATAAGTTTTCGGACAACATCAATAATCCGGACGCCATCCGGAAACCGAAGTAACCCGGATACCACCCGGTAACATAAATCATCCGGAAACTATAGAAAATAGATACTTACCGGATACTTGTTCGTCCGGACACTAGCCATAGAAATTACCGGATACATTCAACAAGACTACCGGACACTACCATAAAGTGTCCGGAAACCTCTGTCGGTTTATGCAACTTCTACCCAGATTCGCCTAGAATTAACCCCAGATGTGAAATCAAAGATTCTACTCCGATGGAAACTATCTATTAGCAATTATAACCATAAAATGTAAAGGAAACATACCTTGAATCACTTCTAAATACACCAATTGAAGACCTAACCACAAGCTTCTTTCTTCTTCTTCTTCTTTTTTCCAAAAACACACACACACACACGCACTTAATCTGATCTTTTGCTGATTATGAAAATATCTGGACTCCTAAAGGGGTAATATCAAACCCAAATTACATTTTAGCCCTTAAACTATTCAACAATGACCCAAACACCCTTAACTTGTAAATTTACCTAAACCTACCCTAAACCTCAAATTTTAAAGTTAACTTTATTTAACGGAAAGGGATTTTAACTAACGAACTTACCCGGGGTATTACAGACATTATCTTAGATTGTATGAATTTGATATTAAATTGTCTGAATTTTGTATTTAAAATTTTATGAATTTGGTTATTTTTAGTTTGTTGGAGAATTTCGATTTGTTATTTTCAATTTATGGGCAGGTTTCGTATTATAAAATACAGGAAATATAGAATTTAATTTTTTTTTAAATAACTAAAAATCAGCGAGGGATTAGCGACGGATTTTCATCGCTAAAAAGTAAGTAGAATCCTCACAAATCCGTCGCTAATCTATTCCTTCACTAATCCGTTGCTAATAAGAACCCTCGCTAATCCGTCACTAATATTAATCCGTCGCTAATATAAGCCGTCGCTAATCCGTCGCTGATTATAATCTCTCGCTGATTATAATCCCTCGCTAATCCGTCGCTGATGTCCATCGCTGATAGCATCAGCCATGCCCGTTTGACTCGCCGACCATCAACGATGGATTAGAGCTTTAGCGAGGGATTAGCGAGGGATTTGTCCCTCGTTGATACTGGTTATTTTTGTAGTGATTTCAATGCCGCCTTATCTAACTGAAGCTTCAACCAAATGTGGCCACAGTGGTCAAATTTGACAAATTATACATGTCATGTCCCCAAAACGTAATATTAAATAAGTTAAAATATATTAAATAATACTGGTATTATTAATCTTTAGCATGTGAGTGTTTATGCGAAACTTTTGTTGATGTAACTACTACAGTTTTAATTATTAACTTTTATAATTGATAACTTATGTTTGAATTATCTTTTTTTAATACGAATTGCAACAACTAACATCTGGTTAGTTAATGTTTTAGCAATATATATAGTTTAAATATAAAATTGATGTTTATATTCATAACATAGAAAATTACATAACAATTAAATTTTAAAGATAGGCAAATATCAAGGATTTATGCGATCTTAGATGATGTTTGGTTCATAGATTATAGAGAAATCTAATGAAATTGGAATATTGAATTTTATTGACTAAATTCCATTCATTCGTTTGATTCATTCTTTTTTCACGGAATGAATCTCTGAATTCCATCAAATTTCACAAATGGGAGAATTTAACATGTCTTTGCAACTATGAGGTATTTTAATGGAATGAAATGTTTATTTTTATAATCTCAAATATACCCTTTAACCTAAACATAACCTAATTAATTTAATTTAATACCTTAATTTTTTATTTTATTTTTATTTTTTATTTAATATATATTAATACATTTGTTTTTAATTTTATTTTCTTGGAATATATTCAAAATATAATTTTCTTAATCTAACAATATATTTTATGCGTAGTGTATATTATATTTTGTAGGTTATTATATGTCCATGACACGTGTCACACAAAAGAATGCGTTTGTTATATTAATTTTCTAGAAACCCGGATTAAATCAAGTTAATTAAAGAAACAATTATTCTAGAAGAATAATTATAAAATATGTGTTAAATTGTAATTATGATAATTACATAGAGTGAAACGTAATTATGTTAACTATGGAGTGTTATCTGTAATTGTATATAATTATATTTAATGTATAAAGATAATTATATATTTCAATTTCAATTTAAATTTAAATATTTCAGATAATTACTAAACTTTATTTAAATCTTATTTGAATTATATTCTATCTAATTCTTTTAGTATAAATAGGACGTTAGGCTAAACAATTATTCAGTTGATTGAAAATTAGCTGTTCAGAGAAATACAGAAAATAAACTTTTTCTTTTCTGTAAAACACATATATAGATCTAGGGTTCTTGGGCTAGCACCCGGTGGGAGCGGGAAACGTGCTCGTGTGTGGACTACCGATAGAGGAAACCTATTTTGGTTTCTTGGTGCTTCAACACAATCGCGACAGATATACAAATGTACAGTTCTAAACACCGTATGATGTGTGTTTTGGTTTTAATTAAATGCATCATTGAATCCGTTTGACTTTTAATTATTTAGAAATGTTTTCTACATATTGTAACCGAAAGTTTTATTAAATTCCCGCAGCGTAAACGGTATTTTGGGCCAGTGTTTGTAGCACCTGGTCACATCATCAAGAAAATTCAGGAGGACAATTAAAGAAACTAGAGATCCATGAGTGGTGATGAGAGTGGTGAAGGTTTCTTAACTCACCAGCTTTGCATCGTTGAGTGCATCTTCCAGTTTCTCGAATATCTCTGGCAATTAATGCAACATTTGTACAAAGTATCATCAAAATGTGGATTTTTGCAGACAAAGGAAAAATGAAAAACTATCAATGATTACTAATTACCATGCTAGCTTCATTAAGCACCACTTCCAGTGATCTAGACGAAAGTTTGTTTTCATCCCCTATATTCTCGGTTGGGTTGGTAATATCATAGACATCTTTGATTACAGTATCATCCTGTATTTTGATTGTTATTTAATTAAGATGCCATAAAAATTGGTCTACCTTGCTTACATGTAGTCCATGATCATGTTTACCGTATCAGATTCTGAAACTTTGCTATGAAAGGCACAGCTGGTTTGTCCATCATTTTCATCTCCTGAATCGGTCATTTCCTGAAGTCGTATTCTTTGATTAAATAATCATATATTCCTAGAAAGAATATTTGTGGACAAATATTACCTGAAGCATGCCCATAATTTCTGGGTTATTCCAGGGTCCTCTGTCACTTAAAAGGCAACCACCATAATTCGAACACTCTCAATTGCCTCCAAAGAAGCTAGGCAAATTGCTGTTGAATGAGTACTGTTTGATTAAAACTAGCAACATATCCCACAACAAAAGAAGTGAAGAAAAACAAATACATCACCTTGGATCAATAGCTTCTATCAAGTCATTCTTCTAATTACTTCCCAACACCTGAAATATGAATCTTTGAAGCATAAAGAATACACACACGTATGACAACAATGAAATCAAAACTAATTAGAAGCTCACTCGAATCTTGGCCAATGTGCGTGGTTCAAGAAAAGCCTTGAGAGTCTTCCACAGAACTCGAAATCCAGGTCCAACATTAATTATATATAGCCGGTGCAAAGTCTACAAATTATAAATATATTTTCTGACTATCATATATTTACTATTTTATTTATAGCCTAACTCTTCTTGTTCCAAATTAACAGGAAAAAATAAATACTAGCTAGAAACATGCCTCGGGATAGTAGTTGCTATCGATCTTCTGAATTTCCATAAATAGATATCTTGCAGGTTTGGAGAAGTTAGAAACTCCCTGATGAATATGATCGATCAAAACATACCATTTTGTTTTTATTTCAATATATACAAGGATTTCAAACTAAACTTGAACTAGAAAACTTACTCACCACGTTCTTCACATCTAAGATACTTGTGGTAGAAGCTATATGTTTTTGTGCAACAAGTGAACAAGCCGGGAATCTGGATTTTAATGTTTTTTCTTGTTCGGGATACATGATATTTCACAAATCTATCGATTGAGGTTGTCTGCAGAAAGACATTAAGATCTACCATTCCGATTCTCTCTATGTAGACTGGCCTACCATGTCTATCAACTCCATGAGGATAACATCTTTTCACATCTTTATGCTCTTCATACTTAAATTCCTGCAGGATATATATGATATATGGATCATATTAATCAGTCCAATGTGATCGAAGAAAATTAGGTTCCGACCAATATATAGAGTTATTTTATTTTTCTAAGTAGTATATATAGCTAGATTTATTCACAAGTTAGGTATCTTGGCCTAGTTAGTACTGGAACATATTATTAACATGAAAAGGTTTCTTGTGAAGTTGTTGCAGATGATCGGATAGAGATAATTAGGGTGGAACTTAACCTTTGTAATGGAGTCAACATGAGATAATTAGGGTGTACAAGAGTAAGTTGAAGAGCGGCAAGGAGATTGCTAATTTAATTCAATATTTCGCATTTTATTGGATCAAAGTTTGGTAGTAGTCTTTGTTGGGACGATTGGGTGAGCTCCCCTTTGATCGCTGTGAATACTTGTACTGCTCGCTAGTTTTGGCTTAATATGATTGCCTTTTTGCTGTCCAAAAAAAAAATATTCCAAAAATGAATATTTTGCTTTTATGAGATCAAAATTCCTCCGACGTAGAAATCTGCCATTGTTGAATTGAATTAACACGGGATTAACAACTCGAATCAATGGAAAATTAGTTAAAACTTTGAAAATGAAATGCAACATTAATTAAGCATTGCTGGAACATACGAGCAATATATAGAAGTTGAAGAGATTAATTAAATATATTATTATTCATGCATAAGTATATATATATATATATATATATAGGGTTAATTGGCTTCTTTTGTTAACCTAAATTATTGTTTTAATTTTTATGAACCAAAATCATATTCCTTGATCTATAATTAATGTTTGAGAAAACTACTATTTTCGTCCTTGTGGTTTAATGTTTATAAATATTTTCGCCCCTGATCTTTAAAATTTGCTTTTATCGTCCTTATGGTTTTTATTTCGTTTCGATTTTCGTCCCTCAGACTAACTTTGTTAAATAATCTCATTAAATTCAGGACAACTTTGTCATTTTACATTTTAGTTTTATTTTACTTTATCTTTTATCATATTAAAGCTTATATAGAACAACTTAAATAAAATAAAAACTTAACCCACCCTCAAACCCATCCCCCACGTGACACTACCCCCACCCATCTTCTTTAATCCTTCCCTCCTCCCATGGACCTACAACATCTTTCCCCCCCCTATAATTTATAAACCTGTAAATTCCTTTCTCCTCTTTTTTCCAGTAATTCTCATTTCCCAAATCAAACTCTCTCTCTCTCTATATATATATATATATACACACACATATATATATATACATCCCTTCCCTTCGACAACCAATATCGAGATCAAGTCTTATTCTTCTTCTGTTTGTTGTATAACAATTTTAAAATTTGCTCTTCTTTTTATTAATTGATTTTGTAGAGGAATAGATATTTCACATTCTCTCAAAATGAACATGTTAATCATGGGTTGAATCAAAATCACAAACTTGTTCATTGTTCATCATCGAAAGTCAAAACCCATCTGAAGTTGAATCAAACCCAAAAAAGAAAACCATCTTCTTCAAATTTTCAACCAAAACCATTTCCAGGAACCTAGGGGCAAAAATCTTGATTTTAAGTTTAAGCTCAAGGACTGAACATATCCCTTCGATCTCAGTCACCTCCTTCTTCATTTATAAATTGTTTCTGGTTTTCATTGTTGCTCTTTTAACAAAAGATAATGTGAGATCTTGAAAAATATATAAAAGGGATTTGTTAGAAAAAATGGGGATGCGGAGGTGATGCGAACCGGGAGAGAGAGACAGAGGTGGTAATTAGGGGTGAGCATAACCGGGTACCCGACTAAATTTCATGGAATCGGAACCGCTTACATCGGTTCTCTATATTTTGGAACTAGTCCCGGAACCGGCGGTTCCGGTTCCGGGTACCCGCTATATCAATTTTTTTAAAATTTATTTTTAACATTTCATACAATAAAAATGTAATTTTAAGTCTATTGCAAACTACAAAGTACCAACTTAAAGAAATAAACACAACAAATGGTGAAAAATAATCATATAAAAACTAATTATTACATACATAAATTAGAAACTTCGGCGTATTGAGTCTTGACATCAACAAAACGACTTACATAATACATAACGTCCTTACGTCAAGACCTAACAAATAAAACATTTGGATCAAAACGAATAAAACGCCTAACAAAACCAATAACACATCATTAAATATTTAAATATAATAAATATATAAATATTTTTTATTAAAAAATAGCGGGTACCCGTCGTTTCCGGTTCTGGGTACCCAGCGGGTCTGGGTACTCGGTCCCGGAACCGGTCCCGACGGGTACCCAGCGGGTAACGGTTCCAAACAAATGAGAAACAGAACCGAAACCAGTCCTAATCGGTTCCGTATTTTAGGAACTAGAACCGGAACCAATCACATCGGTTCTGATTCTGAAACCGACAGTTCCGGAACGGTTCCAATTCCAAAGACGGGTACCCAGTTCCGATGCTCACCCCTAGTGGTAATGGTTGAAGGGAAGAAGATGGAAGGGTGTGTGGGGAGGGGTAAATCACGTGGGTTGCTTTTAGTTTTAGTTTTTTTTAATGTTCTATTGTATCAATATTTAATAAAAGAATAAGAAAATGATAATTTTATTACAAGACTAAATTACCCTTAGAGTAAACTACACTTTTGGTCCCTGTGGTTTGGTGTTCATAACACATTTGGTCCCTACAGTTTAAAAATTACACTTTAGTCACTGCAGTTTGCTATTTGGTCCGGATTTGGTCCCTTTGACCAACGACCGTTCAATGTTAGACGTTAGGGGCAACCATGTAAGTTAATCATGAGGGTAAATCAGTCTTTTTTCCTCTAAACCCCTTTTTGTCTCTACCACCAAACCACAGGGACCAAATCCGGACGTTTACTCAAACCCACCTCTACTCCCTTTCTCTCTCCTATCTTCTTCTTTTCCAACTCACTTCCTCCAAACAAACCCAATTAATAATTGGTGTTGTTATGCCTACCCCTGCCAAATTTTATACCCCCTGCCATTCTTGTCGGCCACAACCTCCTCTCACAAACCAAAAATAAATTACATATTTATATTTTATACCCCTGAAATTATATAATTAATTTACTTTATATCTTTTAGTTTTATAATTTTCATTTTACACTTTTATCATATTAACACATATAATCGTATATTAGCTAAAATACGTTTTAGTTTTAACAAATTACACCATTATAATCATCTCTTCGATACGTTCGAAATGAGCCTAATATTGAATATTTTTTGATTTAATTATTTTATTATATATCATATATACCACATAAAAATATTTTTTATATTTACAATATTTTATAGTTTTAACAATTCTTACCGTTCTAACTCATTAAGTTAAAAATTTATACAAAACTTTACTGTAATAGCTTTTAGAAGAGTTTTTTTGTCTCGTTTATTTTTGTAACGCCAATGATTATAGGAAACTATTAATCATAATCCGCTAACGTTTTAGGACGAAATCTTAAAGGGTATTTGGGATTGCTTATTAAAACAACTTATGCTTATTTTTAAAAGTGTTTATCAACTTATGTCGTGCTAATAACGAGTTGGACGTAGAAATGTAATTTGAACAAATAAGTTATAAGCAGTTTCAAATAAGGGGTGTTTGGGATTGCTTATTTAAAACAACTTATGCTTATTTTTAAAAGTGTTTATCAACTTATTCAATCCAAACACTTAAAATAGCTTATTTGTGGTGAGGAAAAACAATAAGCAAATAAGTCAAAAAAATAAGCAATCCCAAACACCCCCTAAGCAACTTACAAAATACTTATATTTCAAACAAAAATACAATAAAACATATATTATAGTATAATAAAAGTGTAAAATGATAAATAGAAAACTAAAAGTTATAAAGTAAAAAGTATTTTTTTTAACGTATTTTAGTTAATATTGGGCTCATTTTCGAAATAATACAATTAAATCAAAAAATAAGAAGGTATCGACGAATAATTATATAATTAAATCAAAAAATAACGTAAACGTATGACATATAGTAATATGATTAAATAAAAAAATAATCAATATTGGGCTCATTTCGAAGGTATCGACGAAACGATTATAATGGTGTAACTTATTAAAATTAAAAAGTATTTTTTTAACATATTTTAGTTAATATACAATTATATGTGTTAATATAATAAAAATGTAAAATGATAAATAGAAAAAACTAAAAGATATAAAGTAAATTAATTATATAAGTATAAGGGGATGCAATGTAAATTTGAAATAAAAAAATATAAAAACATGCAATGTGAGGGAGGAGGTGTGAAAAATTGTGGCAGGGGTAGGGATAGAAAATGGTGTTACTATTCATATCCCCCCTGCCATTTTTCATACCCTGCCCATTTTTGTCGGTCACCTCCTCCTCTCACAATACCAAATTCAAATTACATATTTACAATTTATACCCCTGAAGTTATATAATTAATTTACTTTATACCTTTTACATTTTTAATTTTCATTTTATACCTTTATTATATTAATACATAAAATCGTATATTAGCTAAAATACGTTAAAAAAATACGTATTAATTTTAACAACTTACACCATGATAATCGTCTCTTCGATACGTTCGAAATGAGCCTAATATTGAATTTTTTGGAATAAAAAGTATTTTTGTTTATAAATGCGACATCACGTGTTGGCGGGTTGGGTCGGTTTGGCTTGAGGTTAACCCGTTATTAGGCATGGCAACGGGGCGGGTATGGGGCGGGGACCCCCATCCCCGGCCCCGGTCAACCCCCGGACAACCCCCCTAAACCCTTAATAACTAATAAAAAAAATATTTTTTTAATATATATATATATATATATATTTAATAAAAATATACATTTTTTAATATATATATATACCGGGTCCGGGGCGGGTCGGGGACCCCCATCCCCGGCCCCGTCCCCGGTTTTCTTAAATGGGGAATCCCGGCCCCGGCCCCGGTACCCGGTTTGGCGGGGAATCCCCGGCCCCGGTCGGGGCGGGTGGACCGGGTTTCGGGGCGGGTCGGGGCAATTTGCCATGCCTACCCGTTATCAACCCAATATATGCGGGTTGGTGAAAAATAGTATCGATTATACATCGGGTTGGCTCGGTTTGAGACTCGTGTAAATGATAACGGGTTAAACCGCATACGTATTTTTTCATGGGTTGATAATGGGTTAACCCCAAGCCAAACCGAGCCAACCCGATGTATAATCGATACTATTTTTCACCAACCCGCATATATTGGGTTGATAACGGGTTAACCTCAAGCCAAACCGACCCAACCCGTTAACCCGTGATGTCGCATTTATAAACAAAAATACTTTTTATTCCAAAAAATTCAATATTAGGCTCATTTCGAACGTATCGAAGAGACGATTATCATGGTGTAAATTGTTAAAATTAATACGTATTTTTTAACGTATTTGAGCTAATATACGATTTTATGTATTAATATAATAAATGTATAAAATGAAAATTAGAAATGTAAAAGGTATAAAGTAAATTAATTATATAACTTCAGGGGTATAAATTGTAAATATGTAATTTGAATTTGGTATTGTGAGAGGAGGAGGTGGCCGACAAATGTGGGAGGGGGTATGAATAGTAAGAATCGATCATTCATCATCACGGAAGTTTTGTCTTTGAGTTTTGTAAGAATCATTCATCACGGGTGAATAGAAAATTTTCAATATATAGTCCTCTCAATCTTTCCTTCTCTCACTCTCACTCTAACTCTCCCCCTCTCCCTCTCACTCTCTCCCTCTCTCACTCTAACTCTCTCCCTCTATATATCCTTCATATATATATATACATATATCAAAGTTGCAGATGACAAACATGGGGGAAGATTTGACACGAACACCAGAATTTGTCACCGACCAGGTACAATATTATGATAACTAACATTTAGATTTATTAATACTTACGTGGACAAGTGAAAGTTATAACAAAATATAATAATTTCAGGTGTTCAGTTCTCGAGAAGAAATTACTGCATGGGTGCACAGTGTAGGACGTTCGGTTGGTTGTGTTGTTATTACCAAAAGATCAAAGTCTTATCCAAATGACGTTGTTTATAAAGTCGTGTTTATGTGTGAACATGGTGGGGTTTACAAAAGTAAGAAAGCTTCCAGTCGTGATACTGGAACAAGAAAGTTTAATTGCCCATTTGAGTTGATAGCGCTACGTTCGGCTAAGCATAATTGGTGGATCAAAGCAAGTTTTGAAACGAGTAAAAATAAAAGGAAACATCGATTTGAAAAACCACACTTTCAAAATTTGTGGGGCTTAGTTTCACTTTATGCACTTGATATGATTTACAAAGAACATTTGCGGTCTTTCGAGACTAACGTATTTTCTGAAAATTGTGGTTGTATAATGCGAACAAGTCATGGATTACCATGTGCGCATGAACAAGCACTATATACATGTCAAGACGTATCCATTCCACTTGATGCGATCGACGTATTTTGGAAAAAACTTGATTTCTCACCATGTGCGTCCGCACAAGATGATGATATTCAATGTGACGACGAAGTACATATGTTTAGAGAAAATTTTAATAAACAATCAATTTCTGGTCGTAAAACCTTGCTAAAAAGGTTAAAAAATATAATAATGCCATCAAAACCGTTGTTTGATGAATCCTCGACTCATAGAACCACTTGTGGACGTCCTTCTCAAAAGAATCAAGCTCTACAGAAAAAGATTCCTGAAGACCCTCGTAGACGCAGTTGTTCTAACGCGCCGACATTTATCAACTCTCAAGGTTTTGCTCATCAAGAATCAGCGAGGCATAGCTCCTACTTCCCACGACAACCCACCCCCCCAAATCCATATCTTAATCAAATCCCGAGTTTATTTCATCCATACATCACACAAATACAAGATGTATTGGGCGATGGAAATTGTGGATTTCGAGCCATATCTACTTGTCTGGGTGGTGATGAAGACCAATGGGACGATATCCGTAGAGAGTTAATTGCTGAACTAACTGAGTATCAACCGTATTACTCTTTTGTGATTGGCAGCGACGAGTGTCAAAGAATTAACGAAGTGTTGAATTTTTTCCAGAAGGGCGTCTTTGCACCAGAAAGACATTGGATCGTTATGCCTGAAATGGGAATTCTAGCTGCTTCAAGGTTCAATGTCATACTACATGTTCTCAATATGGCAGGTAATGTGACATACTTACCATTCAGGACGCCACCGCCGTCATCATCCCAACACGTGTCAATTGCAATAGTGCATGTTAATGGTAATCATTACATAAAAGTGGTATTAAACGAAGAATACCCAATGCCCACACTCACAACCCATTGGGAACATTGTCGATTTCCAGTTGCTAGTACATGGAACGACCCATACAGACGTAGATTATATATGTATAAAGAATATATAGAACGTACTCGTACTCGTGAATATATTGATTTAAATGAGTAATCAAAGTTGGAATTTGTTGGAATAAAAAATATATTTTTAACGTATTTTAGTTAATATTGAGCTCATTTCGAAATAATATTATTAAATAAAAAAATAAGAAGGTATCGGCGAATAACAATATAAAAAAATAACGTAAACGTATGACGCATAATAATATAATTAAATAAAAAAAATCAATATTAGGCTCATTTCGAAGGTATCGACGAGACGATTATAATGGTGTAACTTATTAAAATTAAAAAGTATTTTTTAACGTATTTTAGTTAATATACAATTATATGTGTTAATATAATAAAAAGTGTAAAATGATAAATAAAAAACTAAAAGGTATAAAGTAAATTAAATATATAAGTATAAGGGGATAAAATGTAAATTTAAAATAAAAAAAATAAAAAAATAAGTATGTGAGAGAGGGGGGTATACGAATGTGGCGGGGGTAGGTTTAGAATTTCCCATAGAAAATCCCTTAATAATACACATAGACACACACACATCTATACACACACACACATATATATATATATATATATATATATATATAAACACACACACACATATATATATATATATATATATATATATATACTTAAAAAATACACAAACACACATATATATAAACACAACACACACACACATACACATATATATATATATATATATATATATATATATATATATATAGAGAGAGAGAGAGAGAGAGAGGGAGAGGTTCAAGGGAAAACCCCAAATAAATGGAAAACTAAAAAACACTTTATCAATCGTTAGATTAGATGATCTGATGGATGTGATTAGTCGGGCGGTTACAACAATATTAATTAAATTAAAAAACCTCACCCCCCTATTTTTTAATCGAAAAATAAAAAAAATTCGAACGAAATAAATTACACCAAATAAACGATCATATTTTTCTCGTTAATTTGACATCCATATTGGTATACTTTTTCCTCCGTATTTTCGTGGTTTTCCGGTTTTCCAGTTATTTAGGGTTTTCCCTTAAACCTGACCCTATATATATATATATAGGGTTGGGTTCACGTGAGACCAACCTGTTTTCGTGAGACCGTGAGACCACAAAATAACACTAAAACTTCACAACGATTCATTGTGAAGGTAAGCAAAATAGCGAACCTTCACAGCAAAAACACTGTGAAGGTTTACCTTCACAATACCTTCACAGTCGTTTACTGTGAAGGTTTGGTGTTATTTTTTTGGTCTCACGGGTCTCATGGAAATGACTTGGTCTCACATGATCTCAAGTCTATATATATATATATATATATATATATATATATATATATATATATATATATATATATATATATATATATATATAAACACACTTAATACACACAAACACACATATATATATATATATATAAACACACACACACACACACACATATATATATATATATATATATATATATATATATATAAACACTTAAAAAATACACAAAAACACACACATATATATATATATATATATATATATATATATAAACACAACACAACAAGGACCAAAAGTGTAGTTTACTCTTACCCTTAATTTAACAAGTTTATTTAACAATGTTCGTTTGAGGGACGAAAATCGAAACGAAATGGAAACCATAAGGACGGTAAAAGCAATTTTTATAGACCAAAGACGAAAATAGTTATAAACATTAAACCACAGGGACAAAAATAGTAGTTTTCTCAAACATTAATTATAGAATTTTAGTGAACATTGGTTTTTAGGGTAATTGGGGAAAATATATTTCTTTTACGTTTTGTAACCCCCCCCCCCCCCCCCCAAACTACTCCCAAATAATAATTTTAGCGAACATTAGTGTTTAGGGGCCGATTGTTCATATATGTTTGTCACACATTCTTTTTTTTTTCGAAACGAAAACCAAAAATTTATAACGGCTAGCCAGAAGCTAGCAAAAAGAAGCAGAACCATTACATCGTCTTAATACAATCGATAGGATGATATCTCAACGTTATTGGGTTTTTATCGCACTCGTTACACCTTATAAGTTTGTATATCATTCATGTCTTAGATCTTTATCCATTTGTTCGTATATGTTGTTATAAATAGAAAGTTAGACCTTATGGTTTTTGATAATAGCATTTGCATATGTGTTCATGTACATCCAAACATTGTTTCACATGTTTTATTATTGTTCATATGTCTTCAAGTCACACGTTTAATTCTTGTTTATATATTTTTATATCACACGTTCTATTAACGATCAAACACCTTATAATTGTGTATTAATTTGTTCGTATATGTTCATCTATGAAAAACTATTGCTATTATCATGGACAATAATACTTTTGTAACTCCTCATTGAAGATTGTTACAAAAAATATGAAAATCCAAACATATTAATTGCACATGAATTCAAGCAAGTATTATACATGCATTCTTATTGGTTGTAAAGTTAACAATATTTTTTAAGTTAACATAATATTCTCCCTATGTATGTATATATATATATATATATATACCTGATAAGAGTGTGATAATCATTGTGTTTCTGTGGCAACAAACCATCGAGGAAAAGCATTTGGCGAAAAGACGCAATGATTTCTTCATCTCTAGGATCATGATCTCCTTCCAAAACCATTTTGAGCTTCTTCTTGTGATCTGCATATCTCTTGGTCATCGACCTATGAATTTTTAGCGGGTACTTTATTAACATATCCTTGAAGCTCAAAATGGACCCTTTATTGTTCTCTTGAGGTTGAGGTGATTGTGAACTGCTACCCATGATGGATGAACTTTTCCGTTCGGCAAACCAATATTTCTTGACAGTATTTGATGCTCGTCGGTTTATGTATATTTCTTTTATGTTTTCATCCTGATGGCTCATTTAGCTACAAATATAGATATTAAGGATATAGCATTAATGCAAGCAAAATAAATCTTCTTACTGTACTGTTGAAACTTAGGGGCCGTTTACAAAACGATTACCCGAGTAAGTGCTTACCAAGTCACATTAGCTTACCGGATGAAAATGGGAAGGACCAAGAATCTTACCTGGTAAGAGCGGAAGCAAGGACCGAGAGTCGAAAGTAAGGACCGAGAGTCTTACCCGGTAAGTGAGTGTGACGACTCTTACCACGGTTAGCGTTTACCGGCTAAATTGTTGCATACGATGCCATTTTGGTGGACTAAAATCTTACTCGAGAAGTAAGCGATAGTATTGAATTTTACCGGTAAACACTTACCCGGGTAAGTGATTAGGTAAACGGCCCTTTACCTTTAGGACAAACTATATGGGTTGATGAATGAAGAGCAAAAAATGTACTGCTTACAACTCTCTCTTTTTTTCCTTTTCTTTTTGGAGGATGAATGGATGGATAGATGAGCAAGAGATTAGAGATTAGAGATTAGAGATTAGAGATATTAAGAAGAGAATCTGGTTCCATTCTTTGGCAAAACCTGTTTTACCAATCAAACTTAACCTTTTTTAGGAGTTTTAGAATACCAAAACAAGAATCGAGTCTTTTTATGCCTTTAATATGTTCGTTATATGAATTGAATTATCAATCAAGAAAAGTATGAAATCAACTTTTTTCATATTTAACTTAACCATCTCTCTATAATCCCTCAAAAATAAAAATAAAATCTCAAAATCCCAATAAATAAATTAATGTTGCCTCTAACAATTTTTATTCCGGAGATTTTGACATCAATAAATTGTGGTTTTAAAAATAAATCATACAATTATTCATTGTCTCCATGGTTAAATACATTAAAATGTAACATAGTGAAAATTATATTTTAATGTACTTAACGTTTGGTGTTGTGGAGGAGTCAAAATGAGAAAGTTTTCGATAGCAAAATTCAGTCTACATGTGAAGTGGTAATTGAGATTCAGTTTTTTTTTTGTAGGTTAAAAATAGAGTCAAGTCGGATGGAAACAATCCAATTCAATAATACATTGGATTGGATCAGATCGGATCAGAGCATGTGTCGAATATTAATTGGATTTGATCGGATGACAAACTCCAACATTCATTGGATGATTGATGAATCGGATCGGATTCACCTAAATTAATTAATTGGATTTCAATCGATGTACACTTTATTTATACATATGGACAACTCCATGTGGAAGGGCAAGTCATCTACTATACCCTTGATTTTTTTTTAAATTACATTACAAATTTTTATCATGTATAAAAATGAATCCACATCAAAAAGAAATCCAAATAGTATTCTTGCTTCTTTGGTTTTCTATTGCTTAATAAACGTAGGGGTTGTTTACTTATAATTTAATAGGTTTAATTGTTTATTAGACTTATTTGCACAACTATTCTGATCTATTTACTTATGGCTTAATAGAAAAATTATTGACTTATTCGCACATTTAGGGTGCGTTTAGTACGCTGGACAGAACAGGACATGACAGAACAGAACATGGTCTACTGTCCCACGTTTGGCAGGACTTTTATGTGGAACAAGATGGAACAAACTGGAACAGAACTGTTCCACCCCCACCCCATGGAACAAGCTGGAACAGACTTATGTTTTACCAATATAGCCTCAAAATAAAATCTAATTATCTTCTAAAACATCAAATAAACCTTCTATTTCATATTTTATTCATTCTTTAAATTTTAGAGTGGGTAAATTGGTCAATGTTATATGTTCTGTTATGTCCAGTTCTGTCTTACCAAACGTGGAACAGCTGTTCTGTCATGTTCTGTTCTGTTCTGTCCCACATTGTCCTGTCCTATACTGTCTGCGTACCAAACGCACCGTTAAGGAAGGGCTCTTGTCTTGTCCCCATTAAGATTAAAAAAAGAGTAAACTACACTTTTGGGCCCTGTGGTTTAGTGATTATAATACATTTGGTCCCTACAATTTAAAAATTACACTTTAGCCACTACAGTTTGCATTTCGGTCCGGATTTGGTCCCTCGTCGTTAAGTCCGTTAAAAAATCTCGTTAGATGAGGGATATTTTCGTCTTTTTCACTTTCTCTTTATTTTTCTTTAAAAAATAAACTGTAGGGACTAAATGTGTTATACCATAATTCTTTATTTTACCATGAATATTCATCTCCTCAATGAACTCATCAACGAGAATAAAGAATTATGGTATAACACATTTAGTCCCTACAGTTTATTTATTAAAAAAAAATAAAGTGAAAGTGAAAAAGACGAAAATACCCCTCATCTAACGAGATTTTTTAACGGACTTAACGACGAGGGATCAAATCCGGACCGAAATGCAAACTGTAGTGGCTAAAGTGTAATTTTTAAACTGTAAGAACCAAATGTGTTATAATCACTAAACCACAGGACCAAAGTGTAGTTTACTCTTAAAAAATTTACTTTACCTGTCCCCTAGTGAAAAGACACGTCTCTCCAAAAATATCCCTATTAGAGCATCTCCAACAACTTTGCTATAATTTTTCCAAAATATAGAATTAAAAGTTAAAATCTCTAAAAAATGTTACATTCATCTCCAACAACTTTGTTATTTTAGAAATTTAACACAAATTATATTAATATAATATTTTTTAATTTAAATTCCCAATGCACTTTAAAAGAAAAACTTAATATAAAATGATAAAAGAATTATGACATTGGTGGATTGAATTAAATAATTATTTCTATCTCTTATTTAGAGAATTATAGAGAGTTCTCTATATTTAGAGATTTCTCCAAAAATCTCTATTTTAGCAATCAAGATAGCAATGCTGTTGTTATAGAATAGCAAACAAAACCTCATTTTTTTCTATTTTTGCAATGTTGTTGGAGATGCTCTTAAACCCTCTTCTCCCCCGTTGAGTGACATAACTACCATTTTCTATGGAGCTTTTTTCTCCACACCCAAATCATTGCAAGGATCTTTTTTATAGGGATGAGATTGGGACCGGACCGGTTGGTACCAAAATTTTTTGGAAATGAAAATCGGTATCGAGAACCGAACCGTATGTATCGGTTCGGTCCCAGTTCGGTTTCAGCCACTTCGGACCGAAAAATTTTAAACGTATCAACTATATATCAAAACCAATCGCAAACCTAAACCTCCATCCATGAAACTCTGTTTTTTCTTGCTTTCATTCGAGTTTGGGGGTAAAAAGTGGAGGGAAAATTGATTCCGCCATTAACCTGATTCATTACTTGAATAACTTGATCACAAAAGTAAGATGGAGGTTTTATTGACTAAATAACTTGCATTTAAGCCTCTCCTCTTTCAAATCAAATGAGTTGATAATGTAGTATAAGAGCATTGAATGAGCCACTATTACACCAACCAAACATTGGCAAATAGCCAAATACACCAACCAAATATGACACCATTTCTTCAATTCTAATAATAATAAACAAAAAATATCAATCAAAAAATTTAACAATCAATCCCAAACCAAAATATATTCATAATGTTTCAAATGTGTTTCAAAATCAATCTAAAATTTAACAATTAAAAGTTCAAAGCCAAATAAAAGATTAGCTTTATTAGGAGAAGATAGGGATGAGCAAAGAAGATTAAAATACACCACCCTCTAATAAACCCGGTTCGGTTTCGGTATTTTCGAGAAATTCTTGGTACCAAATCCGGAAATACTGAATCCAGAGTTTTAAGATTATATGAGACTGAAAACCAGACCAAATACATGATATCCGATTTACTCATCCCTACTTTTTTATTTGTATAATTTTTTGGTGTTGCTAGCATCCTGATTTTTGTTATTCCTAGTTTCCTACCACCATGTCGTTAGGTGATTGACTAGCCACCACCATTCCATTTCCATTTCTAGTTCCGATGGATTTTGTGTTCAGTGTTGCACATTATCACACATGATTAGCAACTAGATGTAAAAGGTCATGTGAATGGTTTAAGTTAAACCAATTCATTACATCTCAAAGGAGCATCATCATTCTATCATATATATATATAGTAAAATTTAACTGAATCCAAAATATATATAAAATTCTTTGCATCTTTCACCTACCTCCTACACTTTCTCTCCCATGTCTCATCTCCTCCCTATCGATCATATATATTCATAGGCACCACCATCTTCATTACTGTTCGCTATTAATCATTGTGGGTCTCATATATATATATATATATAGTACTAACAACTAGCATGTATCCGTCTAAAAAATATATTATTTTAACAAGTGGATCAAAATTATCCATTGTCATATATATATATATATATATATATATATATATATATATGGTACAAAACAAACGTTGACTTGGAAAAAGACTATAACATGCATGTGGTACCATTCATTATTCAAATTTGGAAACAAAACTTACAATCAATACATAATTAATAAACCATGGTAAAAAAGAGCAGCCTCTCTAGTTATTTTTTAACCCTTTTTTCTTAATTGACCATTATATAAAGTGGCAGTTGCTCATGAATTTACTTAACCAAACTCAGCTCCCATGGCTATTCAACTTCTACTTTTATGGCTCCTTGCTGCAACCTTAGATTTCACAGGTTCATCTCTCTCACCTTACTTAGGCTAATTACAACTAATTATGCATGCATCTTTTAAAACAAAGGCTATTAATTAATGTTGTTGATTATAAATTTATAATGAAAACAAAAATTCGCTGGCAGCGGATTACGGTAGTGCAAGATCCATATATAGAATTAAATAGTCATGTAAAACGAACTTCAATCTGTGCAGAATCTCAGTCAGTCGGAGTATGTTACGGCATGCTTGGAAATAATCTTCCATCCCCATCACAAGTCATAAGTTTATACAGATCACGAAACATCCAACGGATGAGGGTCTACGATCCGTTTCAAAGCGTTTTACAAGCACTAAGCGGATCAAACATCCAAGTGATGCTAGGAGTCCCCAATTCAGAACTCCAATATGTTGCCTCAAGTCCTGAAAATGCACGCGAATGGGTGAAGAGAAATGTCCGGGACCATTCACCAGGCGTTAGATTCCGTTACATAGCCGTTGGAAACGAGGTTAAACCATCGGAACCTACTTTAGCTCGGTTGGTGCACCCCGCGTTAACTAATGTGCATGAAGCAGTTGCGTTTCATGGACTCAAAGATCAAATAAAAGTTTCGACTTCAGTTGACACAACTTTGATCGGGGTCAATTTTCCTCCATCGAAAGGCGCCTTTAAGGACGACGTGAGGGCTTACATCGACCCCATCATTGGTTTCCTAGTCGACATCAAATCACCTTTGCTTGTTAACATCTACACATATTTCAGGTACATTTGTTACCGTGTATATATTTAACTTAAAATTTATAACCATATCAGTTATATTATATTATAATCATTATTCATGTTAGAGTATAATTGTTAATATGAATAGTTCAGGGTCCATTATGTAATTACTTGTAACTTATCTTGTATAAATAGGTCTCTTAGGGTTTATTGTTTAGTTAATCAATCTCTTGTAATTCTCTCTTCAATATATGAAAAGTCGCTGACCTTCAGCACCATCTCTTTGTTCTCGATTCATCGATTGATTCCTACACCTATTCTAACATGGTATCAGAGCTTTAGGTATGTCTCACCAATTCTTCTAATTACTCGCCTTGCTCTATTTTCATTGCTCGTTTTCTGCCTGTCATCTTGTTCGTATTTTATCGAATCGCAAAACCCTAAGCCGTAATACCGGAACTGCCTTTTTACCGGAACTCCCTAATACCGGAACTGTCTAGTACCGGAACCTTCAAAATACCGGAACTTCTAAATTGCGGGACTTCTAAATTGCGGGACTTCAAATTTGTAGAACTCCTAATTGCGGGACTTATAATTGAGGGACTTCCAATTGAGGGACTTCTAATTGCGGAACTCCTAATTGCGGGACTTATAATTGAGGGACTTCCAATTGAGGGACTTCCAATTGAGGGACTTATAATTGCGGGACTTACAATTGTGTAACTAGCAATTGCGGAACTTCTAAATTGCGGAACTCAGTCTCAACTTCCGGTACTGTTTGACATCTCAAATTCCGGAACTGCCTTCGATTTTCTCTTTTCCGGAACACCCAAAACAATAAACCCTAAGAGACCTATTTATACAAGATAAGTTACAAGTAATTACATAATGGACCCTGGACTATTCATATTAACAATTATACTCTAACACCCCCCCCTTAAACTCAAGTGGGGGAAGAATGAGCCAAGTTGAGTTTGGAAACAAGGGCCCGAAAACGCCCCGAAAGATGAGCTTTGGTGAAGATGTCTGCTGTCTGATCAATGGTTGAGATTGGGAGAAGTCGAACGGTCTTGCGAAGAACATGTTGACGGGTGAAATGACAGTCAATCTCGATGTGCTTTGTGCGCTCATGAAAGATATCATTGTGAGCAATCTGAATAGCACTGTTGTTATCACACCACAATGGTGTTGGGGAAAACTGATGAGCACCCATATCAGATAGTAACCAGCGTAGCCATACAAGTTCTTGTGTAGTGTCAGCCAATGCTCGATATTCAGCTTCAGTACTAGATCGAGCTGTCAAAGATTGTTTCTTGCTGCGCCAGGAAATAAAAGAGTCTCCAAGGAAGAAACAATATCCGGTGGTAGAGCGACGATCAGTTATGTCTCCAGGATCCAAAGACCAAGCAAATCCTTGAAGTAGGCTGTAAAGTTGGTCGGATGATTGAAGTGGTCTACCTCCGTCTTCCCTTACCCTCATCAAATTTTGTTGCCTCTGTCTCCAGTACGCCTTCCTTTGATTTATGGCATAAGCGTCTAGGACATCTATCTTTAGCTAGAATAAAACTGTTAGCTAGTTCAGGATTATTAGGCAACACTTCTTCTGAAAACGTTTGTTGTTTATCTTGTCAACTTGGCAAACATCATGCCTTACCTTTTCAACTAAATGAATTTAACTCTGTTTCTCCTTTTGATCTCATCCACTCTGATGTTTGGGGTCCAGCACCACATCCATCCATGGGAGGTTCTCGCTACTTTGTTATCTTTATTGATGATCACACACGCTTTACATGGATATATCTCATGAAACATCGCTCCGAACTACCTCAAATATATATTACCTTCGCCCGTATGATTCTGACCCAGTTTTCCAAACCTATAAAGATTCTTCGAGTAGATAATGCTATGGAATACAAAGAATCCTCTCTCCTCTCCTTTCTTCAATCTCAGGGTACTCTTTCCCAGTACTCCTGTCCCGGCACCTCTCCGCAAAATGGACGTGCAGAACGTAAACATCTCCACATCCTCGATACTGTTCGTACTCTATTAATCTCAGCCAAGTGTCCAGAACGTTTTTTAGGCGAAGCTGCCTTCACGGCTGTCTACACCATCAACCGTCATCCAACTCCCATCCTAAATCAAAAGTCTCCCTATGAAGTGCTCCATGGGGTCTCCCTTGCATATGAACTCCTAAAAGTATGGGGTTGTGCTTGCTTTGTTCAGTTGCAACCTCATGAACACACCAAACTCGAACCTCGTTATCGATTATGCTGTTTTCTTGGCTATGGTATTGAACACAAAGGTTATCGTTGTTGGGATCCAGTCTCTAAGAGACTACGTATATACCGCCATGTCACATTCTGGGAACATCTTCCCTTCTCAACAGTGTCCAAATTTCAGGAAATACCCAATCCTTCCACTTCCTTCTTCACTGATAACTCTATCTCTTTGGACTCACTCCAATTAGATCCCATACTCTCCTCACCATCTGTTCCACCCTCTTCCGTCTCATCTCCACTTGAGCCTTCACCTGTCTCATTTGAACCTTCACCTGTCTCATTTGAGCCTTCATCTGTCCCATCTGTGCCATCTGATCATGATCAATCATCTGCACCACCTCCAAGGACTACTTCTGAGCCAACTGCTGAGTCTATGGATCCTAGATCCTCTCAACCACAAGATGAAGTACGACGCTCAGACCGGGTAAGACAGGTTCCTTCTCACCTTCGTGATTATCATTGTTATGCTACACTGTTGTCCAATCATGAACCCACTTCCTTCAAGGAAGCTGCTTCTAACCCTGTTTGGAAGCAAGCTATGACTGAGGAACTCCGGGCTCTTGACAAAGCCAACACATGGTAGTTTGTACCTCTCCCACCGGGCAAGTCACCCTTTGGATGCAAATGGGTTTTCAAAATCAAAACGAAGTCTGATGGATCTATTGATCGTTACAAAGCACGTCTTGTGGCAAAAGGCTTCAATCAAGAATATGGCATTGACTACGAGGAAACGTTTGCTCCTGTGGCTCGGGTCACCTCGGTCCGTAGTCTTCTAGCCATAGCTGCCACCAAGAAATGGCCACTCTATCAGATGGATGTCAAGAATGCCTTTCTAAATGGCGATCTCGAAGAGGAAGTCTACATGAGACTCCCTCCAGGTGTGACCTCTCGTCAGGGTCATGTATGTCGACTTCGAAAAGCACTCTATGGCCTCAAACAAGCTCATCGTGCTTGGTTTGAAAAATTTAGCAATACTGTCATCTCATTGGGGTTTTCTTCGAGTAATTATGATTCTGGCTTGTTTACTCGGACTACTGCTGCAGGTACTATCTTACTCCTATTGTATGTTGATGATATGATCATTACCGGCAGTGACTCTACAGGTATCATCCATCTCAAACAGTCTCTCAGCTCATGTTTTGAGATGAAAGATCTTTGTAAGCTACACTACTTCCTTGGCCTTGAAATTCTGTCAGACTCTTCCGGCATCTATCTCTATCAAGCCAAGTACATTTCAGATCCGTTGTCCAAAGCTGGGATCACGGACAACAAAGTTACTTCTACACCCATTGAGCAAAATCTGCACCTTGCTCCCAATGCCAGAACCCCGCCGCGGGACCCTACACGGTACCGTCAACTAGTTGGTTCTCTGGTCTATCTGACTGTTACAAGACCGGATCTTTCATATGCATATCATATAGTCAGCCAGTTCATGGCTGCTCCGTGCTCCGATCATTATGTCGCGGTTCTTCGTATCCTTCGATACCTTAAAGGGACAATGTTTCATGGACTTCACTTCTCGTCCACATCGTCCTTGACTCTTCGTGCCTTTTCCGATGCTGACTGGGATGGAGACATAACTGATCGTCGCTCTACCACCGGATATTGTTTCTTCCTTGGAGACTCTCTTATTTCCTGGCGCAGCAAGAAACAATCTTTGACAGCTCGATCTAGTACTGAAGCTGAATATCGAGCCTTGGTTGACACTACACAAGAACTTGTATGGCTACGCTGGTTACTATCTGATATGGGTGCTCATCAGTTTTCCCCAACACCATTGTGGTGTGATAACAACAGTGCTATTCATATTGCTCACAATGATGTCTTTCATGAGCGCACAAAGCACATCGAGATTGACTGTCATTTCACCCGTCAACATGTTCTTCGCAAGACCGTTCGACTTCTCCCAATCTCAACCATTGATTAGACAGCAGACATCTTCACCAAAGCTCATCTTCCGGGGCGTTTTCGGGCCCTTGTTTCCAAACTCAACTTGGCTCATTCTTCCCCCACTTGAGTTTGAGGGGGGGGGGGGGTGTTAGAGTATAATTGTTAATATGAATAGTTCAGGGTCCATTATGTAATTACTTGTAACTTATCCTGTATAAATAGGTCTCTTAGGGTTTATTGTTTAGTTAATCAATCTCTTGTAATTCTCTCTTCAATATATGAAAGTCGCTGACCTTCAGCACCATCTCTTTGTTCTCGATTCATCAATTGATTCCTACACATATTCTAACAATTCAGTGAAATCAGCATAATAAGAAATTGATATTTAAAAATATAATAAAGAAAAAAGCATTTTTGGGTGAGGCCTTCAAGATTGAAAATGAATGGACCTTGATCATGATACATATATTACGTTTAGAACCCTTGTGCAAGTTGATTTGACATTTGACTCACCCTTGGTTTTTGTTATTTAGTTATGCCGAAAATCCGCGTGATATATCGCTAGCCTATGCTTTATTTACATCTCCCGGTATTGTGGTGCAAGATGGAGCAAATGGGTACCAGAATCTTTTTGATGCTTTGTTAGATGTGATGTACTCGGCATTAGAGAAGGCCGGAGGGGCTTCACTGGAAATTGTGGTAGCAGAGTCCGGATGGCCATCAAATGGTGGATTTGGAGCCACGTTAGACAATGCACGCACGTATTACACAAATCTGGTCACTCATGTGTCACAAGGCACCCCAAAGAGGCCTGGAAGGGCGATAGTGACATACTTGTTTGCCATGTTTGACGAAAACAACAAAGAACCTCAACTTGAGAAAAACTTTGGAGTATTTTATCCAAATCAACAACCAAAATATCAACTTAGCTTTTGATTATATATGTAAGGTTTGTCACTTTTCAAAAGTAAGAAATAAAAGCTTATATATAAAACGAATTTTATAAGTTGAACCATCGATCTATATATCCTCTTGTAATCTTGGTTTAATAAAAATATCAAGTTATTGTTTGAGTGACTTACAAAAATAATCCCTACACTATATCTCATCTTGCAATATATCCTCGACTTATTTAGGACATTACCAACTTATTTTCTCAAATATAAAAATGGAGATTTTGTATTCTGCTTCAATAAGTTTTTTATTATTGTAATATTCTAATAATATTAAATTGAGTATGGGCTTAATTTGGTGGATGAGAATTTCAACTCTCATGTCCAATCAACATCCAAGTTGCTAAATAATTACCCATCTAACCCATGTAGATGAATAGTCATTATGTAGTATAAATACCCCTTTATGTAAATGTAAAATACACATCAATATACTTGCATAAGTATTTTGTACTCTTCAACTTTCTCTCATCCTTTCTCTATAAATCTCTTAATCTATTGCTAATCTAGTGGTAATTTTAGTTAATTTATAACACGTTATCAGCACGAGAGCTCTAATCAAGGTATGTATTTCCTTAATCCTATATGTTAAGAAGGTAAAACACCAAAATAAATAATATGAAAGTTGATGACTTCTTATTATATACATTATGACTACTAACATTTCTATTATGACTACTAACCTTTTTAACTTTTATTTATGCATATACTAATCTTATTTATGCTTTCATGCTTATACTAACTTTTATTTATGCATACTTAAAGAGTGAATTGCATTTTTGGTCCCTGTGGTTATAGTATTTCTTTGAAAGAGGGACCTAAACTTCAGTATCTCAAGAAGTGGTCCCTCAGTTTCCAATTTTGCTCCAAAATCAGGACCTCCTCTCTAACACCGTTTATTTCCACCGTTAGTGCTAGGGGTAGATTCGTCATTTCACCTTTCAGGTCCCTCTTTTAAAGAAACCATATAACCATAGGTACCAAAAATGCAATTCACTATTTAGTCTATTTTGATTTTAAAGTTACATTTTATACCCCTGTAATTATTTACTTAGTTTACTTTATACCCTTTACTTTTTTAATTTTACACTTTTATTATATTAACACACATAATCCTATATTAATTCAAATACGTTAAAAAATACGTTTTCATTTTAACAAGTTACACCATTGTACTCGTCTCTTCGATACCTTCGAAATGAGCAAAATATTGAATATTTTTGGATTTATTTATTTTATTATATTACGTTTTAACATATCATATTAACATACATAATTACGTTAAAATATGTTAAGCAGTTTGATATATATATATATATATATATACACGTTTTAAAAAATCGTTTTGACGTAACAAGTCACGTTTTAAAAAATCGTTGTAACAAGTCAATTATGCAATGCAGCGAGACGTATAATCCAAATAATTTGACGATTTAATCATTTAAATCAAAAAATATTCTATATTGGGCTCATTTCGAAGGTATCGACGAGACGATTATAATTGTGTAACTTGTTGAAATTAAAAAGTATTTTTTAACGTATTTATCGTACATCTCTTATTCTTTTCAATTTTGTTTTACACTCTTATCACATTAACATAATAATCTTATATTAACTAAAATATGTTACAAAATACGTTTTAACATATCACATTAACATACATAATTACATTAAAAATACTTTTTTGTTTTTACAAGTTACACCATTATAATCGTCTCGTCGATACCTTAGAAATGAGCCCAATATAGAATACTTTTTGATTTAAATGATTAAAACGTCAAATTATTTGGATTATACGTCTCGCTGCATTGCATAATTGACTTGTTACATATCACATTAACATACATAATTGATTAAATCGTCAAATTTACAACGATTTTTTAAAACGTGACTTGTTATGTCAAAACGATTTTTTAAAACGATTTTTAAAAAATACGTTAAAAAAATATTTTTTAATTTCAACAAGTTACACCGTTATAATCGTCTCGCCGATACCTTCGAAATGAGCCCAATATAGAATATTTTTTTATTTAAATGATTAAATCGTCAAATTATTTGGATTATACGTCTCGCTGCATTGCATAATTGACTTGTTACAACGGTTTTTTAAAACGTGACTTGTTACGTCAAAACGATTTTTTAAAACGTGTATATATATATATATATAGGGAAAAGATCCAGGGAGAACCTTGAAAAATAAAAGAACCGGAGAACCAAGAAAAAACGGATAAAAAAGTATATCAAAATGGATGTCAAATTAAAGATAATAATGTGATCATTTTTTTGGTATAGTTTGTTTCGCTCCAATTTTTGTTGTTTTCGTTGATTTTCGATTTTAAAAATTAGGAGTAAATGGTTTTATTTTTTGAAAAAAATGGTTATAACCACCATTTTAATCTCATCCGTTGGACCATCATAATCTAACGTTTTAGATGGGTTCTTCGGTTCTTTTATTTTTTAGAGTTCTCTCCCGATCCCATCCCTATATATATATATATATATCGAACTCCTTAACATATTTTAACGTAATTATGTATGTTAATGTGATATGTTAAACGTATTTTTTAAAACGATTTTTTTTAAAACGTATATATATTTATCGAAATTATGTATGTTAATGTGATATGTTAAAACGTATTTTTTAAAACGAATAATTTAAAACGATTTAATCAATTAGTTAATATATATGATTATTATGTTAATGCGATAGGAGTGTTAAAACATAATATAATAAAATAAATAAATCCAAAAATATTAAATATTTTGCTCATTTCGAAGGTATCGAAGAGACGAGTACAATGGTGTAAATTGTTAAAATGAAAACGTATTTTTTAACGTATTTGAATTAATATAGGATTATGTGTGTTAATATAATAAAAGTGTAAAATTAAAATTAGAAAAGTAAAGGGTATAAAGTAAACTAAGTAAATAATTACAGGGGTATAAAATGTAACTTTAAAATCAAAATAGACTAAATAGTGAATTGCATTTTTGGTACCTATGGTTATATGGTTTCTTTAAAAGAGGGACCTGAAAGGTGAAATGACGAATCTACCCCTGGCACTAACGGTGGAAATAAACGGTGTTAGAGAGGAGGTCCTGAATACGCAGCAAATACCAAAACTCAGGGACCACTTATTGAGATACAGAAGTATAGGTCCCACTTTCAAAGAAAACATATAACCACAGGGATCAAAAATGCAATTCACTCCATACTTAAATTATTGTCATACTAATCTTTCAACATTTATTTATGTGTATATTTATTCTCTTGCTAATTTTATCTAAGCTACTAACATTTATTTACATTTATTATTTTATATTACTAATTACATCTTATATCTACCATCACTGATATTATAATCTTTATTGATTTTATGTATTAATTATCATTTTTATTTACAAAATCATCTCCAACGGCTATATATATAACGGTAATAAACATCTCCAACGGCTACATTTTACACTATAAATTAACCATTAAATTATTTCTCAACATACTTAACTCTTCTTTTACAAGTTCATATAATCAAGAAGATTTTTTCGAAGATGCTTCATCCCCTCCTAATTCTCGTCATTGTATTACTTATATTACCAATTATTCCTGTCAGTACCTAATGAGTTTTATTTTTTCCTAAGCATGTTTGTACTTTTGGTTCTTCCACTTCTTTGTATTTGTAACAACCCAAAATCTACAAAACTTAATTCCTAAGGTTACAACCAAACGGTCCCAAAATTTGAATACAATACAACGAATCTAACTCTAAATACGCAGCGGATAAATCCCTTCACAATTGAGATGCTACAGGAAGCCCGACGGTGATCTACAAGTCTTTACTAGGCTATAGCTATTCTACCGCACCACATCCTTCCATCTTCACCAGATGGAACCCCAACAAGGCTCTAACCTGAAAATGGTTTTAGTTTTGGAAAAAGCGAGGGTTAGACCATGAGGTCTAGTGAATTTCCTCTCGAAAACAGTTCAAACAATTTCATGTATAAAAACAGTTATTCATCCGCCATAAGGCCCAACAGTTAAATCCGACAACAAACAAGGGTATTTGCATAGTACAACCTCAATTCGGTAACAACCGCGTTCGGGGCCCAAGCATACTCCCCTATCGCCTTCGGGGCCCAAGCAGACTCCCCTTCCCCTCGTGAGCAGGAAACGGATTTCGTACCCACGGTGTTAATAAATCTAACTCCCAAGGGATCATCCGATCCCAAGGTACACTAATCCCACTGTGCAACCCGACTCCACATAAACATACCAAACAAGGCTAGAAACATATAGCGATGCACATATCGTTAGAAAACAGTTCGTAGCATGCGAATACAACGTTCCCAAAACATATCATCATGCGAGGAATTTATAACAAAATTTATAAATAAGACATGCTCGCATCTCATACCATAATCAGTAATAAACGAAAACATTTAACATTTTGTTTCACTTAAAAAGGGTGTAATGGAACTCACCTTAGCATTAACAAATCAACACACGCTCCAAAACTTACTTTTTCACCAACCGAACACCTGAATTGGGGTTAATAAAAGTGATGTTAAGTCCTCTAATCATGCACTAAAAGACCTTCCTCAAACCCCTAACATAAACCCCAACGATGCCTCAACCCAATACCGAACGATAAACGAAGAAAAACGGAGAAGTGCACCCAACTGTGGTTTGCGCCACTTACCACGCGGCCTCAGGCCGCGGACTTGGCCGCGTAAGTCACTGCTTGTGACTTCCAAAACCTGCACTTTCCAAACACTCCGAAATTCAAACCCAACAATCCCCAAATTGGTCCCAAGTGCTTGAAAGCTTCCAAAATTAGTAGTTTAGGCTAAACACACCTTAAGAAATCAAAACCCAAATCTAAAACATGAAAATTTCTATGAATATAATCCAATAATTCATCTCTTTTACTCTAAAATTCCCATTCTTGACAAAACCCAAGTTTCACCATTGAAATGATGAATGATTCTCAAAGAGAAATTTGTAAACCAATAGGAAACTCATCAATCATCCCATTTCCATTGAAAACAAGCTTAAGGCTTCTTAATGATTTACTTAAAAGATTCCCAAATAAAATCCTCACCAAATCAAGCAGGAAGATAAAGAATGGAGGGGAAATCATACCTAGAAGATGAAGTCTTCAAGGCTCCCAATGCAATTCTTCTTCCTCACCCTCCATTTGGGTTTTGTTCTTCACTTCCCCATCTTCTCAATGCTCCAGCCGTCCAAAATGAGAATGAAAGGATTTTAGGGGGTTTTACCCTATTTGATTTCTCAGCTTTGCCATTTAGTCCAAAATTTTCACTTTTTCACACTTTCGCCCCCAAACTTCAAATTACTTCATATTTGGAGGACATGAGGTGTTACAGTATTTCAATATTTGTAGACATAAATGGATTCTAATTTTTCTTTGTTGATTAATAGTCACAATATGTCGAACCTTACAAAGATTGAGTTTGCGGCTCTTGATGTGAATGGCAAGAACTATATGTCATGGATTATGGATGTCAAAATGTACCTTGAATCTATGGGCATTTTAGACACTTTAGAAGAATACAATGGATGCTCGTCGCAAGACAAAGCAAAGGCCAACGTTTTCCTTCGGAAACATGTTGACGATATGTTAAAATTTGAATACCTCAACATTAGTGATCCAAGCATTCTGTGGGAAGACCTTAAAGATAGATTTGATCATCAAAAGGAAGTTTTACTTCCAGCTGCAAGAGATGAGTGGAGAACTTTAAGATTTCAAGATTTTAAAAAAGTGAATGACTATAGCTCTGCATTGTTCAGAATATGTTCACAACTTCGATTTTGTGGACAAAGTGTTACTGATGCGGATATGTTGGAGAAAACCTACTCCACTTTCCATGCATCAAACATTACTTTGCAGCAACAATACCGAATGCATAGATTCACAAGATATTCTGAGCTTAATTCATGTTTACTTGTTGCTAAACAGAACAATGAGCTTTTGATGAAAAATCATCAATCCCGTCCAACAGGTTCATTAGCATTTCCTGAAGCAAATGCTATAAATAATGACAGTCTTAGAAATAATTTACGTGGACGTGGACGGGGACGGGGACGGGGACGGGGACGTGGTCGTGGACGAGGTCGTGGTCATTTTGCTCAAAATCATTTTCATGGTCGAAACTACAATTTTGGCCGAGGCCACCCATACAGCCGTGGCCGTAGTTTTAACTGTGGTCATGGGCAAAGAGCAAATAACCATCATGCTTCACAAAGATATAGGACCCAACCACAAAATAAGCTCAAGATGATAAAACATGATGCCGGAACAAGTCATTCTTAGAATCCTGAAGGTTCTTGCTACAGAAGTGGTAGCACACAGACCACTGGTCAAGGATGTGTCGTATACCTCCACATCTCTGTCAGCTCTATAAAGAATCTCTTAAAGGAAAAGAGAAAGAAGTAAACCATATTGACAACTTAGAGTTGTCCAACACTGATCTAAACATTTCTGATTTCCATGACAATATCGAATATGTATTTCATTTTCGTAACTATGTATTCCCTTTTCTCGACTATATGAACTTAATGATCTTTTATTCTAAATACTATGTCTTTAAGTTTTCATAACTATATATTTCCTTTTTCATATAAAATATTTCTATAATAACGTTGTTCTATTATTACGATTATTATTATTATTATTATTATAAACTCACATTTTTTTTGTTTCACATTTTCAAGTTTGATATGAATTCCATCGGAGCACGACATCAAGCAAATGTTGGGGACTTGTGTATATCGGATAGTGGTACCACACACACCATCCTGAAAGCTAATAAATATTTTTCTAAATTAAAACCAACAAAAAGAATCATACATACTATATCAGGTCCTGCAGACATGATAGAAGGAATAGGAATAGCTCATTTCCTATTACCGAATGGTACACAGTTTATTATAAATAATGCATTGTTTTCTACAAAATCGAAAAGAAATCTATTAAGTTTCAATGACATATATCTTAATGGATATGATACTCGAACAGTTACTTTAGGGAATGAGAAATATATGTATATTATGGGTAAAAACCGTGTACTAGAGAAACAACCAATAATTCATTCTGGTTTACATTATACATATATAAATATGATTGAAACAAATATGGTAGTTATAAAGAAAAAAGTTGTGATCCTGTGATATTTAGTTTATGGCATGACAGATTAGGCCATCCAGGATCGACAATGATGCGCAGAATAATTGGAAGTACACATGGACATCCACTGAAGGACCAGAAATTCCCTCAAACAAGTAATGTTACTCCATGTACATCTTGTTCACTTGGAAAATTAATTGTGAGGCCTTCACCATCTAAAACTGAAAAGGAATCACCTATGTTTCTTGAAAGAATTCAAGGTGATATATGTGGACCAATTCATCCACCATGTGGACCATTTAGATACTTCGTGGTCTTAATAGATGCATCAAGTAGATGGTCTCATGTTTGCCTCTTATCAACTCGTAATGTGGCATTTGAAAAGTTTCTTGCTCAAATTATTAAATTAAGAGCACACTTTCCAGATTATTCTATTAAAAAGGTGAGATTTGATAATGCTGGTGAATTTACATCTCAAGCCTTCAATGACTATTGCATGTCTGTAGGAATTGTTGTTGAACATCCAGTTGCGCATGTTCATACACAAAATGGTTTAGCTGAGTCAATAATTAAACGTCTTCAGCTAATAGCTAGACCATTAATAATGAAAACAAAACTTCCAGTTTCTATATGGGGTCATGCAATTTTATATGTTGCATCATTAATTCGCATGAGACCAAGTGCATATCATACATACACTCCTCTACAACTTGCTTTTGGTCAAGAGCCAAATATTTCCCACCTTAGAATTTTTGGATGTGCAGTATACGTCCCTATTGCACCACCACAACGCACAAAAATGGGTCCTCAAAGAAGGTTACGAATATATGTTGGATATGAAACATCTTCTATCATAAGATATCTTGAACCACTAACGGGTGATGTTTTTACAGCATGTTTTGCCGATTGCCATTTTAACGAGACTATGTTCCCAGTATTAGGAGGAGAAAAGAAAACCCATGAAAAGGATGTTTCATGGTGTGAACCATCATTATTGTATCTTGATCCTCGCACTAAACAATGTGAAATGGAAGTCCAAAAGATAATGCATTTACAAGAAATTGCAAATCAATTACCAGATGCATTTACTGATACAAAAAGAGTGACCAAATCTTATATACCAGTTGTGAATGCTACAGCTCGAATTGAAGTCCCAGTTGGACAAATAAATGATAAAGTCACGGAAGAGTCTAAAGCACGCCTGAAGCGTGGAAGACCATTGGGCTCTAAGGATAAAAATCCCCGAAAAAGAAAAAGAACTGAAATTGCAAATGGTAAAGAGCATAGCGTTCCTGAAGAAGTACAAAATATCCAAATTTCCCCAGAAGAGGAAATGAATGATATTAATAAAGATGTTGCGATCAATTACGGGTATACGGAAAAGTTATGGAACAAAGATGAAATGATAAATATCAATGATATATTTTCTTATGCTGTTAAATGTGATACCTTTGGAAATGATGATCCTGAACCAATGTCTGTCATCGAATGTCAAAACAGACAGGGCTGGGTTAAATGGAAAGATGCAATTCAGGTTGAACTAGATTCCCTCAATAAAAGAAATGTTTTTGGACCTATCATTCTCACGCCAGAAGACGTGAAACCTGTCGGGAACAGATGGGTTTTCGTACGAAAAAAGAAATGAGAAAAACGAAATTATGAGATATAAAGCCAGACTTGTAGCTCAAGGTTTTTCTCAACGACCAGGAATTGATTATGAGGAAACGTATTCTCCTGTTATGGATGCAATTACTTTTAGATATTTAATCAGCCTAGCAGTCTCTGAAAATTTAGAGATGCGTCTTATGGATGTTGTTACAGCATACTTGTATGGATGACTTGATAGTGATATCTATATGAAAATCCCCGAATGATTTAAAATGCCTGAAGCATTAGGTGCAAAACCCAAGGAAATGTATTCAATAAAGTTACAAAGATCTTTATATGGGTTAAAGCAATTAATCTGGACACATGTGGTATAATCGTTTAAGCGATTACTTGGTAAGTAAAGGCTATACAAATAATCTTATTTGCCCATGTGTCTTTATTAAGAAAACAACATCTGGATATGTAATAATAGTTGTCTATGTTGATAGTCTGAATATCATTGGGACAAATAAGGAGATCCAAGAAGTGATCGTGCTTTTGAAGGAAGAATTTGACATGAAAGATCTTGGAAAAACCAAATATTGTCTTGGTTTACAGATTGAGCACATGCATAACGAATAAACGGAATACTTGTGCATCAATCCAATTATGTTGAAAAGGTCTTAAAACGTTTCAATATGGACAAAGCAAATCCTTTGAGCACTCCAATGGTCGCTAGATCACTTAATATCGACAATGATCCATTTCGCCCTTGTGAAGAACATGGAGAAGTTCTTGGTCCAGAAGTACCATATCTTAGTGCAATTGGAGCTCTTATGTATCTTACTAACTGTACTAGACCTAACATTTCTTTTGCAGTGAATTTGTTAGTAAGATTCAGTTCATCTCCCACAAAGAGACATTGGAACGGAATCAAACACATATTCCGATATCTTCGGGGAACTGTTGATTTAGGTCTATTTTATTCTAACAATTCAAAAGAAGTTTTGATTGGTTATGCAGATGCAGGTTATTTGTCTGATCCTCATAAAGATAGATCTCAAACTGGATACGTGTTCATAAACGGGGAGGTATTGCTATTTCCTGGCGCTCTCAGAAGCAAACGCTTGTTGCCACATCTTCAAATCATGCCGAAGTTATTGCACTTCATGAAGCTAGTAGAGAGTGTGTTTGGTTGAGGTCAATGACACAACTCATTTTGACTTCGTGCGGACTAGAGAATGGAAAAATTCCAACTTTAATCTATGAAGATAATGCTACTAACTTTGTTCTGGCAGTACTAACTTTGTTCTGGCAGTACTAACCATACTTAGCAAATCTTCAGTTCCCAACAAAACACTAGTCGAGCGTGAAGAACACACGCAGAAACAGCATGCCGAGTTGGAAAAGAGGATAAAATGAGTACGAGAAAAGAGAGGCTGATCTTAGGGTTTATATATTGCATTTTCTGGTTTTGGGAGATAGAGTTTCGAGTTTGGAGAAGAACCCCCCTCGTTACCGTACGTGCGACTCTCACCGCATACGGCTCGCACAAAGACTCCTAAATTCATCCCGAGCCTTTTCTTCCACCTCTCCTCTCCAATCCTCGATCAAACTTGCGTTCCCCAGGCGCTATGAAATGGGGGGTCTTTCCTTCGCCTATCGTATGTATCGGCTTGGCTTCATACCGAACCAAGGAGGCATTCTGGCGGGCGCGTGCGTGTAGGAAGGCCGACGACTATATAAGCTAAAAGACTACGACTACAAGCCAAGCCGGAAGCTACTCGCTTCTATTCTCGTTGGGATTGGATATGGATGGGGAATCTATAGATCGTAGTAGTTCGCCAACCTCTCTATCTAACATATGATACAATTGAACTTCACGGAACGGCCAAAGGAGCTTCGCTCGGTTGGCCTTCCTACGCTGACGAATGCCTCTTTTCTCTTCTCTGAAGTCTACAACAAACAAGTGGGAGAGGCAGGATTCGAACCTACGTAGAAAAACTTCAACAGATTTACAGTCTGTCGCTTTTGACCACTCGGCCAATGAAAGAAGGATATATCAAGAGTGACAGGACAAAACATATACCTCCAAGGTTCTTCTCATACACTCAAGATCTTATAAAAGATAATCATATTGAAATGAAATATATTCAATCGAGCAACAACGCAACGAATCTTTTCACAAAGGCGCTACCGACTGCAATTTTCAGAAAACACGTTCACAATATCGGTATGCGACATGTGCATAACATGTGATGATCCGTGGATGTTAACATCAGGGGGAGTCAACTACCAGCCACACTCTTTTTCTCTTAGCTAAAGTTTTTCCCACTGGGTTATCTTTAGCAAGGTTTTTAACGAGACAGTACTTCATGTAACAACCGGGTTTCTCTTTTATAATTATGGGAGTCTAGTGGCCAATGTGTGAAGAAGGAAATTTTTAGTAAGGACCTATTTTGCAATTTAAGGGGGTATAAAAGGACACTTTTCCCTAGGGCAACCTCCATTGTCCCCAAATCAGTGTTTTGGGTCTGGTGTGGGTGCGGCGACGAGAAGAAGAAAGGAAGAAGAAGAGCCCAGCTTGGAATTCCTCATTTGGTGCCAAGGATTCAGTCAGGTAATCATTCCATTTATGTTATTTAGGTTATGGCAAACTTCTTCTTCTTTTGGAAAATGAATTAAGGATGAAAGGAGAATTAATTAGATGGGTAGATTAAATTCCTTTGTGTTCTTCATATTCTAATAGCTGGGTTTTGAGAGTTTTAAATCCTTGCTAACCATTTCGATGGGAAGAGCATAGATTAAGAAGGTTAAAGGGATAAATGGAATTTAAGTTGAGTTTATTGTTAGTTGTTATGGGTAAATATTTGATGAAGAGTTAGGTTAGCATTTGAACCAACTGAACCAGAGCATTTTGCCCATGTTCTAAGACCTGCGTGTGAACAGTGAGAAAGAAACCAGGCTGGCGCAAAGTCCAATTTGCGCCATAGGCGCTGGCGTAAAGTTTAGTTTACGCCAAGCATGGGTGGCGCAAATCTTTGGGTGGCGCAAATCTATGGGTGGCGCAAATCCTTGTTGTTCCAGTGTTGGGCCGATCTGATGGTTGGGCCGCATGGTTGATTTGGACTTAGGTTGGTTTTGGGGTTAAAAGATGTAAGGCCTATTATAAAGAGGATAATCTTAATTATTTACTTAAGTTAGGGTTAAGAGGAGAACGTAGAATCAGATATTGAGTTAAACCTAATAAATTTATAAATTAATTATTAGGTGAACGGTCGGTGCGCGACTCCAAGTTAAGGAAAGAATTTGCTATCAGGTGAGTTCTCTCACTCCTTTTAATGACGTACTATGTTTTACTGAATATGGTTCCTTTTCAAGCATGAAATGATTTATAAAGATACGCATGCTTCAATGAAATTCATGTTTATTCGCAATTGATATGGTGTTTAAAGCTTTCATGAATATGATTTTTAAATGTATATGCATGCTATGTGGAGTCGGTTGCATGGTGGGGTCAGGGTACCTTGGGATCTCTGATCCCTTGGGCATATGGAGGTTAGCTTGTAGGTTGGAATTCGTTTTCTCCTACATGAAGGAACGGGGAGTCCATTTGGATTCCGGCGTAGACGAGAGGGTGTCCGTTAGGCCCCGATCGGAGTAGCTTATGCGATCCCTGAACCCCGTGTTTAACCTTGGATGATGTTATGAGAAAGATGTGAAAATATTTTCTTCATGAAATGACCTTTATACTGTGATAAATGTTTATGGAGGGAATTCACTAGACCTTTTGGTCTAACCCTCGCTTTTCAAAAACTAAACCATTTTCAGGTAAGCGTACAGTGGGAAATTCTAGTAAGAATTAGTTGGAGACAAGAAAGATGTGGAGCTCATGGCGACTCCAAGATTTTGAATGATGACTATAGATAGAATCTCAGATGTGGGCATAGAGTCTTCCGCTGTCAATTTTATTTAGATCACTTTATTGATGATGTAAAGACAAGATATTTATGAAATGTGAATGCTTATTTTCTAGATGAATGCATGTTATATTTTTGGGTTGTTACAAATGGTATCAGAGCCTTAGTTTAAGGGATTTAGGTGACCAATAGGGCCTAAACTTAAACTGTAAGATGAGGAACACAACTGAGACATAGGATTGCCTCTAGGAACAGTCACTATAAATGCGCTAAGAAATAAGGTGCCAAGGACAAACGTGTAAGGTAAGTTTGGGATTACACCTGGCCAGTGTAATTACGAACTTACAGGTACACGTGCGTGCTTAAACTTAACTTATATAGCAAAATTGTTGTGTCATAACTAGCAAAGGTTAATTGTTGTTTTCTTTCAGCGTTAGTGAAATGGCTGGGAGAACTTTGAGGAGTAGGTCGGCACCTGCTGTGCCAAGGAATCAAGATGAAGAGGTACTAGAGAATGGACCGGTGGAACCGGCGAGGGCAACTGTTACCCGTGGAAGGGGAAGAGGTAGGGGTCGTGGAAGGGGTCGGGGAAGAACACCCCGCCGGGCCGCCACCCAAGTGGTCGGGGATGGGGGAGACCCAAACCTGAGAACGACTCGTGCAACTAGAAGAACGAGGAGTGTGGAAGCCCCCGTTCGTCAAGAAGACTCTCTTCACGAGAGTTCAGCTTCTGCAAGAAGGGTAACTCGGCCAAGGGGACGTGGTCGAGGCCGTGGATCTACATTTGTCACTCGAGAGAACCTAGCTGCTGAACTGGGTAAGATTCAAGAAACCTTGCAAGCTCTCCTCTCTAAGCAGAATGAGTCAGCATCGGGAAGCAAAGAAGCAAGTGAGAACAAGGAAAGTGTAGAATTGTCAAGCCCAGTAGAAACTGGTACTGGGTGTCACTCGAAGGAAGTTTCTCTAGTGGTGAATGAGTTAGCAGCTAAAGGGTGCAGTTACAAAGCCTTTGCCTCATGCAAGCCCCCTACTTTCAAGGGCGAGTGTGATCCAGTTATGGCAATGAAATGGGTGAAAGAGATGGAGCTGGTGTTCGATACGTGTAAGTGTGCTGATGGGGATAGGGTGATGTATGCTTTATCAATGTTGAAATCTGAGGCCGTTTATTGGTGGGATGCGGAGACTGGGGGAAAGGGATCAGCTGTGGCTAAGGGAATGTTGTGGGAAGCGTTTGTAGACAGGTTCAAAGCTCAGTTCTGCCCGCTCGCGGCAGTAAAAAGATTGGAAGAAGAGTTCTTGGGGTTGGATCAGGGAGGTATAACAGTGCGAGAGTATACTACAAAGTTTATTGAGAAGTCTCGCTTTGCAGATTTGCATGTGCCAACGGAGGAACGCCGAGTGGAGCGTTTCATTCATGGGCTGAAAAGCAGTATCCGAGAACTAGTTCTGACAAGGAACCCCACCACCTTTCAGGCGACCATTAACGCGGCCGAGATGATCGAAAAGGAAAAGGTTCGTCAGACGACTGAGAAGGGTGGTGAAAAGTGTAAATGGGATGGGCCGAGTAATGATTCCAGGAAAGGGAAAGTGTTTCGACCAGACAATCGTGTTAGCAAGGATACCGTTGGGAAAGCATGTACGAAATGTAACAGGGTGCACCGAGGGGAGTGCATGGCAGGTTCAAACTCATGCTACCGGTGTGGCTTGCCCGGTCACATGTCAAAGGATTTTCGAAGTGGGGGAAAATCTTGTTACCAATGTGGGGCTACTGGCCACATGCGTAATGATTGCCCACAACTGAAGAAAGAGGGAGCGGCCCAGTATGGGGAACGACAATGAGGGAGAGGAGGTGATAAGGGGGCAGAACCGGCGCGTCCGAAGGGACGTGCGTTCCACATGACTGCGGAAGAGGCGGAGGAAGTTCCAGATGTGGTGGCAGGTACGTTTCTAGTGAACTCTCTATGTGCCAAGGTGTTGTTTGATTCAGGAGCAAATTGCTCTTTTATATCTCCTGCTTTTATAAAATGTTTGGGAGTGAGGCCTAGACGTTTGGAGAGAGCACTAGAGGTGGAAACTGCAAATGATAGTTGGGTATATGTTAAGGAAGTAGTAGAAGATTGTGTCATAGATATAGAAGGCAGGTTGGTGCCTACGAAGTTATATCCCATGGCAATGGGAGAGTTTGACGTAGTTTTGGGTATGGATTGGTTAGCCGCGAACGATGCGAATATCGTTTGCAACAAAAAGCTGATCAGGATCCGGTCACCTGATGGAGATACCGTAGTGATCTATGGGAACTGCCGTGATAGAAAGACCAGCCTTATCTCCATGATTAGGGCTACTAAGTGTTTGAGAAATGGGTGTCAAGGGTTCTTGGCGTACGTGTTGGACGCCAAGAAAGAGAAGCGTTGGGTGGGCGATGTGCGAGTGGTAAGTGAGTACCCGGAGGTATTTCCGGATGACTTGACAAGTCTACCCCCGGATCGCCAGATCGAGTTCAGAATTGATCTGATGCCTGGATCTGCACCGATTGCCCGCGCACCGTATAGATTGGCGCCGTCCGAAATGAAGGAAATGATGACTCAATTACAGGAGTTATTAGACAAGGGGTTCGTTAGACCGAGTACATCTTCGTGGGGAGCACATGTGCTCTTCGTGAAGAAGAAGGACGGTACTATGCGAATGTGCATAGACTACTGAGAACTCAACAAGGTCACGATCAAGAATAAGTATTCGATCCCGAGAATCGACGACCTGTTTGATCAGTTACAAGGGGCCAGATACTTCTCCAAGATTGATCTGAGGTCAGGGTATCATCAACTCAAGGTAAGGGAGGAGGATGTGCCGAAGACTGCATTTCGGACCAGGTATGGACACTACGAATTCCTGGTGATGCCGTTCGGACTAACCAACGCCCCGGCAGCATTCATGGACTTAATGAATAGGGTATGCCAACCTTATTTAGATCAGTTCGTTATAGTGTTCATAGATGACATCCTGATATTTTCAAGATCGGAAGGGGAGCACGAAAGCCACCTTCGTACGATTCTCGAGCTATTGAAGCAAGAGAAGTTGTATGCGAAGTTTTCCAAGTGCGAGTTTTGGTTGAGGGAAGTGCAGTTCCTCGGGCACGTGGTGTCTGAGAAGGGGATCATGGTTGATCCGGCTAAGATTGAAGCCATCCGAGACTGGAAGCAACCTAAGAATCCGTCAGAAGTTCGAAGTTTCCTCGGACTGGCGGGGTACTACCGGAAGTTCATCAAAGACTTTTCACGTATTGCCACGCCACTGACCTCTTTAACGAAGAAGAATGTCAAGTTCGTCTGGTTAGAGAAACAAGAAGAATCATTTCAGAAATTGAAGGATATGTTGAGCAGCGCTCCGGTGTTGTCACTACCGGACGGTTCAGATGATTTCGTGGTGTTCAGTGATGCATCGAAACTCGGTTTGGGTTGCGTACTTATGCAACGAGGTAAGGTGATCGCGTATGCCTCTCGGCAGTTAAAGGATCATGAGGCTCGATATCCCACGCATGATTAAGAATTGGCGGCAGTGATTTTTGCTTTGAAGATTTGGCGGCATTACCTGTATGGGACAAAGTGTAATGAAATGATACAATTATAAAAATTTTAATAATATAATTAATTTTGAAATGGAATTTGTTGAAATAAACTAGAGTAAATTACATGATTGGTCCCTGTGGTTTACATAAAATTGCACTGTTGGTTCCTAAAATAAAATAATTATGGAAAACGTCCCCGTGGTTTACATTTTCACACGCCTTTGGTCCCTTTCCCCTAACACCATTAGTTAAGTCTGTTACACAGGTTAAATGAGAAGGGCAATTTGGTCATTTTGATAATTTTTTATTTTCTATTAAAATTTCAGGGACTAAAAATTTAATCAGTCTATACCAATACCATATAGGGAAATTAATTAAAATGCTACAAGTTTGACCAACACTTACCAAAATGCCACAAATCTCTCCCAGTTTGCAAAAATGCCATTTTTCCCGCGATGGGAGCCCGCGATCGCAGGCCCAGGGACCATTTTTGACACTTTTTGAAACTTGCAGGGACCATTTTTGAAAAATTGCAGGGACCATTTTTGAAAAATTGAACCTCGGTCACGGTTGAAAATGCTTTTTATTGATTTTTAATTGTAATTTACACTTTCAACCCCTATACTTATTTACCTACTTTACTTTATACCTTTTACTTTCGTAATTTTAATTTTACATTTAACACATATAATCGTTTATTAACTATAATACGTTAAAAAAATACGTTTTAATTTTAACAAGTTACGCTATTATAATCGTCTCTTCGATACGTTCGAAATGAGCCCAATTTTGAATTTTTTTGGATTTATATATTTTAATATATATCATATACACTACATAAAAAATATTTTTTATAATTAAAATTTATACCCTTATAGTTAATTATTTAATTTATGGTACTCTTATAGTTAAAATACGTTTTATTTATTTTATTATCGATGGTCCAAGTGTAAGTATTACAAATTGGCGGAGGCTTTGTGATGGACAGACATCGATCCTTTTGTGCATACTCTGTAACTGCAAATACTTCAGTTTCAAACCCACATGAATCATCGTTCAACAAATACCCATTTTTACAATTCTTAAATGAGTCCAGTGATACCAACTTGTTAAAACCCCATTTCATATTCTTCTCGTGAAACCTTCTCCTATTGACATTCACGATATTTATAAACACATTCAAATAATAATAATTTAAAACGATTTAATGAATTAGTTAATATATGATTATTATGTTAATGCGATAGAAGTGTAAAACAAAATTGAAAAAAAAATAAGAGATGTACCATAAATTAAATAATTAACTATAAGGGTATGAATTTTAAATATAATTTTTTATGTAGTGTATATGATATATATTAAAATATATAAATCCAAAAAAATTCAAGATTGAACTCATTTCGAACGTATCGAAGAGACGATTATAATGGTGTAACTTGTTAAAATTATAACGTATTTTTTAACGTATTTTCGTTAATAAACGATTATATGTGTTAAATGTAAAATTTAAATTATGAAAGTAAAAGGTATAAAGTAAAATAAGTAAATAAGTATAGGGGTTGAAAGTGTAAATTTCAATTCGAAATTGTGATTTTGATTTCATATTTACACTTTCAACCCCTATACTTATTTACTAACTTTACTTTATACCTTTTACTTTCATAATTTAATTTTACATTTAACACATATAATCGTTTATTAACTAAAATACGTTAAAAACACGTTTTACTTTTAACAAGTTACACCATTATAATCTGTAACACCTGGAATTTCCGTTGTATTATTTTTGGTGAATTATAATTATTAACTTTGGGGTTAAGTTTGTATTTTGTTTAAAGTTAAGGCTTGAAGTGAAAACTTAACTTGAGGGACTTGATTGTCATTCTTTGAAAGATGAGTTTCCTTATACTGAGGTAACCTCAGTATAAGTCGTTCACTTTATTGAGACAGAGAAATCGAGAGTGAGAGATAGAAAGAACGAGAAGAAGAGAAGAAGAAAGAAATCTGAATTCTTGGTAAGAAATTGAAGTTGTGTTACTGATTTCTTGAAAGAAAAGTATTTAATGGTATAATTTCTGTGTTTAGCTGTTGATTAAGCTGAGGATTTGAGTTTTGGGACAGATGATTAGATAACCTAGTTAATCTGATTATGATGTAATGATTAGATTAATAGGTTATTTGAGTTAGATGTTTATTGTATATAAAAACCTTACCGGTGATCCTCTAGTTATATAAGTTTGATGTTATTTGATCATAACTTGTGGATTTTTATAAGGTCTAATTTAGCCCTGTTTTTAGGGTGTTACATAATCGTCTATTCGATACGTTCGAAATGAGCCAAATCTTGAATTTTTTTTGGATTTATATATTTTAATATATTTCATATACACTACATAAAAAATATTTATATTTAAAATTCATACCCTTCTCGTGAAAGTTTGTCATTGCCATTCACGATATCTATAAACACATACAAATAATAATAATTTAAAACGATTTAATGAATTAGTTAATATATGATTATTATGTTAATGCGATAGAAGTGTAAAACAAAATTGGAAAAAAAAATAAGAGATGTATCATAAATTAAATAATTAACTATAAGGGTATGAATTTTAAATATAAAAAATATTTTTTATGTAGTGTATATGATATATATTAAAATATATAAATCCAAAAAAATTTAAGATTGAGCTTATTTCGAACGTATCAAAGAGACGATTATAATAGCGTAACTTGTTAAAATTAAAACGTATTTTTTTAACGTATTATAGTTAATAAACGATTATATGTGTTAAATGTAAAATTAAAATTATGAAAGTAAAAGGTATAAAGTAAAGTAGGTAAATAAGTATAGGGGTTGAAAGTGTAAATTACAATTAAAAATCAATAAAAAGCATGTACTCGCGGTACTTTTCAACCGTGACCGCGGTTCAATTTTTCAAAAATGGTCCCTGGAATTTTTCAAAAATGGTCTCTTGCAATTGAAAAGTCACAAAAATAAAACCCCCGCGATTGGAGCCCGCGACCGCAGGATTGAATTTTTCAAAAATGGTCCCTGCAGGTTACAAAAAGTGTCAAAAATGGTCATTGGGCCCGCGATCGCGGGCTCCCATCACGGGAAAAATGGCATTTTTGCAAACTGGGAGAGATTTGTGGCATTTTAGTAAGTGTTGGTCAAACTTGTGTCATTTTAATTAATTTCCCTACCATATACTCTATAATATATTAAAACCTTGAGTCCTTGACCCCACCATCTTTCTCTTTCCTCTTTTGATGCCTTTCCATGTTTCCCCTTCACTCTCAGCCTCTCAGGCCACAAAGCTGCCATCCTTCAAATTTCCTCTTCATCCTCTTTTATCATTAAGCGATCTGGGTTTTTTTTTTTTTTATGCTTTTAATCTTATTTAATTTGGTTTTCCTATAATCTAACTGTTAGATGATCTAACTTAGATCAATCGTCTTCTTTCTTGGTATTTATTATTATATATATACACAAACTTTTTTTCTCTCTCTCATCTTTTTTGATAATATATACACACAAACACTATATATATACACAACATATCTCTACACATTGGAGCAAAAACACCACATATAGAGAACATTAACACACACATTTACATATATATATATATATACATATATACACACCCCAATGTTTATGATTTCTTCAAGTTGGGAATTCATCAAATCTATGTTAGTTTTTTTTATACTTTATGGAGTTGGCTAAAAGTGATTTCTATAATTATGAGCAACATGGTTAGAGGGCAGAAGCTTCGATGATGGCCTATTTGATGATGTTGTAACAGAAGATTCAAATGGTGTTCAATTCCAAGATTTCTTTCTTCGATGAGCTTCCATGGGCAATCGACTGTGTTTTTGACACACCGCTTGTGCTTCTCTCACGAGTGGAGTTGGTATCAATACCTTCTGCTTTTCTGTTGCAACAATTAATTTTGTGTATTGTTTTGTTGGTTATGGTGATTGTAATGGTTGTTGGTGGTGGTGAATGATGGTTATAATGGTGGATGGCGGTGGTTGATGTTAGATGATGGTGTGTGTGTATATATATATATATATATATATGTTCTATATTTATGGGTTAGTGGGTGTATATATATATATATATGTACATGTGTAGATCTAGGGTATTTATGGGTTACATTCTTGGTAGTTTTAATAGAAAACAAAATATTATGAAATGACTAAAATGCTCTTTTAAATAATCTACTTAACAAGATTGTTTTAACAGTGTTAGAGCACAGGGACTAAAGGAGTGTGAAATTGTATACCACAGGGATCAAAGGCGTGTGAAAATGTAAACCACGGGGACGTTTTCATAAATATTTCATTTTAAGGTCCAATAGTGCAATTTTATGTAAACCACATGGTCCAATCATGTAATTTACTCAATAAACTATATATTTTTTTGATTACCTTTTAATTCTTTATTTTACAAAAATTATACAAAATCTATTGAAGTTGTTTTTATTTTAAAAACTTATAAAATTGTGATCGTCTTGAAAATCCGATGCATCGTGTGCTATTTCACATGATTTTTCTTTATATATGACACTTATTTAGTGGACTGAATAACATATATTTGTTTCACAATACGAACATTTTAATGTGTTTTTTAAGGGTGTCCTAGACTATGCCTAGACTAATTCCTTGATAAATTATGACTGTAAGACATCAGTCATGAGTAAAGCTCAGTGGCCACAAGTTGTGTACGCTTGGATTCGAACCCTAGATAAATGAGATATTCCACCACATCCCTCATGGCCTTAACTAGTACGCCACAATCCTTGTGGTTCGTTTTTAATGTGTTTATAAAACAAAAATACAACTAAAAAGTTTCACATTATAGATCAAATACGTATGAAACAAATATATTATAGACACTGTTTATATACATACTTTTCCGAGAGAGACGATCGAGTGAAGTCTAAAGAGAGGACGGATAACAAAAATAATAATACTTGACGGTAATAATTTTTACAATTATTACAATCAATATTCTAAAAAAAACTCGCCACACAGCCACTATGGCGCGTCATGGCACCAAGGCTTGTGTCTCACGCCACGTTAAGCCAGTGGTATGTCATGGCCTATTGTGCAGGTTTTGTAATGCGATGTTGATTTTTCTTTATGTTTTCAATGTCTTATTTGCAAGTCTTTTAATATATGTAACATAATTTAACTTGCTTATTACTATTAACTAATTGAGTAACACTACAAAACATACTTTTTATATATAGTATTATATATGAATTAGAAATTTGACGTCATAAGTCATGCCATAAAAACATCATGGCTTCTAAGGCTCAATGTTTGGTCGCGTCGATACACCTCACACCATTTAAAACATTGATTACAATATATAGAAACCGGTTTACATATACTTTTCCGTGTGAGGGAGAGGATTGGGTGGGGAGAGAAACGGATGGCAACTGGCAAGTCTTGTTGCGGGTGAAGAAAAGTTTGGGGGAGTGGGCAATTAACAGCTGTTTCCTCTTTTATCTGCCCCTGTCCCCATCTTTTGGGCTTTTTAGCCCATCCCAACTCACTCCTCTTTTTTCCCAATGTTATAAAATGAAGCCTTTTTCTATTCATAATTTCATACTACTATTATGAAAATTTATGCAGTAACATCCCCAAACCATACCAGACATATTGTCCGCTTTGTCCATACATCCGGACTCACAGTTTTAAAATGCATCTGATAGGAAAGGTATCAAATTCTTCTTATAAGACAACCTTTGTTCGATCTTACACTCTTTATCTTTGAGTTTTGTTATTTGGACAATTATGTATGTTATTCATCTATAATTTAAAAATATTATTTTGATGATGATGGGAGTAAAAAGAAAAATCTAGAAATTCAAAAAACTAGAGTTGGTTTGGGTCTACAATAGTATATTGAACATTAAATTTATATTATAAAACAATTTTGATAGATTTATTCATGAATCGTATAAAAATTGTGTTCCAAGCTACTTGGGCTAATTGACGTAACTTATTTGCTTACACAAAGTGGCATGATGAGCTTACTAGCCAACCAATGTACAATATATTCACCCTAGTCCATATTTACACGTGCGGTCAAACTCACCAACCCTAAATTACCAAAAGTCAACCCTCCACTCAACTCAAGTTATCCCACAAAGATGCGCACTTCCTCCTGGCGAAACCAACCCGTTTGTTTAACAAATCGTAAACCACTTCCAAACCTTGTTGTTGGTAATTCCCCAGCAACCCGGCTGGCCCACCCGAATCCGGAAAGTAACCACCGTTCATCACCATCATACACCCCACTTTCCTTTTCACCTTCCCACCATCACCATCACCATCACCATCACCATCACCATCCATAAACTCGTAAAAGTAATTCTTCCTAGGCATCACCAGACTCGAATTCCCCCCAAAATGCAACACCATTTCTGGTACTACTACAACCCCTTTATCCACGTAGTAACATGGGCTCAACCCGGTCCGCTCTTCCACCGGTTTAGCCCGTCTATGACCCGACTTCATCCTTTTCCCAAACTCGGATACAACCGAGTTATAAAACTCTTCTGGCAACATGGAGTAAGTCGTACCGGAGTCAACCACCATACCACCCTTTCCTTCTCTATCAATCGTCTTCACATTTTCCGGCGCCGGTAATCGGCGGTAACCAACCGTGATGGCTTCTAACCCGACGTAGTAATAGTAAGGGTGTTTTGAGTTTTCAAGCATGGGAGTGTAGGCGAAGTCGTCGGGTTGTGGGGTAGGGATAAGCTTCGCTTTATTTTCACTACCAACCGAGTCAGCCCTGCCTAGAATGAGTGGACTCGGTTGTCGGAGTCGGTCCGTGTCAAAAGAGTGGGAAACCAAACAGTAGGAGAATTGAGTCCCAAGATGAGGGGAGAAAACAGCTAGCTGCGCCGGTAACGACAGCGCTCCCCGGCCAAAACCGGCGACTCCAATCGGCTCTCCGAGTGATTCATGAGCGCAGCCAAACGTGAAGTTGTTTATCACCAAAGACGGCGGCGAAGACATCGGAATTTCGAGATTATCCTTGTATAGACGAGCGACGAAGCTGCCGTCTCCGTAAGCATAATAAAAGGAAGGGCAAGAGTAATTATGACATTCAGACATCTCAATGGACTCCAAAGGGCAGCGTGCCATGGCGCAGAGGTCGGAGGTGGGGAGGGCGGAGTGAACAGCAGAGCAAGCCCGTGACTGGCACGTGACGGGGGCGGCGGAGGCAGATAGGTTGTGGGGGGGCGGTGTGGTTTTAGGGTCGGATTTGCCTTCGCACATAATACAAGTAAAGGGTTTACAGGGGAGCCAAACGGTATCGCTGCCGGTGTCCATATAAAGAGTTACAGGAGCAGAGCCGAGTGAAAAAGACATGGTATAATCACTTCCGGGGGAGAGAGCGAAGGAAACTTGACGGTTGTGATGGTGGAGGAAACGGGTGGCGGAGTGGGAGGCGGTGGACTTGAGGAGATGGTGGGTGGTGTTGAATTGAGAATTAGAAAGGGAGTGGGTGAGCGGGAAGAGAAGCAAGTTAGAGGAAGATGCTACAGAGATGATGAGGAGAAATAAAGCATAAATAAAGATGAAAGAATTATAAAAAGAGGAAGCCATAGTAAACATGAACAGAGGATTTGGTGGTCTGTTTTGAAGGAAGGGGGAGAGGGGTTTTAAAGGAAGAGAAGGTTGTGGAAGCTGGTGGCAAGGAGTAAATTAAGTAAGTTATAGGGGAGGTCGGTCCGTCCATATGGAACTGGATTTGGTTTTGAGTTTAACTAAAAATGATTAATTGGTGTTTTTGGTGTTTTTTTTTTTTGTCAAGGTTGGAGATGCTAGCATCAAAGAACATTTTTTTTGTACTTTTTGTTGTCATTTCATTTTCACTTTATTAATTTAAAAATTCAAATAAAAATTCACAATGGTAATTTTTATAAAAACCTCATTTTTATGGGTCCCATTTATTTGTTTACATCAATAATTATTTTATATTTATAAATAAGTATCAAATATTTAATATAGGTACCAATAGAAATAAGGACATTAACATTTTACACAAACTTCATGGTAAGAACCAATGTTCTTAAATAAGAACCCAAAGGGGATAGAGTTCTTATAAGAAGTTAAGAACTCTTCACAATAATAGTTCTTACAAGTCACATCACTTTTTACTTATAAGAACCTTGTATTGAAGATGCTCTAAGCATTCCGTAGTTTAAACTTTAATGGACAACATCATTGATTTTTGTTTATCTATTTAATAAAAAGGTTATTATTAATTACATGTGATTATAATCACAAATCTAGTAGGATTTTCTAATAAAAAATATACAGCAATTTTAACAAGATACGTCAAATTGACTTGTGAAATTAGTGTTATAATTCTGACTTGTTTTTATTGTCCAGTATCATTTTAGAGAGTAAATTACATAATTGTCCCTGTGGTTAGGTTCAAATCTGGATTGGGTCCCTGTTTTGAACTAAGTACATCAGGCGTCCCTATGGTTGTCATTTTATTTCACGTCGGATCCCTGTCACTAACACCGTTAAGATCAATCCGTTAACTCAAGGGTATATAGGTCATTTTACTTTTTTGACTATTTTTATAATAAAAATTAAAAACAAACCACCGGCGCCTTCAACATAACATAACATGCATTCAACCAGAAATAACATGCATTCAACCAGAAATAAGCATTCAGATTACATAATTAAACTTGTCCGGAAATATTAATATTTCTATACTAAACAAAGTTTGACAGCGGAAGTCTAAGATCCACAGCCGAGAGCTACGTCTATAGTCATTAGAATCCAAAAACTCTGGAGTCGCTCTAGCCTCCAAATCCTCCTTGCATCATTCCTAGTTCTTACTATAAGGACCCATAGCGCGCTTACCTGAAAATGGTTTAGTTTTTGAAAAGCGAGGGTTAGACCAAAAGGTCTAGTGAATTCCCTCCATAAACATTTATCACAATAAAAGATCATTTCATAAAGAAAATACTTTCGCATCTTTCTCATAACATCATCCAAGGTTAAACACGGGGTTCAGGGAATTGCATAAGCTACTCCGATCGGGGCCTAACAGACACCCTCTCGTCTACGCCGGAATCCAAATGGACTCCCCGTTCCTTCATGTAGGAGAAAACAAATTCCAACCTACAAGCTAACCTCCATATGCCCAAGGGATCAGATATCCCAAGGTACCCCGTCTCCACCGTGCAACCGACTCCACATAGCAAACACATACATCGAAACCATATGCATGAAAACATAAAACATCTTTCGCTTGTGGGTAAACATGTAAATCATGGAAGCATGCATAATTTTTATAAATCAATTCGTGCTCGATAAAGGAACCATATTCAGTAAAAATGGTACGTCATAAACAGGAGTGAGAGAACTCACCTTTGACTATCGTAGAACGCACTTCTTAAACTCTTCCCAGCTAAACCAGTCGAACACCTAAGGGCATTAGATTCGGATCAGATTAAACGACTCAACCTACTGTCCAGCACAGATTTTCCGGATGCACCTACTTGTCCGGATACTAACTTGTTCGGATGCCTGCTTGTCCGGAGACCAGCTTGTCCGGATACCTACTTGTCCGGAGACCAACTTGTCCGGATACCTACTTGTCCGGATAACTACCCGGAAAACACCCACCCGAAAACTACCATAAAGGTTCACCCGGAAAACAGCATCCGTATCCGGAAACCACCATATCATCAGGAACTGAAGGTGTCCGGATACGACTGTTGTTCGAAAAATAATTCCTTAAAAGTGATTTCTAACCTGATTTTAGCCATTAGCTTGATTAGATAACCTCAAGGGTTCATCCACCAACCTCAAATACCCAATTAATCCCACTTAAATCTCTTAAAATCGATTCATTAAGACAAAACCCATAAAACCCACTTTTTAGGAAAAATGTTGAAAACTTAAGTAATCACTGATTTCAATCATAGAATCCAAACTAATGAAGAAGGGAATGCTAAATCACACAGAATACGAATTTAAGAAGGATTACCTGATTGATTTCTCCTCTCTTATGCTTCCTTCTTCTTCTTCTTCCCCTTCTTTTCTTGCTTCACGCCACCAACACACACTCAAGACCAAAATACTGATTTTGCAAATGGAGGCTGCCCTAGAAGTTTGTGCATTTATATACCTTCATCAAAATACAGAAATGGCCCCTCAACTTAACTTTCGTTTCTTTTACTTTGACCACCAAACTCCAAGACTCACTAGAATTTGGGTTGTTACAACACTCCCCCCTTAAAAGAATTCCGTCCCCGGAATTCCTCATTGGAAAAGGTGCGGGTATCTAGCTTTTATCTTCGACTCCAACTCCCAGGTCGCCTCCGGACCCTTGTGGTGCCGCCATTGCACCTTAACTAGCTTAGTCTCCTTGCTTCGCGACTTCCTTACCTTAACATCCGTGATTGCTTCAGGCTCCTCTACAAAGTTCAATTTCTCGTCCACTTTAATGTCATTCAACGGCACTGCTTTAGTCACGTCGGCTAGACATTTCCTTAGATTTGACACGTGAAACGCATTATGAATACTGCCCAATTCCTCCGGTAGGTCCAACCTATACGCCACTTCTCCAATTCGTTCAGTAATCTCAAATGGTCCGATGTAACGTGGGCTTAACTTCCCACGCTTTCCAAATCGTACCACACCCTTCCACGGAGACACCTTTAGCAAAACATGATCCCCGACTTGGAATTCAATGTCTTTTCGCCTCTTATCTGCATAGCTTTTCTGTCGGTCGCGGGCGACCTTCAGTCTTTCACGCACTTGGACTATCTTGTCCGAAGTCAGTTGTACGATTTCTGGTCCTGCTAACTGTCTCTCTCCGACTTCGTTCCAACACAACGGTGTCCGACACTTTCTACCGTAAAGTGCCTCAAACGGCGTTGCCTTGATGCTCGAGTGATAGCTATTATTATAAGCAAACTCGATTAGCGGTAGGTGCTTTTCCCATGAGCCTTGGAAATCCAAAGCACACGCTCTTAGCATGTCTTCTAACGTTTGGATCGTTCGCTCACTCTGACCGTCGGTCTGAGGATGATAAGCGGTACTCATCTTGATAGAGGTAAATCTGCTATCGCGGTCTGATACAATTGACGAGGGTACCCCGTGGCGGGCTACGATCTCGTCGATGTACAACTTTGCTAACTGCTCCAAAGAGTAAGACTCTCGTATAGGTAAAAAGTGTGCCGACTTCGTTAGTCGATCTACGATCACCCAAATGGCATCATAACCCTTTGGAGTTCTAGGCAAATGGGTCACTAAGTCCATCGTGATCTGGTCCCACTTCCACATCGGTATCTCTAACGACTGGAGCTTCCCGTACGGTCTTTGATGTTCGATCTTTACACGCGAACACGTCATACAGGTCTCTACAAGATGGGCCACGTCTTTCTTTAATCCGGGCCACCAGTAGTCTCGTCGTAGGTCTCCGTACATCTTGTTAGTTCCGGGGTGGATCGTGTACTTCGATCTGTGAGCTTCTTCAAGAATCATCTTTCGGAGCTCCCCGAGTTTCGAAACCCAGATTCTCCCATTCAGACATTTCACCCCTCGACTATCTTCCACTAACATGGACACTTGCCCTACCATTCTCTCCTTCTTAAGATTTTCAGCTTCGAGCGCTTCGACCTGACTTTTCTTTATTTCAATGTGACCTCAGCCCTCATGGCCACAATCCTGGGGGTTTCACCTCGTTCCTTACGGATCAAAGCGTCCGCCACCACGTTTGCCTTCCCCGGATGGTATTCAATCTTACAGTCGTAGTCGGTCAACAATTCAATCCATCTCCTTTGGCGCATATTCAACTCTTTTTTATCAAAGAGATGACACAAACTCTTGTGGTCCATGAAGATTTGGCACTTCGTCCCGTACAGGTAATGTCGCCAAATCTTCAGGGCAAAAACCACTGCCGCCAATTCTAAATCATGCGTAGGATAACGAGTCTCGTGATCCTTTAACTGCCGAGAGGCATAAGCGATCACCTTACCTCGTTGCATGAGTACGCAACCCAAGCCGAGCTTCGATGCGTCACTGAAAACCACGAAATCGCCCGAACCGTCCGGTAACGACAAAATCGGAGCGCTACTCAGCATATCCTTCAATTTCTGAAATGCTTCTTCTTGTTTCTCTGACCAGACAAACTTGACATTCTTCTTCGTTAAAGAGGTCAGTTGCGTGGCAATACGCGAAAAGTCTTTGATGAACTTCCGGTAGTACCCCGCCAGCCCGAGGAAACTTCGAACCTCTGACGGATTCCTAGGTTGCTCCCAGTCTCGAATGGCTTCAATCTTAGCCGGATCAACCATGATTCCCGTCTCAGACACCACATGCCCGAGGAACTGCACTTCCCTCAGCCAAAACTCGCATTTGGAAAACTTCGCATACAACTTCTCTTGCTTCAATAGCTCGAGAATTGTACGAAGGTGGCTTTCGTGCTCCCCTTCCGATCTTGAAAATATCAAGATGTCATCTATGAACACTATCACGAACTGATCCAAATAAGGTTGGCATACCCTATTCATTAAGTCCATGAATGCTGTCGGGGCGTTAGTTAGCCCGAACGGCATTACCAGGAATTCGTAGTGTCCATACCTGGTCCGAAACGCAGTCTTCGGCACATCCTCCTCCCTCACCTTAAGTTGATGATATCCTGACCTCAGATCAATCTTGGAGAAGTAACTGGCTCCTTGTAACTGATTAAACAGGTCGTCGATTCTCGGGATCGGGTACTTATTCTTGATCGTGACCTTGTTGAGTTCTCGGTAGTCTATGCACATTCGCATAGTACCGTCCTTCTTCTTCACGAAGAGCACAGGTGCTCCCCACGGAGATGTACTCGGTCTAACGAACCCCTTGTCCAATAACTCCTGCAATTGAATCATCATTTCCTTCATTTCGGACGGCGCCAATCTATACGGTGCGCGGGCAATCGGTGCAGATCCCGGCATCAGATCAATCCTGAACTCGATCTGGCGATCCGGGGGTAGACTTGTCAAGTCATCCGGAAATACCTCCGGGTACTCATTTACCACTCGCACATCGCTCACCCCACGCTTCTCTTTCTTGGCGTCTAACACGTACGCCAAGAACCCTTGACACCCCTTTCTCAAACACTTAGTAGCCCTAATCATGGAGATAAGGCTGGTCTTTCTATCACGGCGGTTTCCATAGATCACTACGGAATCCCCATCAGGTGACCGGATCCTGATCAGCTTTTTGTTGCAAATGATATTCGCATCGTTCGCGGCTAACCAATCCATACCCAACACTACGTCAAACTCTCCCATTGCCATGGGATATAACTTCGTAGGCACCAACCTCCCTTCTAAATTTATGACACAGTCTTCTACTACTTCCTTAACATAAACCCAACTATCATTTACAGTTTCCACCTCTAGTGCTCTCTCCAAACGTCTAGGCCTCACCCCCAAACATTTCATAAAAGCATGCGATACAAATGAGCGGTTTGCTCCTGAATCAAATAACACCTTGGCACATAGAGAGTTCACTAGAAACGTACCTGCCACCACATCTGAAACTTCCTCTGCCTCTTCCGCAGTCATGCGGAATGCATGCCCTTTCGGACGCACTGGTTCTGCTTCCTTGTCATTTCCTTTTCCACCCGGACGTTCACCATACGGAACTGATCCCCCTTTCTTCAAGTGTGGACAATCACTACGCATGTGGCCAGTAGCCCCACATTCGTAACAAGATTTTCCCCCACTGCGACAATCCTTTGACATGTGACCAGGCAAGCCACACCGGTAACATGAGTTTGAACCTGCCATGCACTCTCCCCGATGCACCCTGTTAAATTTCGTACATGGTTTTCCAACGGTGTCCTTACTAACACGGTTGTCTGATCGAAACACTTTCCCTTTTCTGAAGTCCTTACCCGGTCCATCCCATTTGCGCTTTTCACCACCCTTCTCAATCATCTGACGAACCTTCTCCTTTTCAATCATCTCGGCCGTATTAATGGCCGCCTGAAAGGTAGTGGGGTTCCTTGTCAGAACTAGCTCTCGGATACTGCCCTTCAGTCCATGAATGAAACGCTCCACTCGGCGCTCCTCCGTTGGCACATACAAATCAGCAAAGCGAGACTTCTCAATAAACTTTGTAGTATACTCCCGCACTGTCATACCTCCCTGATCCAACCCCAAGAACTCTTCTTCCAATCTTTTTACTGCCGCGAGAGGGCAGAACTGAGCTTTGAACCTGTCTACAAACGCTTCCCACAACATTCCCTTAGCCATTGCCGAACCCTTTCCCCCAATCTCGGCCTCCCACCAGTAAACTGCATCAGATTTCAACATGGACAAGGCAAACATTACTCTGTCCCCATCAGCACACTTGCAAGTATCGAAGACTAGTTCCATTTCCTTCACCCATTTCATTGCCAAAATAGGGTCATACTCGCCCTTAAAAGTAGGGGGCTTGCATAAGGCAAAGGCCTTGAAATTGCATCCCTTAGCTGCTGACTCATTCATCACTTGAGGGTTTGAATTCAAGTGACTCCCAGTACCGGTCGCTAGCGGACTAGACAGTTCCACGCTTTCTCGGTTCTCACTCGCTTCTTTGCTTCCCGATGCTGACTCATTCTGCTTAGTGATGAGAGTCTGCAAGGTCTCTTGAATCTTACCCAATTCAGCAGCTAGGTTCTCTCGAGTGACAAATGTAGATCCGCGGCCTCGACCCCGTCCCCTTGGCTGAGTTACCCTTCTTGCAGAAGCTGAACTCTTCTGAAGAGAGTCTTCTTGATGAACAGGGGCTTCCACACTCCTCGTTCTTCAAGTTGCACTAGTCGTTCTCAGGTTCGGGTTTCCTCCATCCCCGGCCAATTGGGTGGCGGCCCTACGGGGTGTTCTTCCCCGACCCCTACCTCTTCCCCTTCCACGGGTAACAGCTGCCCTCGTCGGTTCCACGGGTCCATTCTCTAGTACCACCTCATCTTGATTCCTTGGCACAGCAGGTGCCGACCTACTCCTCAAAGTTCTCCCAGCCATTTCACTAATGCTGAAAGAAAACAACAATTAACCTTTGATAGATACGATACAACGGCATTGCTATATAAGGTAAGTTTAAGCACGCACGTGTACCTGTAAGTTCGTAATTACACTGGCCAGGTGTAATCCCAAACTTACCTTACACGTTTGTCCTTGGCACCTCATTTCCTAACGCATTAGAGTGATCGTTCCTAGAGGCAATCCTATATCTCGGCTGTGTTCCTCATCTTACAGTTTAAGTTTAGGCCCTAATGGTCACCTAAATCCCTTAAACTAAGGCTCTGATACCATTTGTAACGTCCCATAACATAACATGCATTCAACCAGAAATAAGCATTCGGATTACATAATTAAACTTGTCCGGAAATATTAATTCTTCTATACTAAACAAAGTTTGACAGCGGAAGTCTAAGATCCACAGCCGAGAGCTACGTCTATAGTCATTAGAATCCAAAAACTCTGGAGTCGCTCTAGCCTCCAAATCCTCCTTGCATCATTCCTAGTTCTTACTATAAGGACCCATAGCGCGCTTACCTGAAAATGGTTTAGTTTTTGAAAAGCGAGGGTTAGACCAAAAGGTCTAGTGAATTCCCTCCATAAACATTTATCACAATAAAAGATCATTTCATAAAGAAAATACTTTCGCATCTTTCTCATAACCTAATCCAAGGTTAAACACGGGGTTCAGGGAATTGCATAAGCTACTCCGATCGGGGCCTAACAGACACCCTCTCGTCTACGCCGGAATCCAAATGGACTCCCCGTTCCTTCATGTAGGAGAAAACAAATTCCAACCTACAAGCTAACCTCCATATGCCCAAGGGATCAGAGATCCCAAGGTACCCCATCTCCACCGTGCAACCGACTCCACATAGCAAACACATACATCGAAACCATATGCATGAAAACATAAAACATCTTTCGTTTGTGGGTAAACATGTAAATCATGGAAGCATGCATAATTTTTATAAATCAATTCGTGCTCGATAAAGGAACCATATTCAGTAAAAATGGTACGTCATAAACAGGAGTGAGAGAACTCACCTTTGACTATCGTAGAACGCACTTCTTAAACTCTTCCCAGCTAAACCAGTCGAACACCTAAGGGCATTAGATTTGGATCAGATTAAACGACTCAACCTACTGTCCAGCACAGATTTTCCGGATGCACCTACTTGTCCGGATACTAACTTGTCCGGATGCCTACTTGTCCGGAGACCAGCTTGTCCGGATACCTACTTGTCCGGATACCAACTTGTCCGGATACCTACTTGTCCGGATAACTACCCGGAAAACACCATAAAGGTTCACCCGGAAAACAGCATCCGTATCCGGAAACCACCATATCATCAGGAACTGAAGGTGTCCGGATACGACTGTTGTTCGAAAAATAATTCCTTAAAAGTGATTTCTAACCTGATTTTACCCATTAGCTTGATTAGATAACCTCAAGGGTTCATCCACCAACCTCAAATACCCAATTAATCCCACTTAAATCTCTTAAAATCGATTCATTAAGACAAAACCCATAAAACCCACTTTTTAGGAAAAATGTTGAAAACTTAAGTAATCACTGATTTCAATTATAGAATCCAAACTAATGAAGAAGGGAATGCTAAATCACACAGAATACGAATTTAAGAAGGATTACCTGATTGATTTCTCCTCTCTTATGCTTCCTTCTTCTTCTTCTTCCCCTTCTTTTCTTGCTTCACGCCACCAACACACACTCAAGACCAAAATACTGATTTTGCAAATGGAGGCTGCGCTAGAAGTTTGTGCATTTATATACCTTCATCAAAATACAGAAATGGCCCCTCAACTTAACTTTCGTTTCTTTTACTTTGACCACCAAACTCCAAGACTCACTAGAATTTGGGTTGTTACAATAACTTCAGAGAAATCTCGTCGGTACCCCCTCCCCTTGTATGCAATCTCTTTTTATATCTTCGCCCGCCTCCACGATCGTCCTCAGTCCTCACCGGCGCCCCCACCCTTCCTCCCTGAACCATCGATTTCCCTCCTCCACACCCTCCCTCTCCCTCAATTTCTGTCAAACCACAACCCTGCTCCCTCCATTTCTCTGACAATTTCTTCCATTTCTGCTCTAAACTCATATGGAACCTTCAGTTTGTGACAATGACCTTGTATCCAGTTTGTGACAATGACCTTGTATGCACACCTTTATAGGAGATGGTGCCTACGGTTTTTTTAAATCTTGTTTTCCGTTCACCGAAAAACTTGGCCGAAGATGGGAAATTGGAGAAGATGGCATGAAATGGGTTGTGGTAGAGGACACATTGAGAAGTGACACATGTCTTATTTATATTGGAGGTTAAAATCTTTTAAAATTAACTAATAAATGTTTTTAATTAAATGAATAAAAAGACTAAAATGCCCCTTAAGTTAACTGAGCTAACAGCCTTTAATTTATTTCGTTAGTGTTAGAGAATTAGCGTGAAACAAAATGACAACCACAGGGACGCCTGGTGTACTTATTTCAAAATAGGGACCCAATCCAGATTTGGACCTAACCACAGGGACCAATCATGTAATTACTCCATTTTATATTAAATATTTTGAATCAATATCAGAGCATCCACAACAATAAAATTTCATCCCAATTGCAAATGGGCCACATCAGCGCCACATCAGCTTTGCAATTATCTTGAAATTACACCCCACGACAATGAAATTTCACCCAATTGCAAATGTGACACCTCATCATAAAAAAACTATATTTTAATCAAATAACAACACTACAATTAAATACTCTTTACTATAATTTAATATAAAATATTTTATTAATTAAATAACTATAATTAAATACTTTCTACAAAACTACAATTAAATACTCTCTACAAAACATCACAAAACATGATTTGACATAAAACAATTTCTAATTTAGAAATTATTCCCTACAATTTCATATACTATTCACTGTCGCATCATCAAAAAGTATTGATTTGCAATCATACTCACAACCACTACAATTTCTAATTTTGCAATCCTACGTGTCACATTTGCAATCCATATGAAATTGTTATGAAATCCTTGTTGTGGATGCTCACATATTATATTAAATATTTTGAATCATTAAGATCATCCGCATCAATGCAAGACCAAATCTTTTTCTAAAGTGTCATATTAGTTTTGCCAGAACATCCTCTACATCAATGCAAGACCAAACTTATTTCTAACTTATATATTTTAATACTAAAAATGATTTATTTATAATATAAATAAATCAATATTATAAAAATAATACTATTATATTAGTGGATCGTACTCTTACAAGAGAGTGCAAGATTTGCAAGTACTTTAGCTATGTGGCATTGCCACATAGGATAATTTTATTGGTAAATAACATCAGATCTTGACATCTTGAAGCTCTTTATTATAGGTTATGTGCTCGGGTCTCCTTAAAATCATAGAGGATCTTCTAGTTATTATTGTCAAGTTTTTATAAAATTAACCATGCTGGATATAAAATGACTTGTTGTAATAACCAGGGTTTTAATAAAAGAAGATTTAAGTTTTGGTGGGAATTCTTGTAAAGCGGTAAGTTCAGGGGTTGAGTTGTAATTTGTTGAGAAGTATAAAAACTCTCAAAAATTGGGCACAAAACCCTAGAGGAAATTCTATTGTGTGTGTGGCGGCTAGAGAGTGTAACGACCCGGTTCCCAAACATACAACAAATAACATATTTTACATAACATTGTTTCATAACAAAAGATACATCATATAACATGTCCGGTCCCTTAGTCTTTACAACCATAATAAGTATTTCATTACAAACTTTTTCCTAATAATAAAGTTATAACTGCAAAACACTTCATGATCTTCAAAAACATAGGTCTTCCAAAAGCTAGTCACATATTACCCTTTTCACTTGCTCTTACTTGATCCACGACCTGGAATACATATTTTTAAAACAAAATGAGGGTTAGACCTAGTGGTCTAAGTGAGAAAATCCCTGTCAGTTTAAAATCATTTGTACAAACACCATATACATAACACAAATTTGAATACCAATTATGACTCATGCATTGTGTACTTTCCTGTCTCATTCCCATGGCCATATTAGTTGGTTGCGAGCCAACTAATCAGTTTACTCCGCTGCACTAATATACAGCCAACTCCGCTGTCCCTCCGTACAGCCAAACCCCACCGGTCCTAAGCCCGGCCAACGTGCACTCGTGTAGTGTAATACTCGTATAAATATAATATACACCTCAATATATCATACTTCATACATATGCACATTATTACACTACTTATCACATTCTCAATCCACATATATGTATTCCAGTTTGAAAACATTTTAAAGTAAAACTCACCTGTTTGCTTATCAAAACGCTTCCAAGCTTTTCTCAAAACGATTCAGCTTTCACCCCAAATTCACAGAATCTTAAACAATTAGATACAATTATCTCTTTACCAAATGGAACACATAAGACTTACTAGGGCTAAGAACTCTAGATAAATCTGTCTAACTCTTATCCTCAAATGTTTCCCCCAAACCCGAACTTAAGTCGAGTCCACAGTATTTCCAGTCCTCATTCATACTCTATTCAAGAGTCGACAAAACCCAAAGTTACCGGATACTCAAAAGTATCTGGAATCTCAAAAGTGACCGGACAACCAAAGTTTCCGGACACCATGAACTATCCGGACAACATAACTATCCGGAAACTACAGAATAAACCAAACTTACCGGATAACTTTGCCTTACCCGGATACCTTCACACAGGGGTTTCCGGATACTTCAACTACCGGACACCATAAAAAAGGAACTACCGGACACTATCAAATTTCGTCCGAAAACCTCTGTCTGTTTACCAAAATTCTACCCAGAATCGATTAAAACTGATACAAATCGCAAAATTGAAAAATCTAAACCGATATGAATCTACTATTAACGATTACAAACACAAAATGAAAAAGAACCATACCTCAAAATCACTTCCAAGGAATCCAATTGAAGCCCTAACCTTCTTCTTCTTCTTCTTCTTCTTTTTGTCTCAAAACACACACACACACACACACACACTGATTTCTTTCCAAATGAAAATATCAGGAGGTCTTAAGGTATATTAAACCCAATTTTGCAATTAGGACTTGAACTATACAAAATTGACCAAAACATCCTTACACTTATAAACTAACCCAAACTTACCCTAAACATCAAATTTTAAAATTAACTAAATTTAACGAAAAGATAATTTAATAACGAACTTACCCGGGGTATTACATCATCTCCCCCTTAAAAGAATTTTGTCCCGGAATTCAGTTAGGCAAAGAGGTACGGATACTTAGTTCTCATTTCTGATTCTAATTCCCAAGTAGCATTCTGACCTTTATGATGTCGCCACTGTACTTTTACTTGTTTGATCTGCTTACCATTCCGCAAAACACTAACTTTACGGTCAATTATGGCTTCAGGTTCCTTTACAAAGTTCATCTTTTCATCAACCTGAATATCTGGTAGAGAAACTACCTGATCTGGCGTAACCAAACACTTTCGTAAATTTGAAACATGAAAAGCGTTATGGACACCGCTTAACTCCGGCAGAAGTTCTAGCCTATAAGCTACTTCACCAATTCTTTCTGTAATTGCAAACGGTCCAATGTACCTTGGGCTTAGTTTGCCTTGTTTCCCAAATCGAATGACTCCTTTCCAAGGTGAGACTTTTAACATTACAAAATCTCAAACTTGGAATTCTAACGGTTTTCGGCGTCGGTCAGCGTAGCTTTTCTGTCTGTCTTGAGCCACTTTTAATCGTTCCCGAATCTGAGTAATCTTATCCGCGGTTAACTGAACTATATCTGAACCCGCTAATTATTTCTCTCCCACTTCGTTCCAACACAGAGGAGTTCGACATTTTCTACCATACAGAACTTCGAACGGTGCTGCTTGTATGCTGGAATGATAACTATTATTGTAGGCAAATTCAATCAACGGCAAATGCTTATCCCATGATCCCCCAAAATCAACAATGCAGGCCCATAGCATATCCTCCAAAGTCTGAATCGTTCGTTCACTCTGACCGTCAGTTTGAGGATGATACGTTGTACTTAACTTTATTTGCGTCCCCATTTCTTTTTGAAAACTCCTCCAGAACCTTGAAGTAAAACGACTATCACGATCAGAAAGAATCGATATTGGAACTCCATGTCGAGTTACTATTTCATCGATATACAATTTGGCTAATCTTTCTAACGAATAAGTTTCTTTTATCGGTAAAAAGTGAGCAGACTTTGATTATCGGTCAATGATTACCCAAATGGCATCAAACCCTTTCGGAGTCCTTGGTAGCTTCATGATGAAGTCTGTAGTAATCTGATCCCATTTCCACATAGGTATTTCGAGACGCTGCAACTGCCCAAAAGGATTTTGATGTTCAATCTTTACTTTCTTACAAGTGGAACAACCTTCCACATACTGAGCAACACTTCTTTTCATTCCCGGCCACCAGTAAAATTGTCGTAGATCTTTATACATCTTATTGTGCCTGGATGAATAGAGAGACGAGATTGATGAGCCTTTTGAAGTACTCGATCACGTATGTAACGCCCCAAATTCCGGGCTAATTTGAACCTCAAATTTCCACAAGTTATGATAATATAAACTTCAAACTTACATAAATAGCAAGTGAATTAATCATCAAGAGTACATTTACAGATACAAGATTCTACAAATAACCTATTAATCTAATTATGTCACTATAATCAGATTAACTAAGTTATCTAAGCAATCCCTCAAAATCTCCTTCTGTTAATTGACTTCCTTACTATTCCAAAACGCTCGTCCCACAACCCTTTATTTTCCCGAGCCGGTACCTGGTAAGAAAACATCATTTGAAACGATTAGGCCAACGCCTAGTGAGAACATTCGTTTCCACAATAATATTTGCAAAATCAATGTAAACAAGTTATAACAAACCTGAATACTCCTTATCTTACCATACGTGTAACTCTATTCCGTTAACACGATTTTTACCCAATTCCA